>JANUYF010000001.1:13437530-14637530 GCA_026167975.1 Phrynosoma blainvillii
GTCGCTCCTGATGACGAATCAGGTTAATGCAACAGTCAGGAGAGCCTGTTATCAGCTTCAGCTGATCGCCAGCTGCACCCTTTTCTGGAAGTAAGGGATCTCGAGACTGTTGTGCATGTGCTGGTAACCTCCCGCCTCAACTTCTGTAATTCATAGTGTTTGACTTCATCATAATATTGTTTGTTTAATAGTTTCACAGTATCAATTGTATCATACCAGATAACACATCTAGATGATTGTTCTATTTCATGAATTATTACATTGGTTCACTTGTGTAAATTTCTATGAATTTAGTATGTCTGTATTATTTATTATTCAGCCTGTTCTAGGGCTTATGTGTTGGGAGACATACTTTAATTTTCTATCTATGTATATCCTTTTAAGACATTCAATGTAAGACTCTAACACCCGCAGCATATTCAACAGTGAGGATATATGAGTGTATGCAGCTATCATCAGTTTACAGTCCTTGAATTTGTATTGTATGTTTGAAGAAGACTAAGAATATGGGTAAGCAACATATACAGTTTAGAATGTTACTTGTTTGGGTGATTTCTCTGTATGTTAAGTCTATATATGGTCAGTAATGATATAATTTTATACATTTAGAATAATACGATTATCCTTGAATTGTATTGAATGTTTGAAGAAGACCCAATACATGGAAAAATGAGGACCATAAATATGGACTACATAAAATAGAATCATCCTATTATACCACTGAAGAAGACAATACTGTTGAAATGAAAGTCTCCGGAGGTAGTCGTCTGTAATCTCCAAGCAAATTCATCAGCCATGGACTATCTCCCTAGCAAATTGGTCAATAATAATCTCCTAAGCAAATTTTTCAACAGTTGACTTAGTCTATAACTTCTATAATAATAATAATAATAATAATAATAATAATAAAATTTATTTATATACCGCCCAATGGTTGCCCAATCAGGGCGGTTTACAACATAAAACACAATTACAATAAAAAACACAATTCCCCCCTCCCCCTTAAAACATTATTAAACAAATAACATGATTAAAATCCATTAACAATTAAAACAGAATAAAATCATAGTAATTAGATGATTAAAACATTCCACAATACCCCGCTTTTATGCTTCCAGGGGAACCATGGTTCAAAATAATGTTGCTGAGGGAAGAGGGGGCAGCCCGGGGCTGGGACAATTTAGCCTGGAAAGGCCTGCCGGAAGAGATCCATCTTGACAGCCTTTTTAAAACTGTCCAAAGATGTTAATTGATGGATCTCATCTGGCAGGTCGTTCCAGAGCCTGGGGGCGACAACACAGAAGGCCCTCTGGGAGGTTGCAGATAGCTTCGATCTTTGGGGCTCTAAGAAATTCCTCCCGGGGCGGGGCCTGAGCAATGGCTGGGTAAGGACTGCCTGGGCTTTCGGAGTGCTCGGAAATAGACAATTGCAGTAAAAAAAAACCTCCCAAAGAGAGAAATGTTGACTCTTTGAGATGAATTTATAACAAGAAGATACAAGGAACATAAAAGGTAAAAAAAAGATTATTATTATCTCAAGAGTAGACTTAAAATAGCTTACTTTCGTTTTGTGGGGGACGGAGAATCACGGAGGAAGCTTGTCCGCCATTAAAAAGACTAACGAGGCAGCTAGAGGCTGTTAAAATTGGACTTTGAGATCAGGAATTAAGCTTTGTAACTGCCTTAAAGTGAATGGAATTAACCCACAAATCATAAGTGGCTAGAAGCTTGAACGAGAGGAGATAAAAGACGATAAAAGTACTATCCACTGCTGATTGCTTAAAAGGGAGGAACTGGGAGGTGAATAAAACGGAGTGAATATTAAATAAGTGTATATGTCAAAAAGGCCAAAAATATTAGGGGGAAAGCTTTGGAAGAGAGGTTTAAGACAAACTGAGAAAGATAAACCTTCAGATAGAGCCTTCAGAAGACTTGTTAGATTGGAACAAACTGAACAAAAAGAAATGTTAAGAAGCCCCCCTAAAAAAATGGCTGCTTCTACAAGTTCACTCCCAGAGAAGCAGGGAGAAGGAAAGGGGAAAGATAAAACAGATGCAGGAACAGGAGCAAAAGCAGGAATGACGGATTGTGAACAAATGAGGACTATGATTACAGAAATTATGAAGCAGGAGAATGAGATGAGACGTAAAGAGATGAATGATTTTCTGGAAAGACAGAAAAATGAAATATTACAAGCAAGAGATGCAGACAAGCAAACCTTTTTAACAACAATACAAAATGAAAGAGAGGCTATGACAAAGCAATTTCAACTACAAATGCAACTTGAAAGGAAAAGTTCAGATGAAAAGTTTATGGAAATACAACGAAATATAAAACAAATACAAGAGGATGTGCAAACATTAAAATCAGATAACAAGGAAAGCAAGATTATACAAGGGAGACAACAAAGAGAAATTGAAACCAATAGAGCTAAATTGTCTGAAATGGACAAAAAACTTATATATCTGCAGGATTATCAAAGAAGAACCAATTTTGTTATTAAGAATATACCAGAGTTGGAGAAAAGATATAGAAAATATGATTTGCAATCAAAAATTTTGAAATGGTTACAAGAAATCTCCCCATCCTTAAATTGGACTGAATCAGACTTTGAAAGAATTCACCGCATTGGACCAGTGATGAACAAGATGGCACCACGAGATGTAATAGTAAGAGTAATTAACTACAATAAAAAGGAAGGACTGATGAATATGGTGAGGAAGAATCCGGAAAAATTAAAATCTCAAGATGTCGATGTAGAAATTTATAATGGCTATTGTCTTCAAACGAAAATGTGGAGAAGAGCGATGAAACCGTGTACTACTATGTTGAGAGGAGCAGGAATTTACTACACTTGGGGACATCCTATATTCCTGAAATTTCAAAAAGCAGGAAAGAGATATAGGGTTGATTCAGTGGAACAAGGAATACAATTGTTGAAATATCTTGGGATATATAAAGAAGAAGAAGGAACAACTGGAGAGTCTAAAAAATCTAAAGGGAATGGAGCTGTCATCCAGGTTGGAGTATTGGGAGGAGAAGAATTATTGGGAGCATGTGGAGGAAGCGGACTCCCATAGACGAAAAGAGAAATTACTGCAATTAAGCACAAAGTTAAATTTATTGTTTTTATGAGCACTCGGGGGGTGGGCGGTTTCTTTGGGCCTTGGGATGTCTTCGTCACCCCTCTCCACAGGGGTAGCTTCGGTGACCGGGGCTAGAGCAACGCGCTCTAGCAAGAAGAAGTGGAGAGGTAAATGGGACTTGGGGAGGGAAGGGAGGGGAAATAGAGGGAGGAGGGAAGGGATAGGGTTTACACAAAATGGAGCCATTAGAGAAAGAAATAAATGGTATTATGGTAGATAAACTGAAAATTTCAACTTTAAATACCAAAGGTCTTGGATCAGTGATTAAAAGAAGAAGGATTGAAGCTTTATTATGAAGAGATTCAGCAGATATTATTTTTATTCAAGAAATTCCTCCCAAACGACCGGAGTGCGTGGGGAGGATTATACGGGAGAAGGCGGTCTCTGATATAACTTGGACCCAAGCCATTTAGGGCTTTAAAGGTAATAACCAACACCTTGCACTGGGCCCAGAAACCAATAGGCAGCCAGTGGAGGGACCTCAAAACTGGAGTGATGTGGTCCCTCCTAGATGTACCTGAAACAAGTCTGGCTGCCATGCTTTGAACTAACTGTAGTTTCCGAACCAGGCACAAGGGTAGCCCCATGTAGAGCACATTACAGAAGTTGAGGCGAGAGGTTACCAGCGCGGGCACAACTGTCTCGAGATCCCTTACTTCCAGAAAAGGGCACAGCTGGCGTATCAGCCGAAGCTGATAACAGGCACTCCTGACCATCGCATTTACCTGATTTGTCATCATGAGCGACGAGTCAAGGAGCACCCCAAGACTGCGAACACAGTCACTGGAGGAGAGTGTGACCCCATCCAGGACTGGAGGTTGCAATTCTTGGTTTCGGGGCCGCTACCGTGAGCACCTCCGTCTTGGCTGGATTCAGTTTCAATCTGTTTTTCCTCATCCAGCCCATTACTGCTCGAAGACATTAATTGAGAGAGGAGATGCCATTGGAATTCCAGGCCGACGAACGAGACACGGAGAAATAGATTTGGGTGTCATCAGTGTACTGATAACACCCAGCACCATAACTCCGTATAATCTCACCCAGCGGCTTCATATATATGTTGATGTTGATTCTACAGGACACTTTCTGCAAGTTGTTCAAGGTTAAGTGTTTTGATATTTTGGGATCAGTAAATTCCATATGGACTTCACAGAGAAATAATTCCCCACAGTTGTTTATTGTAATGTGTTTACTGTTGTGATTGTTCCATTGTTGTTGCACTGACCAATTATATTCAGTCCTTACAAATATATATACATACAGTAAAAATTGTTAAACTTTGGATAATTTGTGGTCCTTAGGGATTCATAGCATTTTTCAATAATTATTTTTTATTTTATTTTTATTTTTCCCCTCTTTTCTCCCATTTTTCAGTCTTTGTCATAAGCCTCCTGATGTGTTTGGCTTCTATTACCTTTAAAGCCCTAAATGGCTTGGGTCCAAGTTATATCAGAGACCGCCTCCTCCCGTATAATCCTCCTCGTGTGCTCTGGTCCTCTGAGAGGAATTTCTTAGAGCCCCAAAGATCAAGGCTATCTGTTACCTCCCAGAGGGCCTTCTCTGTTGTGGCCCCCATGCTCTGGAACGACCTGCCGGATGAGATCTATCAATTAACATCTTTGGACAGTTTTAAAAAGGCTGTCAAGATGGATCTTTTCTGGCAGGCCTTTCCAGTCTAAATTGTCCCGGCCTCGGGTTGTCCCCTCTCCCCTCAACGACATTATTTTGAACCTTGGTTCCTCTGGAAGCGCAACAATTGTCGTACATTTTAATCATTTAATTATCATGATTTTATTCTGTTTTAACTTGCTAATGGATTTTAATCATGTTATTTGTTTAATGTTTTAAGGGGGGGATTGCTGTTTATTGTAATTGTGTTTTATGTTGTAAACCGCCCTGATTGGGCAACCATTGGGCGGTATATAAATAAATTATTATTATTATTATTATTATTATTATTATTATTATTATTATTATTATTATTTAGATCCTTTGCTTAGTTCCAGAGATCTATCACTTTTCTAGGTTCAGATCCCTAACAATTGACATGAAGTCAAATCACACATAATGATAAACCTCATCTTTCTTTTTTTTAAATGTCATCACACCAGACTACGGAGGAAATAGACAGAATGGTAGGGGCTTCACATCTTGTAATAAGGCAAATACATTTCTTATACCAGTGGTGTGAATAGCACAGCTCTCCAGATGTCATGTGACTGCAACTACTATAAGTCCTAGTCAGCACAGCCAATGATGAAGAATGCTGGGACATGCAGTCCTATATCTGAAGGGCTCTGTTACTCCTACCTTGCCTAGAATGATGGCTTTAGAGTCTTTTTCTTAAATGTGTCTGTTTATGTAATGGAAAGTTTGAAGAATCTTCCTTCTCATATGTATCTTATCATACCTACTTATATTAATTCACATTGACCATCTGATTACTACCTTGAAGTTCTCTACATCTGATGGGATCAGCTTCTGCTGTGGAGGTGAAAAGGTATTACAATCACAAGTTCTGAGAACAACCAGGAAGGAGGAACATATTTCCTATTGTCTTATAGAATTGCAGAATCAGTGCTTTTCAAGCTGTCTGGTGTGGAGGACCAGCAAGGTTCCCCCCCCCCCCCACAAGTGTGACAGGGACTAGCACCATATTTGTGGCCATTGAATATAATTGTTTCTTTATTCTCCTAGAAACCTGCCAGGGACAGGTAATAAATACTTTGCAGACTTGCATTGGTCCGTGGATCCCCATTTTGAGAATGTATGTGACCCCAATGGTACAGAGGCAGCTGGTGGATTAGTTATGGTGGAAGAGATTAATGCATTCATTAAAGGAAGTATCATTTTATATTGCTAATGGAGTTTAATTTTGTTCCATCAACTTTAAGACTTTGAGGCTCACTGGATTGTGGCCACGGCAACTGCATGCCATGGTCCCACTTCAGTGCTTTGCTGCTCTAAAAAGAGTGACAAAAAACCACCCTTACCACAGTGGTGTCTTTTTGGCACTCCTTTGGTGCAGTGTGTGTAGATGCTGTGCCAAGGGAGTACCCTGACACCCCCTGCCATGTGGTGGGGCATGCGGCATGAAGCTGGCATGAGGGCAGAGTTGGGGTGGCTGGCATGCAGTCGCCATGCCCCCACTCTGCCCCCAGGTCAGCTCTTTATGCCAGTCTGCTTAGCCCCTTTGTCTCCCAAAGCCCACATGTCCAAAAGGGAGGAGTGACCTCTGCTTACATAGTCTCCATACAATCTTATCTGAGAACTGCAACAATATCTTGCCAAAATGTAGGCTTTTTAATACCTTTACCTGATGAAGAAGTGAGTGGAGCTTGAAAAGCTTGTATCATGTATTTTATGCAATTTGGTTGCACAATAAAGGTATTGTTTTGTGGATTTTGGATGCTATTGTACTTTGCTTTATGGCTAACACAGATACCCAGGATATGTTTTCCATTCTTTTATGGTTGGTCCTCCTGCAGTTGCTATGGTTTGTACAGGAGTTCTCCTAGTGCTGAACCACAGTCAGGTGTAAGGTCTAGTACCCAAATGGCTTCCAGCTCCCAAAGCAGTGGATATATGTCTGAGTGGATTCACCACATGTGCAGTAACAAATGTTAGGATATGGATGGGATATACAGTCAAAGGTGAAATGTAAAGATGTGTGTGTGTCTGTAATTTTCCACTTGAGAACAGTTTTTGGACAAGGCATAAACAACATTTAGAAAAACAAAGTAAATCAACTCCAGGTGCTTACACAGACATCAACAATGTACTTTCCCAGTGGTAGAACTGATGGAACCAGACTTTGTTATGGTTAACAAGTAATAACAATTATATGTAAACATCATTAGCTTGGGAAAGTTAGTCATGTGGTGGATGATGGACAACAAGAGGCTGGGATAGCATACATCATACAGACATTATCCAATTAACATAAAGTTAACACCTAGAAGGTGGAGTATGGGATGGGCTTAGAAAATCCTTTGTCTAAAATTGTTTATTGTTCAAGATGTGAGCGTGTGTGGCTGACAACAGTGGTTTTAACTGCAACAAGTTGGATTCTAATGCTTTTTGGATTGTTAAAGATGTAATCTTTCATGGCTGAACTGGACAAGTTCATCACAATGGATTTTAATTAGTTATCTTATTTTTACTTTTTATATGCATTAATAAAGCTATGCTTTTGGACTTTACAATGTGTCTTCTTGACTGAGGAAGACAGGATGCTGGAGAAGAGAAGCTGAGCCAGTTGATGGCAAGTCTACACAGTGGCTGTGGATCACAGCAGCCAGCTTGTCCTGCAAGACTCTGCTGGGTGTCAAAGGGCATCACTACAACACTCATCATCCACACACCAACAACAAATCCACCAGCCACCCCTGTACTGGGATAAATGCTTCTGCACACAGCATCACCATGGGATACATGCCACAGCCAACTTTCTGGCTTCTTTCTTCCTGAAATGACCTGTGGTTGCCAGATATCTTGTCAATGAGGATGCAGATGTGCAAAATCTGGGAAAGGTCAGTAAAAGAAATGAGAAAGAGAGGCCCTGTTTTTCACTACCAAATCCATAACAGCACACAGACATATTTAGCAAACCATTGTAAGTTTATTAAGACCTAATGGACATTTTTCCAAAAGAGAAGCTAATTTTCTGAAGGTAGTGTAAGGTGCTGAAGTTCTTTAGAGGATGACCAACATGTTCTCTCTTGCAGGAGTGTTGCACAAAACTGGGAAGTTCTCCTAACTCTTAAGATTTCATAACATTGCTGCACAAAGAAAACAGTTTTTCAGTATTGTTCACAGAGAGTAGCTTACATAGGAATTGATAGCTTGATTTCAAAATAACAGGTGGGTATACTGTCTATCTTTTGTCCTATCACTGAAAGCTATCAACATTGGCCAAAATCCTGTTAGGTAATCCTGATCAGACTAGACCCATATAATTGCCTGTTGAATGATTAGTCAATACATAAGATTAAGAGTAACAATAGGATTTATATCACTCTTTCTCCCTCCTGTATGATTTTGTTTTTTGCCTGATAAAGAAGGCACTGGAGCTTCAAAAGCATGCATGATGTGCTTTGTGCATTTTGGTTGGCCAATAAAGATATACCGTAACTCTTATGTGGATTTTGGATTGTGTTTTATTTTGCTATATGGCCAACATGACTACAGTTGAATATGTATCCTGGATTTTAACTAAGGAGTTTATCACATGGTGACCTATGTGCTTCCATCCTGAAAATGGTTAAAGCGGACGCATCCCAGAAAAGCATGCAAATGTGTGAATGATTTTCACACGCAGAGCACAACATGTTAAAAGCACATTACTAATATGAGAAAGTGGGTAGAAAACACATTTGGTCTTCACACAGATGGGGACAAATCCCGTTGATGGTTTGGGAATAACTTTTTTATGCATACATGCTACTCTGTTAAGAGCCCCACATGGCCAAGAGAGGTGTGGCCTCAGCCAGAACCGAGATGTCTCCAAACCAAGCAAACAACAACAGAGACAAGAAGTGCATCTACACTGTCGAAATCATGTTGTTTGATATCATTTCTGTAGCTCCTTCCTATGGAATTCTGAAATTTGTAATTTTGCAAGTCTTCTCTGCCAATGAGTGCTGGTACCTTACAAAAGAGCGATTTTGCACGGGGCTCCCCGTGTGATAAACTCCTATCTTCCATTTGAAAAAGGTCACCTGAATGTTTAAAAATGCAAGTTCCTAATCTGAATTAATCAAAACATACATTTGAAAAAAAAAATCTATGGGAGTAAATACCAATGTGTCTTCTACCTGCTTATTTCATTTCAGCATAAATAGATTGCCTATATTTCTGATGGCTTCAATTGCAATAGCATTTATATACAGCTTCATACCACGCTATGCAGTCTCTAAGTGTTTACAATGTGTAAGTTAATTGCCCCCAACAAGCTGGATACTCATTTTAGTGAGACTGAGCCCTGGCTGGTATTGAACTCTCAACCTTGTGGTTTGTAAGTGAGTGAGGTCAGAATGTTAGCTTTTGGAATTTCTGCCTCACCTCTTGCAGCAAACAGTTTGTTCAGTGTTGCCACATTTGCCAATGTTCTTGGAACCAGTTATGCAGTAAAATGCTCGGCAGAAGCCATTTGCTTCCTTACATTCATCTTCATTTTTCACATCCACAGCTAACCCTATTTCAAAGAAAGGAAAGCACTAGTGATTGGGATGATGAAAAGAAGAAAAAACAACAACAGGTAGACATGTTGATCATTCTACAATTATAGCTTTTGATCCAGTTGTATCCTTCTGTGGTATAACAAAAATAGTTGGTGCCCCTCCCCAAATTGATATCATCTTCAAATTTGATAAACATGCCCACTATTCTGTCTTCAAAGTAATTTATAAATATGTGAAGCAATCTCACATCCAGGACAGAACCTGGAGGGATCCCATTAGTCACTTCTCTCCTAGACAAAGAAGAGTGATTGGTAAATGCTCTTTGGGTTTGGTCCATTAATCAAGTAAGAATCTATCCATTAGTCTAGATTGCATTTTACCAGTTTCTCTACCATGGGAGACCTTATTAAAAAAAACACCAAAATCAGTATATGCTATATCCATAGCATTCCCTTGATCTAACAATCTTGTAACTCTCCCTCCCCCCCCCCCTCTCTATATATAATAAAATTTTGATTTCAGAAGTATTTTCAATGATGTCTTCTGACCTGGATGATGGAATGGAGGGCATGCTCATCAGATTTATAGATTATAGGAAACTGAGAGACATTCTTAATATCTCAGAAGACCAGGAACTTTTCTTGAACAGATAAACAGTCTTTCAGTGAGCTTATAGAAAGGAATGGTGTGATGATTAAAAGCAAGTATGGGTTTCTCAAAAACAAGTAATCTTACCCCTCTCTCTCTTTCTCTCTCTAAGAAAAGTCCCTGGTCTTCTGAGGTATTAAGAATGTCTCTCAGCTTCTGTAATCTATAAATCTGATAAACATGCCCCCCACTCCATCATCCAGATCAGAAGACGTAATTAAAAATCTTTCTGAAATCAATTTTTTAAATTATAGACACACTATTTCTTTGACCTACCAAGCTTTCAATGCTACCAAAACAGAATCGGAGAGAGAGAGAGAGAAGATTAGTCTGGTATGATTTTTATTTAGAAGTCCATACTATTAATCTACATAGCATTTTTTTCTATGTACACACTGATGGATTGTTTAGAAATTTTTATGTTTAAAGTGACTGGCCAATTACCCGGATCTTCCTTTTTCCCCATTTGAAGAAGGGGACAACATTTGCCTACCTTTATATTTATTGCAGGAAATAGCACCCCGCTTCTCTCACAGACAACTGAAATGAAGAAAATACAGTATTCCGGATGCAAACTTTAACTTTTAAAATCTGCATATGGGTTTACTCTGTTGCTCTATGCATCCATTTTCTTCTGTCTGCATTGATGCAACTGTCAGGTTCAATTTCTATCAGAGATCTTGAGCAATTAATCTTCCAGTTCCCTCATTTGGGAAACCTCTAAGAAATTTAGAAAGAATCAAAAAGCAGCTTCAATACCTTTCACAAAGGGTGCATCTATACTACAGAGTTATCACAGTTTGATACTCTATCATGTACCAAGGCTGAATCCTATGGAATCCTGGCTCTGTAGTTACATGAGCACCTTGAATACAGTCCCCTGAATAAAGGCATTAGAGCTGTCTGGTAGCAAATTCCAAGTACCTCTCTGAACTACAACTCCCAGGATTTCATAGGATTTAGCCATGGCAGTTAATTGGGTATCAAAGTGCTCTAAATTTGTAATATGGATACCTCTGGGCTATATCAAAGCACTGATAGTGATTTCTACTCATGGTTAACTATGTATCATTTTCAGATCTACCATACCTGGAGTGGCCAAAAGCCAGGATCCAACAACAGCAAAGACAAAGTAAAGGGGCTTCATGACTGAATGTTGACAGGAAACCTCTGGACAGGAGAAATGAAAGATCACTACAATGTGACACTCTGAAGGTTCACTGCCAAACAATAATGTACAGGACTTGTTGACATATTTGCACAGAAATCTTGTTCTTTCAGGTCCCCCCTGTACTGTGTAGGCAGAAAGTCTAAAGGTAAGACCTTATGCCAAAATAAAGAGGAGGAGAAAACAGCCACTCACATAGGAACACACAGCTCTTTGGCAGCAATAAGAAATAATTCCCCCTCAGAACAAGGCTCTAAATATAGAACAGTGCACCTGAACACTCACTTCATTATTTTCTTCTGTCCCGCCAACATCACAAGTGTGGGGAGGACAAAGGAGAGAACCTTCAAAATGGCTTCTCCCAACTTATGAAATTCCCTCCCATGGAAGACTTATTTGGCCCCCTATTTGCTCTCTTTCTGCCAGCAGAAAAAGACCTTTTGACCTAGGCAGGACTTTGACATTTAAGTGGCAGAAGTTTATTTCTAGAATAAAATAGAATTGGAAGAGACCCCAAGAGCCAAGCAGGAAATATAATAAAACACTCCTGACAAATAGCCATTCAGATTCTATTTAAAAACCAGAATAGCAATAGCAAGTTCATTTCTATACCACTTATCAGTGCATTTAAGCACTCCCTAAGCAGTTTATAATGTGTAAGCTAATTTCCCCCAACAAGCTAGGTACTCATTTTAGTGACCTGCAGAAGGATGCAAGGCTGAATTGACCCTGGAGCCCTACAGGATTGAACTCACAATGTTGTGGCTGCGAGAGGCTACAGTACCAGCATTTAACCATTGTGCCACCAGGAAGGAAAGAAATGGAAGATGAAATGAACAGAAATGGATCAAGCCAATATTTGCATCCCTACAGTCCCCCACCTCCAGGAAAGAACACATAGCCTCAATACTGTTGTTAGTTATGTCACAACAATTGCTTCAGTGCATCCACTCTACTTGGAACAACTAAAGCAGATTCTGGCCAGTGTATTTGTCTCTTTCCATGAGTGCACACACACACAATCAAGAAATAATGGCATTTTAAACAGTGGTCCCTAGTTGTGATCAGTACATGTACTCCATTATTTTGTTGCTGTTTGGTAGCATTGTCCCTCCCTTCTTCCCTTTGTTCTTTCTTTCATTCCTTCCTCTACATCTCTGTGAGTGCATCTACACATAAATACCTTGAATGTTTGGTACCAACAAAAACAACAACAATGTTTATTGATTAGTCCACTGACCATATCAACAATAAAATACAACACATACACAAATAGACACAAATCACTAACCTAAAACTTGTATAAGAATAAAACTTGAATAAATAGTAAATTTGATAAAGGAGTAAGTTACAAGATAAGACGGGTGTTAGCATATGTGAGTTTTCATAAAAGTTTGGACACATGTGGAGTTCCCTGCATGACCCCAGACTGACCTCAGAGGGATGTCAGCCATAATCCCCTAGATGGAAGGTCATGTAGGCACTGAGAGATCTGCCCAGGACAGATGGAAAATTCACTACCAGACAGGTTTGGGAGTTGCCAAAAAGGAAAGACCATTATACTGGAAAAGACTTATTTGTCTTGAGTCTCACACTAGCTTCCCTTCCTTGATTGTCTTAAAACCAAATGCATTATCTGTATGGAAATGTTGGTGTTGTGGGCTATCCCAATTGCTCTGCAGGGGTGGGGGGTGGGATATTAATAATAATAATAATAATAATAATAATAATAACAACAACAATTTAGACTGGTCTCACTCTTAGGTTTAACAAACTATCAATGCCTTTGTCCTGGCTTCAGCCAAGCCGTTTAGTCAATAGCCAGAAGGTAGAAATTTCCTATTTAAACCCTGAGATTTTTAGGCTCCATATGCTATCTTAGAGTGCATGCTGACTCCATGTCAGTTTATACTCTAATCATAGCTCCCTCGGCCATCCTTCTCCCCTCATTTTGGCAGCCGTGCATCATCATCATTCACTGGCAGGACGAGGTGGTCCGATAGATCCGGAATCCAACTAGCAAGAACAAGAGTGTCCTAAGTGGGACTAGCAAGAGCAAGTTCAAGCTGGTAAAGGTGGGAGTGTCCTAGTGTGGCCAGCCAGAGAGTAGAATCCAGCTAGTAAGGACGGGAGTGTCCTAGTGGGGCCAGCACAGTTGAGATTTGTTAGCAGGAGAAAGAGTAAGACAAAGAAATGTAAGTTGTCAAGTTATGTAAAGAATCATAGAATCATAGAATCATAGAGTTGGAAGAGACCACAAGGGCCATCCAGTCCAACGCCCTGCCATGCAGGAACTCCCAATCAAAGCATCCCCGACAGATGGCCATCCAGCCTCTGCTTAAAGACCTCCAAGGAAGGAGACTCCACTACTCTCCGAGGGAATGTGTTCCACTGTCGAATCACCCTTACTGTCAGGAAGTTCCCCCTAATGTTGAGGTGGAATCTCTTTTCCTGGATCTTACATTCATTGTTTCGCATGCTAGTCTCTGGAGCAGCAGAATACAAGCTTGTTCCCTCCTCAATATGACATCCCTTCAAAGATTTAAACAGGGCTATCATATCACCTCTCAACCTTCTCTTGGAATATGGATGGGATATATAGTCAAAATAGAAATGTAGAGATGTGTGTGTGAAAATTTCCTATGGGAACAGTGTCTAACAAAAAACAAAGAGGACTTGGCTAGCAGGTGGTTTGAAGCCAAAACATGTGCCCACAGTACAGAATAATAAAAACACTTTGAGCCTGAGAACATGATATTAACAGATAAACAGATGAGCTCATTCAGGTCTCATGAGAACTAGGTCACATGGGGGATGACACAGAGCTAGAGGCTGGGTTACAGCATATCATCCAATCATCATAAGGTTAACACCCAGAAGGTGGAGGAGTATGGGAAGGGTCAAAAGTTCCTTTGTTCACCTTTGTTTATATACTTGCTATGTGTTCTTTTGAACTGGAATGTTAACTATTCTGTTGCTAATGCTGTAATTCTACAATAACATCTACAAGATATGATCCTATAGTCTTTTGCCATCAGCAGGATGGATTGTATATTTTTCTTTTCCTATTTTCTTTATGGAACAATAAAGCTTTAATTTGGATCAACAAAATGTGTCTTCAAGGAGATACCATTTCCAGGATGGCAGGTGAGGAAGGTCCTCTGGTAGTATCAGCCATCCACAGATGTGCTGCCTTGAAAGCCCTGGCACTCCTCTACCCCATTCTGAATGACCCCTAGACCACAGATTTTCCAGACGTATGAATTAGAGACAAGATCGAGTGTGGGAAGGTTAAAGGAGCTTGTGTGCTCATAGAAGAAAAAGATCCCCCTCCACAAAAACTGTACCACTACCCCGTGAAGCAGAAGAAGGAATAGCAAAACCCATAGAAGTCCTGTTGAAATATGACGTCATTCTTCCTATGCAATCAATCTGTAATTTCTCACTCTGGCCTGTAATAAAAGCTAATGGTATGATGTGGAGGATGACTGTGGACTTTAGAGCCCTCAATGCGGTCACTCCCCCAGTAGCCCCTATAGTAGCCAAATACAATGAGATCCTAGCCGCCATTGCAGCCAGAGCTAAATTTTACAGCATAATAGATTTAGCCAATGCATCCCACTCCATCCCACTCCATGAGAACTGCTTCTACAAATTTGCATTGAATTTCATGGAAGTCAGATGTGCTTCAAGAGAACTCTCCAGGGTTTCCACTTCAACCCAGTATTTGCCATGCCCACGTGGTCAAAATGTGGGCCAAGCTGTGACCCACATCATGCCCCCATGTTTTATCTTATGTGGACGACAACTTGATCCACTCAGACTCCCAAGAAAAGACTGCAGATATCACCAGAGAAGTGTTAGGACTCATTCAGGACACTAGATTCAAAGCTAATAGGGAGAAGGCTCAGCTAGTACAGACCCAGGTCAAGTACTTAGGATTAAACCTTCAGACCGATTGCAGGACCTCAGATCTGCAGAGAGTAGAGACAATAGGAAAGCTCCCTGCCTACACTGATTTAGCATCCCTGAGAGCACTCCTAGGAACCTTTAACTTCTCTAGAGAATTCATCGAAGCTTTTGACAGCAACGCCAAGACCCTGTATTCCTTACTTAAGAAAGGAGCTGTGTGGAAGTGGGGCCCCGAGCAGCAGGAAGCATTTGCCACCCTAAAGATGGACCTAGACAAAGCCACCACCTTAGTTCAACCTGATGTGACCCATTCCTTCTACATTCAGTTGGCTGTAGCAGACAGTCACATAAGAGCAGTCCTCACACAGCTCAGAAGCAAATTGCATAGAGTAGTAACCTATGCATCTAAAAACCTCTCATAGAATCATAGAATCATACAGTTCGAAGAGACCACAAGAGTCATCCAGTCCAACCCCCTGCCATGCAGGGACTCCCAATTAAAGCATCCTCAACAGATGCCCATCCAGCCTCTGCTTAAAGACCTCCAATGAAGGCGACTCCACCACTCTCCGAGGGAGTGTGTTCCTCTGTCGAACAGCACTTACTGTCAGGAAGTTCCTCCTAATGTTGAGGTGGAATCTCTTTTCCTGGAGCTTGAACCCATTGTTCTGGGTCCTAGTCTCAGAAGCAGCAGAAAATAAGTTTGTCCCCTCGTCAATATGACATCCCTTCAAATATTTAAACACAGCTATCATATCCCCTCTTAACCTTCTCTTCTCCAGACTAAACATCCCCAGCTCCCTAAGTCATTCCTCATAGGGCTTGGTTTCCAGACCCTTCACCATTTTAGTTGCCCTCCTTTGGACACACTCCAGTTTCTCCACATCCTTTTTGAATTGTGGTGCCCAGAACTGGACACAGTATTCCAGGTGAGGCCTGACCAAAGCAGAATAGAGTGGCACTATTGATCTAGACACTATATTTCTATTGGTGCAGCCTAGAATTGCATTGGCCTTTTTAGCTGCTGCATCACACTGTTGACTCATGTTCAACTTGTGGTCTACCTGGACTCCTAGATCCCTTTCACACGTAGTCTCATTCAGCCAGGTGTCCCCTAACATATATCTGTGCTTTTCGTTTTCCGCCCTAAGTGCATTTCTCCATGTTGAATTTCATTTTGTTAGCTTTGGCCCAGCTTTCTAGTCTGTTCAAGTCATTTTGAATTTTGATTCTGTCTTCTAGGGTATTAGCTACTCCTCTTAATTTAGTGTCAACTGAAAATTTGATAACTATGCCCCCGATACTATCATCCAAGTCATTGATAAAGATGTTGAATAGCACTGGGCCCAGGACAGAGCCCTGTGGCATCCCACTGGTCACTTCTTTCCAGGTTGAAAAGGAGCCATTGTTGAGCACCCTTTGGGTTCAGCCAGTCAACCAATTACAAATCCATGTAATAGTTACTTTGTCTAACCCACATTTTACCAGCTTGTTTGCAAGAATGTCATGGGGAACTTTGCCAAAGGACTTACTGCAATCAATATATACTATATCTACAGCATGCCCTTCATCTACCAAGATGGTAATTTTATCAAAAAAAAGAGATCAGATTTGTCTAGCATGACTTGTTTTTCTGAAACCCATGTTGACTTTTTGTGATTATGGAATTACCTTGCAGATGTTCACAGACTCTCTGTTTAATGATCTGCTCCAGAATCTTTTCCAGTATTGATGTCAGACTAACTGGACGATAATTGTTGGTATCCTCTTTTTGTCCCTTTTTGAAGATGGAGACATCATTTGCTCTCCTCCAGTCTGCTGGGACTTCTCCTGTTCTCCAGGAGTCCTCAAAGATTATTGCCAATGGTTCCAATATTACATTTGCCAGTTCTTTTAGTACTCTTGGATGTAATTCGTCTGGTCCTGGAGACTTATATTCATTTAGATTAACCCGGTATTCCTGTACTATCTCTTTACTTATTCTGTGCTGAAATTCTCCTGTTCTGTCCTCTGCTCCATTATCCTCAGGTTGAGCACACTTTGCCTTTTCTGAGAAGACTCAAACAAAGAAGGTGTTGAGTAATTCTGCCTTTTCTCTGTCCCTTGTTAAGTTTTTGCCAACTTCCCACACAGTGGCCCTACCATTTCCTTCTTCCTTTTGCTGCGGACATACCCAAAAAAGCCCTTTTTATTGTTCTTAACCTCTCTAGCAAGCCTGAGTTCATTCTGTGCTTTAGCTTTTCTGACTTTACACCTACACATGCTAGCTACTTGTTTGAATTCCTCTTTGGTGATTTCCCCATTTTTCCATTTCTTTTACATGTTCCATTTAAAACTTAGTTCAGTTGAAAGTTCCTTAGTCATCCATCCAGATTTCTTGAGGCACCTCCCATTTTTCTTCCTCATTGGAACTGTTTGAAATTGTGCCTTCAGTATCTCCCTTTTGAGAAACTCCTATCCTTTTTGAACTCCCTTCTCTTTTGGTATTCCTGACCACGGGATCACCCCAGTATTTCTCCAAGTTTACTAAAATCAGCTTTCCTAAAGTCTAAAATGTGTGTCTGACTATGCCTGGCTTCTCCTTTCCACTGTATAATAAACTCCACGAGAACATGATCACTTCCACCTAAGGATCCAGCCACTTGCACTAGCCAGGTTTTGGGGTTGAGACTGCCATGGTTGCCTTGACTGATGATCTGCGTCTGAGCATCGACAGGGGTAGTGTGACCCTGTTGGTGCTCTTAGACCTCTCAGCAGCTTTTGACACAATAGATCACAGCATCCTCCTGGGCCGCCTGAGGAGGTTAGGTAATGGGGGGCACTGCTTTGCAGTGATTCCGGTCCTTCCTCTCGGGCAGGTCCCAGAGGGTGCTGCTCGGGGACTGTAGTTCCAGCAAGAGGGAGCTCACTTGTGGGGTCCCACAGGGAGCTATTCTGTCCCCGCTGTTATTCAACATCTATATGAAGCCGCTGGGTGAGATTATACGGAGTTATGGTGCTGGGTGTTATCAGTACGCTGATGACACCCAAATCTATTTCTCCGTGTCTCACTTCCAATGGCATCTCCTCTCTCAATGAATGTCTTCAAGCGGTAATGGGCTGGATGAGGAAAAACAGATTGAAACTGAATCCAGACAAGATGGAGGTGCTCACGGTAGTGGCCCCGAAACCAAGAATTGGGTTGCAACCTCCAGTCCTGGGTGGGGTCACACTCTCCTCCAGTGACTGTGTTCACAGTCTGGGGGTGCTCCTTGACTCATCGCTCCTGATGACGAATCAGTTTGATGCATTGGTTAGGAGCGCATGTTATCAGCTTCGGCTGATACACCAGCTGTGCCCTTTTCTGGAAGTAAGGGATCTCAAGACCGTTGTGCATGCACTGGTAAACTCCTGCCTTGACTTTTGTAATGCGCTCTACATGGGGCTACCCTTGTGCCTGGTTCGGAAGCTACAGTTAGTCCAAAATATGGCAGCCAGGCTTGTTTCTGGAACATCTAGGAGGGACCACATCACCCCGGTTTTGAGGTCCCTCCACTGGCTGCCTATTCGCTTCCAGGCCTAGTACAAGGTGTTGGTTATTACCTTTAAAGCCCTAAATGGCTTGGGTCCAAGCTATATCAGAGACCGCCTCCTCCCGTACAATCCTCCACGTGCGCTCCGGTCCTCTGGGAGGAATTTGCTGCAACCTCAAAGATCGAGGCTGTCTGTGACCTCCCAGAGGGCCTTTTCGGTCGTCACCCCCAGACTCTGGAATGACCTGCTGGACGAGATGCGTCAATTAACATCTTTGGATAGTTTCAAAAAGGCTGTCAAGACAGATCTCTTCCGGCAGGCCTTTCCAGACTAAAATAGCCCAGGCTCAGGCTATTCCCTCCTCTTTCAGTGACACTATTTGAAGCTTGGTTCCCCTGTAGTGTAACAATGGGGTGATGTGGTACAGTTTTTACTATTTTAATTGTTATGATCTTTCGTTATATTGTCACCAGGATTTTAACTATGCCATTGTTTAATACTGTTTTAAGGGGGGGAGGGATATGTTGTTTATTGTAACTGTTTTATGCTGTAAACCGCCTGGATTGGGCAACCATTGGGCAGTATATAAATAAATATTTTATTATTATTATTATTATTATTATTATTATTATTAACTAGGTCTTCCCTGTTAGTTAGGATCAGATCCAAAATAGCTGACTCCCTTGTTGCCTCTTCCAATTTTTGGACAATGAAATTGTCTTCAAGACAAGTGAGGAATTTGCTAGACCTTGTGGATTTTGCTGAGTTTGAATTCCAGCAAATATCAGGATACTTGAAGTCACCCATCACTACTATATTTCTCCTTTCTGAGTGTGTGGTCATCTGTTCTAGAAAGGCATCATCCAATTCCTCTGCCTGAGTTGGGGGTCTGTAGTAGACTCCCACACTAACATCCCTGTTGTTTCCCTCCCCTTTAATTTTTATCCAGATGCTCTCCACCTGGCTTCCAGGATTGATGTCCTGGATTTCTTCACTGGTGTAAATATCCCTGACATATAATGCTATTCTTCCTCCTTTCCTGTTTGTCCTGTTTCTCTTGAAAAGGTTATACCCCTGTATTTCCATCCAGGGTCATCTGAGGGAGAGACACTAGGCCCAGCACCATCGGGCCTAATGTAAGAAGAAGAGCCCTCCCTCCATTACCATCTGATGTCATCTGGGGGAGAGACACTAACTAAGCCCAGCACCACCCAGTTTGTTTTGATGTTTTGAAATGCTGTACGCCGCCCCGATTGCCTAGCAGAGGGGCGGGATATAAATAAAAATTATTATTATTATTATTATTATTATTATACCCCTGTATTTCTACATTCCAGTCATGAGACTCATCCCACCAGGTTTCAGTGATGCCTATTATATCATATTTGCTTTGTTGTGCTAGGAGTACAAGTTCATTTTGCTTATTTCCAATGCTCTGTGCATTAGTGTAGAGACATCTAAGACCATATGTCCCCTTTACTTGCTGCCTGTGCATGTTTTTTTGCCTCCCATGTTGGGTCCTTGCACTATTTGCCTTGTTCCCTCTATGACAGTTTGACTGTGCTTTCCATTCCTTTTGTCTTCCAGAACACTGTCTCCTTTCCCCAAATAACTCAGTTTAAAGCCCTCCTGATTAAATTCTTGAGACTGTTGGCAAAAACGTTTCTTCCAACTGGTGTGAGATGCAGCCCATCCCTTACCAGAAGTCCGCCCTCATAAAACCACAGCCCATGAATCCAAATCATTCTCGGAGACACCATCTGCAGAGCCAGTTGTTGACATCTGCTATTTTCCTCTCTCATCCTGGACCATGCCCTTCAACTGGCAGAAGAGATGCGATGACAATCTGTGCATCCATTTCTTTCAACTTCTCACCCAGAGCCTCGCAATCCCTTGTGATGTTCTGAAGACTGTGTCTTGCTGTGTCATTTGTTCCCACATGGACCAAAAGGAAGGGGTATTGGTCAGTAGGCCTGACCAATCTTGTCAGCCTCTCTGTCACGTCTCGGATCTTTGCCCCAGGAAGACAACACACCTCTTGAAACATCTTGCCAGGCCCATAAATCACTGCTTCTGTACCCCTCAGCAAGGAGTCCCCCACCATGACCACACGCCTCCTCCGGGTCCCCAGCCCTGTCCCTGAAGTCTGTCCATTCTGGTCCTCCTCATCTTCCTTGATAAGGGAAAGAGCTTCAAATTGATTCTGTAGCTGTAAGCTCCTAGAACAATCCCTGGTCTCCCTACTTCTATGAGTGACATTCCTCCAGTTGTCTACCTCCTGTGTCTGTGATGTAACCTTCTCTTCCCCAGCAACTTCCTCTGTGTGGTCTCTGTCCAAGACAGTTCATTCTGTTCTGTCCAGGAAAAACTCTTGTTCCCTCCTACGGAAGTATCTCCTACGGAAATAAAGTTTAGCCTGTGTGAGAAAAATTGCATAGCCTTGATATGGGCCCTAACCCGCTGGGAGTTCATTATAGGTCATTATTCAAACTCCACACACCCCACTCAAGTATATACTAACTGGAAAAATCCAGGATGGACAAGTTCATAGCTCCCGAATAGCCAGATGGACACTAGAACTAGTGAAGCGAGGCATAGATTACAGCAGGCAGGCTAGTGAACCTGTTGCCCCCTATGGGCTAGTAGTCTCCAGAGCAGCCCATGAGTGCCCTCTCCCCATCACCACACAAAGTAATTGGCCAGTAAAGGCAGGAAAGACACTAGCAGAAGCAATGCAGGCAGGATTAATGCGCTGGTTTTGTGATGGCTGTTCTGCATGCCCCGATGGAACCTGCCTAATGGGATTTGGAGCAATTAGGGTAAATGACCAGCACAAATTACAGGGAACAGTTCGGCCTCATTCCAGTCAGGCAGCAGAAGTAGAAGCCCTCCATGCTGTTTTAGAATTTGAGGACCCACGCGCCCCATTAGCCATATATATGAACTCCCAACGGATGGTAAATGCCGCCATAAATTGGCTTTCCGTTTGGATGTCCAGAGATTGGAAGACCAACAATAATAAACCTGTCTCCCATGCAGATAGATGGCAGGAAGCTGCCCAGTTAATCATGAGACAGACAGCCTCTACCTGGGTGTCTTATGTTAAAGGCCACCAGAAAGGCACTGGAGAGGAAGCCCAGAGGAATAATAAAGCAGCAACAGCTCCAATGGCATCTATTAATGTAAAACCCAAGGAGTACACTTTGCCAGAAACTTTAGACTTAGCCCAGCTTCAGAAGAGAGATAGCAAGATAAAGGCATTGGGAGCTGCAGGGAAAGACCTCATGGGAAAATACAGCATAGTGCGAAAGGAGGATGTATGGTGAGCAGTAGATGGAGATGGAACCCATCACTGGATTGTCCCCACAGAGGTCCGCGGAGACCTTATCCAATTTGTACATAGCATAGGACAAAGAGGAAAGCAGATCACGCTAGAAAGACTTAAGGAGACAGGATTGTGGCCCAGTATGAAGGAAGACATAGACCAGTGGGTAGAAAATTGTCTCACCTGCACTATGGTCAACGTGGATTCTTCTAAGGCACCCATCCACCACCAGCGTATAGAAGGCCCCTGGTCTTGATTGCAGATGGACTACATAGGCCCCTTACCAACCACTCCTCGACACCATCAATACTGTCTGACCATCATCGATCCCTTTAGTAAATGGGTTGAAGCTTTCCCCATCTGGGTCAATACAGTCACCACCACAGCTAGGATACTGTTTGAGCACGTTTTCAGCCATTGGGGGCTGCCCCAATCATTCACAATCGACCACGACTCAGGCAGCCATTTCACTAGGAAGTCATGAAAGTTCTGAGTACAGT
Organism: Phrynosoma blainvillii; assembly: GCA_026167975.1. Lineage (NCBI taxonomy): Eukaryota > Metazoa > Chordata > Lepidosauria > Squamata > Phrynosomatidae > Phrynosoma > Phrynosoma blainvillii. The sequence continues at coordinate 13,459,925 of JANUYF010000001.1, forward strand.
CCTAGGCATTAAGCAGTGATTTCACATTGTGGTCCATCCTCAGAGCTCAGAGCATATAGAAAGAACCAATAGAACCCGAAGGAAACCATGAGAAAAGTAATAATAATAATAATAATTAATAATAATAATAATTTATTTTTACCCTGCCTTTAGCCAAGGTTATCAAGGCGGCTTACATTAAAATAATAACCCACACATTATAACAAACATATAACCCCCCCCCTTAAAAATACATTAAATCAACATCAATTAAAATCTAAATTAAAGTACCAATAACAATAACAAGGGAACAATTTCCCAATATATCAGAGGCTAGTTCAGCCCAGCGGGCAAGGCTATATTAAGAGGAAGGAAGCCAAAGAGAGGCAACTACTGGGGGAGGATAGATCTTGAATTAGCTTTATTCTGGTAGTTAAGGCTCCTGGCAAGGACTAGGATGCAAAGCTCCCCATAATTCTCATGGCCTTCAGAGGAACAGTAGCTTCACACGGCTTCATGCCACACGCAATAATGACTGGATGCAAGATAGTTATGCCAGAAGCGTTTTGGCTGAACACCACCCTCCCCTCAGATTTAGAACCTGTAGTTTTAAACCACGAGTGGATGAAAACTCTCTTACAGAGCATCCAGCAGACACACTGACTGGGAGCGGAAAAATTAGGTCAAAATATGCAAGCCATGAACAGAAGGTTAGGATGGGTATGTAACCCTTAGCAGTGGGACTCAAGACAGCAAGTTATGTACAGAAACTTCTTTAAACAGAAGCACAATTTAACAGCCAAATGGCTAGGAGCCATAGAAATCATAGAGAGAGTATCCCCCTCAGTCTACCAAGTCCACATCCCCAGCTGTCATGGAACTAGGCTTAAATACTTTCACTCTTCACAGTTAAAGGAATGGAATTGAGGTCCAACTCCGGTAAAGTCGGTCTGCTTGGAGCCTGCCCCAGTGCCCATCATAGACCTAACAGAGATGTTTGTGAGTCTCTTCCCCACATAAGTTAGCCACATTGAGACGCCTCTCTGTTTCCCTACAGGGATGAGAGATGGCACAGAGCACGTGGACCCTCGGAATATTGTTATGGATGGCATCTGAGGCTCCAGCTGAAATCTACCAAGCTCAGTTCACTTCAGATTGGCAATATAACATAGAGGCCCTGTGTAATTGGTACTCCCCATATCCATGAATGATGGCTGTACTAGACATCATGAGTAATGCACAGACATGGTATGATAAGGGACATAGTATGATAAGGGACTCCTCATTTTGCTTAAGATTAGAGTGTATGTCACAAAGCGAAAGACTATATCCTCAAGAGTTATCATGTTTAGCCCCAAAGAACTCACTTGGGTGGAGGCAGACTCAGGTAGCATCCCCCTCTCTGAAAAAATCTGGCTGAAGCACCGCTTCAATCCCTGACCTTAGACTTCCAGTGCTGCCCTACATGGGCTTGGAAAACTAGACTCTTTACTTGCCATAATTACATTCACACCTCTACTAATTGTAGCATAAACTGCTGTCAGATGATGTGCCCAGATATCCCCGTAGACATCCCTGCAATGATACAGGAACCATTCATGTTTGTTGGCAGTCTGGTAATTAGGAAAGACCTATCCTTGTATGCATACTCAGAGATCCAACCCATAGTTACCACCTTAATGTTGAATTTAACAGCCATAGATGTGGCATGCACTATCCTCGCCTGTAACCCTTATTTGCGAGCTGCATGGGCACAGTAGGAACAACTGGAAAATAAATGGCAATCTGTAACGCACCTACTTTTAAGAAGCAAAAGAGGTATTATGGATACAGTGTTAGGAGGATTTGGAACAGAAATAGAAGTTTTAAATGCTATAGATACAGACGTTGCAGCCAATAAACTAGGACTGGTTGGCTCTCACACTAAAGAACTAGGTGTCTCTATCGCCTCAGGTCTAACTAATGTGACCCAAGGCATAGACATTGGTCATATCTTACCTCAGTGGGTAGGCGTAGAGAAATTTCCTGCCAAGACACCCTGCCATATCATGAACATTGCGTTCACCTGCATTTCTATGCTAACTGCCTACATTCCTGGACATAGCTCACTGCCACTGAGTTACCATCCAAGCACATCAACACTGCCCTTGGATTCTTAACACCTCTTGCTCCCACTGGACTCTCTTTGATTGGACTCTAGCTCATTGGCATTGCTCATTGCTGAGTGTTTTTCACATTGACTCTCATCCATCATACCGTTACTGCTATTGATTGTTTCCTTGACATACATTGCTACTGACATTGTTCATTGATATTGTTTACATTGCTTACTGCTTTCTTCTAGCTGCTATTGTAGCTATTAATGTTATTTCTCTAGAATACATAGGTTCCAGATGTGTGATGTGATTTTAGGAACCCTTTCCCTATGAGAGAGCTACTCCCTTCCACATAGTGACATCTCCTTCTAAATTCTCACCCCAAAATTTTATGACAAAGGTGAATTTGAAAGACATTGATCTCACGCACCCATGCTTTGGTCTCAATGCTTTCGAGGGGGGGGGGGAATATGCTAGCATATGTAATTTTTCATAAAATTTTAGACCCATGTGGAGCTCTCTGTATGACCCCAGACTGACCTCTGAGGGATGTCAGCCTTAATCCCCTAGATGACAGGTCATGTAAGCACTGAGAGATCTGCCCAGGACAGATAGAAAATTCCCTACCAGACAGATTTGGGAGGTGCCAAAAAGGAAAGACCATTATACTGGAAAAGACTTATTTGACTTGAGTCTCACACTTAATGGGGCAGTGATCAGATTTGACTGCATCCTTTTCACTAGCTTCCCTTCCTTGATTGTCTTGAAACCCAATGCATTATTTACACCGGTCTCACACCTAGGTTTAACAAAGCTAAGACTATCGATGCCTTTGTCCTGGCTTCAGCCAAACCATTTAGTCAATAGCCAGAAGGTAGAAATTTCCTGTTTAAACTCTGAGAATTTTAGGCTCCACATGCTATCTTAGAGTGCATGCTGACTCCACATCGGTCTGTACTCTGATCATAGTTCCCTCGGCCATCCTTCTCCCCTCATTTCAGCGGCCGTGCATCATCATCATCATCATTATCATCAACATCCACAGGGGATTCTGGAGAAGCCTTCAGAAGTGAGTAACTCCCTCAGTCTGGCCCATCTAAACCTATACCCGCTTTCACTCCTTTATTTCTAAGTGTGCAGTGTGTGTACGTGATATATTTGTGGTTGTGCAGTTTTCCCTTGTTAATAATAAACATTTAGACTTTAATTGGAGGAGACTGCCTCAGAGTCATCCATTGTGGAATTCCTTAGTCCTCTGGTGTACATATCAGCACATGGTTCTGTGGGGCTTCGCTAGGAACCCACTCTTGCATATTTTGAGCTAATTATACATTCCCCTAATTGGATCCTTCCTAACAGGGGGCATGAAGTAACAAATATAAAAATTCAATCAGAATGTTTAAACTCATGACCATGGGGGACCCTGTTTTGTGTGACAAATAGATCTGTCAGGTGTGCAGCTTTTATAATAAATTTTGCAATGCAATGGACTAAATGCAAATTCCCCCCAAAATGGAAATAAGACAATTTAACAGCTGGATCCCAGCTAGTTATTCTATCCAAAAGTGGTTGTAAATATTGGTTGTAAATATCATCTTAGCATATTGTTAGCGGACGTCCTCCATTTTTCTTATAACCATGTGGAGTTCCCTATGACCCCAGCCTGACCCTTGGGAGATGGCAGCCATAATCCCCTAAATGTAAGGTCAGGTAAGCAAGCTGAAATTGCTCAAGACCACTAAAGATTTCCTGGACAGGCAGATTTTGGGAGTTTCTCTTGGGAATATCCCATTATACTGGAAATGGTGTTTGTTTGTCTCAGTCTCACACTTAATGGGACAGTGATCAGATTTGATTGCACCCCTTTCTCTAGCTTCCTTTCCTTGATAGTTTTGAAACCAAATGCATTGTTTAGACTATGCCCAGACTTAGGTAAACAATGTTAAACCCATCAAGCCTTTGTCTATCTATTGTTTGACTCATGGCCAGAAGGCAGAAATTCCCTATAAGAACCACTGTATTTTGGCAGACCTTGTGCTACCTTGGAAGTGCATGTTGAATCTCTGTTGGTCTGCACTCTGAGATAGTTCCTGTGACCCTCTCTCTTGCCGGTCGTGCCCCTTCCATGGAACTCATCCTCATTCGCCGCCAGAAGTCCAGAGGAGTCTCTCGGGTGTGAGTATATCCCCCTCTATCCTGGTCTCCCTCTCTGCCTCCCCTGCTCTTGCTTATTCTTCTAGTGTGTGTGTGTGTGTGTGTGTGTGTGTGTGTGTGTGCCTTATGTTGTTTGCTTATTGTATTAATAAATCAGCCCTGGTGGCGCAGTGGTTAAATGCCTGTACTGCAGCCACTCACTCATAGACCACAAGGTTGCGAGTTCAATACCAGCCAGGGCTGAGGCTCGACTCAGGCCTGCATCCTTCCGAGGTCGCTAAAATGAGTACCCAGCTGTTGGGGGGCAATCAGCTCACAGTTGTAAACTGCTTAGACATCCCATAGCGTGATATGAAGCGGTATATAAATGAAGCTGCTTTGCTTTTGCTTTGCTTTAAATATTTTCAGACTTTAATTGGAGGTTGGACCATTTCAGTGTCATTCCTTGACAGAACTCTTACATCTCTGGTATACAATTGGACAAGATCTCCAAAGCGAAGTTGGGCACTTCACTCTCACATTTGAGCTAATTATAAATTCCCCAAAATTAGGCTTGTTTCCCAACAATATATACAACAGTGAAACAGAATATGCAAAGTGTCCTCTGTATCTGGTACACCATAGATACATGTTCTTTCATAATAGGGTATTATTTGAAACCATCCTGTTCTTACCATAGAATTCAGTTGCTCACATCTAGCTCTGGCAAAAGGTATTCTCTATCTCTGTGATACGTTCAGCCTAAGATACTTTTCTAAACCAAATATTATAGTTTGTGGGGTTGTCGGGCTTGTATATGTGCTTTAGCCTTCATAGGGCAAAGGCCACTTTCCAGCCAAAGGATAGATGTCTTAGTTCCTTTCGGAAGTCCTAAAATTGATCATAAATAATTATTTTGGGCTGCTTCCAAGTATATTTTTAGCTTGGATCCCCATATTTCCGCTCCATAGCATATCTGAGCAACTACTTCAACCTCATAACATTTTTAGGGCATAAATTTTTCTGCTCCAATAGAATCTTAATAAGGAGTTATCAGTATTAGCAGCAATTGCTTTTGTAACAAATGATTCTGATTATAAATAAAATCCTAAAATATGAACAGTCAGTTAAAAGTGTGCAAAAACTCTGATATTCTTGTCTAGCAAGGAGAAAACATTTAAACTCTTCATGCTTGCATATGAAAATTAAACAAGTGAAGCTATCTCCTAAAAAATTATTTAGATTCTGTTAGATTCTGAGACCCTGCATCATCATTGGGTGCATCTCCACTGTAGAAATAATGCTTTAAGTATTGTTGCTACATCCCATTGAATCTTGGTTTTTGTAGTTTTACAAGGTCATTAGTCTTCTCTATCCAGAGTGCAGGTGCCCCCCAAAACTACAAATCCCAGGCTTCTGCAGGAAGGAGCTATGGCCATTAAATGGTGTCAAACTGCATTGTTTCTATAATAGAGATGCATTCTCTGTAGCTACAACGAAGGAACTCCATGATTGTAGTTACCCCTGGCAATGCCCTCCAAACCACTTTCACAGACTGCAGTCCCCCTATCAAAGGCATTCTGAAGTGCTGAAGATAGGAATGTGGGGAAGTGCCATACCTAGCACAATCCTTATCATGAGGTGCATTGAGAACAGGCAGCAGGAGAGGCCTCTTAAGGATCCACCACAACTGCTTGTCCCAAGGCACCTCACAATTGGAAGTGCATTGCAGACAAAGGGGGGTTGCAGACTGCCAGAAATAGTGCACATTAAATTGAGGCACTGCCCTGGCTCAGTGCTAGGGAGTCATGGGAATTGTATTTTTTTCTGAGACATTGAGCCTTCTCTGTCAGAGAGCTCTGGTGCCACAATAAAATACAGTTCCCATGATTCCCTAGCACTAACCCTAACCCTAAAAGTGGACTCAATTTGCACTATTTCTGGCAGTCTGCAACCCCCCATAATCTCTCAGTGCTCTGATCTCTGGTGCCTCAGAAATATTTTGGTCACGTTGTTGCCAGGCTGTAATAGTGTCAGAACCATGCCTGCGTGCATGAGTTCTGTCAGATGTTTGGTTGGGAATGTTATAGGTATAGTTATTTCAAGGGGATGATAGGCAGGATAGTATTTGGGATAGGCAGTTAGCTTAAATCAGGGGTAGGCAACCTTTCCCCTTTAAGGGCTGAGGGACTTCAGCTCCCAGAATCCCAGGAGCTATTGGCCAACATGGGACTATTGGCCAACATGGCTGAGGCTTCTGGGAGCTGAAGTCCCTCGGCCCTTAAAGAGTAAAGGTTGCCTACCCCTGGCTTAAATAGTTAGCTTTTGGGGTAGTGGGCTGTTGGAGGTGGGGGGATGGGAATAGTGTGGTGTACTGAGTAGTTTTGAGAAAGTCAGCTCTCTGGAATGCAAGGCTGGTGGGAGTAGAATGGTACTGCGGAAAATGTTTAGCTAAAGGAGGGGGTTGATGAGTGAGAGCTTCGGCTGGGGAAAGACAGCTGGTGTGAGAATATGTAGAAAGGGGGGGTTGATTGGATGGGGAAAGAAGAGCTGTGGGAACAGGAGGTTGGTGCTAGGTTTGGCACCAAATGAGGAGGGGTGGAACCCACCGGCTTTGAAGGGTTTAATTTGGCATTGTTGGAAGGAGGCAGTTCTGGCTTAAATGCTGTGTTTTCAATAAACTCCTAATTGATTCAATTGGCTGGTTTAATGGCTACACAGAGTTTCTGAATCCTGCCAGGTCTGACAAATAGTAGGTTTGAGGGGGATCATATTCTCACATTCATAATTATAAGTGTGAATCCCTAGCAGTTGCAATATCTTAAGTAAAGCTTACAATCTTGAAACTGCTGAATGAGTTGCTAACCTCTTTTCTTTGTTCCCTCTCCTTCAAACTACCCTATTAATCTTTCCTTGGTTCTGTGCTAGGACAAAGAGGCTTCAATGAATTACTATCTTCCACCTACACCTCTCTGATGTTTAGTTGTAAACACTGGAGAAACATTACCCTGAAAAACTGAGATAAGTTGTTCTGACTTGAGGGACAAAAGTTGTCTCAATGTGCTTGTCCATAAATAATATCAGGAATAAGTAGCATCTTGCAATTGCTTGGTAGGTGTTGCCTTGTACATGCACACCCACCAGACACAATTTATGAGCTTGTCTCTTCATGTTTTCAGACATGGTTGTCATGCTGAATTAAGTTTGCTAGCTCGCTTTCATTGTTCCTTTCATAGCCTCCTTATTTTTAATAGCTGCATGTCAAAGAAGCCTATTTTCAGTTATCAGATTCCACAAATTTTTGCAGGACAAAATTTTTGTCAGGACAGAAGAAATCTGAGAAGAGAGAATTTAAATATCTCAGCAAGTAAAATTTTGCATGTAGAACCCGTGTGGTGTGGAATCATATAATTATAGAGTTGAAAGTGACCCCAAGGCCATTTAGAGCAATTCCCTGCCATGCAGGAAGACACAACCAAACCATTATGGACAGATGGTCATTTAGCCATGCAGCTCTTTTGTGCCTCTTCTGGCACAGCGCGTGACGATGCTGCACCAGAGGACGTATTCGAATCACGCACCATGCTTAATGGCATGTGCCCTGATGATATCCTCAGGGAGGGATTGAAGTGCCTGCCATGCAGATGCCCCTCCCCTTCTCTGCCTCCAAGACGGTGCTTTGCGCTGCCTGCAGAGGCCCTCAGACACAGATACACCACAGACTTGTTAGTGTCAAATCTGAATTTCTCCCGAAAGCTTTACCCTTTAAAGCTTTTCCCTCCAGTCCCTCCTTTCCTGGTTGCAGTCAGTGCCCTTTGAAGTACATCAAAAGGTGTTTTAACGTCTCTGTTTCTCCAGCTTTCCCATCTCCTGCATCTATTCCAGGGAAGGAGGACAAAGCCTTGTCTTAGGAAGTAAACAGAATAATAAAACTACCATTTGCCTCTGCTATTACCCATCTGCCCCCCCCCCTCAGTTTGCATATTGCTATTCCACCCTTTCCTTTTTTCTCATTCTCTTTATCCCTTTCCATGACAGATCCATAACTTTTGGATATGACAGCTATAAACCTCCAAAGAAGGAGACTCTACCACACTCTGAGGCAGTGTATTCACTGCTGAACTGCTCTTACCATCCAAAAGTTCTTCCTTATGTTTAGGTGGAATCCCTTTTTCCGCAGTTTGAATCCATTGCTCCATGTCCTAGTCCCCAGAGCAGCAGAAAATAAACTTGCTACATCCTCAATGTGACATCCGTCAAACATTTAAACATGGTTATCAATAGAAGTATAGTGTCTAGATCAAGGAAAGTAATAGAACAACTCTATTCTTCTTTGGTCAGGCCTCATCTGGAATACTGTGTCCAGTTCTGGGCACCACAATTCAAAAAGGATGTGGACAAGCTGTAGCGTGTCCAAAGGAGGTCTACTAAAATGGTGAAAGGACTGGAAAAATTCCAGGACAGAAGGCTAAGAGGTGATATGGTAGCCCTGTTTAAATATTTGAAAGAATGTTATCTTAGAATAGACAAGCTTCTTTTCTTCTGCTCCAGAGACTAGGACATGGAGCAATGGATGCAAACTACAGGAAAAGAGGTTCCACTTCAACATGAGGAAGAACTTCAGGCAGTAAGAGCTCTTCAACAGTAGAACAGTCTCCCTTTGAGTGTTGTGGAGTCTCCTTTTCTGGAAGTTTTCAGAGGCTGGATGGCCATCCGTTGGGAGTGCTTTGATTGTGTATTCCTGCATGACGGGAGGTTGGACTGGATAGCCCAGGGGTAGGCAACCTTTACTCTTTAAGGGCCGAGGGACTTCAGCTCCCAGAAGCCTCAGCCATGTTGGCCAATAGTCCCATGTTGGCCAATAGCTCCTGGGATTCTGGGAGCTGAAGCCCCTTGGCCCTTAAAGGGGAAAGGTTGCCTACCCCTGGGATAGCCCTTTTAGGTGTCTTCCAATTTTATGAGTCTATAATTCTATGTGAGCTCTTAACCTTCTCTTCTGCAGGCTAAACATACCCAGTTCCCTAAGTCCCTTCTCACAGGGCATGGCTTCTAGGGGGAAGCAGAAAGCAAGAAATGCCATCCTCAATCCCAGGAAGGGGAGGGGCAGCCAGACGTTGGGTGCCCCATCGCCTTCCTGAGGACATCATCAAAGCGGCGGCCCGTCTGCATGACGGATGCTCTTATGACACCCTTCCGGCTTAGCATCCGGACATGCTGAGCTGGAAGAGACGCCAAAGAGGCACGCCATGCCTTTTTCTGCACCCCTTTTGTGGCTTGCGGAAGGAGCACTATTTTAGCGTTTCTTTTGTAGGTGGCAAAAGGGAGGATTGGGGCCGAGGTGTCCGGCAGCCTCGGCCTTGATCCTCCACTTTCGGGGGCGGCGCAGGCACCCTCTTTTGGACATGTTATGACTTGTCAATATGCTTCTTGAATTGTAGTGACCACAACTGGGCATAGTAGTGGTTTGAATGCTGGACTCTAGTTCTGGAAACCAGGGTTTCAATCCATTCTTGGCCATGAAAATGCTCTGGGTGACACTGAGTAAATCACACTTACATTGCCTCAGAGGAAGGCAATGGCAAAGCCCCTCTGAACAAATCTTGCTGAGAAAACCCTTGTGATCGATTTGCCTTAAAGTCACCAAAATAAAAAATAAAACTCAGAGGCACAAACATTAGACTTTTAGATATTATAAAACGGCATGGATGATGTATTGTAACATGTTGCATATCACATATAGACTGAGCACCTAGATCAGGGGTAGGCAACCTTTCCCCTTTAAGGGCCGAGGAACTTCAGCTCTCAGAAGCCTCAGCCATGTTGGCCAATAGTCCCATGTTGGCCAATAGCTCCTGGGATTCTGGGAGCTGAAGTCCCTCGGCCCTTAAAGGGGAAAGGTTGCCTACCCCTGACCTAGAGCATTAGTCCATAATAATCTCTTTCCTGAATATAGATAAATTGCTACTTCCATTGCCTTTACCTTCTTCCCCCATGGTACTGGTTTGCACTTGCTGGTTCTACTCCTGTTCCACTTCAAGAAATATTTGCTGTTGTGTCAACAATCTAAGTCCATCTCACTTTTCTACCAAATCATCTATCAAATATTTAAGCCAGCTCCATCTGGCACAGCTGGAAAAGAAGGCCCTCCCTCCATCCACCATCATCAGGAGAGAGAGAAGGCAGAATGCCTGCTATTTTAATCTTATTATGTTTATTTTAATGTTGTATTTAGTCTTTTAAGGGGGGTATTGTATTACTGTTATTGTTGTAATGTATGTTTTTAATCTGTATCTTATATTTGTAAGCTGCCTTGATTGCTTAGGCAAAAGGCAGGATATAAGAAATGAATTATTTTTATTATTATTATTATTTTCAAATACTTTGATTTACAGAGAGGTTGCTGCATCATTATACTGAGGTGGCTGCAGGTGCATCTACACTGTAGAATGAGTGTAGTTTGACCCCACATTAAGTGCTGTAGCTCCATCCTATTGTAGCTTGGGATTTGCAGTTTTACATTGTCTTTAGCCTTCTCTGCCAATGAGTGCTGGTGCCTCACAAAACTGCAAATCATAGGATTCTGTAGGATGACAGCAAAATTGGTGTCAAACTGCATTATTTCTACAGAGGATGTACCCCCAGATGAGTAAAAAAAAAAAAAAGTCAAAGTGATGCTGAGCAGGCCAGTGGTGTCAGGCAGCTCTGATCTGGGGGAGAGGCGTGATTTGTTTGCTCAGCTGCATTGTATGTATCACAGTACTACCACAGAGACATGAAAAAATTCCCCATGCAGTATTGTGTAAAGAGTTCAGCCTTCTTGACAGTCATGCCTTTCCATTTGCCTTCTCCCCCCCACCCCAACCTTTTTCTTTTTAAAACCAACCTTCCAGTCCTTATGACTGTAGAGGTATCCTTGTAAGTGTGCCACCTTTGTCACCAATCATCCTGCACTTTTACAGTGGCATCTACTGGCCTTCCTGTCAGTGGGGCAGGGAATCCCCTCCAATTGTAGTCCAAACCTAAAAAGAGATACCGAAGGTACTGAATCCTATCCACAAGACCCTTGAATAGCTTAGTGCCTTGGGTAGCATGGAGCAAATTCAGTGTCTCTATTACACAGACATCACCAGCCATCATTGAACTTTTATATGTGATGTGAAGGTTGAAGACAACATCATCTTTAACTTGTAATCTTCAATTACCTCACTACTTTTCCCATCTTTTTTTCTTTCCAAACACATATACAGAGAGAGAGAGAGAGAGAGAGAAGAAACAGAATATAAGGAGAATGCCTTTTGACTAGAATTGCTAGAACCTGTCCAAATGGAACCTCCATTCAATGAACAATCTTCACAGAGCCCACAATCAAACAAACTTGCCCTCCATATTAGTTGTGACTGTTTTTCAGATACAGAAGAAGGTTTAGTTTAGCTTTGTTTTTGTTTGCTTAGTCAGTAATTACAATAGAGAGGTCAACAAATGAACATTGGAAAATCAGGAATTTTAGCATGCTAAGCAGGAATTTAAAAAATACAATTAAGCAAAGATCCAAATGTCAACCAAAGAGAGAATATGTTATTGTTGTTATATGCTGTGAAATCATCTTCTACCTAGTGTGTCTCTATGAAGGAGAGACCTACATGAGCTCCAGTCATTAACATTCCTCCTCAGATCTTGCAAGATATTCAACAAAAGGGCAACAAATAGTCTCTCACAGAAACATTGTTTTTGAGGGGTAGAAATCTGGGGACTGGTCTACTGAGAAAAGTTTAGAAGAGAAAATATTTTTTAAAAAAAATCAGAGGAAGAGTGGGCAATTCAGGAACTGGAAAAAGCAAACAATGGGAGAGACTTTGAAGAATGATCCAGAGCTGTTGGAATTGGAGAACGAATCGAGAGGACTGCACCAAAGACAGTAAGAAACTACTTGGGGTGAGGACCTGAGTGAGGCCCTTTCATTTTATACAATTACAGCACTATGATTTTACTTTAACTAATCCTATGGTATCCTGGGATTTGCAGATTGGTCGGGCATTTTAGCTATGCAACAGAAAATTCTAAATAATCCTCCCTAAACTACAGTTCCCAGAATTCCATAGGAAGGAACCTTGGAAAGCAAAATTGACCATAGCACTATAATTGAACCAATCAACAACAACAACAACAAAAACACAAGGGTAGAGTCTAGTAAGAGTAGATCATTGCACTTGTCCCTAATTCTTTTACTAGCCAGTATTCTGCTGGTATCATATACATGTATAAATTCCCTTGCACATGTGGTTGTACTTTATTAATTATTGTGAAATAGATATATTCAGTTTATGTCCAACAAGTTTCTTTACCTTGCCCAAACAAAATTATACAAGTGTAAGCATGGGCCTATGAGTTGGGTTTGACTAAACATTGAGTCACGATTCAACAATTGATTTAATGGGTCTACTGTAATCTAGTTGGGACTAACAAACAGGATCACAGCCATTCTGCAATTTAGGATGGGATATAGCTATTTGACAGTACCTTCAATGTACCACTTGATTCACTGGGATTGTGGAAACAGCCATTATGCATGACCCATTTCAACGGAGAACCAGAAGCAAGCACATCGACATATAAATCATCAATATCCAAAATTACTGTGTGCTACCTTTGAGACTATTAACTGAAAGAAATAAGCTGAAAGCATGAGCTTGGGTCTACTTCCTCAGATACATAATGTTGGCATTCAGCAGAAAGGTGGTATAGCACAAACATTGTGTAAATGCATCTGAGGAAGTAGACTGAAGTCTAGGAAAGCTCATGCTGCCAATTTCTTTCTTTCAGTTAGTCTCAAATGTGCTACAAGATCTCTCTACATACTGTGTAAATAGCTGTGTATTGATTTACATAAGAACAGAGTAGGATCTCAACCAACATTATTGTCTAGTGCTATTTCCAGAGACATATTGAATGTGTACTGCAGCAACCATTTTCTGTATAGCTGATTGATTTAATTCTCAGTTTCCATAAACTTACACAATTTACACAACACCATTATGTATTTATTAAAAATATAATAATTTCATAATGCAAAACAGGTGCTATAGAGTCTTTCTTCTGTGATGCCAAAATACTTTGGAAGCCTTGACAAACTGAGTGGTGGCTTCTTCCGAGTCTCTATTTCCTAAGAGCGAAAGTATTTGCTGAAAGAAAACAGAATAGTTCAGAGATACATTGTTTTGTTAGATAAACAAAGGGGGGAAGCAGACGGGTTGCCATGGGCTGCCCCCAAAAGTGGAGGATCAAGGCTGAGGCTGCCAAACACCTCAGCCTCAATCCTCCCTTTAGCCACCTGTGAAAGAAGCGCTAAAATAGCACTCCTTTCACAAGCTGTGAAAGGGGTGGTGCAAAAGGCATGGCACACCTCTTCAGCATCTCTTCTGGCTCAGCATGTCTGGATGTTGAGCTGGAAAGACATCATTGGAGTGCCCGTTGTGTGGACGGGCTGTCGCCCCAATGACGTCCTCAGGAAAGGGATGGGGCACTCGGTATCCAGCTGCTCCTCCCCTTCCTGGGATTGAAGATGATGTTTTCCGTCGGCTGCATCCCCCCAAAGTCAGTATGCCATCACTACCAGACCTATGGATTTCACTTTCTAGCACATACACACATTCAAAAACAATTTCATTAAAGCCCACCCCCACATCAGTTTGATTTTTTAAAACAACCTGCATGAAACCCTTTTCTAATGCATTTTTCCTAATGTTTCTACACAGAAGTCTTGCATTTTTTTATCTACACTGTTTGCCCTAATGCATGCATTTTAATACAACCTTCCTCCTATAGAACACAACCCAAAATCTGAAAAAGGGAAAGCAAAGGAATAATCTTGCATATGTATATTGAAGGAATTCCCACCCAGCCTATTTCCAGTTGCCTTATACTCTGATTAAAAAATCACATTTTTACATTTTATTAAATTTTGTTAAATGCATTTGCAAGTTAAAGCTTGATTTAGGTTAGGCCCAACAGCATTTGAGAAGGAAGGAAGGAAGGAAGGAAGGAAGGAAGGAAGGAAGGAAGGAAGGAAGGGGTCAACTTTTTTTTGCCTCCAAATGTCCCCATGCAATGTTGCCACATTTTTATTTTAGTTGGGGTTAGTTTTGTTTGTTTTAGGATAGGAAAAGGCTTCCTTCCTTCCTTCTTTCCTTCTTTCCTTCCTTCCTTCCTTCCTTCCTTCTTTTTTTTCAAATGGAAAGTTGAAATTGGCTTAGAAACTGATCTTCTAGTGCCTGTGGAAAAAAAGGTCTCTCCTATGCCTAAAATTGTTGGGGGATACAAAACATGATGGAATGGCTCCAAGTTCCCAAGCACGTTTGGTGCAAAAACAGTATATTACATTTTTGAGGAGGTAGCAACAGAATGTGACCCCCAAGGTGTTCAGGGGGCTAAATGTGGTTTCCTAACCTCCCAGATTTATCCATCCGTGATAGAATTGGGCTATAGTAATTTAATGGAGTTAAAGAATAAGCCATCCAGTTCAATGGAGCATTCTCACTTTTAAAACCTAGAGATGGGAAACATGTAGGTCTCCATCATTTTATCAGCCTGCTCACCAAGGGAAGCTCTTCTCCTCATCGTATTTTTAACTGTAACATGCTGAAAATGGTGTATTGATGGAGATGCAACTAGGGCTGCATCTGTACTGCAAAATGAATGCAGTTTGACACCTCTTTAACTGCCATGACTCAATGCTATGGAATTCTGGGGTTTGTAGTTTTGTGATATATTTAGCCTTCTCTGTCAGAGAGCTCTGGTTCCCCACCAAACTACAAATCCCAGGAATCCATAAGATGCAACTATGAAAGTTAAAAAGGTGTCAAACTTCATTTATACTGTAGTGTGTCAGCAGCCCAAAGTTAATACTGCAAGTCTTTCAGGACCAACTAAATACTTTGGTTTGCCAGAGTGCATAATAGGCGGTTCTGTCTGTTTTTGTATTTACTGCTTTTCTTTATTTTGGTGACTCTTCCCTTCCTTTTAGTTTTTAATGTTTTAATGATCTTTTTTTAAAAATAGTTTTTGACATTATACTGATATGTATAAGGGCCATACAATTCCCAATTTCTGAGATACTTGAACCTCATATTTACCTGATACAGCAAGGCTGTCCAGCAGAACAATCTCCAAGAGTGCGATAATCGATTCCACACGGACGTGAGGTACAAAACCCTTTTGCACTTTTACACTGAGAAATATCTGTTACATAAGCAGCGAAAGCTGTTGAAAGAAAAAAAAATTAAGTATGGCATGTTAAATGGTAACAAGTCAACAATACCTTCAACTGTTCTGGAAGTTCAATTCACAAAGAAATTTTAAATTATTATTATTATTATCATCATCATCATCATCATCATCATCATCATCATCATCATCCTGCTCTTTTTCCAGAACTGGGACTATGGGGGGAAGCAGACGGGCGGCCATGGGCCGCCCCAGGAAGCTGCGCCACGGGACCGAGGCATCCCCACCCCTTTTCTTCGACCGAGGCTTCGTCACCCCTGAAAGGAGCACTAAATTAGCGCTCCTTTCACAAGTCACTAAAAGTGGGCCGCAAAAGGCTGCGGTGCACTTTCGGCGACTCTTCCGCCGCAGTGTGTGCGAACGCTGCGGCGGGAGGTCCTCCTCAGAGCGCCGGCCGTGCGGAGGGCCAGCTGCTCCGAGGATGACCTCGGGAGGGGGTTGGGGTGCCGATCGTGCGGCTGCCTCTCCCCTTCCCTGCCCCCAAGATGGCCCAATTAGCCGTCTGCTTAGGGGGTCAGAGCAACTTCACAATATTAAAAAAAAACACATAGAAATCAGGTGCATTAAAAAGGAATTAAATTATGACAATGTTAAAATAGATAATTATTAAAAGAATAAAATACATTTTAAAAAGATAAGACTGTATAAGACACTTTAAAATGATACAACATCAAAAGCTGGCCCTTACACACATTCCATTTTAAAAGCCTGTGTGAACAGGTAGGTCTTAGCCTGCCAGCAGAAAGCCAATAAGGAGGGATCCATTCTGGTCTCCCTGAGAAGAGAGTTCCAGAGTCTATGGGGCAGCCACTGAGAATGCCCTCTCTTGTGTTGTGTGCCTTCACATAGTTTCCAACCTATAGTGACTCTAAAATGAACCTCTTGGTGAATTTCCAAAAGCAAGGAATACTGAGCAAGGAATACTGAGACATGGTTTGTCATTGCTTACAGCACCTAATATCCTCTATAATTAACTCCCTGTGTGGTAAAAATTCAGTTCCTCAGTAAACAGAGATATAGAGTACTGGAACATCATTAAAGTGGATAAAATATTATCTGATGAAGCCATTATTTAAAAAAATACACTAATAACATTTCTATACCACTTCATACTGAACTAAGCAGTCTCTAAGTGGTTTAGAATTTGTAAGCCAATTGCTCTCAACAAACTGGGTACTCATTTTACCAACCTATGAAAGGATAGAAGGTTGAGTTGACCTTGGAGCCTTCAGGATCAAACTCACAACATTGTGGCTGCAGTACCGGCATTTAGCCACTGCACCACCAGGACTCCTGCTAATGGTTTCTCTGGGATGAGAACTGGAGAGACCAAGGCCATGTCTGCCATAATAATAAGGAAAAATAAACATTCTAACTATTAACATAACTTAATGATATTTCAATTGCTCCATCAACTGAAATAGCCAAAGAAGAATTCCTATCTGATCCTTACTTTTCCACTTTAATCCCTTCACATCTTTTGATTAACAGATGCTGTTTTTCGTAGAAACTCAAAATCATAATCATTGTTTCCCCTTATTTACTAATAGACTGTACCTGGAGACATCAAGAACAACCATAATGTGATAGCAAAAACCATATAAAGAATCTTCATGATTAAAGATTGATGAAGCTGAATAGCACTGCAGAGAGGTATTCCTGAATGACTTAGCTTAGTTCTTGAACTTGTCATAAAAGATGCAATTTTATATTCTTGGTGAAATATGGGGGTGGATATTCTTGATATGAAGTGATTATCTGGGAAGAATTTGTGCCTGAAATGGAAGAGCAACCAAGCTATTCAATTCAGCTCAGTACATTGTGACCCTCAGAACAACCTGATGGTGGTGGCTGTCATACTCCTGAAAATTCTTTAGGTGACTTGAGTATGCAAAGGGTTCTTTTAGTACCTTTGAGACTAAGGGCCTCTGCATACCAGCCCAAAGGGCCAGCCTGGAGGTAGAGTTGGGTCAGGGCAACTGCACACCGGTGTCAGGATGCCCTCCTAGTGCAGTTGCCCTCCTTCTGACATGCTGCACCGAAAAGGGCAAGGAAGAGCCACATGCCAGCTCTTAGGGCGGTCTTTTGCCACCCATAAAAGGAGTGGCATTTTGCTGTTCTTTTCGTGGCAGCAAAAGGGAGGATCAGGCCATGGCATGGGGTTCCTGTGGCTTTGATCTGCTGCTTCCCAGGGTGGCCCAGAGCCACCCATCTGCAGAGACCCTAATTCTGCAGCAGACATTGTAGCATAAGGTTTCATAAATTAGGGCAGGGGTCGGCAACCCCCGGCCCGCAGGCTGGGTGCGGCTGCAGAAGCCTTGGGACTGGCCTGTGGCCGGTCCTGCTGCCACTGCTGCTGCTGTGCATGCGACAGCATGCCGTGCGCAAGTGCAGGTGCCATTTTGATGTCCAAAATGGCACCCGCACTTGCACGCGCATGTGCACGGCAGCAAGCGCCATTTTGGAAGGCCCAACGGCACCAGCGCTGTGCGAATTTGCACAGCGCCGGTGCCGTTGGGCCTTCCCCAATGGCGCTCCATGTTGTGCACATGCACGTGCAAATGCGGGCGCCATTTTGGAACGCCCAACAGCACCGTGCGCAGCGCTATTGGGTGTTCCAAAATGGTGCCCCCATGTGTGCATTCTTGTGCACAACATGGGCGTCGTGCGCATGCACACGCAGGGGCAAGTGGGCACACGTGCAAGCACGCACGCCCAGCCCCAGCGCCATCCCCCCCCCCCGGGTCCCCGGCAACAAAAATTGCCGACCCTTGAACTAGGGAGTGAAACAGACCAACCCAAAAGAGAGGTGTCATGCCCCCCCCTTTGTTCACTGGGTTGGGGCCACAGCAACTGCACACCACACCCCCAACATGGCTTTTTGACAGCACAGAAAGAAGCTGGCAAAAAGCTGGCTTTTCCACCATAGCAGTGGCTTTTTAGCGCTCCTGCGACATGCGGTGTATAAATGCCATGCTTCCAGACCACTGCAAAGCTGCCCACTGTATAGTCAGGTGGGAAGCGTGACACTGGCTTGGGGGCATTGCCAGGGCATGCATCATCTGAAGGCCATGCCCTCTGCCACCCCAAATGGGTAGTCTGTTTCATCCCTAGGTCTACTTCCACAGATGCATGGAGTGAACTGGTGCCCGGGAAGTACATTTATAAAGGTCACTCCATGCATCAGGGGAAGTAGAGCTAGTCTATGTATGAATATGTTACAATATTCTTTCCAGCCTAACATTATTATGTCTCTGAATTCTACCTATCTGGATGATGTTACCAAAAGGTCTAGCTACTTGCATCTTTCCTCTTTTCCAATATCAAATTGATATCAAAAGGGAAGTTTGAGGCAAGTAGCCAAGAAGGCATCCCCAGTGCAGGAAACTAAACATAACATATCAGGACAGCCATATTTGTAGATCCAAGAGGCTCAGCATGGGGAAAGCTCAAGAGCATATAGCCAAGGATAGAGCACTCAAGATCAGAACCTGCATAATCCTTTCACTGATAGGAGTGATGGTGAGTGATAGATCTTGGGCTTGCAAATGAACAAAAAATCCAAAAATACTTCCCTCTGGAAGCAATATTCCATTGTCCAGAGACATTTGCACTAATTGTTCACCCATTCACAAGTTCCCTTCTCATTCTTCTCTTCTGAAAACTTAATTTTAATCCCAAAAAATCTACCCCAGTATATGTTTTACCCTATAAATATGCCTGCTCAGTCACCCCAAATTTGATCTTGCTGGAGTTCAAACAGACTCTCAGTATCTTTCTCCTCAGCATTGCTGGCCACTCAATGACTCACAGGCAGCTTGCAGAGCCATTTTATTTCACAGTGTCTCCTGACTGGAGCTCCACTTCTGGAATCAGCACAATGTCACACTCTGTAATCCCTCCAGTCACTATCTGTGTCTACCTTTTATATCATTAGTTCGTAGATATGACAGTGTTTTCATGTGAATGATGATGATGATGATGATGATGATGATGATGATTTTCCTATACCCCACTTTTCTCCCAATACAGGGACTCAAGGTGGTGAACATGTATAAAACAATGCAGTTTAAAAAGAGCACAACAGTATTAAAATATAACAAATATAAAATTTTAAAAAAAACAATTAAACAATTTTAAGAATTAAAACAGTTATACATTAATGTATGATTAAATGATTTAATGATTAAAATGTAATAGGTTAAAATACAAACCATTAAAATTTGTATAGCCCAGCATTAAAAACTCAGTCCTTATCAACTTAAAAGGCCTGACTGCACAGGAAGGATAGTAAGGATGGCGCCATCCTGGCCTCTCTAGGGAGGGAGTGCCAAAACTTTGGAGCAGCCACAGAGAAGGCCCTCTCTCTTGTTCCCATGAAACATGCCTGGGAGGCTGGCTGGACAGAGAGAAAGGCTTCTCTGGATGATTGCCGGGGGACACTTGTAATTTGGGTAACAAGGAGCCTCTACAGACAGGCCCTTTGAGCCATCCTGGAGGCAGGGATGGGGAGGGGCAACCCCTCCCCGAAGACATCCTGATGCCACATGCCATTACGTAGAGCTCACAGCATCAGGACATCCTTCCAGCACAGCCTTTTGACACTCTGCACGTGGCGGCTCTTATGGCACCCTTTTGCCGGCTCCAAAAGGAGTGGCATTTTGCCGCTCTTTTCTGGGCCAGCAAAAGGGAAGTTTGGGGCCGACGCGTCCGGCAGCCTTGGCCCCGATCCTCTGTTTCCCGGGGTGGCCTCAGGGCCACCCGTCTGCATCCCCCCCAATGA
The DNA here is from genome assembly GCA_026167975.1 of Phrynosoma blainvillii. Taxonomy (NCBI): domain Eukaryota; kingdom Metazoa; phylum Chordata; class Lepidosauria; order Squamata; family Phrynosomatidae; genus Phrynosoma; species Phrynosoma blainvillii. The sequence continues at coordinate 13,480,196 of JANUYF010000001.1, forward strand.
CTTGAGTCGCCTATGTGAGGACTACTCCATAGAAAGAGTGATGAGTGACTTAACAAAAGTAACTTTGCACCCAAAGACCCCTCTTTAAATATAAGCAAATCAAGTTGGGTGGTCTTCCCTCTCAATAAAGCTGGACTCTTTATTTGTAAAGAAAGGGCAAACTGGGTGGTGGTGAGTACATATATTATGTATTGTTAAGTTCTTATATGCTTGTATGTTATATGTTCTGTGTAATTTCTTAAATTCTTTCTAACTTAATAAAATTTATTTTCCGTGGGCCGCCCTGAGAAGCTGAGGATTGGGGCTGAGGCTGCCCCATGCCTCGTATCCAATCTACCCTTTCGGTGACTGGGAAAGGAGTGCCAAAATAGCTCTCCCTTCCCAAGCTGTGGAAAGGATGCTGCAAAAGCCACCATGCAGCTCTTTTGTGTCTCTTCTGGCACAGCGTGTAAAAATGCTTGCCATGTGCAACAGCAGGTGCTCCAAGACGTCCTCAGGAAGGGGTTGGGGTGGCCAGCGGCCAGCGGCTGGCTGCCCCTCCCCTTCCCTGGCTCCAAAATGGTGCTTTGCATCATCTGCAGAGCTCCAAAGTTACACATTTTTTTCATTGATATGTAATGGGTTGCTTTGTTTGCTACTCATAGGAGGCAAGAAAGGTGAAGCCCAAATGCTATTGCTTAAAAGCAGATTCAAGTTCAAGGGGGTGAGCAGAGTGCTGTTTCTCATGTAGGTCAGAGTGACTGTCCTGCTTCTAAAGATGAAAGCATTATCCAGCTTCCTATTTGTCATCAGCCAAAGCAGTTTTCAGAGCAGACCTTGATTGCAGCCACACAATCCATTTGAAATGGAGAACTTGGCCTACATGTCTTTGTCTTTATTTCTCTTGGAAGCTGCTCCCCATCACACTCTCACTATGACATGATGGAAGAGAGGCCTGAATGTTCCATACATGATGGAAGAGAGGCCTGAATGTTCTTTTTGTTTTGTTTTGTTTTTCTTCTGTTTTTTTAACTTTTACTGAAAGAAATATAACTTAACAAAATTCAACAGAGCAAAAGAATATTTAAAATGTGTCAATATTTCTTAGCAAAATTTTGCTAAGGAATATTGACACATTTTAAATATTCTTTTGCTCTGTTGAATTTTGTTACATTATATTTCTTTCATTTGTTTTGCTGGCCTTCAAGGTAAGATATCATTCCAAAGAGTAATGTGAGAACTGGGTGATTCACGATTACCTCTGTTTATGTTAAGAAAAGAAAAAAAAATCCCAAAAACCTCAAACCAATTTGTAATAAAGGAGCCATCATGGAGTTCATTTCTTGAGTTGTGTACCTGTTCTGCCAGCTTCTCCATGAGCATGATAACCCACAACTTCTCATCTGGTTCTTGTTGAAGAGATATGCAAAATTCCTACATTGCACTCCAGTATGATCCAATATGCAAGACAGGCAACTATGGAATCTGAAGAATTCATAAGGGATGACTATACATCAGCAAGGCACAGCATAATGTTCTGACTGCATAGCTCTATGCCCACTCTGACAACTCTATCCCCAGCAGGTTTTAACCTCTAGAAAGTGGTGATGCTGCTGTTAGTGGTGACCAGTGGGGTGGATATGGAGAATGAAGCAATTCTGGTGATGAAGATGCAGCTGGTCTAGCCTCTGAGGATTAGATAAGGGAGTGGTGGCCACAAATAGGGTGCATCCTCATTACCCTTCCATTTCTTGAAACCACACCTGCTACATCTTCACTGTTAGAATTGTCTTTTCTCTCAGTTCCTTCCCCATCAATAAGCAGCAGCAGTGGCCTTTTAAACTGCTAGGGAGTAAGTTTTGGACAATGCGCAGAAAGTTAGATAATGGTTCCTTTTACTCCTTCCCAAAACTGACATACACACACATAAGTTACACTTATGTGCAGATATATCACTAACAGGGATCCAGCTGTTTGTGTTACTGTAGCAGAAAAAATGGGACAGAGAAACACCATGGACTCAAGGAAAGTTGAGTTTATTTTGGAAAACCAAAATAATGCCAGTTGGCTACAGCAGGAAATAGCTTTCCCAAGGCGGTAAGCCCCCCAATGCGCCAAAAGGCAAGCTTATATAGCATTTTACATTCAGGTTTGAATATAAGACCCCTCCCCACTTCTCCCTCCCTCCTTCACCTAAAAATATGCTTCTTCAATAGTTTTCCACTTTCCTAAGTTGTTTACCTTTCAGGAATTCTTTTCAAGGCTCAAGATGTCTTCACCTTATCTTGTCCTGGCCTTATCTCTGCCTCTCCAGAGTAGCTGGGAGAAACCAGGTCAGGATGGATGTTTGTTATCCAAAGTTTCGTCTTCCTCTAGTTACATTACAGTCTAACTGAACTGACCCTCTCTTCAGCAATTAAAGGCAATCATTAATAGTTCATACATTCAACATATTGATCAAATTCTAATTGCTACTTCATTACTTAACCTCCAAAGCTCAAAATGATTGCTTTCTTCACACTGTGCACTGAGGCTAGAACATGATGTTAACCGTTAGTGTGGTTATCACACTTGTGTATCATCCCACATTGGACATTTTCCTTGAGACACTCTGGCTTTGCAGATGGCGCAAAGTGCCATCTTCAAGCCAAGGAAGGGGAGGTCAGCCAGATGCCAGGCACCCCAACCCCTTCCTGAGGACGGTGAGTGCTCCGCTGACATCCGTCCGTTGCAGCATCTGGACATGCTGCAACGGAAGAGACATGGAAGAGGCACACGCTGCTTCTTCCAGTGCCCTTTCTGCACCTTGAGGAAGGGGTGCTATTTTAGCACTCCTTCCAGGGGAACCCAAAGAGTGGATTGGGGCCGAGGAGTGGGACAGCCTTAGCCCCAATCCTTGGCTTCTTGGGGTGGCCTGCAGCCACCCCTCTGTAGAGGCCTGTCTCCACAATCCCCTCCAAAATGTCCAATGTATGCACAAAGCTTGGTTTGTTACTCATGGAGTGTGTGTACCTATGGAACTTCCCTGTTCCCCTGTGCCATATCCCATCAGCCAGACATCTTTCAATGTCCTCCCAACAGTGCCCAGTGCCCGTCTGCTGCACTATCTACCTGGCCCATGCATCCCAGACCCAGAAAATCATTCTGTTTTCCCCAATAGCACCTTTGTTTATATAGACACACTCCCAGGAAACCTGTCCATCACTCCAGGCACTTATCTTCTCCTGTGTTTCCACACTCTGGCCCAGATCTTCTGCCACTCTGCTCATGTCCTCAGGCTAGATCTTCCATCCTCTCAGGACCTTGGGCTTTGAGCTTCTGCTCCCAGTGTCATGCCCAACTGCACTGACATTCGCGTCTCTACCTGGAGGGCTTTCATGAGGATGTTTGCCACATTGTCCTCCGAACTACTGTAAGACAGACACAGAACACCATTCTGGACTAGCTCCCTCACATTCTGATATCGAACCCCTATATACTTTGTCCTATTCCTGAGGTTCTCACCCTCTGCCATGGCAATGCAAACCTCAGAATCTTCATGCACAACTGTTGGGCCTATGTACTCCTCACCTATGTCCACCAACAGCTGCCTCACCCACTGCACTTCTCCTGCCATCTCTGACAGCGCAGCAAACTCTGCTTCTGAAGTGCTTATTGCCACACAGCTGTTTCCTATTCCTCCATACTACAGGGCTGTCTGCATACTTGATATGCAAGCCAGTCACTGACTTCCTATCATGTACTTCTGAGGCAAAGGAACTATCCACAAAGCACTCCAGCTGGGCTTCAGATCCCTGCAGCACCAGCTTCCTTTCCTTGCTGCCCTTTAGGTACCTGAACAATCTCTTGACTGCTGTCCAGTCCTCCACCTTTGGACTGCTGACCCTGCTGCTCAGAACACCTACAACGAATGAGATGTCTGCCCTGGTTTTGTTGGCTACAAACATCAGACTGCCAATCACAGACCTGTACAGATCTGAGTGTTCAAAAACCTTGTCAGACTCACTGCTTGCAAATCCTGGAGTTATTGTGTATTCCTGCATGACGGGAGGTTGGACTGGATAGCCCAGGGGTAGGCAACCTTTCCCCTTTAAGGGCCGAGGGACTTCAGCTCCCAGAAGCCTCAGCCATGTTGGCCAATAGTCCCATGTTGGCGAATAGCTCCTGGGATTCTGGGAGCTGAAGTCCCTCGGCCCTTAAAGGGGAAAGGTTGCCTACCCCTGGCCTTGAGGTTCCCTAGGTCCTTCAAGACAAACTTCTTTGCCAGCTCCATCTGCACAGCCTTCACTTCCTGCTCAGTCTGAGCAGCCACGCACAGGTTGTCTACATAGATTACTAATGTGACCCCTCCTTTCCTGTACACACAATTATCTGCAACACTGTGCTTGTATCCCAGCCTCACCAACTCCTCATGGATACAGAGGTTCCAGCAGTGTGCACTCTGCTTAAGCCCATAAAGGGCTTTCCTGAGCCTGTAGACCTCACCCTCCTTGGCATCATCGAAACCTGGTGCTTGCTCCATATATACCTCCTCATCTAGCTGTGCATTCAGTTAGGCTGTTTCGAAGTCAAAATGCCTTACTACCTGACCCTTTCTGGCAGCCAAAGCTAGCACCAACCTGAGGCTCTCTCGCTTCCCTGTTGGGGAGAAAGTTTTATCAAAACTCTCAAAGCACTGCTGAGAGAAACCACTAGCTACCAGTCTGGCCTTATACTTGTGAGTCCCATCTGGCATCTCCTTCTTCTTAAAAACCCACTTACAGCCTACAATCTTCCAGTCACCTGGCCTGTCCACTACCTCAAACACCTCCCTCTTCACCAGAGATGAGAACACACTGTCCATGGGCTGAAACCACTTCTGTTCCTCCCTGGGATAGGTGAGAAGCTCCTGGTAGCTTTCTGGCTCCTCAGCTGCTACTGAACACACCTGGCATTCTGTACCACAAAATGCTCAGGTGGCCTCCTGACTCTCTGACTCCTCCTGGTATGAAAACCTTGGTTCATCCCCTCTCATCCTCGCTGTCACTACTCGTCTGTACCCCTATCTCTGTGAATGATGATGTCTCAAACTTTCATGTAGTGATGGATGAGGTCTGTGTACCTGTGGGCTTGCTGGAGGTGCTAGGCTGGCTTTCTGATGTAGCCTCTGGTGATTCTACCCCTCCAGTTCCAATACTGCCTCCATGTTATCCCAATCTAACAAACACTTCATGGCTTGTATGGATCTTTTCCCATCAGGAGTGTTTCTCAAAATGTGCACTCCTGGACAACAGGATGTGGCCAACCTCCCAAGTAAAACCTGTAACTGTTCCCCTGTACCCCACAAACATCAATCTGTACTACTTGGGGGTCACCTTTTTCCCTCAAAGCCTGGGGAACCAAAACATTGGCATACTGCCCAAACACCCTTCGGTAGCTAAGGTTGGGTGGCCTCCCATACAGCATGAAGTAGTTTGCTTGATTGCAGAGTTCCACACCTGGTTGGTGATGTGGCAGTCAGTCAGGATTGTCTCCCTCCAAACACCCTCTGGGGCCCCTGCATCAAGCAGCATACAGTCCTTGATCTGCTTTAGCACCCCAATTTTTCTCTCTGCCAAACCATCTTCCTGTGGGTTGGCTGGATTGGTGGTGTTATGGCAGATGCTCTTCTGCTTTAACCAATTGCCCAAGCTTGCAGATAAGAACTCACACCCACAGTACTCAAATTCCCTTTTGACCATTTCCACTCAGTTTTTGAAGTGGCAGCAGCCTCATTCTTCTCTTTTAGCATGTAGGAATATGTGTATCTGGTGTGTCTACCCACAGTCACCATCAGATACTTACTATTGCCTACTGATTTGACAAAAGGCCTAGCCAAATCTGTGTGCACCATTGGAATGGCCTCTGCATGGTGCACTTGCTCCTCTTTGCAACAGGAAAATGTTAAGGAAAATGCAACATGGGACTTACAGTAATAGAAATAAAATGTGTATGTGAAAGTCACAGTGATTAAGCAGGAACAATCATGAAGCTACACAGGTGAAAAGGTTAATGTAATTTGGAAGCCTTGAGAGACAAGGACAAAGTTATAGAGTGTATATTGAAAACACCTGTTGTAGATTGCAAACACCTGAGATTCATTAAGTAGTCAAGGTAAAATGATGAAATACTTGGGTTGGTCTTAAGTATGGGATGATCCATGTAAACCAATCAAAATGAATGTACACACCCACTGGGTGGGAACCGACTAGTGGGTGGTGACTAACAATGGCTATAAGTGCAATGTTTGCCAATGCATATTGTGGAGTAGTTTGGAGTAGTTTTGGAGATATTGTGAAGTGTAGAGATTGTGATTTGTAGGGCATATAGTATTTATGTATATAGTAGAATAAAGTAGATCTTTTATATAAGACTACTGAGTTGTCTGGTGTCTTGAGGGAAGATACAAGAGCCAGAAGAATCCTGGAGAAGTTTGGAGACATCTCAGGAAGAAGAGTGAGAAGGCTTGGAGAGTTTGTCAGGGTCTTCAGCCTATTCTCTGAAACTCTGCTGCTTGGGAAAGAAGCATCAACCACTGATCAAAGCTGGTCAGCTCTGCTGCATAACAAGGTGGTGAGTTAGAGCCAGAGGTGAAGAGCTACAACTCCCATCATCCCTGACAGAAAAGTCCTTAGCTTTATCTTGCTCCACACAGAGCATTCCAAGTGGTTCTTACAATCATCCATTTTTAACCCAGGGCACACACTTCTCAGTTTATCTAAACTTGTAAAACCCATGTGTCCCAACACCCTATCTGCCAAACACCCTATCTGCCAATCTCTGCCAAACCCTGGGAAATGCACAGTCCCCATGTCCCTTATTTGGCTTGAACCTCCATCAGCCAAGCCCACTGAGTCAACACAGGAGGGCTTCCTGTCCTTCAGCAAGGACCTCTGGTTCACCAAGTGGTGAGTTGCACCACTGTCGATCATCCACAGATGTTTGGCTGCAACAGCGAGATGGGCATGACAGTCACTGTCCTTCACTGCCAAAACAACTCCCTTCCTGTTCCCAGGAGACCAGTGTTGTTTCTTCCTTCTGGCAGCAGGTGGCTTCTTCTAGTTCCTTTGGAGATTACCTGACTGACCGCAATTAAAAGATCTTCTAACTTTGCAGACAGCTGCACCCTCAGTCTTTTGAACTGCCTCTGGTTATGTGTTTGATCTCAGCTCTACACATTGCTGTCTCTGAATACCATTCTCAAAATGCCATCTTTGGCATTCCTTCAAGACATGTGTCGACACCAAGTCCATTGTGAACTGACTCTCTGGCACCCCCTACAGGCTGTACAGTATGTAATCAAAGTCACTGGATAAACTGCCCAGCAGGATATATGCCTTTTGTTCTTTTGGGAAGTTTATTTCTCTGGATTCTACCACCAAGAACAGATGTTTCATGGTGGCCAGATGCTCCTCTAGGGGACTGTCCTTTCTGCATTTTATAGGCATACAGCCTTTTGCTCCAAAGAATCTTGGAAAGGGCAGAGTCTGACTGGTGCACGCTTTTCAATGCAAACCAGACTTTCTGTGCAAACCTCTTATCTCTGATGTGGTCTAATTGGCCTGGATCCAAGGAAAGATTTATGGTTGCTCTGGCTTTTCTATTGAGCTCAGCATTTTTCACTGATGGCCCTTCTTCAATAACATCCCAGAGCCCTTCCCTTACTACGATCGCCTCAGCATACACTGCCCAGTGGGAATAGTTCTGATCATTCAGCCTTGGGAATTTCACAAAATCCATGCTAGCAGCCTTCCCAGCTCTCACTATCTGCTGGGGATAAGGAGCACAGCAAGCAGCTCGGCTTCTTAATGCTCTGCCTTCCAGCACTCAGACAGCAAAAACTACTACTCTGGAGAACCGCACACACACAGCTACTCACATGATAATCTAGGTGGATTCGCTGGCATAGACTGGGCCCATAACCCTTGTTAGCATGATTACACAGTGCGTGATGATCCACGTCAATGTGCAGCACCAGTGTCACCACCGTCTCAGATGCAAGCAGTAGCTTGTGAGCTGAAGGAGCACCTCTCCCCTTCCAGAAGGAGACATCTACAGACAGATGTCTCTCAGATGAGGCTCTAATCTTGGTTCCTTTATGTACAAGGCTATATACAGCAACAACTCCCAACTCTTGACCAACATCAACCCAACAACAACCAACACATGTGTCCTGAGACAACTCCCTTATATACCCATGGTTCCATGTGGCCTTCTGGCTCTGCCTCTTCCTTTGGACACCTGTCACTCAACCTGGGTGACTTTGCAGTTTTGCAGCCATTTCGGTGTTTTCCAGCACCTTGTGACCATCAGCCGATGTCACTTCCTATGACACAGCACCTGGTGGAAAGTGCTGTGTCATTATGGCTGCCAGTGACCCTTTCATGCCTGGTCACTTGTGTATCATTCCACATTAGATATTTTCCTTGAGACACTGTCTCCACATTGACATCCTTTGTGTTTACTTGCCTCTGCTTTACAGGAAGGGAATCGGAAATGAGAGACTCAGGCCCTCAACAAATGGGCAGGAAAAAGTGGCTTGAAGCTTCTTTTTCTGAAGCCACCCCACCAACCACACAGCTAGCTCCCAAGGCAGCTGGCATGTGCATTCTATACAGCACAGCTTCAAGCCACTCTGCTGGGTACTTTCCTTTCCTTTCTTTCTTTTTTTTTTTTTACTATCCCCACCACCATCCCAGTACACCTTCACAGGAGTGCACTGCCAGTGACTTTCACCCCATTGCATGGCCATCCCTGTGAATACATTCACATAAGTAGTGCTTCACCAGGGCAGGGCATCAGAGCAGAGGTGTGCCCATGCAGATGCCAGCAAGGTACAATCATGCCTCTCTTCATGCCTCTCTTCACCCTATACCCCTCTTTGATTGTCTGTTTTGTGTACATTTATGCATCTCCATGAAAAGTTTCAATGGTTTCTCTTTTGGGCATTGCTGCTCCCACCACTTGGGTATAGTAGCTCTGTCTGTCATGGCCAGCCAGGCTGAGGACTTAGAGCAGGGGTAGGCAACCTTTCCCCTTTAAAGGCCAAGGGACCTCAGCTCCCAGAAGCCTCAGCCATGTTGGCCAATAGTCCCATGTTGGCCAATAGCTCCTGGGATTCTGGGAGCTGAAGTCCCTCGGCCCTTAAAGGGGAAAGGTTGCCTACCCCTGACTTAGAGGATGAGGAGGATGAGGAGGCTGAGCCAGGCCCTAGCTCTGTTATACCAACTGCAGCACAGTCCATGACTCAGCAGCCTAGCCTTCCCCCAGCAGAAGTTCCAGGCCTGGGAGACATAGAGGAGCAGGATGAGGAAGTACATACCTTTAGACAAAGAAGTACAGAAAGGGCATGCCTCCAGCGTTCTCAGAGATTATATGAGAAACGCTCAGCAAATACCAAACAGCTGTGATTAGGAGCTGGGCCAATATAAACAGCTGGGAGACGCCGAGCTTCTTTGTAAGAGTCTGTCTGCGTTCTTTGGTGAAAGCATCTGACGACTCCCTAGTTGCCTGAAACTTTACCTCCTAGACCTTGGATTGACTTGGAACTCTTGACCTTTGGACTGGACTCACTGACCCGCTCTCTGGAACTATTGACACTGGACTGGACTCACTGACTTGCTCTCTGGACACCTGGACACTTGTTTTGCCCTCTGGATTTGCTTTGTGGAACATTGAACTGGTACTGTACTTTTGGAAATTGCCTTTGTGCTTTTACAAGCCTTGCATTTCTGTGGTCTGCTCTTATCAGCTGCTCCGCTGGCTGCTTTCCCAGACACTGTCCCTTTTAAATGTGCTCCTGCAATGGGGTGTATACATGCACAATTAGGGTTAGGGTTTGGAAAGAGCATCCCTTTAGAGCTGTACTGGCATTGGTGCATTTATACAGATGTGCAAAGGTGTGCACTTTTCAGTAAGCAGCAGAAAAAAGCTGCTTCTTTTTGAAGTGGCTTTTCTCCCCATTAAGTCACCTAGAGTACACTTTCCTGCCATTTCAATGAGGAAAAGTTGCCACATTTTAATGCAGTCTTTTACACAAAATTCTAGGTGTTGCACAGTAGATAACATTTTTGTGAAACTCCATGCCCCAATACATTTGGTACACACACACAACCCAAATACACACAGAGAGAGATGCAAAGTCCAATGCACTGGGCATTTTGGTGCTTACATGAAAAATCTCACAGTGCTTGAAAATTTTGTTTGGTTCTGTTTTGATGGGAGACACATGTTGAGACACTCTTTTCTTGTTAAAGATGAGAAAAGTTAATACTATTCTTCCCTAGTATAGAGCAGGGATAGAAATCAAGTGGCCCACAAGGTGTTGTTGAACGGCAACTCCTAGCATTCCTCCATATTCCTATGCTGGCCTAGCACTGCTATCCATTGCAATCTAACAACTTCTGAGGTGCCACATGATTCCCCATCCCCTGCAGTAGAGGCTGGACCTCAATCTCTTGAGAATGCACTGCCTCTGGATTCCAGCCATTAGACAGTGGTTTGGAGGCCTAGAAGGTTCCTTCCAGTTTTGTGACTCTTGGTGTCAGTATCAAATTTAGAGAGAAGAGAAACTCAGGATTGTGCTGGGGAATCCTGTTATGTATCATGTGTTTCATCCAACTGTGATGTATGATATCCTAATATGTATGGTTTCAATTGGTAGGTATGATATGTTATGATTTATATAAATATGGTGTGGGATGACAAGAGGATTTACTTCAGGCATGTTAACTGATATGTACATGATATGATATATGTACCAGCTGAGCTGTGTGCTAACTGACATGCATTTGAAGCAAGCCTGGCACTCTGATGCTTTGTGTAGAACTGTTGTTAGGCTGGTTAACCTGTGTATGCCTTGGTATATAGTGTTATACATTGCTATAGATTCAAGATGCTTTTGTAAAAAGTTTTTAAAGTTTTAAACCTGGGGGTATAGTATTATTTTAAATCGTATTATTTTAAAGTGTACAGTTTTAAAGTACTTTTATCTTTTTAATCATATCCTATTTTAAAACAAATGATATGTTGTAATAGTTTCATTCCATTTTAATTGTCACTTTTGTAAAATTATAATTGTAAAGTGTTTTTAGACTGTAAGCCACATTGAGTCCCAATTTTGGGGGAAAAGTGGGGTACAAATAAATACAAAAATAATGCATTGTTCCTACTAGCTGGTATGTGTGTGAAAATTGGTTTGTGTTATCTTGGGAGAGGGAAATACAAATTTGTTGTATCAAACAGGTCATGTATGTTGTTGGTTAGATTAATAGTATATAGATAGCAAAATGTGAAATGATTTTATATATTTTTAATACGTTAACTACACAATCTAAAGTAACTTCAGAGAGAAGACTTTTGGGTTTTGCTGAATGCTTGGTAAAGGAATGTATGGGGGTATTATTTTTTATTTATTTATTTGGTTTGCGAAGTCCTCTGTTATCAACTGCTGTGATGGTTAGAACACCTATGCAAATCTGGCCTGGGGGGAAAAAAGGAAAACTACCAAAGAAAAACTAACTGTTTTGGGCAGCATGAAATACTATTGAGCCCACCAATTTTGTAAGGTGAAGCTAATGCTTTTGATAGGCTTATGTCTCATATATGGCCCACCTCCCAGATACCTAATATGTATGTGTCTTTTTGCAACTTTCTCAGAAGGCTTACATAAGTAAATAATATTCTTCTTTAACTTAAATTTTGTTTTATATGTCCAATCCACTCCTTGTTAAAATCTGTATTTCATTATTTTCTAGGACTGCCTTCGCAATAAATTAATCTATTAATTATTATATTATTTTTATTATGTTGTATTAATATTGTATCTCAGATTCTTTTATTTTCATTAGATTTAAACATCTAAGTGTTCTGAATCTTTTTGTAAAGTAATTTTTGACTTTGTTTTCATTTCTGTGTCTAAGTGTGTTTACGTGACCATTTTTTCTCACAAAGCTGTAGCAGTGGTTTCCATTCTTTTCCCTATCTCTCAATGGAATTTCCGTTTATTAGTATTGTTAATTTGGCCACCTCCATCATATCTAGGCATTTTTTGAGCCAATTGTCTGTTGATGATATATTTTTCTCCTTCCATTTTTGGGTGTATGCCAATCTTGCGGCTGTGAATATACTTCAGTAATTTTTTCTTCTTCTTCTCCTTCGGCTATATTTAGTAAAAAAATAAATAAATAAATAACATTCTGGTGTCATTTTAATTGATTTTTGAGTTATTAATTGTAATCTTATGAATATCTTTCCAGAATGTTTTTGCAGTCTGGCATGTCCACCAGATGTGGTATAATGTTCCTTCTTTTTCCCCCACATTTCCAACATATTCCCTATTCGTGTTGTTGAATTTTTGTTAATTTGTTAGGAGACATGTACCACCTATGTATCATTTTGTACAGGTTTTCTTTCATGTCCATACTAAGTGTGAATTTTAGGTATGTTTAATTTAAATTCTATCGCACATGCCGGATACTAGGAGTGTGCAACCTGGATGCATCCTGGGCCCCAGCCATGTTTAGCCAGCTGATTTTCAAAAACAGGAGCCTGCCATTTTTGAAAAGCCATGGGATAAGCACATGAAGCCAAGTTGCACTTGCCCAACCCCCAGCACATGCAATAAAACCCACTTTAAAATTAAAATGCAACTGCTGTAAATTGCATTAGATTTGGTGCAATAATCTTCCAAGACATTTTACTAGCTATAAATCTCCCTGATCTCAGAATAAAGCTTGATGATCATCCACAGAAGCCTAAATTACTAGGGGGGGGGTTTCAACTAGTGCCTGACACTTAGGGGCTATGCAGATGGGTGGCTCTGGGCTGCCCCTGCTAGCCACGGATTGGGGCTGTGGCAACCCCACACCATGGCCCCAATCCTCTCTTCTGCCATCCCTGAAAGAGTGGCAAAATGCCACTCCTTTCAGGGGCGGCAAAAGGCCACCCTAAGAGCTGGAGCATGGCTCTTCCACACTCTTTCTGGCACAGCGCATCAAAACGCTGCATTGGAAGGGCATCCTGACACCGTGTGCCATGTGTAACAGCACACAGCATCAAGACAGCGTTGCCATGGGGTTGGGGCGGCTGGAGTGCTGCTGCCCCACCCCATCTCTGCCTCCAGGCTGGCCCTTTGGGATGGTCTGCAGAGGCCCTTACTCTCAAGGGAGATAATTCATTGGGAATTATCCAGTGGAGGTATTTACCCCCAGTTTCCAGTAAAACAATCTAAACTTGCCTTTTATTGGAATGCTTTACCTGCTACAATACCCAAATTTATCTCATACATTACATCGCACAACCATCTTTAGAGCCCCACTTCACTCTGCCTATAAAATGGCTTTTTGCTTCAGCAACACAGATGACAAAGAGAGTTGCACTTGTGCTGCTAATGGAGAAAGAAATGTTAGTTGCATTCTTTGTTAGAAGTTCTCTTATGATAAAAGGGGGAGGGGCTTGTTCTGTTTGCATTGACTCTCCATCATGATTATATACAATGTCACCTGTAGCAAACATCTCAAGCAAGATGCATACCTATGACTCTGGGACCATCAGTTTTCTTCCTGTGCATAATTTTACTATCTTTGCTTGATGAAGAAACCTTCTAGCCAGATGGGCATAGTGCCTCTTGAGTGGCCTGATACCCATGATGTGTATTTTGGATGTTATTGGATTTCAAAGACCGGATCTCCCCCGCATAAGATTTTGCTACCCCAATATCTGTGTCAGCAATGTTCTTCCTCCACAAGCAGGTGAATATGCTAATGCTTAATCCAGACAAGACAGAAGTGCTGCTGGTCATTAGGAAAACTTACTAAGGGCCTAAGTAGATGGTGCAAAGCGCCATCTTCAGGGCAAGGAAGGGGAGGGGCAGCCACACGCTGGGTACCTCAACCCCTTCCTGAAGACGTCGTCGGAGCGCCAGACCCTCTGCACATCTGGCGCTCTGAGGATGCCTATCTGCTGCAGCGTCCACACATACTGTGGCGGAAAAGGGGCCGAAGGTGTGCTGGCAGCCTTTTGCGGCGCACCTTCAGTGATTTGTGGAAGGAGTGCTATTTTAGCTCTCCTTCCTGGGGCAGTGAAGCTGCGCCACGGGGCCGAGGAATGTGGATGCCTCGGCCCTGATCCGCAGCTTCCCAGGGCAGCCCTGTGCCTCCTGTCTGCTTCCCCCCTAAGTATTGGGATCACAGCATGTATAGATGGGATTGCTCTCTCTCTGAAAGATCAGCTTCATAGCTTGGGGTGCTCTTACCCAGTACTGCTCCTGGGAAGCCACATTGCTCCAGTGGCCATTAGTGCTTTTGCCCAGCTATGACCTTTCTTGGGGAGAGAGATCTGGCCACAGTGGTTCATGGCCTAGTTACTGCCACATTAGATTACTGTAATGCACTCTATGTGGGACTGACCTTGAAAAGTGTTTGGAAGCTGCAGCTAGTGCAAAATGCAGCAGCCAGACTGGTGTTAAGTGTGTATTTTTGAGACCATATAACACAAGTCCTGAGAGAACTACACTGGCTTCCAATTTGCTTCTGAGCTCAAGGTGGTGGTGCTGACCTACAATGCACTAAATGACTTAAGGCCAAAATATCTGAAAGACCATCTTTTTCCATATGAGGCTGCCAGAAATTTGAGATATTCAGAGGAGGCCATGTTGTGTGTCCCAACACCTCTTAAAGTTAGGTTGGTCGATACATGTAACAGAGCCTTTTTGTAGCAGCACATCAACTGTAAAACTCCATACCAAAGAATGTTACACTGGTCTCATGTTTTTCAACCTTGTGGTGGGCATGACATTCAATGTTTGAAATATCTGTTTTTAACTATTTAAAAATTGTTCTACCATTGTTTTTAGCCCAGTGTCTTTTGAAGTACTGCAGTAGTTAATTTGTTCATACATAGAAATACTTTATTAATTATAACAGTGTGTATTTGTCATTTTCTTCCTTGAGCAATTTGCTTTTAAAACTTGCAACATCGTTTGATAATACTGCAATAGCCAAGAGCTATATTAAAAGGCCAAGAACAGTGCATTCCAAAAACACATAGTCCACCTCTTGCTTTACACAGTTTCGAATTTGTAACTCCTTTAGCGACTCCTGTGAAGAAGGAGGAGGGGAAGGAGAAGGAGAAGAGAATGAGAAATTTGTCACACAACTGGTAATATGAAGTTAAGGATTTGAACAGGCATGTTTTAGTCAACTGAAATGTTAGGCTTCCTGCTGTCTTGCAATAGAGTCCAGGTTCTTTCTGAGACCATGTTACACAAATGAATGGACTAGGAAAAAGGCTGCTATATTCTAGTTTGCTCAAATTGAGAAACCTCATTTGCATCTTATGCAAATTATTGAGACATTCAAGAAGTGGGGAACTGGGTAATCAAAAGTGCTCTTTTCAAAGTGGTTTAGCAAAGAAAAGGGAGACTACTTAGGATGTTACCACACCAGCCCCGTTCTTGCAGCAATCAAGTCATTTTTTAAAAAACCAAGAAACATAAAGATTTCAGAGTAGCTATTATCACACTTTTTTGCAATCATGTGACTGCAGCTGCTGCTGGCATTGCACTCCCTTTTTCACTCTTCCTTAACCCTGCCTTATGCACTACCCAGCATGCTTTTTAGGGGGAAGGAACATATTTTATTTCATTTTAAAAATTTATTTATTGTTCCCTTTTTCATGCAATTCTGGAACTGTGCTACTGCAATTTAAGTTATTTTTAAAAAGAAACAGAAAAATTAGAGGCAATTAACCTTCTTGGGAATAAAGAAAGGTAGGAAGGACAGGGAAGAGAAGGAGACATAGGAGATTAGTGCACCAGCTTTTACTCCCATGCTAGGCAGAGGCAGATTTTATCACACAGCTCCGTCTCCGGGCAATACTCACCCTGTACCCCATCTGGGCTTCTCCCAGACCTTTTAAAGAATGGGATTTTCCCATTCTTTAAAAGGACTGGGAGAAGCCTGGGTTGGGTAAGGGATGAGTACTGCCTGGGGACAGAGCTGTGTAATAGAATTCATCCCTGTGCATTTACATCATGTGCCTAGTGTGGAAACAAAAGCTGGTGCGCTAATCTCCAATGACACTATGGACGTTATCACACGCGGCCCACAAAGCGATAATAAAGTGAAATAAGAATAAATCCAGTAATAAACCAGATGAAACCTCACAATACGCAAATGACTATCACACACAATTACCTTCATCGTGCTTTTAAGGAAAGCGCTCCCGGGAACCGTATTTGCCGTTCACACACAAGTGAGAAAATCCCGCACATGTACAGAAATGCTCTTCTAGCACATGCGCAATACAGCCGCAGCTGTCACTTGCCGCGGCTGTCACCCCTTCCCAAGCCGGCTCTCTGAGGAGGTCCTCCTCGGAGCGCGGACCCTGCACGGGGCCTGCGCTCCCAGAAGGACGTCCTCAGAGAGCCGGCTCTCCGGGGAGGACTTCCTCGGAGCGCGGACCCTGCGCGGGGCCGGCGCTCCAAGGAGGACATCCTCAGAGAGCTGGCTCTCTGGGGGAGGACCTCCTTGGAGCGCAGGCGGGGAAATGCTCCCCAATACGTATTGGGGAAATGCTCCTCAATACGTATTGGGTTTTCATACCTACAGCAAAAGCGAAATGATTCCCGTCGCACAATTGTAATTCCTGAAGAAAATGAAATTCAAAAGATTTCGGTTCTTCACGCATTCTGTCAGGGTTCTGTCGGGGTTCTGTGTGATGTCGTGTGGACACACGGAAAAATAATACGTATTAGGTCGGGATTTCGTTTGGATTCTGTCTGCATTGAGCCCGTGTGATAAGGTCCTATGTGACTGCCAATATTGCAACTGTCCCAGCAGTGATGTTTCACATCTGGGGACTAGTGTGATTGCAAGTTCATTAAGAAATGAACCCCCCCCCCCCCGACAATGAAAAGAGATGCCCCAACCATGCATTGTGAATACATCAGCAATAGGCATGCAAGAAGTATCGTGAAAGCTGTTTTTCCCCAGGTCTAATTGTGGTTTAAAAGCTGGTCCTCTGGTTCTTTGCCTATTTTGCAAGGTTGGACAACCTATGGCCCATGAGGCCCTATGTGGCCCCAACCACGTAGTTTTGTGTTCCCACTCTGGGATTCTTTTTAACTATCTTTTGTTTCTTAACCCTACTTTCTTCTCACAGGCACTCAGAGCTGCAGTATAGCTTCCCACTTGCAATGGGGATTCCACAATTTTGGGATGTTGGTTGAGGAATCTGAATCAATATTTATCCAAACTGGTTACACATGTAAGTCAAATGATTCATAAACACACATTTCAGAGGACTGTGATAGATAGCTGTAGACTATTCAAAGAAGGGAACAAAAGTACCAAAATGGTTGCAAAGATTCAGGAACAGGGTTCCAGGCACATCATGTTTCAAGCACAAGTTCTTCAGACAAAAAAAGAGTTTCAGGAACATTTTGAATTGAATGCAGTGATGGACATTAAAATAGTTCATGGGGCTATCCAGCCATTAAGTAGGCAATCAAAATTGACTGCACCTATACCTAATTTTTATTTCTCTCTGCCGTGGTGCTGCTTTTGAATGTCTGGATGGGAAATTGGAAGTGGTGGCAACTCTTTGGCATTCCCCTTAAAGGAGTGCTGAGAGGAACTGGCTTTGAAGGATTTGAATAAGAAATCTGTGTATGTTGGTCAGCTTTCCTAGGTTAAAATCAGGTTATGCTATTACATTAAAGTTAATGGCTATAATCACTCCTAATAAGGGGCCTCTGCAGATGGGCAGCCATGGGCCACCCCGAGAAGCTGTGGATTAGGGCCGAGGCTGCCCCACTCCTCAGCTCCAATCCACTCTGTGAGCGGCCTGGAAGGAGCACTAAGATAGCACTCCTTCCTCAAGCCGCGGAAAGGACGCCGGAAGAGGCGCGCATGCCTCTTCTGAGCCTCTTCCATCGCAGTGTTTCTGGACGCTGCAATGGAAGGGCATCATCAGAGTGCCCGTCATGTGCAATGACGGATGCTCCGATGACGTCCTCAGGAAGGAGTTGAGACACCCAGCGTGAGGCTGCCCCTCCCCTTCCTTGCCTCCAAGACGTTGCAAAGTGCCATCTGCAAATGGGGGTAATCACCATTTGCTTTGTTTTGCCTTTTCATCCTTTTTGACATGTTTGCATTTTCTTAGCCCTGCTTATGTTTGGTAGTCTCCTCCATACAATGCACAGCTAGAGTCTACTATAATTCCCTTCTCGTCCATCCAGTCCTTAGGGTGAGCACAAACAGTTTAGCTTGCTGGAATTTTGTAGATTCTTTGGCATCATCTCTTTTTTTTTTTTTTTTTTTTTGCTTCACCCTTACATTCTTTGTTACATGCCCCCAAGTTTTAACCTTGACTTATCCATGGGTCATATCAAAATCCATAATTCTGGCCCAAAAACCTGCTCTCAACTTATACATGAGGTCAACTTATAAATGAGTATATACAGTAAGTTGAGAGGCAATGTTTTTTATTTCTTGATTTTTTTCTTTATTGTGTTTCACACTGCCAGATCTATAGTTGATTAAAATGTTGTTTAAAACTTTAGATATAGGTAGGCAAAGCAGATAAAACATTTTTTAAAGAAAACAGTATAGAACAGTTTTTAAGAAAACAAACTAAAATAATTCCTTAAAAATAGTTTTTAAACCACATTCACAAAACAGAGAATTAATCCTTAGTTTTCTGCATGTTTCAGTTAAATGGTTAGAATCATATTTCCTTGTCATTTAACTAAAAACAAAAATACATAACCACCAGACTATTTAAGATGAACTGACCAAAAAAAAAAAAAAAGTGTCATAAATCTTGGTATGGAATAAGAGTTTTTGTTGTGTTTTCAGGCTACAAAATCTTTGATCTTTTGTTTTGTGTTGGTTAATATTTTTTCATGTTGACAAAAAAAATTGTTTCACGATGGCTATGATTTTTTGCATGTGATTAAATAATATTTCCACCTCAAAGGGTTTAATGTTATGTAAAAAATTCCTTTTATTATATCATAAATTTGGATTTATAGGCCTTTCCTGAGTAGACAACCGGCCACCGAAAAAGTTGTGCCTGTTACACCCCTGACTTCTTTTACAGCTATTTTAATGTATTTGTTACTTGTTGTTTATTTGTTATTTTCAAGTATGTTTAAACTATGATTGTTTAATTGTATTTTGAGGGTGGATGGACTTTGGGAGATGGACTGTATGTTTTAGCATGTATGCCACCCCGGTTGTGTTACACAGAGAGGCAGGATATGAATATTTTTTATTATTGTTATTGTTATTGTTATTGTATTGTTATGCCAATATCTGCATTTCCTTATGCCCATATCTGCATTCCCTTGCTTCATTCAACATTACTGGACCCTTGCACTTCATGCACTAGCATCATGCCTTCCTCTTTTTGCCTTTCCTTGTGTAGCTGCACCTCCCTTGCATCTTGTGCTCTGCTATAGTACCTCCAACCTATTCTTTCCCTTGACCTACCTTGAATTACTGCAACTCTCTCCCTTGCATCTCATACCTTGCCAATATAACTCTTTCCATTACATCTCATGCCTTGTCCTCCCATCTGCCCATATAATCCACCCTATATGCTCAGGTCCTCTGGTGGACATTTACTCCAGTCAGCCAGGACTATGTTGGCAACTGTCAGCCAGAGGACTTTTTCTTCAGCCACCCCTAGACTGTGGAATGACCTGCCGGAAGAGATTCAATAGCTGTCCAAATTTAAAACAGCACTGAAGACCAGTCTCTTCTGGCAGGATTATCCAGATAATTTTTAAATTTTAAATTTTAAGTGATTAATTTTAGATGTGGATTGTTTTAATATGTGTATAAATTGTCCTTTTAAATTGTATGCATATCCTTTTAAATTGATGTGTATTTTTCCTGATGTGTTTTAATTGATGTAGTATGTCTGTTAATTGTTGCTGTCCTCTGCCTTAATCCATGGGGAGAGGTGGGTGTGAAAATAATAATAATAATAATAATAATAATAATAATAATAATAATAATAATAATAATTTTCCTTGCCTCCATTCCTCACCTTGAGTCATGGCAGTTTTCTCTATTGCATCTCATTTGTTGTTGTTAGCTAGCCTTGAATCGGCCCCAATTTATGGTGACCCTGTGGATGACATATCTCTAAGACCCACTGCCCTCCACCTCTCTGCTTAGGTCCTGCAAAGTTAGGCCCACAACCTTCCAGACTGAGTCTAGCAATCTGGCATGTGGTTTTCCTCTCTTTCTGCTGCCTTCCACATTTCCCAACATCATAGCCTTTTCTAATGAGTCTTTCCTTCTCATGGTGCGTCCAAAGTACAATAACCTCTATTTAGTCCTCCTGGCTTCCAGGAAAAGTTCAGGCTTTATCTGTCCAATCTCCCCCCCCCCCTTTTTTTTTTTTTTTGGTATCCTTTTTCACTCTTCTCCAGCACCACATCTCAAATGAGTTGATTCTCTTTCTACACACTTTCTTCACTGTCCAGCTTTCACATCCATACATATCGGTATTTATTTCATATACTTAATCAATGAAGGCCATTTGTCAGACCAGGCCACAGACAGGTTTAGAAGTATAAAATATTTAATAATGTTGCCAATATAGGTTTAAGGATGGAATTCTTCATTACGTTCCTCCACAAAGGTAGCAACAAACAATTTTCTTCCTATTGTGAGAAAGTATTTAAAAAACACACACACACATAGCATGAGAGCCAGTGTGGCATAGTGGTTTGAATGTTGGACTACACCTCTGGAGATTGGGGTTCAATTCCACCCTCGAGCATAAAACACACTGGGAGACTTTGGGCGAGTCATGCTCTCTCAGCCTCAGAGGATGGCAATGGAAAAAGCCCTCTGAATAAACGTGCCAAGAAAACCCTATGATACGTTTGTTTTAGGGCCACCATAAGTCAAAAAATGATTTGGAGGCACACAACAAACAACAACAACAACAACAATAATAATAATTCAAAAACCACACTGTTTTTAAAGTCTATGTGCAATTTGGGCCTTATTCTGTTCCAAATTTGCACATGGTTGTTTTGCACAGAAAACAGCGTTCTTCTGTGCAAGAAACAGAGGTGCTACTAGGGAGGTGTAAGGAGGTTCAGTCTATACCAGGTGATACCCTAAGGGTGACCCAAGTCCTCCCTAAATGTCTTCCTTTTGGAAGAAATAGACTGTGGTGTTCATCCACATCCCAATAAAATGGAGCTCAGCAGAAGAGGAGTGAATGGAGTGAGGTTCATCGGGCAAAGAAGGGGCATTGTTGTTTTTGTTGTTGTTGCTTTTAAAATTATTCTTTTAAAAGTTTCTTTAGAAACATCACGTCTTGCCAAATTTTCACTTTAATCACATTAAACTATATAGTGTAAATACATTTATGCTGTGCTTATGTTATTGTAATTTAAAGGTATAATTTTAATTTTGCTAGTTATTTATGTCACAACTACAGCCATTACATTCAGTGATATGTGGGAATTACCTTTTATCAGTAACATTAGTACAAAAAAATTACTAAGGATTCTAAGGTGTGCTATGGGGAGGTCAAGGGGAGGGGGAGTGACACCACAAGTTATTTTACCAGGTGATGCCAATTCTAATGCCACCAGCATGTTTTGTGTGGAAAATAATATTTCAATGCTGAACTGCTAATTCATGCACAGACAATGTTATTTGCTCTCCAGAAAAACACCTGTAATTCAGGATTTGTTCCAAGTAAAATTCCTACATAAGTGCTTTGCACAGAAAACATTTTCTGCACAGGAAACAGCATTTTCAGTATGGAAAATAATATTTCAACTCTTTTGAATTGAAATACCTAATTCTGAATTTAAATTTGAATTTGAACATTTGAATTAGGTTGGCACCTTCTCTCTTGAATTTCAAGCAAACATCCAAGACCTTTTCATTTTTACTATTAAGAATTTGCTGAGGTTTTAAAGTTTCATCTCCCAGTCTCATATTCATTTCATTGTATTTTTGTTTACCTTTTTTTTGGGGGGGGGGGGGGAATCAACTTGCCTCTAAATGAATTGGAAGAAATCATGGAAAGATCATATGTGTAACTCACCTGGACAAGCCAGTAACAAAATGAAGAAGATGGAGAGAAAACATCTCTTCATATTTCAAAACT
Source organism: Phrynosoma blainvillii (assembly GCA_026167975.1). Classification (NCBI taxonomy): domain Eukaryota; kingdom Metazoa; phylum Chordata; class Lepidosauria; order Squamata; family Phrynosomatidae; genus Phrynosoma; species Phrynosoma blainvillii. Next base: position 13,502,345 of record JANUYF010000001.1, read on the forward strand.
GTAGAGCCTCAGCATTTAACAAATCCAAAAAAGTTCCTGAAATAACAAATAAATTAGTAATTATCTCATTCAAAAATACTGAGAATGAAAGAGACTCCAAATAACCAAGTTAGTAATTTCTTCTCTTTCTCTGTATGATTTAAAATATTTTGGTCAAGCAAATGACAAAGCAACACTTTGTCATTCATGGCTTATGCAATTTCAATGAAATATTTTGATCATCAGTATAGCAAATTTTCCTAGGTATTCCAAATTGGATGCAATGCTAAAAATGCCAGGAATCTAGAAGATTCTTATTTGTTTCCTTTTTTAAAAGGTGAGCTATGAAAGACAACATGTAAGGAGGGAAATTACACAGCATAATCCAGCCACTGCTCACCAAATCCACAATGCATTGACTCAGTGAAAGGAACAAAAGTATTCTATCATGGCTGGTTCATGTCCATAAGTAAGACTCTTTGAATTAATCATATTTAACCCATTAATTGTAGTCTAAACCATTTGGTTTGCAGATACACTGAGCATGCCAGCATATGGATTTCATCATAAAGCCACTTGTAAGTTGACTTCCACAATAAAGTACAAATGTTTACATGGACAGAACAACAAACAATTCAAGCAAGTAATCCTTAATGGTAGGTCGAAGCAGATTGTGCAAAAAGTCTACCCAAGGACCTCACTGCCACCATTCACCCCAGGACTGCAGCAGCTGCATGTGCCCAGCCCTGATTTGGGCTGCCACCATGATCCTGAACCAGACACTTAAAAAGCAGTTTTTCCGCTCCTTTTTGGGGTGGTTCTTTTGCCTTGGAGGAGCATCAGGGTGGCTTCTGGCTGTGTAAGGGGAGTGTATCATCTAAATGTCACAACCCCAATTCAGCCTGATGGTGGACCTTATGCCCATCTGTTTTAGGCCTGTGAAAGATTTTGAGAGAACTCCATTAAAGGTAAGGAGTTTGAATCCAATTGCCAAATTAATGTAACCTCCAAAGTGCACACTTTTGGTTTGGAGAAAAAGAAAAGAGAAGAGAAATACTCCAGCTCCAGGTTGTGAAAGTAGTCATCTGAAGACATCCTGGCTGCATTTGTACTTCAGAAATTTGCAGCATGACACGGTTTTAATTGCCATGGCTCCATGCTGTGGAAACCTTGTAGTTTGTTGCTCTCTGTCAGAGAAGGCTAAATATCTCACAAAACTACAAATCTCAGAATTCCATAGCATTGACCCATGATTGTTAAAGCAGTGTCAAACTGCATTATTTCTACAGTCCAGATGCAGCCACTGTTAAACAAGATAGAATATCTCTTCACACTGGGCCTAAAGTAGCCAACGGAAGGACCAAAAATTGCCCCCATGGATTGTGGGGGTGTTTTGAGGTCATAAAACAGGTTTGCTACCACATAGTTCTCATGGGCCACATTTCCCCATCCCTCTAAAATAACAAAAGATTCCTCACTGTCTTGCAGGTGCAGAGAAAAGAAAATGTAATTTCTTCTTCTTTCACACAACTGTGAATCAAGTGAGAATTTCCATCCCTGTAAGAAAGAGAGTCAAAGATATTTCACATGTAAGCAGCTGCTCTCCATCCATTTACTTGCCCAAGAAATGGGACGTTTTTTCCTGCGTCCTATTAGATTTTCTCCTGAAACTTTTCTTCAGTCTTCAGATTACATTAAGTCTTCAAATTACATGATAGCTAAGGGATCTCTTTCAGATATTTATAATTAAGTTAAGAACTTCCCACAACCACTTTATTTCTGGATGTTGCCCCCCTCATACTAGCAATGGAGGAACAGAGTGCATCACTGTAATCTCTTGTGTTCCTTAAAATCAATCTCTTTGTTCTTTCCGTTTAGCACATCAAAGTTAAGATACCTTAGATCATACCTCCAATTTAATGATCTTCATATTTATAGCTCTGCACTTGCAAGGAAGGATTTCTCTACATAAGAATTGGCTTCCTTCCACTATCATCTTCCTCTACCAAAATTATCTGAAGCCTCTTATGGGGGTAGGGTGAGTCTGCTTTCACTTTTTGGGGTGTTTTGTCTCTACAACATCATTCACATTTGTGTTTTTTTATTTTGCAAAAAAGACAGGATTTTCTACATATAAAATAATGTTTCTGAACAAAAAAATATATTTTTTTTGCATAGGAAATTGTGTTTTCTGTGCAGAAAAAGCTGTCTCCTGCATCAAAACATTGCAGAATTAGCCCCAAAGTGTGAAGATTCTCATCACTCCAGGATTGTCCTGATCTGATCCCAACATTCATTTAGTAGATTCACTGATAGTTGCAGATCATTGAAACAGCTGTAGTCAGGGTATGAGTGGTTGCTGATTGTCATCTGAGCTTGATCTCCATGAATCTTTTTTTGAAGGGCAAGTTCAAACCTTTCCAAACCTTTCATTTGTTAATGTTAATTTGTTGTTGTTAAACACCCTTGAGTCAGTCTCGTCTCATGGGAACCCTATGGATGAGACAATTCTAAGACCCCCTATCCTCCTCTACTCTTCCAGTATCTGCAGATTCATATCCGTAACCTCTTTAATTAAGTCTATCCATCTAACATGTGACCTTTCTCTCTTTCTTATTCCCTCCACTTTTCCCAGCATTATTATCTTTCCTAATGAGTTGTGTCTTCTCCTGATGTGGTCAAAGTATAACAGCCTCAGTGTAATTATCTTTCCCTCCAGGGGAATTTCAGGCTTGATCTGCTCTAGGACCCACCTATTTGTTTTGCTTTGTTTGTTTGTTTTTTGTTGTTCATGGTATCCTCAGCTCTCTTATCCAGCACTACATCTCAATTGCCTTTATTTTCTTTTTGTACATTTTCTTAATTGTCCAGCTCTCACATCCATATATGATAATGAGAAATGCAACTGCTTGTACAATTCTGACTTTCATGTTTAGTTGTACATCTTTGCTCTTTAGGACCTCTTCTAGTTCTTCCATAGCTGCTCTCCCCATTCTTAATCTTCTTCTGATTTCTTGACTGCAGTCCCTCTTCTGATGTTAAGATCCTCTGTGGTCATTATTTTTGTTTTCTTTATGTTCAAGAGTAAGCCTTCCTTTGCACTTTCTTTCTTGACCTTCCTCAGTAGATGCTCTAGGTCTGCAATGATTTCTGCTAATAGTATGGTATCATCTGTATATCTCAGATTGTTGATGTTCCTTCCTCCTATTTTCACTCCTCCTTCTTCTCTGTCCAAGTCTGCTTTTCATATATGTTCTGCATACAAGTTGAAAAGATAGCATGAAAGGCTACAAACTTGTCTGACCCCTTTGCCAATTGGGAACCATTCTGTTTCTCTGTGTACTATTCTAACAGTAGCCTCTTGCCCTAAATAGAGATTCCTCATCAGGACTATCAGATGTGTTGGCACTTCCATATCTCTAAGGACATTCCATAGCTTTTCATGATCTATACAATCAAAGGCTTTGCTGCAATCTATAAAGCACATGCTGATTTTCTTTTGGAATTGCTTGGGGTGCTCCATTATCCATTGTATGTTTGCAGTGTGTTCCCTAGTGCCTCTTCTTCTCCTGAACCCCACTTGGACCTCTGGGATTTCTGTCTTCATGTATGGTTTGAGTATATATGTTGCAGAATTTTGAGCATGATTTTGCTTGCATGGAAGATCAGTGCTATGGTTCTATGGTAGCTTCAGTCTCGTGTGTCTCCCTTTTTTGTGGATAGGGATGTATATTGATTGCTTCAAATCTGTTAGCCATAGTTTTGTTTTTCATATCTATTGACATATGTTGGTTAGCACTAGAGTTGACCCTGTCAGTGTGGATTGCAACAGTTCAATTGGAATATCATCTGTTCCTGATGATTTGTTTTTTGCTATTTGTCTTATTACAGTTTCCACTTCACTTTTTAGAATGTGGGGTTCATCTTTATATGGCTCTTCGTTCCATGCGTTCCTCATTTTGTCATATCTTCTGTGTAATTCTTCTGTGTATTGCATCCAATATCTTTTTATTCCTTCCTGGTCTTGAATTATGTTATTTTTATTGTCATAGATCTTCCCAGCCCTTGGTTTGAATTTTCCTTTGATTTCCCAGATCTTGTGAAATAGATCTCTTTCAGTTGCTCAGCAGAAACCTTACCATCTCAGACCATGTACTCACGAAGAGCACACAGCCAAAAGCAAACAACCCTTAGCCCAACAAGACCTTTTAAATAAAACAGTGAAAAAGTAAGGGGTAACCCCTCAAACAAAGCTCTCAGCTGACCATCTGCTCTCTGCTCTGAGACTGTAGGAGAGTGAGCTCTGGTTTTGGTTAGACTGACATGTGTGGGGTCTCTTTTGACCCCATTGCAATCCCAAGGCTTATTTTTGTGCTAGGATTGTAGCTGTTGATTTATTCAGCTTCCTTTCTGTGTTGCCTCTTTCCAATGAGTTCAGAATGGTGTGCATGACTCGTCTCCCTCCCACTTTATCCACACAGACAGAACGACTGTGCCAAGGCCAACCCATAATTAGGACAAAGGCAGGATATAAATCCAAAAAAAGAAGAAGAAGTAAATAACTAAATAAACTGAGTTTTTGTGGGTTTTTTGGGCTGTGTGGCCATGTTTTCGAGAAGATAAACTGAATTCTAGAAGATAAACAATTACATTATTAGTATTAGTATTAGTATTATTGTATATAGCACCATCAATATACATGAGGTTTACAAGTAAAACAACAACAAAACAGCCAGCCTTACCAAAGGTGTATTTTCTAAAATGTACACATGCACATTCAGAGAGAAGGCCAGAGTAATACAAGTATAAAACTCTGTGTGATACAAATATAAAACAGGTTGTCAAGATATAAACAAAAAAAACCCAGTGCAATATAAATACATCAAAGTAATAAATGCATATAATCAAACACACAAAATATACAAGATAATAAAACAGCATTAGCCCAAAAGTTTTGGAAAACAAGAAAGTTTTCAGTTAGGTTTTATTCAATTGGGATAATGAGGAACAGCAATAGCAATAGCAGCTTCATTTATATACCATTTCATACCACACTATGCAGTCTCTAAGTAGTTTACAACTGTAAGCTAATTGCCCCCGACAAGCTGGGTACTCATTTTAGTGACCTCGGAAGGATGCAAGCCTGAGTCAAACCTGAGCCCTGGCTGATACTGAATTCACAACCTTGTGGTTTGTTAGTGAGTGGCTGCAGTACAGGCATTTAACCACTGCACCACCAGGGCTCCTTTTTAATAATATAGCCTCACTCCTGTTGATGTATAACTGTAATATTATTAAAAAGTTATTCTTATCATTACAGGGATATAACTTCCCTAAAAGGTGGAGGTAGAATACCACTTTTCTCATGCTGTATTGTGGAAGTACAGGTAAAGAGGGTGTGTATGGCAAGGGAGTATGTGCTGTCCCAATGGTTACTGACTTGATGCATTTGGAGACAAAGAGCTTGTTTTTTAAAAAAATGCAATGATTACTACCTACTTCTTGAGCCTTGGGGGTATAACTGTTCTAAGCAAGAACTAGTAGCAATTACAGGCTTTTTTTAAAAAAAAAAATTATTTATTAAAAAATAGAAATAGTTACAGAAAACACCCAGTTACATAAAGGTTATATAGTTTCTATACATAATATACATTACAGAATATGAGGCTCTAAGTGTTTAAATAACCCATATAAAAATAAGAAAAGAAAAGATGTAGAAAAAAAAAACACCAAGTGAAAAGTAAGAAAGAAAGAAAGAAAAAGAGGGGGGGGGGGAAGAAAGAAAGAAACATAAAAAAAGGAAAAAAAGAGAGAGAGAGAGAGAAAAGGAACCCCCCCCCAAAAAAAAAACAAGACAAAAAATCCATGACATCCTGGAACCATTGTCAAGGTATATACATTCTTATTTTTCAACCCTTTTTCCTTAACTATAAATAACAACTGAAAATATTTATATATATTTGTATCCCATATTGATATTAAGTACAATAATATATATTATAAATTCTTAGCTTCATATATTACAACTTATTTCGTACAGTCGATTCTCACATAACTTACTTTTTTATTGTATATTATTCCTATTATTAATATAATTAACCAGTGGTTGCCATGTTTTTTCATTTCTTTCCCAGTCTTGATCTCTTAACATAACAGTTAATTTATCCATTTGCATTAATTCGACCAGCTTCCTTAGCCAGTTTTCATAATGTGGGATCGATTCATTTTTCCAATGGTAAGCATATATCATCCTAGCGCTAGTTATCATATAATACAGTAATTTCCCATATTTTGACTCCAGACATTTATCTGATATAATATTTAGTAGATATATTTTAGGATCAAACTCTATTTTAGTTTTTAGAATATCTTTTATCTTATTATGAATAATCTTCCAATATTTTTTCACTTTTTTACAGCCCCACCACATATGTAAAAGGGTTCCTTTTGCCCGTTTGCACTTCCAGCATTGGTTTGAGATTCCCTTGTAAATCTTCGCCAGCTTGGCAGGGGTTAAATACCAACGATAATGAATCTTAAAGAAGTTTTCTTTTAGATCATAACAGGCTGAATATTTTTGGCATTTTAACCATGCTGTTTCCCATTTCTCTAATTCAATTGTTTGATTCAGATCTTGTGCCCACCTCACCATAAAGTCTTTTACAACCTCTTCCCCTTGATTGATTCTTAATAGACATTTGTAATATAAAGCAATTTTCTTAGGGTTGTCTGATTTCATATAATCTTCAAATTCCGTTTGTCTTATTCTTATTCTATTTGCTTTAAAGTCTACTTTAAATTTTTCTTTTAATTGACGGTATAGAAACCATCCAATATCATATCCTTTTTCAATTAAATGATCTAAACTTTGGAATTCTACCTTCCCTTCTTGTGGGTCAATATCAATCAAATCCTTATATTTTAACCATTTATCTTGTTTTAACGTTTCTCTGCAATAAAAAGCTTCATGTACTGAAGCCCAAATTGGAATATTCGGGCAAATTCTTTCTTTATACTTATGCCATATTTTTAGAATGGCCTTTCTTATGAAGTGATTAGTAAAGTCTTTGTGTATTTTTTGTTTTGGGTAGAAAAGATAAGCTTCTAACCCAAATCTTTGATCAATTCTTTCCAAAGTTAGGATTTTTTTATCTTCTAGCTGAAACCATGATGTTATCCAGTTTAAGCAATTTGCTTCATAATAAAGTTATAAGTTAGGTAGTGCTAAACCACCATTCTCCTTACTATCCTGTAGAACTTTAAGCCTCACTCTAGGTTTTACAGGCTTTCTTTAATACTGAAAATTGACACATGCCATTGCTACACAATGTGTGTAAAAAAAAAAAATGCAGAGTAATTTTTGTCACTTTTATTTCAGCTCCTTAAAACACTTTCCCCCTAATTTCAGCTGAATCCATTTCCTCTGTAGCAGAACAAAGATCTGAGCATACACAAATCATGAGGCAGACAAAGCACTAAGAATGTATTAAGGCACCTTGTGTTTTATTACATCTTTGTATTCGTAGATCTGGAACAAAGCACACAAGACATGGTTTTACAGCAACGTAAAATAGGCCATATGCATTCTCCAACAAACTTAAGCTGCGGCCATGGACAGGTTAACGGCCAGTAGGATTCTTTGTTGTCCAAACAGGGCTCTTTACGTGAAGGTCTAGTGAACCCTGAAGAGAGAAAGAGAAATAAGCAGAAACATTACATGGAAATTCAAATGTCTCTTATCCCCATGGAAAGAAGAAGTGTTCTTCTGGACTGTATCCAAAAGATAACTAGTCCAGTATATGATTAGCTACAATGGCCAGCCTAATGCTTCTCCAAAACTCAGAAAATGTGTGAAGGGTTAACACTAGGCATGTGTCCTGGTTTTTCAGGGGCAAAGAAGGAACCCAGTCATGAACCTCCAACTCTTACCCATTACCCCTGTGTTCTCTAGCACTATTTTCTTTCCCTTTCCCAGGTGGAGAACTGAGATATGAGTAAATCAAAGTAAACCGGGGTGTGTGTGTGTGTGATGCACCTGGCATGTGCTGAGTACTCAAAAAGCATTCTAAGATTGAACTGAGTTTAGAAAAGAGTGGAGATGATATAAGAGAACTGACAACCTCCAAGAATAAAGGCAGTAAAACATTTATTTAATTTTATTTATTTATTTAATTTTAGTTCATTTTTAATGAGAATTTACCAAACTTTTCAAATTCCATCATATTCAGAAAAGTAAGGTTTTTTTAAAAAAATGGGTGACAGAAACTGAAACTGATAGGAGTAGAATTCAAAGATAAAGCCATGTTAGTCTGTAGAATCAATATGCAGAGAAATCTTGCAACACCTTTGAGCAGATGGGCGGCCCTGGGCTACCACACACAGTGGCCCCAATTCTCCTGTTTGCCACCTCTAAAAGAGTAGCAAAATGCCACTCCTATTAGAGGTGGCAAAAGGCCACCCCAAGAGCCAGTGTGCGGTTCTTCTCTGCCTCTTCCGGTGCAGCATGTGAATACGATGCGCTGGGAGGATGTCCTGATGCCACACGCTGTGCGTAATAGCATGTGGCATCAGGACATCTTCAGGGAGGGGTTGGGTTGGCCGGCGTGTGGCTGCCCCTCACCTTCCCAGCCTCCAACATGCCGCAAAGGGCCCGTCTGCAGAAGCCCTAACTGAAAGAAAGAAGTTGGCAGCATGAGCTTTTGTAGACTAAAGTCTATTTCCTCTTAGGTATATGATATGCATTTGAGGAAGTAGACTTTAGCCTACAAAAGCTCATGCTGCCAACTTCTTTCTTTCAGTTAGTAGATTACCACACTACACTCTTGTCATGCTGCTATTCCACTTTTACTGCTCTGACTGCCTCTAGTTGCATTCTGGGGTTTGTATTTAAGTGAGAGCTCTCTGGCTGAGAATTCTAAATGCCCCTCCCAACTGTAAATCCCAGAATGCAACAGGAGGCACCCAGAGCACTTAAAGTGGAATAGCAGCACTATAAGAGTGTAGTGTGATAATTTAGGAGATTATCACATGGCCCAAAAGGACAGAAGTAAAGTGGATTGTTCCCATCCTTATCACATGATTGCCATGAAGATTACCACACACGTTGCACTTATCCCATCCTTCTCCCATCAGTGAAGTGGAATGCTCTTGTTATTACGTATTAACAGGAGTTTCCATTAATACAAAATGATGAGACCATTCCATTTCACTGATGGAAGAAGGATGGGATAAGGACGGGATAAGTGCAATGTCATGTGATAATCTTCACACGATGGTGCAATAAGGGCAGGACCATCCTGCTTCACTACCATCCTTTTGGGCTGTGTGATAGTCTCTTTAGTCTCAAAGGTGCTACAAGATCTCTCTACATACTGAAATTGCTAGGTATGGGGAGACACTTTCTTTAGTTCTTTCTTTAGGAAGAACTTGTTGACAGTAAGAGATCTTCACAGGATAGCTGTGTTGGCCATGTGTCAAAGTACAATAATATCCAAAATCTACAAAACAGTGATATCTTCATTGAGACAACCAATAATATAATATAATATAATATAATATAATATAATATACATGGTGCAAGATTTCAAAGCTCCACTTCTTCATCAGGCAAAAGTGTTAAAAATCTCACAGAATATATATATATATAGAGAGAGAGAGAGAGGTATTCCCCATTGACAAGGTTGTCAAGTCATGTCCGATTGTAGGGGGTAGTGCTCATCTCCATTACTAAGCTGAAGAGCCAGCATTGTGAGAGACTACTCTTGAGTCATGTGGCCAGCGTGATTGCACAGAACGCTGTTTATCTCCCCACCAAAGTGGTACCTATTTATCTACTTGCATTTGTATGCTTTCGAACTGCTAGGTTGGCAGAAGCTGGGACTAGTGACAGGAGCTCCCACATCATGCAGCATCCAGGTCTCAAACTGCCAACCTGCTGAACTTGCAATCAACAGAGTCAGTGTCTTAACCAATTGAGCTACTGCCTTCCATATATAACAGTGGAATAGATGTCTAGGAGGGTGGTGAGCTCTCCATCTTTGGAGGTTTGGAGATCTGTAAGCAGAGGTTGGAGGGACATCTTTTGAGAATGATTTAACTATGTATTGCTACATCGGCAGTGGGTGGTCTAGATAGCTCTTGTGACCCCTTCCTACTTTATGATTCTATGATATTATAATTCTAGAGCTTTGTACACTAGATTCTTAAAAATCTGGTTTTGAATACCTGTGTCCCCCCCCCCCCCCATAGAATGAATTTTAGAGTTTGAAGAGGCCACAAAGGACCTGTCTTACAGCAAAAAAGTTGTTCCTATTGTTTAGGCAGAATCTATCCTCTTCTTTTTTTTAATTTGAATTTGAATCCATTGATTCTTATTCCAGTCTCTGGAGCAGCAAAAATCAAGTTCCATCCCTAGCAGAACTCGCATGGGTTTACCACTCTTTGTTTTTTTAGAAGTTTCTTATCTTTAATTTCTGCATGGCATTTAGAGGCAACAATTTTCTCCAGGTGGGAATCGTTACTCCTACTGAATCTGACTGGTTCAAGGAGGGGTACATTTCCAAGTTTCAGTACAGTGGTAAAGTATCCCCACTTGACATGATTTATTTAGTTAGTTAGTTAGTTAGTATCTTCTGCCTTTCTCCCAATATAATAATAATAATAATAATAATAATAATAAATTTTTATTTATAACCCGCCCCTCTGCGCGGCAATCGGGGCGGGGTACAGCAATATTAAAATAGAACAAAGTTAAAAACATTCCATCATCCCATAGTCCCACCCTCCCATCCCCTTAAAACAGAATTAAACAAATGACCAATTAAAATACAATATTAAAAACATAATGACAATAATTTACAAGTCAGGGACCCATCCCTAGGCTGAGAGTTATTCCGGGAAGGCCTGCCGGAAGAGATCCGTCTTTACTGCTTTCTTAAAAGCAGCAAGAGTGGTAATTAGACGGATCTCATCCGGCAGGCCATTCCATAATCTGGGAGCGGTCGCAGAAAAGGCTCTCTGGGAGGTCTGAGACAGCCTAGTTTTTAGTGGCTGTAGCAGATTCCTCCCAGAGGACCGAAGGGCGCGGGGGGGTTCATATGGGGAAAGGCGGTCCCTAAGATAGGATGGACCCAAGCCATGTAGGGCTTTAAAGGTCAAAACCAACACCTTGTACTGCGCCCGGAAACTAATTGGCAGCCAGTGGAGGGATTTCAGCACAGGTGTTATGTGCTCCCTCCTTGATGTTCCTGTAATTAACCTGGCTGCCATATTCTGTACCAGTTGAAGTTTCCGGGTTAGGCACAAGGGTAGCCCCATGTAGAGTGCATTGCAGTAATCTAGTCGCGAGGTTACCAGGGCATGTACCACAGTTTCCAGATCCCTCATGTCCAGATAAGGGCGCAGTTGGCGTATCAGCCGAAGCTGATAACAGGCACTCCTGACCACCGCATTCACCTGACTAGTCATGTGAAGCGATGAATCTAGAAGTACCCCCAGACTGCGAACACAGTCCTTAGAGGAGAGTGTGACTCCATCCAGGACTGGAGACTGTATTCCCAGATCTGGTTTCGGGCCTGTGACTGCAAGTACCTCCGTTTTGTCTGGATTCAACTTCAATCTGTTTTTCCTCATCCAACCCATTACCGCTCTGAGACAGTCATTAAGAGGAGAGGCGCCATCTGAAGTCTGAGACGATGATCTGGTCATGGAGAGATATATCTGGGTGTCATCAGCGTACTGAAGACACCGAGCTCCATGCCTCCGAATAATCTCCCCCAGCGGCTTCATATAAATATTAAACAACATCGGGGACAGGATGGCGCCCTGAGGGACGCCACAATTAAGCTTGATTTTGGATGAGCAACTATCCCCGAGCCTCACCCTCTGGGATCTGCCCGAGAGGAAGGAGCGGAACCACTGCAGAGCAGTGCCTCCGATTCCCAACTCTCTCAGGCGATCTAAGAGGATGGCATGATCTATAGTATCAAAGGCCGCTGAGAGATCCAAGAGCACCAACAGGGTCACACTACCCCTGTCGATACTCAGGCGGAGGTCATCGGTCAGAGCAACCATGGCAGTCTCCACTCCATATCCTGTCCTGAAGCCAGTTTGAAATGGGTCGAGATAATCGGTTTCATCCAAGAGTGCTTGGAGTTGGGAAGCAACCGCCCTCTCGATCACCTTGCTCAAAAAAGGGAGCAAGGAGACTGGTCTATAGTTGTTTCTATCCAGGGGATCCAGGGAAGGCTTTTTCAGGAGTGGCCTAACCGCCGCCTCCTTTAAACAAGATGGTACCTTGCCTTCCCTGAATGACGCGTTGATTGTGTCCCGAAGGAACACCTTCAACGCGTCCCCCCCCTGGACGACCAGCCAGGATGGACAAGGATCGAGGGGGCAAGTCGTCTTTCTCACACTTCCAAGCAGCTTGTCCACGTCATCGGTACTCACAGATTGTAATTGATCCAGTAAATTGCCATCAACGGAGTTCCTGGGTGCCTCATCTACAGATTCTGCTAAAACAATGGCGTCTAAGTCGGCTCTTATCCGAGAGATTTTATCTGCAAAGTGAATATTAAAAGCCTCACAGCAGGCTGTAGTTGGGTTAAGTAGGGGGTTTGGCGTAGGAGGAACCTTTGTCAACTCCCCCACCACCCTAAACAGCTCTGCCGGGCGGGACTCTGCAGACGCAATGCGTGCAGAACAGAAAGATTTCCGCGCTGCACGCAAAGCCTCCCTATAGGAATCAAGATGCTTCCTAAGGCGAGTTCTGTCGGATAAGAGACGAGTCTTTCGCCATTCGCACTCCAGTCGTTGTCCAGCTCGCTTCATCCTCCTAAGCTCCTCGGTATACCAGGGCTTACGATTCGAAGCGGGCTGGAAAGGACGCTTGGGAGCGATTGTGTCAATAGCCTTGGTGAGATCGGTGTTCCAAGTGTCCACCAAGGCTTCGACAGAATCACCGGCGTTACCAACCATTAAACCCTCTAAGGCTTTCTGGAAACCAATTGGCTCCATTAGCCTTCGAGGGCGGACCGTTCTAATAGGTCCGCCACCCCCGGGAGGGTGGATAGTAGCCTTTAGTTCTGCCCTGATCAGAAAATGATCCGTCCATGACAGTGCGGAGGTGTTTTTGACCTCCGCCCACGGATATTCCTGCTCCGTACTAAAGACCGCATCGAGGGTATGACCAGCACAATGCGTGGGCCCGTTGACCAACTGGGATAGGCCCATGTTAGTCATGGTATCCATGAACTCCCGAGCCGCGCCAGTTAGATCTTGTAAACTGGTTTCGAGTGGAATGTTGAAATCGCCCAGAACCAAGAGTCTGGGCGATTCCAGCAGTAACTCAGAAACCAGGGCAGTCAGCTCGGATAGGGAGTCTGTTAAGCAACGGGGTGGCCGGTATACCAACAGAATCCCCAAACTATCCCTGGTCTTCAGGCTGAGGTACATACACTCAATGTGCGTCGTTTTCCGGATAGGCTTTCTGATCACGGTTAAGGTGTTCCTATAAACCAAGGCTATACCACCCCCCCGCCCACTCTCCCTCACCTCAAGGAGGACTCAAGGAGGTGAAAAACAACTTTAAAACAATACTATTTAAAAACAGTACAACAACATTAAAATATATAAATATAAAATTTAAGAAACAATTAAACAATTTTAAGAGTTAAACAGTTATGAATTAAAATGTAACATGTTAAAAATACAAATATTTAAATTTAACTACCACAGATTATGCAGTGGAGTTTCCCATATCTGAGGAAAACCACCTTCATGATCATGGTATCTCCCCTGATGGGTAAGTAACTTTTCTTCATTGCAACAATGGGCCTTTGCAGACTGCTAGAAATAGTGCAAATTGAGTCCACTTTAAGGGTTAGGGTTAGGGTTAGGGAATCATTGGAACTGTATTTTATTGTGGCACCAGAGCTCTCTGATAGAGAAGGCTCAATGTCTCAGAAAAAACAAATTCCCATGATTCCCTAGCACTAACCCTAACCCTTAAAGTGGACTCAATTTGCACGATTTCTGGCAGTCTGTAAAGGCCCAATAGAAGGGCCCACCAATTCACTTTGAATCTCATTTCAGTGACCTGGATTAACCTTCATTTGGTTTCAATTGATTTAGTTCTGATCTGATTCAGTCCAGGCAATGAATCTTAATCAAGACTCAGAAATGCAGATCAACAGTCCTCTGATGAAAGGGAAAGATTAATTGATTATGGAGATTATCGCACCGGCTTTTATTCCCACACTAGGCATGGGATGTAAACGCACAGGGACAGATGCTATCACATAGCCTCAGCCCCACACAGTACTCATGCCCAGTGGAGTACTCACCCAGGGTGTCACCCAGTGTGTGTGGGGGCTTCTGGGGGCAAGACTTTTGGTCCTGGACTTCCAGTGGGGTTTTTGGGGTGGGGATGCCAAAAAGGCCCCAGGCAGGCCTTGGAGGCCTGGAAAAGTCCCCGTACAATCCTTGGAAGCCTGGGTAGTCCTGAAAAAGGTCCCAGCCGGGCTTTGTAAGCCCTGGATAGTCCAAAAAAAAGGCTCTGTATAGGTGTTGGAGGCCCCTGTGAGCCCAAATAAGGCCCCGCCTGGGCTTTGGATATCCAGAAAAGGCCCTGGGTGGCCAAAAAAATGTGCTCAGAAGGCAAGGACTGACCTGGTGTCAGCCCCCCTTCTTTGGTGTCACCTGGTGCGGTCGCACTCCCCACCCCCCCCCCACCCCATGACGCTACAGCTCAAGCATACCCAATTCAGGCTTCTCCCAGACCTTTTAAAGAACAAGATTTTCCCATTCTTTAAAAAGTCTGAGAGAAGCCTGGATCAGGTATGGGATGAGTACTGCACAGGGATGGAGCTGTGCAACAGAATTTGTTCCTGTATGTATACATCACATGCCTAGCATGGTAATAAAAGCCAGTGCAATAAGTGGACAATGTGGTAAAATGAACCAGCGAACTCTGCATAATATATGACTCTTAGGGAGGATGCAGATGGTGAAAAACACCATCTTCAATCCTAGGAAGGGGCGGGGCAGCCGGACGCTGGGTGCCCCAGCCCTTTCCTGAGGACGTCATCAGAGCGATGGCCAATCCACACGACGGGTGCTCCGATGACATCTTTCTGGCTCAGCATCCAGACACACTGAGCCGGAAGAGACGCCAAAGAGGTGCGCCATGCCTCTTGTGGCGCCCCTTTCACGGCTTGCGGAAGGAGCACTATTTTAGTGCTCCTTTCTCAGGGAGCAAAAGGGAGGATCAGGACTGAGGTGTCCGGCAGCCTCGGCCTCAATCCTCCACTTCCGAGGGCGGCCCAGGGCCGCCGATCTGCATTCCTCCTTAGTGTCCTGTATTCCTTCCGTGCCTTCCTATGAGTGAGGAATTGCACATGCTAAAAAATATGCATTGCCCATTCCAGATCACAAACCAGACCCTACATTTTTGGAGAACTGATTGGATAGACCAAGCACTAGAATTTAGTTATTTGAGATTGGTGGGGGGAACTAAACTTTACTCATCTAATAATAATAATAATAATAATAATAATAATAATAATAATTTATATACCACACAATGGTTGCCCAATCAGGGCGGTTTACAGCATAAAACACAATTACAGTACAGAACAATTCCCCCCTTAAAACAATATTAAAAAAATAACATGATTAAAATCCAATTAACAATTAAAACAAAACAAAAAAACCCCACCAAAATAAAATCATCATAATTAAATCATTAAAACATACCGGTATACTCCCTTATTACACTTCCAGGGGAACTATGGTTCAAATAATGTCGCTAAGAGAAGAGAGAGGCAGGGCCGGGACCAGGACAATTTAGTCGGGGAAGGCCTGCCAGAAGAGATCCATCTTGACAGCCTTTTTAAAACTGTCCAAAGATGTTAATTGACGGATCTCGTCCAGCAGGTCGTTCCAGAGTCTGGGGGCGGCAACAAAGAAGGCCCTCTAGGAGGTGACAGATAGCCTCGATCTTTGGGGCTCTAAGAAATTCCTCCCAGAGGACCTGAGCACAAGGGGAGGATTATACGGGAGGAGGCGGTCTCTGATATAACTTGGACCCAAGCCATTTAGGACTTTAAAGGTAATAACCAACACTTTGTACTGGGCCTGGAAACCATTAGGCAGCCAGTGGAGGAACCTCAAAACTGGGGTGATGTGGTCCCTCCTAGATGCACCTGAAACAAGTCTGGCTGCTATGTTTTGAACTAACTGTAGTTTCTGAACCAGGCACAAGGGTAGCCCCATGTAGAGCGCATTACAGAAGTCGAGGCGGGAGGTTACCAGTGCATGCACAACAGTTTCAAGATCCCTTACTTCCAGAAAAGGGCGCAGCTGGCGTATAAGCCGAAGCTGATAACAGGCGCTCCTGACCATCGCATTAACCTGATTCGTCATCAGGAGCGACAAATCAAAGAGCACCCCCAGACTGCAAACACAGTCACTGGAGGAGAGTGTGACCCCATCCAGGACTGGAGGTTGCAACCCAATTCTTGTTTCGGGGCCGCTACCGTGAGCACTTCCGTATTAAATCTATAAGTATTAAAACAGACAGTTCATCAATAAAACAATTAGCAACCAGCAATATACACCCACGGCAATAATCCTCATCCATCCTTAGATGGGGCCACGTAAGGATCAGTGGGGTGGGGGGTACCTGAGGCTGGGATAATTAATCTGGAAAGGCCTGCCGGAAGAGATCCATCTTGACAGCCCTTTAAAAGCTGTCTAACAATGTTAACTGATGGATTTCATTCCAGAATCTGGGGGCGGCAACTGAAAAAGCCCTCTGGGAGGTAGCCGCAAGCCTCAATGTTTGAGGCTGCAGCAAATTCCTCCCAGAGGACCGCAGAGCACGGGGAGGATTGTATGGGAGAAGGCGGTCCCTGAGATAGCTTGGACCCAAGCCATTTAGGGCTTTAAAGGTAATAACCAACATCTTGTAACGGGCCCGGAAGCTGATAGGCAGCCAGTGGAGGGACCTCAAAACCAGGGTAATGTGCTCCCTCCTAGATGTTCCCAAAACAAGCCTGGCTGCCATATTTTGTACCAGCTATAATTTCTGAACCAAGCACAAGGGTAGCCCCATGTAGAGCGCGTTACAGAAATCAAGGTGTGAGGTTACCAGTGCATGCACAACAGTTTCAAGATCCCTTACTTCCAGAAAAGGGCGCAGCTGGCGTATAAGCCGAAGCTGATAACAGGCGCTCCTGACCATCGCATTAACCTGATTCGTCATCAGGAGCGATGAGTCAAGGAGCACCCCCAGACTGCGAACACAGTCACTGGAGGAGAGTGTGACCCCATCCAGGACTAGAGGTTGCAACCCAATTCTTGTTTTCGGGGCCGCTACCATGAGCACCTCTGTCTTGTCTGGATTCAGTTTCAATCTGTTTTTCCTCATCCAGCCCATTACCGCTCGAAGACATTCATTGAGAGAGGAGATGCCATTGGAATTCGAGGCCGACGAATGAGACACGGAGAAATAGATTTGGGTGTCATCAGCGTACTGATAACACCCAGCACCATAACTCCATATAATCTCACCCAGTGGCTTCATATAGATGTTAAATAACATCGGGGACAAAATAGCTCACTGAGGGACCCCACAAGTGAGCTTCCTCTTGCTGGAACTACAGTCCCCGAGCAGCACCCTCTGGGACCTACCCGAGAGGAAGGACTGGAACCACTGCAGAGCAGTGCCCCCAATACCTAATCCTTTCAGGTGGTCCAGGAGGATGCCATGATCTATTGTGTCATAAGCCGCTGAGAGGTCTAAGAGCACCAACAGGGTCACACTACCCCTGTCGATGCTCAGACGCAGATCGTCGGTCAAGGCAACCATGGCAGTCTCAACCCCAAAGCCTGTCCTGAAGCAGGTTTGAAATGGGTCTAGATAATCGGTTTCATCCAAGACAGCTTGGAGCTGAAGAGCAACCACCCTCTCAATCACCTTGCTCAAAAATGGCAGCAGTGACACAGGCCTATAGTTTCGCATATCCAGGGGGTCTAGGGAAGGTTTTTTCAGAAGCAGCCTAACAGACGCTTCCTTCAGACAGGATGGAACATGTCCTTTCCTAAAGGATGCATTGACAATATCTGTAAGGAATCTCATCAATGCACCCTCCCCTGGACGGCCAGCCAGATGGGCAAGGGTCGAGAGGGCAAGTTTTCTTCCTCACCTTTCCAAGCAGCTTGTCCACGTCATCAGTACTGACAGATTGGAGCTGATCCAGTATAACTACATTGCCGGAGTCACTGGACACCTCGCCTATTGACTCTGTATCAATAGCGGTATCTAAGTCGGCTCTTATCTGAGAGATTTTATCTGCAAAGTAGTTGTTAAATGCGTCACAGCAGGCTGTCACAGGAAGGGGTTTGGCGCAGGTGGCACCTGCGTCATCTCCCTCACCACCCTAAACAGCTCCTCTGGACGAGACTCTGCAGACGCAATACGTGCAGAGGAGAAAGCTCTCTTCGCTGCCCGTATTGCCTCCCAATAGGAACAAAGAAAGTTCCTATGGCGAGTTCTGTCAGATAGGAGTCGAGTCTTCCGCTAGTCGTTGTCCAACCTGCTTCATTCTCCTAAGCTCAGGTGTGAACCAAGGCCTTCGGTTTGAAGCGGGTTGGCAAGGACGCTTGGGAGCGATTGTATCAATAGCCCTGGTAAGATCAGTATTCCATGTCTTAACCAGAGCCTCAACAGGGTCACCGGCATTCCCAACCATTAAACCCTCTAAGGCTTTTTGGAATCCGATTGGCTCCATTAGATTTCGAAGGCAGATCATTCTAATAGGTCCACCACCCCCGGCAGGGCAGATATTGGCTCTAAGTTACATCTTGAGCAGGAAATGATCCATCCATGACAATGCAGAGGTACTTACCACCTCCATCCATGGATATTCTTGTTCCGTACTAAAGACCGCATCGAGTGTATGACCTGCACAATGTGTGGGCCTGTTGACCAATTGGGATAGGCCCATGTTTGTCATGTTCTCCATGAACTCCCGAGCCACACCTGTTAAACTGGTCTCAACGGAATGTTGAAGTCCCCCAAAACCAAAAGTCTGGGGGACTCGAGCAGCAGCTCTGAGACCAGCTGTGTCAGTTCGGTCAGGGAGTCTGCTAGACAACGGGGTGGCCGGTAGACTAGCATAATCCCCAATCTATCCCTGGTCTTCAGGCTAAGGTACATACACTTGAAGTGGACAGTATTCCGGACAGGTATCCTGGTCAAGGTCAGATGGTTCTTATGAACTAGACCCACTCCGCCCCCCCGCCCACTTCCCCTAAGTTGCTCACTGACAGAGTACCCGGCTGGGAGGGCCTGCACCCATGTAGCAGCGCTGTCCTCTCCCAGCCAGGTCTCTGTGAAGCAAGCCAGGTCGGCATCCTTATCCAGGAGGAGATCCTGAATGATAAGCGTCTTGTTTTTTACCAACCTGGCATTGCAAAGGAGCAGAGTGAGATTCTGTGGAATGGTTGGTCTGCTCTCCAAGCCATTCTGAGAAACAGAGGGAACAGAAGACGAGATAGCTTTTAAACAGCGATCCCGTCTTCTTTTGTAACATTTGTTCCTTCTGGTCCAGCCATAGCTCCCATTCCCCAACGCAACTCCAATATTTGCCCCCGTCACATTCCCGGCCTCAGGTAAGATCATAGATGTTCAAGCCACTGACAAGAGCACAACAATCGAGATGAAGGAGAACCCTAGGCCTCATCCTCATCTACATCAATAGAACCCTCAACAGTAGACAACCAATCGCAGCCCTACAACCTCCTCAAGATATGGAGTGATGTAATCAAACCTCTAGTTCCCTAAGGTTGTAACAGCAGGGGAAACACAAAAAAGGGATGCAGATGTTACACAATTAAAAATATAATATTGCGCATGATAAACACTGCCCACTTCTTGTCCTCTGCTTCCTCCCAAACAAGCTTCCAGGCAAGCAGGCAAGCAGTGTCCCAGTCCCCGTCAGAGAGAATGCCAATCCTCCACTGCAGCTGATGTACTCTGGCAAGCGGAGGGGTTTTTAAGGTCTCTACCATTACGGGCACCGCCCCCCTGCCTCCCGCAGGTGTCTCCAAGCGGGGCCACTAGCAGGTAAACAAGCCTCCAAACAAGCAGGGTCCCAGCTTTTGAGGTTTCCTCCTGTGCCTGCTCCTCCCACCAAGGCTCCGCAGGTGTTCTCTGGAGGCGGTAAGGGAGGGCAGCCCTGGCTGGTTACAGCCTCCACTTCTCTGCTGCCACTGGTGTTCCTCAGGTGAGCGGGGAGCTTTTGAGGTTTCCTCCTGTGCCGGCTCCTCCCTCCAAGCCTCTGCAGGTGTTCTCTGGAGGCAGTAAGGGAGGGCAGCCCTAGCCGGTTACAGCCTCCACTTCTCCGCTGTCGCTGGTGTTCCTCAGGCGAGCGGGGAGCTTTTGAGGTTTCCTCCTGTGCCAGCTCCTCCCTCCAAGCCTCTGCAGCTGTTCTCTGGAGGTAGTAAGGGAGGGCAGCCCTGGCCAGTTACAGCCTCCACTTCTCCGCTGCCTTCTAATTACAGTAGTACTATACAACAATGGTAGACATAGTATAGCCTTCAGTCTACATGTGTCCCCTAAACCCTTTTGGCATCCTCACACTCTGATAGAAAAAAATATCTTTAAAAACCCTATGATAGGGCTGCCATAAATTGGAAACAACTTGAAGGCACACAACAAAAACAGTATCTCATAAGAGCTAAACAGGAGTAACTATGTCTTTTGAAAGGGAATGTTATTTTTAAAGACATGGATTTTTTTCTAACATATTATATTGTTTTTATGATTATTCCAAGAATGTGATTATAAGTAAGTCATTTGTTAGATAGTATGGTATATTGTAAAGCAGTTACATTAGTGTCCTTACAAACCTATTCATACCAGTTTCATTTATATTTTTTATTAGTCTGCTTGGAATTGCAGGAAAAAGGAGGGAGAGGGAGGGGAGGAGAGCGGAGGAAGAAGAGCCGGAGGAAGAGCTTATATTTGTGACTCAAGAAGAGGTGGTTTGATGTGAGATTCTGGTACCATGTACCAAATAGCAACTAAATATTCATAGCCAGAGAGTGTTTGGAGAACATTCACCTTCAAAAGATAGACTAGGTTGAAGGACACCACAAATGCCTTTTAGACTATATTCATTTAAGCTCTAATAGCCTCAAATTTGCATAGTACAATGCACAAAGGGTCCCAGATCACACTCCAAACAATAATCAGTGTTCCCACAAATTCTACCAAAACACAGGAATTCCAAAAGAAATGATGTATTCATAATAAAGCACATAATAAATATGTGGCTGCTCCATTGGTCCAGTCCCATGGACCAAGATCCTTTATCACAGAACTTGTTGTTGTATGCCTTCAAGTCATTCCTGAGTTATTTTGACCTATCACAGGATTTTCTTCACAAAATTTGTTCAGAGAGGGTTTGCCTTTGCTTTCCTCTGAGACAGAGAGTTTGACTTGTCCAAAGTCATTCAGCGGATTTTCATGGCTGAGCAGGAATTAGAAGTTTGGTCTCCAGAGTCATAGCTCAAGGCTCAAACACTACACTATGCTGGCTCTCAGTAGGAAGAGAGGTGCTATTTATTTATTTATTTATTTATGGAATGTATATCCTGCCTTTCTCCAAAAAAGAATTCAAGATGGCTTACAATAATTTAACAATAATGATTAAAAAATTAAAAATAAAATAAAACTAAAACATGGATGAGAAAAGTTAACAATAATTCAGTAATATTAATATTAAACATGAGTTCAAAATGGTATAGTTAAACCCATTTTAAAAAGTAAAAAAGCAATAAAACATTAAAACAGCACACCACACTGTTGTCTTTAAAGGACAATCTGACTTGAAGGTCTGTAGTAGACTCCCACAATAACATCCCGGTTGTTTTTCAACCCTTTAATTTTGATCCAGATGCTCTCCACCTGGCTTCTGGACATCACTGGTGTAAATATCCCTGACATAGAATCATAGAATCATAGAGTTGGAAGAGACCACAAGGGCCATCCAGTCCAACCTCCTGCCATGCATCAAATCAAATCAAATCAAAGCATCCCCGACAGATGGCCATCCAGCCTCTGTTTAAAGACCTCCAAAGAAGGGCCCTTCCAGTTGGAGAGGGCACTGGTTTAGACGGAGTGAAAGTGAGCTCTGTTCTAAACTTCCCAATATTGCACAGTCAATTAAAGAAAACAACTAAAACAATTCTTTTCTAGGTATAGATAAGACAGAAGAGCCCAGGAAAGTCAGTTACCTGCCTTAGCTTCTTGTTTACCATATATAAGAACATAAAGAAGAAGCGGATGAGACAGACGAGACCGGAGTGAAGCTCCTGTGTGGAAGGGATAGCATTTGCTAAACTATCCCACCAACCTTTGAAATAACTATACAACAAACAGCAGCATCTATGCTGAACAAACTACAATGAAGATGCTGAAAGTCCAAGGCAAAAACTTTCAACAAAGTCTCTTTGATAACAGGACAACAATTTGGAAGTATAACAACAATTTTTAAAATCTAAAGCTTCAGAGGGAGAACGGAGAACTGGGAAGACAGAGAAAGAGTTAAAAGATGGGAGGAGTTGCAGAGAGCTAAGGAGAGATCTATACTAGCAAGGAGAGAGAGAGCTACATCAACAAAGTTTTGAGTGTTAGAAAATTACAAAAGTGGCAAATAACACCAATAAATATAGCAAACAAATTAAAGGAGGAAAACCAAACAAACCCATGAGTTAAGTAAGGGTGTCCAAGTTGGGGAGAGGCAGAGGCATTGAGAGGAGAGACGAGACCCACCGTGGAGGCTGTGGCAGCGCGAGTGACTCCAGAGTAAGAAGGAGGGAGCAAGGAGGACTATATCATTGTCAGGAGCCGCTTAGCAAGTGGAACCTGCCAGGAGGTGGAACAAAAAACAGGAACCAGGAATAAGGATCCTAGACAAACGGTGGGGTGGAGGGTTAAAAAAAGGAACAAAATAAAGCTTCTGTGTGTTGGGGAAAGATAGAGACAGCGAGAAGAGAGAGAGGAGATCCGCTGCAGAGGCTGTGGCTGTGAGAGTGACTCCAGAGTAAGGAGAGGGAGTAAGGAAGACTGCGTCATCATCAGGAGCTGCTCGGCAAGTATAGCTTTGTAGGTGTTCCTACAAATAGCAAGAATAAGAACAACGGAAAAGCAGTGGACAAGTGGATTATACAGAAAAGGTGAACAAATGTAAGTAACAAATTTAGAATCAGGACTATTTAAGGACAGTGATAAAACAGGTCAACAAATATGAATAAAGTCTGTGCAAAGACAATAGGCACAGAATTGGACAAATTTAACACTAAAAAGAGAAAAGGAATGTGTATATATATATATATATATATATGCCAAACTTTCTTTACAGTAATTTAAGAAATTTCCTAGTTTGAACGATCCTTTAATTATGGACATCATCTTGACCTGGAAAAGTGAAAGAGGTGCTAAGAGTGGATTTGAACTGTATAAACTTATATGGATACTAGAGTGGATGTTAGGGTGATCTGGCTGTGACATCTGTCACCCCATTGATCGCCAGGGTTGATTCGGCTGATCTGGCTAGCTGGGCGGGTGTCCCCTTCCTCCCTCACCACTCCATGTGCATCCCTCCCGAAGCTGGTGGAAGAGGATGACTATCCCAGATAAAGGGAGTGTGCTGTTCTTTGGTCAAGGGATACTATAGTGAAACTGATGATATTGAATATAGTGTCTGTTAATGAACTGATTTTCCTTTTTCCTTCAACTATTGAATATCCAATCTAAATTATTGCATATTTATAGTTAACTGCAGTCCTATAAGAATATAAGGGCAAACAACTATATGGTAAAAATAATTGACATTAAGGCTTAATATAACAGGGGTCAAATAAGATAAGGGGTTCGTCAGTATTAGTGAGTATATGTCTCTTCACAGTTTTGATATAACTCTAAAGATCCAGATGGAATTTTAATAGGTGTATTCAATTGTAATATAGGGGGGAAAAGGGAGGATAAACTACTCCCTGTAGGTGTGGGGTCAACTGATACTCACCTGAGAAAGAAAAGCTAATCAGGGGAACACCAACTATGTAAAAGTTGGTGGATGGCAGCAGTTACAGGACTACAAGTCGCCAAAATGCAAGCTCAAAATCAGATGCAGCAACTGAGAAAACCATCCCTAGAAACAAATAAAATGTTAGAATCAGGTATGATGATTTTGTAAGAAATCAAAAAGATAAGATCACAAATGAAAAAAGATAAGACTGAACTGAAACAAGACCTAAAAGATACATGAGAAGAACTGAAAAAAGATATAAAAGCAGAAGTGAAAGAAGTGGTAAATGTGGTCGAGAAATTAACAGTGGATTTAGCACAAGCAAAATTAAAGATAAATGAATTAGAAAAACAAAATGAAGAACTACAAACTGAACTTTTTAACATCTAAAGAAGAATCAGATTAAAGAGACAGAAGAAAGAATAAAGACTGAACAAAAGACCAGAGAAATATGTTTAAAAATCTGAGGTCTGAGTGAATAAAGAGAGGAAAATTTATATGAAAGATTAATACCATTTTTAGCAGAATTCATGGAAAGATATGTGGAGGAATTTCACTTCAAGATTGATAAAATGTATTGGATCAATTTTTGGGTTGCCAGACAGAAAAAGATATAGTGATATATTTTGTTAGGACTCATGTGAGAGATCAGCTGTTAAAAATAAATTATGAGAAGAAATTAACAATTGAAGGATCAGATATTCAAATATTTAAGGATTTGCAAGGAGAGAATCTCAAAAAGAAGAAAGACTATAGTCAGCTGACAAGGATTTTGAGGGAAAGGGAAATTAACTACAGATGGGAATACCCAGAAGGTGTATCTTTTGGTTACAAACATAAAAGATATAAGATTAATTCTATTACAAAAACGAAGGATATGATTAAAACCCTAAAAAAAAAAAAAATCCAAAACGATAAAGACAGCTATGAAGAGAATCCCACAAAGGAGGAGGAAACAATTATAAAAGAGGGTTACAAAAAACAGATAAAGATATAATAAGAAAAGATAAGAAATCAGAAACAGGAAGAAAACAACAAAGAAGAAAGGAGTTATATTCTGAAGACGCAAGCCAAGAAAGATTGGATAGAAAAAGAAAAAGAGAAAATAAAGCCAGATAAGGGAGAATCTGAAGACGTAACATGAGAAGGAGAGGAAGAGGAAGAAGAGGAAGAAGAACAGGGAGAAGATGTTTAATAACACACATCTAATTACTTGGAATGTTAAAGGACTTAACTCTCCTCAAAAGAGAAAGAAAGCTTTCCATTACTTGGAAAAATTAAAAGCAGAAATCGTATGTCTCCAGGAAACACACATATGTAATAAAGATATTAGATTATTAAAAAATAATAAAATGGGTACTCTCTTTGTCTCTTCCTCAGAAAAACGATAGAAAGGGGTGGCAATTTATATAAAAGACACTATCGAAGCAAAAGAATTATTTGTTGATAATAATGGTCACATTATCGGTAGAAATCAATTGGGAAATATATCTGTCTTACTTATAGGCATATATGGACCTTTAAAAAATAGGAGTAAATTCTAAGCCAAACTATCAGCTCAGATTGTGGAATACGCCCATGAAAATATCATCATGATGGGTGATTGAAATGGGGTGATAGACCCCATGACAAATAAAATGGTCGAGGGTACACTAAAAGCAACTCAAGGCAAATTACCAAAATCCTTTTTCAGTATGACAGAAATGTTAGCTGTAGAGGATGTTTGGCGATAGAAACATGGACAATTAAAAGATTTTACTTTCTATTCTACATCTCATAACTCCTGGTCCAGGTTAGATATGTTTTTAACTTCAGACTCAATAAAAATCAAGATAGATGATATAAAAATATTACCTAAAGTCTTGTCAGATCACTGTCTGGTGAAGATGACCCTGAAAAAAAAAAGATTACTGCTGAAGACTAGATGAAACATTATTTGGAGATGAGAGTTTGATACAAAAAGCAAAAGAAACCCTAAACATTTTTTTTTTTTTTTGAAGATAACATGATGGAAGGCATGGACATAAATACAGTCTGGGAAACCAGTTAAGCTGTTATGAGAGGCTTTTTCATTAAACAAAGTTACAAAAAGAGGAAAAGGAGAGAGCAAAAACACAATGAAATTCAAAAGTAATTTAAAACAATAGAAAACCAACTAAAGGAAAATCCCAGAAATAAAAAATTAAAAGCACAAATAAGGATATTACGAAAACAAATATCTTTGATGTTAACAGAAGAAATAAAAAAAGCTAAAATTTATAAAACAGAAGCAATATGAACATGTGAACAAACCCAGCAGATGGATGGCAATAAGATTGAAGGAAGAGAAAAAGAAGAGGTTAATAACAAAGATAAAAGATAAAGAGAAAATCTACACTAAACAAAATGAGATATTAAGATCAGTCTATGAGTACTTCAGTAAAAATTATAAAGAGGAAACAATATCAGAAAAAGATCAAAAAGATTATGTAGAAAGACAAAATATTCAAGGTTTAAAAAAGAAAGAAATGAAAGATCTAAATAAGGAAATAACAACTACAGAAAAAAGTGATGTAATCAAAGAACTAAAAATGTAAAAAATCACCCAGACCAGATGGCTTAAGCATGATTTATTCAAAAGCTTAAGTGATATATTAACACCTAAGCTCCAATTGATAATGAATAGAGTGAGAGCTGGGAAAATACCCGATTTGTGGAAAGCAACAAATGTAGCATTGTTTTTAAAAGAAGGTAAGGATGCCTCAGAGGTAGGAAGTTACTGCCCAATATCGCTACTGAACGTTGATTACAAGATCTTTACCAGTATTCTGGCCAGAAGAATAAAAAAAAGTGATTGGATCCACCCCAGCCAGAGGGGATTCCTATCAGGCAGACACATTAAAGATAATACCAGAAATCTAATAGATGTTATCAAATTCTACCAAAGGTAGCCAGATAAACAAATTGCTTTGTCTTTCTTGACGTGGAGAAAGCTTTTGATAACTTAAGACGGGACTTCATGTTGAAAATCTTAGGAAGAATAGTCGGGGAAGGATCATTTTATAAATGGGTGAAAGCAGTTTATAACGAGCAAAGGGCTCAAATAATGGTGAATGGGAAAGAACAAAACAATGTAAAATATACAAAAGCACACGTCATGACTGCCCACTTTCACCTTTGTTATTTATAATAACCCTGGAAATTCTTTGTATTGTGAGTAGAAGATATGAGATACCGGGGGTTAAAATAAAAGGATATGAGACAAAACTAAGGACACATGCGGACAATATGTCTTTATATTTGGCAGACCCTTTAGAAAACATACATCTATTAGATACAGTAAAGGAATATGGACAATGCTCAGGATTTAAAATAAATAAAGACAAAACTAAAGTACTTATTATGAACGTGACACAAAAAGAAAAAGAATTATTTAATACAATTTCTGGATTCAAAATAGAAAAAACAGTAAGATATCTGGGAGTCACGTTTTCTTTTTTTTCTTTTTTTAAATTAAAATATTTTTCTTTATTAGATAAAAAAAACACAAACAATATTCCAAAATCATAACATAAACAAACAAACATATAAACATGCAAACAAACAGACTCAATTGGGGGAAAAATTAAAAAAAATAATAAACACAATACAGCAATATTACATAACACATATAATTATATATATGTATATATATATATATATATAGAATAAGAGTCACGTTTTCAACAAAGAATTCGGACCTCTTTAAAAACAACTATGAACCAACATGGAAAAAAAATAAATATGAAATTGAAGAAATGGAATAACCTTTGCATTTCTTTTTTTGGACGAATTTCAGTCATAAAGATGTATGTGTTATCTAAAATGACGGGGTTTTTTCCAAATAATTCCAATAATCACAAATGATACTCCATTTAAAAAATAGCAAAGAGACATAAATACATTTATATGGGCTGGATGAAAACCCAGGATCAAACTAAAAATCTTGCAAGACTCATCCAAAAGAGGTAGACTAGGTCTGAAATACTATACTACCATTAATGCGTCTCAGATTGGCTGAAGGAATGGTTAAGACTCAGTGATAAGAGACTATTATTTTTTGAAGGAGTAAATAATATGTTTGGGTTCCATGCCTATTTATATTTTGATAAGTTAAGAACCAACAAAGAATTTCTAAACCATTACGTTAGAAACTCATTATGGAAAATCTAGGAAAAATACAAACAAAGGATAAACAGAGAAATCCCAATGAATGCATCTCCAAATGATGCTCTACACAGAAATGATGAAATGGTTGAAAACAAATGGTTAACATATGAAGATTTATTAATAAAGGAAAATAGAAAATGGAGATAAAAAACTATAGAAGAAATTAAAAATGAAGGTATAAAAAGTAACTGATTTCAGAAGAACTTTGAAATGACATCTACAGACAGTGCAATAGAAAAGATACTATTAAAAGAAACTGACCATCTGATATCAAAAATATATAAGCTTTTACTCCAATGGGAGATAGAGGAAGAACAAGTAAAGGAGTGTATGATTCAATGGGCACAAGATCTGGACACACCCATATATATGGATGAATGGGAAAAATATGGAAATCTAAAATAAAACATACATTAAACTACAACATGAAAGAAAATGTTTATAAACTACAATTCAGATGGTATCTTACACCAGTGAAATTAGTGAAATTTAAAAAAGACAACAATGACAAATGTTGGAAATGTCAGAAATGTAAAAGTACATTCTACCATATGTGGTGGCGATGTCCAGTAGCGAAAAGATATTGAGAGAAAATTCACAATGAAATTCAAGACATTCTTCAAATAAAAGTTGAAAAAGATCAAAAATTATATCTACTGGGTATAACAGGAGAAGAATTAGAAAAGAAATATGGAAAAGTTATTTTCTATATGCTGACAGCAGCAAGAATAACATACGCTAACACTTGGAAAGATAAGAGCCCACCAAAGACAATTGAATGGTTTTGGAGACTTCTAGACCTCATTGAAATGGACAAGTTAACCTATATAATCAGAAATAAACCCAATGATAGATTTAAAAAGGAATGGACAATTGTAATAGAAAAGATTTATATTAAGATAAAAAACTTAAAATCTGAATAGAAATGCTGGTATTTCAGTGAAAAAAAAAGAGAATTAACAGCAAATATAATATACCATACACACACACACATTTATACATATTATTTACACTATATATATATATATATATATATATATATATATATATATAATATACAAAACAAAGGGTCAAAAATTAAGTAAAGTAATATAATTGAACAGACTAAAGTGAAAACGAAAAGAGGAAAACATATGCTAATATCTTGGAAATAGGCATGAGGAAGTTTTTTTTAAGTTATGATGGTGGAAAGAATTCATAAAAGAATCAAAGAATGTAAGGATGTGTGAGAAGTGCAAGTAGGCTAAGCATATTAAGTATGCAAGCAAATGAAATGATATGTAAGGTCTTGTGATGTATTCTATTCTTTTATGTATTTCTTAGCAAAAAATTAATAAAGATAAAGACCTCCAAAGAAGGAGACTCCACCACACTCCGAGGGAATGTGTTCCACTGTCGAACAGCTCTTGCTGTCAGGAAGTTCCTCCTAATACTGAGATGGAATCTCTTTTCCTGCAGATTGCATCCATTGTTCCAGACCCTGTTCTCTGGGGCAGCAGAAAACAAGCTAGCGCCCTCCGCAATATGACATCCTTTCAAATATTTAAACAGAGCTATCATATCCCCTCTTAACCATCTCTTCCCTAGGCCAAACATACCCAGTTCTCTAAGTCTTTCTCAGTAGGGCATGGTTTCCAGCCCATTCACCATTTCAGTTGCCCTCCTCTGGACACGCTCTAATTTTTCAACATCCTTTTTGAATTGTGGTGGCGAGAACTGGACACAGTATTCTAGATGGGGCCTGACCAATGCAGAATACAGTGGCACTATTACTTCCCTTGATCTAGATACTATACTTCTCCTAATGCAGCCTAAAATTGCATTGGCCTTTTTAGCTGCGGCATCACACTATTGACTCATGTTCAACTTGTGTTCCACTAGGACTCCTAGATCCCTTTCACATGTAGTCTCATTAGCCATTTTATATCTATGCATTTCAAATTTTTTTTGTCCCTAAGTGCAGTACCTTACCTTTCTCTGTGGTGAAATTCATTTTGTTAGCTTTGGCCCAGCCTTCAGATCTATTAAGATCATTTTGAATTTTCATCCTGTCCTCTGGGGTATTAGCTAATTTGGTGTCATCTGCAAATTTGAGAAGCATGCCCCCTATTCTTTCATCCAAATTGTTGATAAAGATGTTGAAGAGCACTGGGCCCAGGACAGAATTCTGTGGCACCTCACTGGTCACTTCTCTCCAGGATGAATATAATATAATGCTATTCCTTCTCCTTTCCTGTTTGGCCTATTTCTTTTAAAAAGGTTATACCCCTCTATTACCACATTTCAATCATGAGATTCATCTCACCATGTTTCAGTGATGCATATTATACCATATTTGCTTTGTTGTGTTAGGAGCTCAAGTTCATCTTGCCTATTTCCTTGAGTGGCTTGCTGGGCTTCCCACAAAGTTTTTCTTTTTTCTCTGCCTGTATGTTAGATGTTCTACAATGTAGATAGTTATCATGTTTATTTTGCAACAACAAGAATAAAGAACCTTCTTTTGAAGAGAATTTGATCTCTGGTCTGGTTCATGGAATGATGGAAGCCTGCAGCAAGTTACAAGTTACATATGGTCTTAGATGTCTCTATACTAATGCACAGAACATGGGAAATAAGCAAGATGAACTTGAACTCCTAGCACAACAAAGCAAATATGATATAATAGGCATCACTGAAACCTAGTGGGATGAGTCTCATGACTGGAATGTAGAAATACAGGCGTATAACCTTTTCAAGAGAAACAGATCAAATAGGAAAGGAGGAGGAATAGCATTATATGTCAGGGATATTTACACCAGTGAAGAAATCCAGGACATCAATCCTGGAAGCCAGGTGGAGAGCATCTGGATAAAAATTAAAGGGGAGGGAAACGACAGGGATGTTAGTGTGGGAGTCTACTACAGATCCCCAACTGAAGCAGAAGAATTGGATGATGTCTTTCTAGAACAGATGACCACACACTCAGAAAGGAGAAATATAGTAGTGATGGGTGACTTCAACTATCCGGATATTTGCTGGAAGTCAAACTCAGCAAAATCCTCAAGGTCTAGCAAATTCCTCACTTGCTTCAAAGACAATTTCATTGTCCAAAAGGTGGAAGAGGAACTTGCAACTGAACTATGTTTTAAACGGAACATGTATAAGAAATTGAAAAATGGGGAAATCGCCAAAGAAGAATTCAAACAAATAGCTAGCATGTATAGGGGTAAAGTCAGAAAAGCTAAAGCGCAGAATGAACTAAGGCTTGCTAGAGAGGTTAAGAACAATAAAAAGGGGGTTTTTTTGGTATGTCAGCAGCAAAAGGAAAAAGAAGGAAATGGTAGGGCCACTGTGTGGAGAAGATGGCAAAAAGTTAACAGGGGACAGAGAAAAGGCAGAATTACTCAACATCTTCGTTGCTTCAGTCTTCTCAGAAAAAAGCAAAGGGTGCTCAACCTGAGGATAATAGAGCAGAGGACAAAATAGGAGAATTTCAGCACAGAATAAGTAAAGAGATAGTACAGAAATATCTGGTTAATCTAAATGAATATAAGTCTCCAAGACCAGATGAATTGCATCCAAGGGTATTAAAAGAACTGGCAAACATAATATCGGAACCATTGGCAATAATCTTTGAGAACTACTGGAAAACAGGAGAAGTCCCAGCGGACTGGAGGAGGGCAAATGTTGTCCCCATCTTCAAAAAGGCGAAAAAAGAGGATCCCAACAATTATCGTCCAGTTAGTCTGACATCAATACCAGGAAAGATTCTGGAGCAGATCATTAAACAGAGAGTCTGTGAACATCTGGAAGATAATTTCATAATCACAAAAAGTCAACATGGGTTTCAGAGAAACAGGTCATGCCAGACAAATCTGATCTCTTTTTTTGATAAAATTACCAGCTTGGTAGATGAAGGGAATGCTGTGGATATAGTATATCTTGATTTCAGTAAGGCCTTTGACAAGGTTCCCCATGACATTCTTGCAAACAAGCTGGTCAAATGTGGGCTAGACAAAGTAACTGTTACATGGATTTGTAATTGGTTGCCTGGCCGAACGCAAAGGGTGCTCAACAATGGCTCCTTTTCAACCTGGAAAGAAGTGACCAGTGAGATGCCACAGGTCCTGGGCCCAGTGCTATTCAACATCTTTATTAATGACTTGGATGACGGTATTGAGGGCATAGTTATCAAATTGGCAGATGACACCAAATTAGGAGGAGTAGCTAATACCCCAGAGGACAGGATCAAAATTCAAAATGACTTGAACAGACTAGAAACCTGGGCCAAAGCTAACAAAATGAAATTCAACACGGAGAAATGTAAGGTACTGCACTTAGGGCGGAAAAACGAAAAGTACAGATATACGATGGGGGACACCTGGCTGAATGAGACTACGTGTGAAAGGGATCTAGGAATCCAGGTGGACCATAAGTTGAACATGAGTCAACAGTGTAATGCAGCAGCTAAAAAGGCCAATGCAATTTTAGGCTGCATCGGTAGAAGTATAGTGTCTAGATCAAGAGAAGTAATAGTGCCACTGTTGGTGTGTGGATGATGAGTGTTGTAGTGATGCCGTTTGGCACCCAGCAGAGTCTGTAGGACAAGCTGGCTGCTGTGATCCACAGCCACTGTGTAGATTTGCCATCAACTGGCTCAGCTTCTCTTCTCCAGGCAATCCTGTCTTCCTCAGTCAAGAAGACACATTGTAAAGTCCAAAAGCATAGCTTTATTAATGCATATAAAAAGTAAAAATAAGATAACTAAGTAAAATCCATTGTGATGAACTTGTCCAGTTCAGCCATATAAGATTACATCTTTAACAATCCCAAAAGCATTAGGATCTAACTTGTTGTAGTTAAAACCACTGCATCCACACACACACGCTCACATCTTGAACAATAAAAAAATTCTTAGACAAAGGATTTTCTAAGCCCATCCCATACTCCACCTTCTAGGTGTTAACTTTATGTTAATTGGATAATGACAGTATGATGTATGTTAACCCAGCCTCTTGTCTGTCCATCATCCACCACGTGAGTAACTTTCCCAAGCCTAACGATGTTTAATATTTGATATCTCTTTGTTATCCATAACAAAGTCTGGTTCCATTAGTTCTACCTCTGGGAAAGTACATTGTTGATGTCTCTATTACCACCTGGCGTTGATTCACCCTGTTTCTCTAAATATTGTTTGTGCCTTGCTCAAAAACTGTTCCCAAGTGGAAAATTACAGACACACACACATCTTTACATTTCACCTTTGACTATATATCCCATTCATATCCTAACAATCCCCTCCTGAAATGTATAGATGTGTGAGAATTATTTTGTTGTTGTTATTAAAACCATCTAAGCACAATGTTTGACTCTATATATCTAAAGTAACACCTCAACCTGTTATAACAATTGTTAAATGTTGTTCTATCTCTAGAACCTTTGTTAATATATCTATAGTATTGTGTTTTTGGTTTTTAAACTCTAGGCACACAATTTTATTTTTAAACCAGCTCTCCCTAGCATTTTGTTATAAAACTCTAACGTATCTTGACCTATATTTTTAACATTTTTAACACCTTTGTTTTTGTCATAAAAATGTATGTCTGTGAATCTCTACATATCACAACTGACAACTCACAATTTAAATCTTATAACTGTTTAATCTATTTTATCTCATCTAATGTTATATATATTTGTTTTATCAGCACTTAAAACTCTATCAACACTTATAACTATATATCCTTATTTTTAATCTATCAAACTATTAAGCTTGTCTATATTTAAACAACAATCTTTAAACTGACTATCATATAACTTTAAAGCAAATGAACTATCTATAAAACACTCTTATTTTAATGTGGCTATTTTAAATCACAAGCCTCTATTTTTTAAAAAAAAAACTTATTAAATGTTTTATTGTTGTCTAATTTATTATCTTAAAACAATTGTTTTCTTAAACACCTATAACAACACAATTATAATCTATTATTTATCAACTATAAACATCAAACCTTTCATAAAGCCTCTCTATATCTGGATATTTAAAACTCTCTGTAACTTTATTCTAAACAAAACCTTTTGACTTTAAACTTGTCACCACCTCTGCACTTTGCAAATCACACTTTCTTAATCTTTTTATGTTAACCTCACTAAACATATTTTATCAGCAGACTAGTAACCTCAAAAAATAAAATCTCAAAAAATCAAAACCTTTAATAACAAATCTCTCTGGACAACCCTTTTTTTTTTTTTTTAATCTCCTGAATCTAAACAACCAAAGCTGTCATCTCTTTGTGTTAACACACATATCAGCATTTAAACAAGCAATCTCAAAACCAAAATGTTGAACTTACTAGCCCCTCCTTACTGTTAAAAGCTTATTTTAGTCACAAGCTCTCAGCCTCAGACTGTTTTATCAATGTTTTTAAACCTTTGTTGAACAAATCTTTTTGTTATTAACCTAGCTTTGTATTTTTATTTGTCATCAGGCATCTTTTATTTTGTATATCTATTCACCTTATGATTTTTGTCTTTAGGTCTATCAACCACATTTTAAACACCTCTTTGTCAATTTTAAACACTTAAACTTTTTGCTGCACTGTAGTGTATCATTCTCCCTCTCTCAACAGGAAAAAACCTTTTATAACTTTTAAAACCTCTGAAACTCCCTGAAACTCCTTAACACTGCCTGAAACTCCTTAAAACTCTCTTTGAAACTCTCTGGCTCACCAGCCACTTATGTATAAACTCTTGTCCTTTGTATAATAAACTTGTGTGTTGTTTTTCACTCTCTATTAATTTTTTCTAACATAACATGTATCATTTTCTCTCTCTCTCTCTCTCTCTCTCTTTTTTTGTCTAGACTTGTGTGTCCTTTGATTTTTTTGTCATTCTATCTTTTAATGATCTTGTCTGTATTGTCTGACCTAAAGTGTTTTCCTCACTTTTATAAAATTAATGTTTGTCTATCTTTTGTGTGTTGTGTGTCCCTCCATTTCCTGACACTTGGATCTTTAACTGTCTTATCTTTAGTAAAACCTCTTGTTTGAATGTATCTTTTTTTTCAACTTAAAATCATAAAGTTGGAAGAGACCATAAGGGCATCTAGTCTAACCCCCTGCCATGCAGGAACTCCCAATCAAAACTTGAATGTTTTTCACAATTGTTATTTTTTTTAAACATTAAAACTTTTTCCCACCATCAAGGTGAAATCTCCAACTGTTATTTTTGAATATTTTATAACACCATCTTGACACTTTGGTTTAATTTTCCTTTTAAAACATGCTAGCACATATATCTTTGTATATTGTCTAAAACCTGTTAAATATTTTAAATTCAGTGGATCCCCACATAACATGTGTAACAATGTTGGATTTTTTTTCCTCAGCCAGTCTCTCAAACTGTGAGCCAAAAATTTTCTTTTCTCTCCGGTCTGTGAGCAAAGACCCTTTGTAATCAAATTTTTTTTTTATTAAAAACTTTCAATTATATCACATCTCTGTCTTAAAACTCTGACATATAAAAACTCTGGAAAATCTATCTATAATCATTAAAAAAATAACTGTTGGCACCTAGTAACTCACACATTTGTCCCTTTTGTTTAACAGCTTAAACCAACCTCAACAGGTCATTTTTGTAATTCACTTGTTCCGGTGTTGTCACAGGAAAAACCTTGACTTTTTACTCTGTGGCAAACCAAACATCTCCCAAATCATTTGTATAATAAAACATTTTTCAAAAAAAAATTTAGGATCTATATCTCACCAGCTTAACAAGCTATCAAATCTTATGTTTTTTTTGGATTTTATATTGATGTGTATAACCAGAATGTAATGATTTATTTTCCACACCTGCACATTTAGTATTTGTCTCACTTTGTATAAAATACATATTTTTTTTCTCTTATAGCTTTTGTACACACCTCCCCAGCCGGGGTGATTTTATATTTTTTCCCCACAAAACTCAGTGGCACACCAACTAAACACCTTTTGTAAAACAGGTATACATAAAACATTTTTAAAGTTTTTTTCACTAAAACTTGGCATGTAGACATTTTTCAATTTCTTTTAACATCTCTTACCCCTCCATCAGCTAGATAAACATCTTTAAGATTGGAGGATTTTTTTTTATTATTTTTCAGCAAAACTGCAACATATGTCCCAGAATATATAGACTCTTGTCCTCAGGTTTCACCTGTTTGAGTCACACTGTCTCAGCTCTGTAGAACAGCTTGTAGCTTTTTTGTTTTTCCCAAAGTCTCTGGGTTGTAGATAGATTGTTGATTGTAGCAAACATCCTTGCATTGCCATTTTTAAAACTCTTGCTCTGCCGGCAGTAAAAACATCGATTCGCACTCCGTGCATCAGCTGCCTTTTTTTTTCAGGACGCATATCTTGACCTCAAGATGCTGTCCCAGGCTTTCTCCCAAGCCTACATTTTGGCTTTTTCAAGCAAACTGCTTTTTTTTTGACATTTTCTGGCCTCTTCAAGCAAACCGCTTGGCTTAACAGATTCCCATCTTTTGGAACCTCAGGCCTCCAGCAACACTGTTGCAGCCCCACACAGCATTGGCCACTGTGTAAAATTTCAACCCCACCAGGGATTTTTGTATTTTCTTCCAAGAACTGTAAAGTCCTTTGACTACAGCATTTATGACAAAGTTGTGTAGAAATCATTCATTCTTTTCTTCAGTTCCCAAAACCTTTGGCTGAAGAAACATCCTCTCCCAAAACATAACTGTAACTCAGAGAGGGTTAACAGAATGAGTTCTCTTCTTGGCTTAGGCAACCGCCTATGTCCAGCAATCATGTTGCATTTTAAACTGCATACATTGCAACATGTATTCTGTGACTCAAGCCCCAGCTGCTTCCATATCAAACAAAATGGCCTTTAACAAAGTCTTTTGTAGCTTGAACAAAAACAAAAATTTCACTGCATTGAACCCGCAGTATTCTCAGCATTTTTAGCCTTTGATTTTTTCTG
The DNA here is from genome assembly GCA_026167975.1 of Phrynosoma blainvillii. Classification (NCBI taxonomy): domain Eukaryota; kingdom Metazoa; phylum Chordata; class Lepidosauria; order Squamata; family Phrynosomatidae; genus Phrynosoma; species Phrynosoma blainvillii. The sequence continues at coordinate 13,539,568 of JANUYF010000001.1, forward strand.
TATCTTACTGTTTAAAGAGTGGAGTCCTCAGACATTTGTCTTTAAAGAGTTCTGCACTCTGTCATCCGGCAAAAACAGCTTAGCAGTAAACTTTTACTTACATCTGAAGATTTGAAGCCACCTCTGCTTTTCCCAGCCACCGCTGAAGCATGGTTCCCTTGTCCTGGCACAGCTGAAGTCGTGGATAGGCAATACTTGCCTCTTGGCCACATTGTAAACATGTCATCTGGACTCTTGGGCTTTTGTCCTCCTGGACATTTGGCCTCTTTGTCCTCTGGCAGACCAGCCACATCTGGCAGACAAGCCACTCTTTTGGCAAAAACAGTCTTAGCTGGCAGACACAGCCACAACTGGCAAAAACAAGTCATAACTGGCAGAAAAGCCATAACTGGGCCCCATAACCCTTGTTGGTGTGTGGATGATGAGTGTTGTAGTGATGCCGTTTGGCACCCAGCAGAGTCTGCAGGACAAGCTGGCTGCTGTGATCCACAGCCACTGTGTAGATTTGCCATCAACTGGCTCAGCTTCTCTTCTCCAGGCAATCCTGTCTTCCTCAGTCAAGAAGACACATTGTAAAGTCCAAAAGCATAGCTTTATTAATGCATATAAAAAGTAAAAATAAGATAACTAAGTAAAATCCATTGTGATGAACTTGTCCAGTTCAGCCATACAAGATTACATCTTTAACAATCCCAAAAGCATTAGGATCCAACTTGTTGCAGTTAAAACCACTGCATCCACACACACACGCTCACATCTTGAACAATAAAAAAATTCTTAGACAAAGGATTTTCTAAGCCCATCCCATACTCCACCTTCTAGGTGTTAACTTTATGTTAATTGGATAAGGACAGTATGATGTATGTTAACCCAGCCTCTTGTTTGTCCATCATCCACCACGTGAGTAACTTTCCCAAGCCTAACGATGTTTAATATTTGATATCTCTTTGTTATCCATAACAAAGTCTGGTTCCATTAGTTCTACCTCTGGGAAAGTACATTGTTGATGTCTCTATTACCACCTGGCATTGATTCACCCTGTTTCTCTAAATATTGTTTGTGCCTTGCTCAAAAACTGTTCCCAAGTGGAAAATTACAGACACACACACATCTTTACATTTCACCTTTGACTATATATCCCATTCATATCCTAACAGCCACTCTATTCTGCTTTGGTCAGGCCTCACCTGGAATACTGTGTCCAGTTCTGGGCACCACAATTCAAAAAGGATGTGGAGAAACTGGAACGTGTCCAAAGAAGGGCAACTAAAATGGTGAAGAGTCTGGAAACTAAGCCCTATGAGGAACGACTTAGGGAGCTGGGAATGTTTAGCCTGAAGAAGAGAAGGTTAAGAGGTGATATGATAGCCATGTTTAAATATTTGAAGGAATGTCATATTGAGGAGGGAACAAGCTTGTTTTCTGCTGCTGCAGAGACTAGGACCCGAAACAATGGATGCAAGCTGCAAGAAAAGAGATTCCATCTCAACATTAGGAGGAAATTCCTGACAGTAAGGGCAGTTCGACAGTGGAACACACTCCCTTGGAGAGTAGTGGAGTCTCTTTCCTTGGAGGTCTTTAAGCAGAGGCTGGATGGCCATCTGTCGGGGATGCTTTGATTGGGAGTTCCTGCATGGCAGGGGTTTGGACTGGATGGCCCTTATGGTCTCTTCCATCTCTATAATTCTATGATTCTATGATTCAGTAATAGATCAGTCCTCAGTACAAGTCCTGCCTTGTTTATTTGGTGGGTTCTTTAAAATTCATCTGGTGGGTATTGTAGTTTGAGGAATGCTTGTTATAATTCCTTGAGCTTGGCATCCCTGTCTTGTGGATCTGAGCAGATGCACTTGTATTGGAGGGCTTGTACGTAGACTATGGATCTGGTGATAGGTTCAGGGTGGAAACTGGAGGCATGTAAGTACGTGGAGCGGTCCATTGGTTTGCGATATAGTGTGGTGCTTAGATGTCCATTTTGTAAGTGAACCTGTTCTGTAGATAGTTCCAGACTGAGCTGGATGGTGGGGTGGACGTTATTGAAACTCTGGTGAAATGCCTTGAGTGTGGCTTCTCTGTGAGTCCAAATTATGACGATATCATAAGAGTACCTCAGGTAGGAGAGTGGTTTCTGGGTTCAGGTGTTAAGGAAGAGTTGTGGAGTTGGCCTAACCTCAACCTTAATGGTAGTGTCTCTCACACTGAAAACAGCTTTAGGAGTTAGAGTGGGACTCAAGTTAATAGAATTTGACTATTTAATGTTCTGTGTACAGCAAATGAATTTTCATGGAATCCCAAATATGTTTTTTTTTTCTGGATTATGTACTAAGTCCATTTGTTGGGTTTCAGTGAAAGACAACATTACAACACTTTAAGTCATAGCTCAGTGATGAAACAACTACACCATGCCTGTTCTCAGTATCATAAGCACCGTGTCAAAATTCTTCACCCAAAACTATGCTGTGGTTTCCCTCTCACATTTCCAGGATTTACCATTTAGTTGCTAGATCTCACAAACCATTCTGGACTCACAAAGATTTAAGTACCATTATATGTGTTGTGGAAGGAGGAGAGGTACTATTTATTTAATTACTTAGTTATTGGATGTACATGGTCTGAATCAAGACATGGTTCTGCCACAAATATAAGTCACCGGCTATTTTGAAAGGATGAGGGTAATTATAGAAAATTTCTGTACAGGATAAATCTAGCATAAAAACACAGGAAGCATATTTTCAAAATTAATATATATTCTTAGGGCTCTGCTCTCTGCCTTTTCTTTAGAAGGATTAAAATTTGCAACAGTTTAGTAAAATTCCACCACACTTTCCAATATTTTGACGGTAGGGCCATTGGCATCTCCATCCTTTCAGACATTTTCCACCAGCCATGGAACACTGAAATTTAGTCCAGATATGCTCATTGAACCCTACAAAAAAGGGGGAAAATGGTTGGAAATTAAAACAAGATTCAAACAAAAGTGAAATTCTAATTCATATGAAAAGAGGAAGAGTTTTCCTGCATTGCATCAAATGTATTGCTCCTCTAATGTTCTCTTCCCAGCAGAGTCCATCAGAACTTTAGAGAAGCTAAACAACATGGAGCAAGGTCAACCATCCTACCATGTTCATAGTGTTATCTAAACATGGCTTTTATTCAGTTTGACTGAGCATCTAACTATGGATGCCAGTTTTCATCCATGAACTCATTAATAATAATAATAATAATAATAAAATGAAAAACTGGATTCATGAGTGAAAACTGGTGTGCATAGTGATATGGTCAGACACCCAGTCAAACTAAATTATAACTGTTATTGTGTAAACATCCTAAAAAAGATCAACAATTTTGTAATTTTAAAAATAAATAACTGAATTTTTAAAATTCTAAATACATGTATGCATAAAAATTTGGATTGAATAATTAGTCCCCAATGGCTTTAATTAAAAAAAAAGGGTTTTATTTTAGAATTTCAGTGAAACCAGAGTCTGTGCCAAGCTTTGCCCTGTTTCAGTACAGTACACTGGTGTATCACTTCTTTCACTCAAGCACTGTCCTTTTTCATTACAGCACTATCCTGCTAGAACACTTATAGCAATGCCTCTTAAACTCTCTGATGGGAGGAGTTAGAAACTGGCAATTTTCCCCCACTCTATTGGGAATTGGCACCTTATGTGTCCCCCTTGGCTACATCAGTTTCTTCCTTTCTTGAAAACTCCCCAAGGACTAGTACTCACCACAGGCCAGCACCTTGAGTAGCATTGCTTTAGTGCAGGGGTCGGCAACCTATGGCCTGTAGGTCGGACCCGGCTGGCTGAGGCCTTGGAACCGACCCGTGGCTAGTCTCGCCACCGCTGCCACCTTGCGGGCGAGCGCTGGCATGTGGGTGCCATTTTGGAAGGCCCCACGGTAGCGACACAGGTGCAGTGGAGGCTTCCCAAGGCCCCACAGCAGGTGCGCAGCCACCGTTGGGCCTTGGGAAGGCCCCACCGCACCTACTCCATGCAAATTCACACAGAGCAGCTGCCGTAGGGCCTTCCCAAGGCCCTATGATGGCTGCGCACCTGCTGTGGGGCTTTGGGAAGGCCCCACTGCACCTGCACCATGCGAATTCACACAGCGCAGCCGCCGTGGGGCCTTCCAAAATGGCACCCACATCATGCGCGCATATGCGCATGATGCGAGCACCATTTTGGAATGCCCAATGGCACTGTGCACATGCGCACAGTGCCATTGGGCCTTCCAAAATGGTGCCCCTACGCACGTATGCACGCATGCGCACGATGGCTATTTGATACCTTAGATGGCTCAGGTCCGGGCTGAGCCATATAAGGAAGGGGTAGGCAACCTTTCCCCTTTAAGGGCCAAGGGACTTCAGCTCCCAGAAGCCTCAGCCATGTTGACTAATAGTTCCATGTTGGCCAATAGCTCCTGGGATTCTGGGAGTCCCTCGGCCCTTAAAGGGGAAAGATTGCCTACCCCTGATCTAGGGAATCATAACCATGTGCACGATGGCCACCGTGCCATTTCCACCCCCTCCCGGTCCCCCGGCAACAAAGTCGCCAACCTCTGCCTTAGTGCATCACCAAGCTTTGCATCTAAAGAACCTGAGATATCTGTTATTAGTATTATTGTTGTTGTTGTTTATATTCCACCCTTTTCTCAAAGTGGGACTCAGGGCAGCTCAGAACATTAAAAAACAGTACAATTAATGTTAAGGAAAAAGCAACATGGGATATACAGTAATAGAAATAAAAATATGTATGTGACTGTCAAAGTGACTAAGCAGGAGCAATCAGGGAGATACACAAGTGAAAAAGATAATATAATTAAGAAGCCTTGAGAGCCAAGGACAAAGTTATAGAAGGTATATTGAGAACACCTGTGATAGATTGCAAACACCTGAGACTCATTAAGTGGTCAAGGTAAAGTGATGAAACACTTGGGTTGGTCTTAGGTATGGGATGATCTATGTGGACCAATCAAGATGTATGTACACACCCACTGGGTGGAAACTGACTAGTGGGTGGTGACTAACAATGGCTATAAGTACAATGTTTGCCAATGCATTGTGTGGTGTAGTTTTGGAGATATTGTGAAGTGTAGAGATTGTGATTTGTAGGGCATATAGTATTTGTGTATATAGTAGAATAACGTAGATCTTTTATATAAGACTACTGAGTTGTCTGGTGTCTTGAGGGAAGATACAAGAGCCAGAAGAATCCTGGAGAAGTTTGGAGACATCTCAGGAAGAAGAGTGAGAAGGCTTGGAGAGTTTGTCAGGGTCTTCAGCCTATTCTCTGAAACTCTGCTGCTTGGGAAAGAAGCATCAACCACTGATCAAAGCTGGTCAGCTCTGCTGCATAACAAGGTGGAGAGTTAGAGCCAGAGGTGAAGAGCTACAACTCCCATCATCCCTGACAAGGGTTATGGGCCCAGATACTAGAGCAACCAGCATCCACAGAAGTTGAAAGTTCCAGAGAGTGGAAGAAGGTTTTGTGGAGCCTTGTGAGTAAATCATTTTGTGTTTTGTCTGCTGTGCATACTCAGAGGGACTGTGTCAAATTGAGTCACTGCACAAATTAAGATGGAGATACTAAAGTTTAGTAAATTAAATAGAAATAACTACTCTACCTGGAAAATATATGCCCGTTCTCTACTCATAAAGGAGTCTCTGTGGTCGCCAGTTGAATCAGGGCTGGCAGCTGATGCTGATGAAGCCGCTCGAGAAAATGACGCTAAAGCAAAAGCATGTCTTTATCTAATGCTAGAAGAAGACTTGATTAACGACGTAAGAGATAAAGTGTCCGCCAAGGATGTGTGGGAGACCTTGCAGAGAATACACACTCCTTCAACTGCGTTTGCAAAAATGCTTTGGTCTAAAAGAATTTACAGACAAAAGATGACTAAAGGACAGTGTGTGATAGAACATTTAAAAACAATGCATGATTTATTTGTGCAAGCTGAACTGAGAGGAGTGGAAATTAGCAAGGAGCAGCAGTGTTATATTTTAATAGAATCGCTGGACTCTTCTTGGGACAACATAACAAATAGCTTGCAAAATTTGCCAGAAGCTGAGCTGAACAGAGACTTAATTGTTGCAAAAATATTGGAGGAAAATTTGAGAAGAAATGACTCAGCAAGTTTGAGAAGAATGACTCAGCAAGTTTGAGGACTGTGCCAAAACAACAAACGACACCTGATCTACGAAAGCAGGAAGAAGCAGCTTTTACAAGGGAGCAACGGAGGTGTTTTTATTGTAAAAAGACTGGTCATCTACAGAGACATTGTAAACAATTTGCTGCTGAGAGAAGCAAGCAAAAGGAGAGCAGATGGCAGCCGCGGCAGTATCAAAAACAGTCCAAACCTCCATTTTTGAAGGACAGTGGTAACAAAAAGGGGTTTGCAACCATGATTAAGGAAAAACAAAATGCTAATTGTAAATGGTTGATTGACTCAGGAGCATCATCTTCAATGTGTAACAATATTAATTTGATAAGTAATAGAAAATCAGCTAATGTAAATACTGTAGTTTTAGCTGATGGGAAAGAGCTCAGTACTGTAAATCAAATGGGTACAGTTTTCATTCCTGGGCTAAAGGAAAACTTTAATGATGTGTTACATGTAAAGGAGTTAGAAAATAATTTGTTATCAGTGAGCAGGTTAACAGACAGAGATTACACAGTTATATTTGAAAAGGACATGTGTAAGATAAAATTGAATGGGGAATTGCGAGGCATAGGCTTGAAAAAAGATAAGCTTTATTATTTGGAGGACAATATTGATTGCTACAGGGTTGAAAATGCTAATAACATAGACAATAGTCCAATTCATAAAGACTGCATACATGAACTACACAGGAAATTTGGTCATGCTAGTTTCAAATGTTTAAAGAAGTTAATCAGTATGTGTCCAGATTTAAAAGTTGCTGAATGCAAAAATCACTTAGATTGTACTGTATGTAATCAGGTAAAGGTCCGAGCTTTTCCAGTAGCCAAGAAAACCAAAAGAATTGCCCAAAGACCATTTCAGTTTGTACATGCAGATGTTGCCCAAGCTAATTGTTTATCTTTAGGGGGAAGCAAATATTTTCTAGTAATTGTTGATAGGTTTACAAGGTTTGCTTTTGTAAGGATATTGAAAAACAAATCTGATGCTGGGCAAAGTTTAAAAACATGGGTGAGAATGGTGGAAAGACAATTTGATATTAGAGTAGGCACCATTGTTACTGACCAAGGAGGAGAATTTCTAAGTAATCAATTGTTTAATTGGTTTCAAAAGGTGGGAATAAGGCATGAAACTACTAATCCCGCTTGTCCTAACGAAGATGGTTTAGCTGAGAAAAAAATACAAGATATAAAAAGAATAATGGCTTGTTTGATGGCAGATGCAGAGGTAAAAGATAGTTTCTGGGCAGAAGCAACTTTGACAGCAGTACATATTAGTAACAGGCTGTATCATTCAGAAATTGAAGACATTCCCTACAGGGTATTGTATGGGAGAGTGCCAAATTACAAGTATTTGAGAGTCTTTGGACAGTTTGCTTATGTTTACATTCCAGCTTGTTTCAGGAAGAAAGGAGAACCCAAAAGTAGAAGGCTTAGGTTTTTGGGGTATTCAGGAAATAGCTATAAGTTTCATTTAGGTGGAAGAGAAGTGCAGTATTCTAGGTCTGCAAATTTCGAGAGACATGCCGGTTGGGACAAATTGCATGCCAATAAGGAAGTTTTCTTGAGGTTAGGAAGTTCAAATGAGACAGAAACACAAATTGAACCAACTCCAGGAAACAGAGGGGTTTCAGTTAAGCCAGAAGCATCCACTAGCAGCAGTGATAGTTCTTCTGATAATGAGACACAATCTAGACCCATTACTACTAGAATGACTGAAGACAAGAGATTTAGTCATAGAACTATAACTCCCAGTACAGAAAGTGAGGATGAAAGAGGCAGATCAGCAGAGTTTATTCCCAGACGTAGTCACAGAGTTAGAAAGCCTCCAGATAGGTTTGTTGTGACAAATGCAAGAGCTTGTTTAGCAGTGGAAGAGCCTGAAAGTTTTGAAGAGTTAGAAAGTTTGTCTAGAGAAGATCAGGAAAGATGGATTGATGCAATGGATGATGAGTTTGGTTGTCTGGTAAATAAAGATGTTTTTGAAGTCGTTGACAGACCCAAGGACAAGAAAGTAATTGGTTGTAAGTGGGTGTACAAAAAGAAAGAAATGCCAGATAGAAGTATTAAGTATAAAGCTAGGTTAGTAGCTAAGGGTTTTGCACAACAGCAGTATGAGAACTATGATAAGACATATTTTCCAACTGCAAAGCCAGAAAGTCTGAGAATGGTTCTGGCTGTAGCAGCAAAAAGGAATTTAGTTGTAGAACATTTTGATTTTGAAACAGCCTACTTGAATGCTAGTTTAGATGAAGAGATATTTATGGAGCAGCCACAAGGTTTTGGAGAAAATAGTAGTCAGAAAGTTTATAAATTGAAAAAAGCATTGTATGGATTAAAACAAAGTGCCAGAGCATGGAATTTGTGCATTAATGACGAGTTAGTTAAGCTAGGATACAAAAGGAGCATTGCAGACGCTTGTGTCTATACAAAAGGAGACATAGTGTTAGTGATTTATGTAGACGATTTATGCGTGGCAGCAAAGTCAAAACAGGAAATTGAATCAGTAAAAAGAGAATTGTCTGAAAAGTTTGTCTTAAAAGATCTAGGTTTATTGAAGTCTTATTTAGGTATTAGTGTTGAATGGACAGAAAAAGGACATTGTTTGTTAAGTCAGAGAAAGAAAATTGAAAATTTGATTGAAAAGTGTGGATTACAAAATGCTAAAATAGTAAGAGCTCCAATGACAACTGGTTTTGTATCTGAAAAAACAACTAGAGATTTTGAAGACAAGACTTTATTCAGGAGTATAATAGGATCTTTACAATTCATATCTTGCCACACCAGACCAGACATTTCATATGCTGTAAATGTATTGTCCAGAAGGGTTAATGATCCAAAAATTGAAGACTGGACAGCAGTAAAACACTTATTGAGATATTTGAAAGGAACTCTAGATAAGAAATTGATAATTAGAAACAGTCATTCAGATTTAGATTGCTATGTAGACAGTTCTTTTGCATCAGAATTAGGAGACAAGAAGTCAGTTACAGGAATAATAATCAAGTACAGTGAAAGTCCAATAGTCTGGAGAAGTAGGAAACAAACAAATGTAGCGATAAGTACGACGGAAGCAGAATTCGCAGCTTTAAATGAGATAGTAAATGAGGTACAGTGGGTTGAGCAGTTATTGAATGATTTAAATGAAAGTTACAAGATACCAGTAGAAATTCTGGAAGATTCACAGTCATGCATAGCTGAAACTGAAAGTTTGAAGAACAGAACAAAATATGTTGGAGTAAGATATCAAAATGTGCGAGACATGGTTCAGAAGGGTAAAATAGAATTGAGATATATAGAAACACAACACAACATAGCAGATTTGTTCACAAAAGCATTGACGGCGGAAAAACATGAAAGACTGACACAAATGGTTGGAATGACATTATAAGACACATACAATATTTTATTTCGGAGGGGATTGTTAAGGAAAAAGCAACATGGGATATACAATAATAGAAATAAAAATATGTATGTGAATGTCAAAGTGACTAAGCAGGAGCAATCAGGGAGATACACAGGTGAAAAAGATAATATAATTAAGAAGCCTTGAGAGCCAAGGACAAAGTTATAGAAGGTATATTGAGAACACCTGTGATAGATTGCAAACACCTGAGACTCATTAAGTGGTCAAGGTAAAGTGATGAAACACTTGGGTTGGTCTTAGGTATGGGATGATCTATGTGGACCAATCAAGATGTATGTACACACCCACTGGGTGGAAACTGACTAGTGGGTGGTGACTAACAATGGCTATAAATGCAATGTTTGCCAATGCATTGTGTGGTGTAGTGTGGAGTAGTTTTGGAGATATTGTGAAGTGTAGAGATTGTGATTTGTAGGGCATATAGTATTTGTGTATATAGTAGAATAAAGTAGATCTTTTATATAAGACTACTGAGTTGTCTGGTGTCTTGAGGGAAGATACAAGAGCCAGAAGAATCCTGGAGAAGTTTGGAGACATCTCAGGAAGAAGAGTGAGAAGGCTTGGAGAGTTTGTCAGGGTCTTCAGCCTATTCTCTGAAACTCTGCTGCTTGGGAAAGAAGCATCAACCACTGATCAAAGCTGGTCAGCTCTGCTGCATAACTAGGTGGAGAGTTAGAGCCAGACGTGAAGAGCTACAACTCCCATCATCCCTGACAAGCATAAAAAATACTACATTAAAACAAAATTAAATTATTACAATATTAACATAAATTACATGTTAAAAGAATTACATGCAATTAAAAAGATAACAATGTTTAAAATACTTTCCTACAATACAACACCACCCCTTCCCATACTTTAAAAACTTTCTATTTTTAATGCCAGTCTTAGCCTACCAGCAGAAGAATAACATTCTGGCCTCCCTGGGCAAGGAGTTCCACAGTGTAGGGGCAGCCATGGAAAAGGCCCTTTCTCGTATCCCCACCAACCATGCTTGTGATGGTGGTGAGATGGAGAGAAGGGTCTGTCTTGAGGATTGCAGAGCCTAAACTGGTTCATGCAAGGAGATATGGTCTACCAAATAGCCTGGTATCATAGGTCATAACCAGTACTTTGAATTGTTCCTGAATACAAACTGGCAGCTAGTGGAGCAGTTTCAACAGGGGCATTGTATGTTCTCTGTAAGCTGCCCCTGTTAGAAATCTGGCTGTAGGTCTTTGGACCAGCTGAAATTTCTGAACACTCTTCAAAAGCAGCCCCAAGTAGAGTGTTACAGTAGTTTAAACAGAATGTAACCAAGGCATGAATCGCTGAGGCCAAATCCAGTATTTCAAGAAACAGGTGCAGCTGGCACACAAATGTGTCATGCTGTGGATCTCCATGGATGAGTTACTATCCAAACATGACTTCTGGATACTCCCAAGTATAACATGGAAGCTGAAAGATTTATTTACAGAGGAAAGCAGGAGGGGAAAAAACTATGTACTTACAGAGCACAAGGAACAAACTGAAAGCAAAACTCCTCTCATCTCTATCAACACTCAGTAAACATCTCTCACACTGAGAGCTGGACTTGTTATCATTTTATAGTCTCATAAGGCCTTGGCTAGGCTGGTGTATAAACATAGCCTTGCTGTCCAGGTGCTGCCAATACACATTCACAGCCTGGCTTCAAGAATCCTTTGTCCAAGGCCATAATTACCCCATGTCCAGGCCTACACACACACATAACATGGCTCTGCAGTTCTGCAGTTCAGGAAGCGGCAGCGACGGCTGCGGAGGCTGGGCCACTGGAATGTGGGCGTTGGCCCTTTTAGACGCTCGGCACCATCTCCTCCAGGGCACAGTGCTGGCAGTGGTGGAGACGTGTTCCTCCGAGGCCCAGGGTAGGACTATTTAAGCCCTGCCGGGAACAACCGGCATGGAGGACGCGGCAGCAGCGGCTGCAGAGGCTGGGCCGCTGGAAGGTGGGCGTTGGCCCTTTTAGATGCCCGGCACCATCTCCTCCAGGGCGCAGCGCTGGCAGCGCTGGAGGTGTGTTCCTCCAAGGCCCAGGGCAGGACTATTTAAGCCCTGCCAGGAACAACTGGCATGGAGGACACGGCAATGGCGGCTGTGGAGGCTGGGCTGCTGGAAGGTGGGCATTGGCCCTTTTAGACGCCCGGCACCATCACCTCCAGGACGCAGCGCCGGCAGCGGCGGTGCCGTGTTCCTCCGAGGCCCAGGGCAGGACTATTTAAGCCCTGCCAGGAACAACCAGCACAGAGGACACGATAACAGTGGAGGGGGCTTTAAAGATCAATTTGTTATCTCAGACTCATTGGGGATGAGGATGACATAGACTAATATCTGTTGGTCTACTGGGCCTTCATTATTGATTGGACTTTTTAACACCTTTATTACTGGCCTGTAGTTCCATTGTCCCCCCCGAGGCTGGAAGAGAGACAGGGGCGGCTATAGGAGTAGTGTTGGGGAATGGGAGGTATGGTCGGAACAGAGTGAACAAATGTTACAAAAGAAGATGAGTTAGCTGTTTGAAAGCTATCTCGTCTTCTTTTCCCTCTGTTTCCCAGAATGGCTTGGAGAGCAGGGCGACCTTTCCACAGAACCTCACTCTGCTCCTATGCAATGCCAGGTCGGTGAAGAATAAGGTCCATATTATCCATTATCTGCTCCTGGATGAGGATGCCAACCTGGCTTGCTTTATGGAGACCTGGCTGGGAGAGGATAGCGATTTTACATGGGCACAGGCTCTCCCAGCTGGGTATTCTGTTAGTGAACAGGTGAGGGGAAGTGGGCGGGGGGGGCGGAGTGGCTCTAGTCCACAAGAATAATCTGATCTTGACCAGGATACCTGTCCGGAACACAGTTCACTTCGAGTGTATGTACCTAAGCCTGAAGACCAGGGATAGCTTGGGGGTTTTGCTAGTCTACCGACCACCCCGTTGTCTAACAGGCTCCCTGACCGAGCTGACACAGCTGGTCTCTGAACTTTTGTTGAAGTCTCCCAGACTTTTAGTTTTGGGAGACTTCAACATTCCACTCGAGACCAGTTTAACAGGCACAGCTCAGGAGTTCATGGAAACCATGACAAACATGGGCCTATCCCAATTGATCAACGGGCCCACACATTGTGCAGGTCATACACTTGATGCGATCTTTCGTACGGAACAGGAATATCCATGGGCGGAGGTTGTAAATATCTCCGCATTGTCATGGATGGATCATTTCCTGGTCAAGACGGAACTGAGAGCCAATTTCTGCCCCGCCAGGGGTGGTGGACCCATTCAAATGGTCCACCCTTGAAGGCTTATGGAGCCAATTGGATTCCAGAAAGCCTTGGAGGGTTTAATGGTTGGGAATGCCGGTGACCCTGTCAACGCTCTGGTCAATACTTGGAACACCGATCTCACCAGGGCTATTGACACGATCGCTCCCAAGCATCCTTGCCACCCCCCTCCAAACCATAGGCCATGGTATACACCTGAGCTTAGGGGGATGAAGCGGGTTGGACAATGACTAGAGAGCAGGCGACGGAAGACTCGACTCTTATCTGACAGAACTCACCATAGGAACCTTCTTCGTTCCTATTGGGAGGCAATACATGCAGCAAAGAGAGTCTTCTCCTCTGCACATATTGCGTCTGCAGAGTCTCGTCCAGCAGAGCTGTTTAGGGTGGTGAGGGAGATGATGCAGGTGTCCCCTGCACCAAATTCCTTATTTAACCTGACAACAGCCTGCTGTGACGCATTTAACAACTTCTTTGCAGATAAAATCTCTCAGATAAGAGCCAACTTAGAGGCCACTATTGTAACAGAGTCATTAGGTGAGGTGTCCAGCGATTCCGCCGATGTAGTTATACTGGATCAGTTCCAATCTGTGAGTACCGAGGACGGGGACAAGCTGCTTGGTAAGTTGAGGAAGACAACTTGCCCTGTTGACCCTTGCCCATCATGGCTGGCTGTCCCTCCACTGGCTGCCTATCAGCTTCCGGGCTCAGTACAAGGTGTTGGTTATCACCTTTAAAGCCCCAAATGGCTTAGGTCCAAGCTATCTCAGGGACCACCTTCTTCCATACAATACTCCCCACGCGCTCCGGTCCTCTGGGAGGAATTTGCTGCAGCCTCAAAAATCTAGGCTTGCGGCTACCTCCCAAAGGGCTTTTTCAGTTGCCGCCCCCAAACTCTGGAACGACCTGCCGGATGAGATCCGTCAGTGAACATCGTTAGACAGCTTTAAACGGGCTGTCTAGACGGATCTCTTCCAGTAGGCCTTTCCAGATTAATTATCCCAGCCTCGGGTACTCCCACCCCAATGATCCTTACGTAGCCCCATCTAAGGATGGTGAGGATTATTGCCGTAGGTTTATATTATTGGTTTTTTAATTGTTCTTGATGGATTGTTGATTTAATACTGTTTTAAGGGGGAGAGGGTCAGGTTTGGTTATTGTATTGTTTTTATGGTTGTGAGCTGCCCTGATTGGGTTTCCAAAGGGTGGGATATAAATTATTATTATTATTATTATTATTATTATTATTATTATTATTATTATTATAAAATAATCATCACCTAAGTGTGACAAACTCCTCCTTTATGGCTATTAGAACTACAGATTGGGTTTTTCAGTTAGCTCACAATGTTTATTTAAATTCTTAATTTTTCTCTGTGAAAACCTCTGGGACATGAGCCTTGCTTTATATTTCAAAGACTCATCACTTTCTTTTTTATTTTATATACTCAACTTTAGTCAATCACTTTTACATTGCTTGGAAATTCAGACAATTAAAACTTCATGTTGTTCAATTGAATCGATTGCTTCTTTCATGGCTCCTTCACATTTTTTTCTCTACTGACTGTGGCATTGTGAGGATATCTTCATAATGTTCAGGCTCAAAAGATACATTAAACATCCTCACCATCTTTCAGGTGGTATACCCTTAGTTGTTCTTTCAGACCTTCCTAGGTATTACAGGACTGCTATTTCAGCTTGTGGGCTGGATAACTCCTCCTTTTTCATACTTGTGGGAACTGACCCATTTTGGTCACTAGATGCAGCTGCAACACTATTTTTCTCTTCTGCACCTCCATTCAGTGAACTTCTCTCAAATTTACAGCTTTGTCTATATCCTGACAGGCAGTGGCATTTCTGCACTGGGCAACACCCAGTGCAGGGGGTAGCACTTCTGAGGGTCCTTCCAGCACCAGGACTTCTGGCATCCAGCACCCACACAGGCTGGAGGGACACCCACACAGGCTGGAGGAGCACTTTCATGGGCCAGATGAGTGCCTGTATGGGCTGAAATGGTACCCATGTGGGTTGAATAGTGCCGCATGGGATGGAGCAGCACCCACATGTTCTGAAGCAGCACCTGTGAGAGCCTGAGGGACACCCGTGTGGCCCCAAGGAGCACCTGCATGGGTGTGAGGAGCACCCGTGCTGGTATGAGGAGTACCTGTGTGGGCAAGGGGATGGGGGACCAACTGGGTGTCACCCCCCCCCTTTTGAGATGTCACCTGGTTTGGCCCACAGCCCTGTGCCCCCATGGCATTACTGCTGACAGGAACACCAGTATTTCCATGAATCTGCTTCCAATGAAATCAGCATTTCTAGAAATAACAATTTAGTTATTGGAAGCTAAGAATTGGTATCCAGTCCCAGTGTGACCATGAAATCTCAATTTCTGTGCAGGAACCTATCTCTTTTTTCTGCAAGCTTTGGGAACATGCACCCACACATAACTGCCAAATATGTGCGTATGAGTCAAAATTGGTTGGCATTTAAAAATCATGCAGTATGGTGTGTTATCAACAACTGCTGTCCACAGTCTGTAAATAATGTAATTGGTTGTTAACAGATTTTCTCCCCAATAAGGAAAATTCATGTTAGCATCTCGGAACAGACAGTGCATGACCTGTTGCAGAATCCCATTTCTCCTCTCTTCTGTTCCTGCTTCTTGGGGAGATACTGGGTTTGTGAGCCAGTGAACAATCTCTTTGTTCTCTAACCAAATCTTAAACTGGTTAGATACAAATTTGCCACCCCAATCAGTCTGGATCTTTGTTACTTTGTCACCAATTTGCCTTTCTGCATAAGCAACCCATTTTTTCACAATAGTAAACACCTCATACTTTTGCTTAAGCAGGTAGACACAAGTGTACTGACTGCAATCATCAACAATGGTGAGAAAAAAATGGTCTTCCCAATGTAGCTTCCACTGGTCCAACAATATCCATGTGAATTAAAGCTAAAGGACTTTCAGTCACTCTCTGACTACACTTAAGGAATGATTTTACTTTGCTTTTTACCTCATCACACACAGAACAATGTAAATAGTTTTGACATGTCTTTACACCTGTGTTCTCATACAAACTTAGCAGGTTTTTAACACATCAAAACCCATGTGCCCTTGTGGATTAGAGGTATACATTTGTCATGAATTGGGTGTGTGTGGTTCTGAACAGTAACAACAGAGGATTTGGTACTTTGGTACTAGATAGTACAACCCATTATGCATTTCACCAGTTGAAATTAAAATAGTACAACCCATTATGCATTTCACCAGTTGCACAGACCATCCCTCCTTTGCTTACTTCACAATCTGTACGTGAAAAATGTAAATGATAACCTTATTGTGTCAATACACTTACAGACGCAAGATTTAAAGACATTTCAAGCACCAAGCATATATCATCAACTACTTTATTCAAACTGGAAATGAAGCAGTGACCTACTCCTTCCACCTTCACCTCACGTCCATTGGCTACTAACAACTGAGGCATACTTGCAGGTTCATGTTTTTCAAATATCTCTTTATCCTTACATATGTGCACACAGGAGCCATTGCCCAGGATAAAGTCTGCTTTCTCTCCGTATTCCATAAAAGACACAACACTAGTTCCAGTCCTTTGTTTGCTCCTTTCACACATTCCTCTCCTGGGTGTATCGCCATGTTTCTTCCAAGGGCAAAACCTTTGCAAATGACTGGTTTGTCCACAAGAATAACAACTCATTACATTGAAGACTTTTTTTTCCCTTCAGGATCTCTGCTGCTTGAAACCTCCATATCTCTGGAATGCTATCTCCAGGCAATGACTTTCCTTTCAGCAGCTTCTTCATTTCTCCTCTGGTGTCTTGTATATTCCTCCTGCAGACATCCCATAAAATAAGGAAATGTTAAACTTTCTTATGACAGTTTGTCCAAGCTCTAGGGGGAAAAAATCCCACTCTTCTCCAAGTGAACTCAGGATAATAAAACATTGTGAGGTTGGAGTAAATTCCTCTCCATGCTCGTCTGGGTCAGTAAAAAAGGTCTGCATCTTTTTCAGATGGGCAGCAACATCACCTCCATTCTCTAACTGCATGTCATGCCCTGCCTGGATGAGGACTCAGAGGACTTGGAAGATGAGTCAAAACGTCCTCTGGGCCATGAACCTATGGCAGAGGAGACCTAGCCTGGCCCTAGCAGCCCTGTTTTGCCAACTCCCACGGAATCTCCAGCAGAGTGTCTCAGGAGGTTGCGTCACAGCCAAGCTTTCCATCAACAGAGCTGTTGGGCATGGAGGAGGATCAGGGGACTGTGCCTACCTTTAGTCAGCATTGAGCCGAAAGGGCAGCCCTCAGGTGCTTAAGGAGGCTTTATGAAAAATGCCAAGGTAATCAGCCCCAGCTGAGCTCTGCCAGCTTGGGGATTTAAGCAAGTGTGGAAATGCAAGGAACTGCCTCACTGCCAGAGTTTATCTGAGCTTCCTGGTGAAAGCCTCTGTCTCTCCTTGCCTTGAACCTTGATTCTTAATTATCCTGGACTCCCGGTATCCTTGACCTTCAGATCACTGATGACTCTCAGACTTCTGCATCCCTGGACCACAGACTGCCTTGTCTCCCGGCTACTCTGAAACCCTCGACCTACGAACTGTGTTTTACTCTTCTCTGGCTGCCCCTTCAGATTGGGAATGAGGACTTGGTTTTGGAGGACTCCCCCTTGCCTTGGCTATCAGCCCAACCACTGGCTTTCCAGGACACTGTGCCCTGTACAATTCTCTAGTCAGGGCTATCTTTGAAACAGCAGTGTCCCTTAAATATGTCTCATGCAAAGTATCCCAACACGACTTTGCTGTGGGTAGCCCATGTATTAATACTAGTTGAAAGTTCTCCACTTCCAGCACAATCCTTGAATGTGTCAACTCCTCTTCCCTAGCTTCAGTTTCATTTTCATCTTCCCAAACTGGTGGGTTCACTACATACTGTCACCGATTCTCATTCCTGAGGAACAATTCCATCTTCTGTGACCAGGCAACGTAATTCTTTCCATTTAGCCTTTCCAGCAGAATACCACCCAAATGTCCTACTGCTGCCATGGCTGCTGTTTCTTCAGAACTCATCACAGAGCTTACACAGCCAGTCTCTTCAGTGCCAATGCCCAAACTTACCACAGACACAAGTGAGACTACCTCAGCTACCAGGCAATAAAACAAACTCAGACAGCAGACACCTTTACACGCTGTGCAGCACACAGATATAGGCCCATAAATTTTGTCACACTGTGGGTCAGCATGGATGATTTAGTATCCAAAGGGGACTTCTGGATACTCCCAAGTATATTGCAGAAGCTGGCTGCTGCGATAAAGAATTTATTTACAGAGGGAAGCAGAAGACAAAAACTATGTACTTCACCTACAGAACACACAGAACAAATTGAAAGCAAAACATTCTCTCAATTCTCTCAGCTCTCCATAACCATCTCTCACACTGACAGCTGGACTTTTTATCATTTTATAGTTTGCAGCCTGGGCTCCGCTGCTGTATAAACCTAACCTTGCTGTCC
Organism: Phrynosoma blainvillii; assembly: GCA_026167975.1. Lineage (NCBI taxonomy): Eukaryota > Metazoa > Chordata > Lepidosauria > Squamata > Phrynosomatidae > Phrynosoma > Phrynosoma blainvillii. The sequence goes on from JANUYF010000001.1 coordinate 13,557,981, forward strand.
AGGTGCCACCAATACACATTCACTGCCTGGCTTCAAGACATCTTTGTTCAAGGCCATGATCACCCCATGGCTAGGCCTAGACACACACACAACATGACTCTGCAGTTCTGCTGGCATAATAGTATCAGCAGCTAAGTGTGGCAAAATGTGCCAAAGTACTCCTGGTCACTGAAGAGATCTGGGCCTCCAGGTTCAAAGCTGAGTCCAGGAATATCCCCAAATTCCAAGCCTATGTCTTCAGGGGGAGTGTAACCCAATCTAACACAGACTGCATCCCTATTTCCTGATCTGTCTTATGACAGACAAGGAGAAGATAGTCTTTTCTGAATTACGTTTCAAATTAATTGCCCTCATCCAGTCCATTACTGATGACAGACACTGGTTTAGGATGAGGACAGCCTTCTTAGATTTAGGTGGAAAGAAGTAGTAGAGTTGAGTGTCATCTGCATATTGATGGCACCACACCCCAAAACTCTGGATGACCTGTCCCAGTGGTTACATGTATATGTTGAATACATGAAGGGATAACACAGAATTATGGGACAACACAGAACTATGAGAACAACACAGGGTCTGAAAACTAAGCCCAGGGTCTGGAAACTAAGCCCTATGAGGAACGACTTAGGGAGCTAGGAATGTTTAGCCTGGAGAAGAGAAGGTTAAGAGGTGATATGATAGCCATGTTTAAATATTTGAAGGGATGTCATATTTTTTTAAAAAAAAAAATTATTCAACATACAATAAACAAAAACAACAAAAACAAAATAAAACAAAAAGGACAAGACAAAACAATCTACATAGAACACATTTCATAATTTAAAAACAAGAACAAATAACTAACTTCCTTCTAAACTCGACTGTTATATTTGATGTACCATATATTTCTTCTCTTAATTTTTGTATTTACCTTACTATATTATGTTGACTTATCATAGTTAAGAGAGTTGTCTTACCATTTCTCTAAAATTCTTCATTTTTAAGTTAATATAAACAAACATCATCTCTCTTTTATCTATATGATATTTTTCCTTCTCTGACTACATCGTATCATGTGTCTAAACTAAAAATTTTCTAGACCTATAACCCAAAGTTCACCCCATCTTTGTTTAATAAATCTAATAAATGGATTCCAAACCTTTACAAAGTTCTTTGTTGATTTTTTTTGTAACAATTGTGTCAATCTATCATTTCCCATCAACTCATATACTTTCCAAATCCACTCATCCGTATCTGGAGTTATTTTTTGCTTCCATTTCGCCAAATAAACTAATCTAGCAGCTGTTGTCAAATAAAATATTAACCTTCCGTATTCTTTTTCCAATTTGTTATCCTCAATGATATTCAACAAATACATTTCCGGATTCATAGGGAATGATTGTTCTAGTATCTTTACAATTTCTATATGTATTTTTTCCCAGAATTTTCTAGCTTTTTTACATCCCCACCAGATATGGTTATATGTTCCTATATTCCTCTCGCATTTCCAACACCTGTTATCCTTTGTATTATAAATTTTTGCAAGTTTAAATGGAGTCAGATGCCATCTAAATAGCATTTTATATAAATTTTCTTCTAAATTATAACTGACTGTATATTTCATTGTTTTTATCCATAATTCTTCCCATTGTGTGAAGGTTATTATATGTCCAAAATTCTGTGCCCATTTGACCATATATGATTTTACTTGTTCATTTTCCAACTCCATTTCCAATAATAGTTTGCATAATTTCCGTATTCTATGAAGGGATGTCATATTGAGGAGGGAACAAACTTGTTTTCTGCTGCTCCAGAGACTAGGACCTGAAACAATGGATGCAAGCTGCAAGAAAAGAGATTCCACCTCAACATTAGGAGGAACTTCCTGACAGTAAGGGCAGTTCGACAGTGGAACACACTCCCTTGGATAGTAGTGGAGTCTCCTTCCTTGGAGGTCTTTAAGCAGAGGCTGGATGGCCATCTGTCGGGGATGCTATGATTGTGAGTTCTTGCAAGGCAGGGGGTTGGACTGGATGGCCCTTGTGGCCTCTTCCAACTCTATGATTCTATGATTCTAACAGGAAAACATTTCCCCTGTCCAGTTCCTTGGCTAGGTTATCCACCAAGGTGACCCAGGCTTTCTCTCTTCCATAACCAGGCCTGAAACCAGATTGAAATGGATCTAGATAATCTGTTTCATTCAGAAACCCCTGGAGTTGGGAATCATAGAATCATAGAGTTGGAAGAGACCACAAGGTGCACGCATGCACACGGTGGCCATTTGATACCCTAGATGGCTCAGGTCCGGTGGATAGTACATCTACAGAGTCCTATTCTCGTCTAGTTATCCACCTTTACATAAACACACTCAAGACCTGTAGTCTGTGTGAAGGAGCATCTGGTCAGGATGGAATCACGATAGACCACTGCAACTCTACCTCCCCATCCTCCAGATCTTGCCTTCTCCTGTACAGAGAAGCCTGGTGGGCATAGCTGAGAGAAATTAAGCCTCCAGCCTTAGCCAAACATTTTTCTGTAATACTGGCCAGGTAAGCATGTTCTTCAAGGATCAGATCCTGAATGGCAGCTATTTTGCCATTCATTGATCTGGGATTCAGAATCAGCATTTTCAATCCAGTGGGGCAGCAGGGCTCTCACCAAGGCTATCCAAGCTATTTGGACAGGAGACAGTTTTGGGACAACAAGCACACTTTTGTGCTTCCTTGATATTTTAATTGTCTCCTCTCTCTGTATCTTCAGTTGCCATGAATTTGTAGTTGTATTGTATTAGTGTAAATCTTACCAGGTTCAACCAGAAGGATTACCAAGAAGAGGAGGACTGAGTAATGGCAGAGAGCCTTCATCACTGAATATCAATCAGAAACCACCTGTGTCAACAGAAAATATGGAGTTGATTTAGTCTTAATGGTGGTGTCTATCACATTGAAAACAGTTTTAGGAGTCTGAGTGGAACTCAAGTTAATCAAATTTGATTATTTAATGGTCTAGTTACAGCAAATTAATTTCTGTGAAATCTCAGAAATGCCATTTTTGGATTATATACTAAGTCCTTTTGTCTGGTCTTAATGAAAGACTACATTAGAACATTTTTGTCAGTATCAGAAAAAGTTCTCAGGCTTACCCTTTAAAATCTACTAACTGAGCAACTACTGAGTCTTTTTCAATCAATTGAGACATTGGCTCAGAGTAAGACCACTCTGTATGTTTCATAACCTGCAATAGCCCCAAAATTAAGTTATACCAATTCTCAGCAGCACATGCATACATGGAAATAACATCATTATACCCTAGCTAAACGATTACACTTAGCACAGAGTAAAGCAAGAATCTGTCTTATTAGTCTCAACTAGAGTACACACATTGACTCAACTGTTGAATCAAAACATAGGCAAATTCATCTCTCCAAGATGCCTACACAAGTCAAGATGCACAGGATTTATGTCTAAGAGTGCACAATGAAGCAAAATGAACAAGAGAACTCTGCAGAAAGCCATGTCATATATTCCTTATGTGTCTGCCTATGACTGAGAAATTGAACATGGCAAAAAAATTACATTGCCCATTCCAGCCCACAAGCAATGGGCCACAATTGTGAAGAACTGGCTGGAATGCCTAAGCAGAACAAAATAGTTATTGGAGATAGAGAAAAAAATGAATTTGGCCTGTTTTCTCATGATAATAGAGAAATAGTGGGTGGAATGTGGACCATTTTCTACTGGCAATAGCACTATATAACAGTGGTAGACAAAGTATAGCCTTCAGTCCAAATGTATCCCCTAAACCCTTTTGGCAACTTTAGGCCCTGACAGAAGAAATGAATTTTAGCACAGGCAAAGTATAATATAAAGTCACATACTCTCAGCCTCAGAGGGAGGCAATGGCTGTCCAAAAATTACCAAGAAAACTCTGTGACAGGTAAACGTTAGGAGTGCCATAAGTTGGAAACAACCTGAAGGGACACAGGAGTTCTAGAGAGTAGCTGTGACTGCTCAGAAGGAACACTATTTTGAAAGAGTAGTATGGATTTTTACCTAGCACAGTATTCATTCAGATGCAGATTTTTTCTAAGAAAGTGAGAATAAGGAAGTCATTGTCTTCCTCTTCCAAGAATATAGCATGTTGTAAGCAGTACCACTGGTGCCCCTATGAATATATTCATATAAAATTCATTTAGGTAATTTTTTATCCGTCTGCTTTGGGTTGCAGAAAAATGGAGGCGGAAGAGGAGAAGGAGGAATAGTTTACATTTGTGACTCAAGAAGGGTGCTTCAGGTCAAGGGAAATGTTGAGGGAACTTTGTAAAGTAAATGTCATCTATGTAAACAAAAAGATCACCTGTTGACCAATTTATTGGTTCATTCAGCGATGTTGCACAGACCAAATGAAAGCAACACCATGACAAAGTGAATGCGGTGATATTTTGCAATCTATGCAACATAAGCCTGAAAAGGTTTTCCAAAATGATGTAATAAATGTCTTATGGGATTTTAATCTGACCAACTACTAGAATTTAATGCCAGACGTAACTAGATGAAAACATGAAAGCTTGGATTACAGATACTGCAATCCAGAAGAATCCTACCTACCTGTCAAACTTATATGCAGAACATGTTGTAAGAAAAGCAAGCTTGGACACAGAAGAAGGAGGAGAAAAAATAGGAGCAAGGAATATCAACAATCTAACATAAGTAGATGATACCATAATACCAGTAGAAAACCTCCCTGACCTGTAGCAACTCCTAAGAAAGATTAAAGAAGAAAGTGCAAAAGCAGGCATACCGTTGAACGTAAAACAAAAATAATGACAATGGAAAATGTTGACAAATTCAACCTAGACAACAAAGAAATAGAAGTGGTAAAAGACTTCTCATAGCTGGGATGAAACATTGATAGAAATTGGGACAGCAGCCAGGAAATCAGAAGATTAAGGGGACAGCAGCTGTGAAAGAACTAGGAAAGATTCTAAAATGTAAATATATTCAATTTAGCACAAAAGTTAGAATCATACAAGCGATTCTATTCCCTATCACTATGTATGGATATGAGAGCTGGACAGTGAAGAAAGCAGATAGGAAGAAAATCACATTTCTGATGTGGTGCTGGAGAAGAGTGGTGAGGATCGCATGGATGGCCAAAAAGACAAACAAATGGGTCCAAGAGCAGATCAAGCCAGATATCTCCCTAAAGACAAGATGACAAAACTGAGGCTCATACTTCAGACACATCATGAGAAGGAGGAATCACTGCAAAAAATAATATTGCTAGGAAAGGTGGAGGCAAGTAGAAAGGGAGAAGGCCACATGCTAAATGTATGGACTCTATCAAAGAGATCATGAGGATGAGTTTACAGGACTTAAGCAGAGGACAAGGAGTCCTGGAGATGTCTCATCCACATGGTCACCATGGATCGAGATCAACTTGATGGCAGTTAACAACAACAACAACAAATGCAGAAGGATAGGACAGGGGATAATGTGAAATATAGAGAATCAAGATTCACCATCTCTGGGAAAAGAAGACAAGTATGATTCTAGTATAATAATAATAATAATAATAATAATAATAATAATAATAATAAAAAATTTTTATTTATAACCCGCCCCTCTGCACAGCAATCGGGGCAGCTTACAACAGATTAAAATACAGCAGTTAAAACATTCCATCTCCCCACATCCTCCACCCGCATCCAACGCCCTTTAAAACTGAATTAAACTTGAGAGAATTAGTAGTGCTAGGTGAAGCCTTGATGAAAATCGTTGCTATTACTACAGATTTTAAAAGCAATGGTAAGGAACCAAAGACCAATTTACTTGGTTTCAGTCCTTTCTCTCTATGAAATTAATTTTTGATTTATTTTACATTAATTTGGCATCATTCAGTGGAGGAAATGGTCCCAGTCCCAAGATGAGGAAGAAATACAAAACAATCCATATGGCTATAGCTAATTAGCTGCTTAAAGTTACTTACCAAAGTGGTGGAAACCTTTATTGCTTCAGCTTAGATCTCCTTCTTAAGCTTTTATGAGTTTTTTAAGTCAATCAGTGACTACAGATACATTTGTAATGATTTTCAATAGTTCGCGTCTTGCTGAACATTTTGATGACATCTCATATTATAAACATGGAACATGATGCACCACTGAGTTTGTTCATATCTCTCAAACAATTTTGAGTGAATTGAATTGTGCATCACGTTCCCTTCACTGAGTTCCTCTCCCACCCCCTTCTGTTTCTTTTCAGTATGCAAGTCCATAAAGTTCCAAATGCCTTGTTGGATATATTCCTGCTTACACCTTTTTGGAAAGCTGAATCAGTTACAAATGTTTAATCCCACTCCCAAATATACCAGTGTGTGTGTTTCTGTGTGCTTAGTAAAGTTTTCCATTTCAAAGATGGAGTGGGGGGGCAGGAATTCTTTTGTAAATACATCATGGTTGTTGTTAACTGTCCTGAAGTTGACTTCAACATCTGGCAAACCTGTGAATGAGGCATCTCCAAGACACCCTATCTGAATGACCTTGCTCAGGGCCTTGTCCTCTTTAATGGAGTCTACCCCTCTCTTCCTCTCTTCCTACTGGCTTCTGTATTTGGAAGCATTGCCATCTCTCCCATTAAATTCTGTCTTTTCATGATGTGGCCAAAATAGTCATCCTTGGTTCTAGGGAGAGTTCAGATCTGATTTGTTCCAGCATCTACTTGTCAAAATTCAACTGTGTCAAAATTCCTCAGGGAAAACTATACTGTGGTTTCCCTGTCACCTTCTCCAGAATTTACTGTTTAGTTGCTACATCCCGCAAACCATTCTGGACTCACAAAGATTTAAGTACCTTCAAATATTGAGTTGGGGAAAGAAAAGAGAAGAATATTTATTTATTTATTTATTTATTTATTTATGGGATTTTATATTGTCTTTCACCCAAAATGGGATACAAGGCAGCTTAAAAGAATTTAAAAAGATAAAACAAAAAGATAAATGACAAAACTTACAAATAATTAAATAATATTAATATCAAGCATGAGGTAAACATGGCCAAGTTAAAACCATTGAAAAAAATAAAAACCAATGAAAGCATTGAAACAGCACACCATGGTGTTGCATTTAGAGTACTGAATATTTTGAAAGTTTCTTATCACCACCTGTTTGGAATGCCGTGGTGCTGGGGATGAGTGTTTGCTGGAGCTTTGAGCCATGGCTGAGAGTGTGGGGGCAGAGCCAGGGATATTTAAGTCATTTCCTCCCCACCTCATCTCCTTCTTTCCCTTGCTGGATTATAGAATCATAGACTTGGAAGAAAACACAAGGGCCATCTAGTCCAACCCCCACCATGAAGGAACTGACAATCAAAGCATCCCTGACAGATGGCCATCCAGCCTCTGTTTAAAAACATCCAAAGAAGGAGACTCCACCACACTCTGAGGGAGTGTGTTTCACTGTCAAGCAACTCTTACTGTCAGGACATTCCTCCTAATGTTGAGGTGGAATCTCTTTTCATGCAGCTTGTATCCATTGTTCCATGTTCTAGTCTCTGGAGCAGCAGAAAACAAGCTCTCTCCATCCTCAATATGACACCCTTTCCAATACTTAAACAGGGCTATCATATCACCCCTTAAACAGCATGATTTCCAGACTCTTCATTATTTTTGTCACCCCCCTTTTGACACTTTCCAGCTTCTCAACATGCTTTTTGAACTGTGGTGCCCAGAACTGGACACAGTATTGCAGGTGGGTCCTGAACAATGTAGAATAGAATGGGACTATTACTTCTCTTAACCTAGACACTATACTTCTGTTGATGCAGCCTAGAATCACACTGTTGACTCATGTTTAACTTGTGGTCTACTAGGACTTCTAGATCCCTTTCAGACATAGTTTCATTAAGCCACATGTCCCCCATCCTATATCTTTGCATTTCATTTTCTCTCCTGAAGTGTAATACCTTACATTACTCCCTGCTGAACTTCAGTTTCTTTTTGCAGACTGCCAGAAATAGTGCAAATTCAGTCTACTTTAAGGGTTAGGGTAAGGGAATCATGGGAATGGTTTTTTTTTCTTAGACATTGAGCCTTCTCTGTCAGAGAACTATGGTGCCACAATAAAATACAGTTCCCATGATTCCCTAACCCTAAACCTAACCCTTAAAGTGCACTCAATTTGCACTATTTTTGACAGTCTGCAAAGGCCTTTAATTTCTAATCCAGGAGTAGGCAACTTTTTCCTACCTGAGGCCGGTCCGCTGGTCCCGAGGTCTTCCGTGGGCTGAAGGGGGAGGAAATGGTACCATGGACTCACGCTCGCACGTGCATGTGCAGTACACTGGAAGTACTGTGCATGTGTGTGCAAACTCGCTCGCGCATGCGCAGTACTTCTGGCATACTGCGCAGGTGCGAGCAAGTTGCAGCCACAATTTTGTTTTCTAAAATGGCACCACAACTTGTTTGCGCATTCGCCGAAATACTGCGCATGCACAAATGAGTTGCAGCCACCATTTGGTTTTCCATTTGGTATTTTTATTGGTAACATCCTAAACAAAAAATTCATCTTAGGTAAAATTTTCAGTTTTACTAATGCTATTCTTCCAAGCCACAATAATTTAACATTTTTATATTCTTCTAATTTCCTTTTGATTTTTATTCTAAATTTATTATAATTTTGTTCCTCTAATTTCTGTAATGTTTTTGTAATATTTATTCCTAAATATTTAATTGTATCTTTTACTTTAATGTTCATCATTTTATCCTTTAGGAAATCTTGTTCTTCTGGTTTTGTATAATTAAACTCTGATTTATTCCAATTTACTCATAGGCCTGACATTTCCTCAAATTCCTTTAAATGTCATCTTACTTTGTCCATTTTTTAAAGTGGATCTTTAATTGTTAATAGGGTATCATCTGCACATAAGCTTATCTTATTTAATTTTCTAATCCCAATTCCTCCCAAATTTTCATCTTCCCTAACAGCATTTACTAAAATTTCAATAATTATTGCAAATAAAATCAGGGCAAGAGGGAAGCCTTGCCTTGTACCTTTAAAAATTGGAATTAGATCTGTTAGTTCAACATTTACTGTTACTACTGCCATTTGAATACAACTGATTTATTAATCCTCTAAAGATTTCCCCCATATGTAATTTCTTTAATATCATTTTTAATGCTGTCCATTCTCCACAATCAAATTTGAGACTGATTGCTCCATTACTTCTTTGTCCTCTTCCTCTATTTTTATTTTGAAATGTTTTTCAATATATTACTCAATTTTTCCCATTGATTTATTCCCTGCTGAATATATTTAGTTTGGTGTTTTTATTGTACGCCGCCTCGATTGCGCTGCAGAGGGGTGGGATAGAAATTATTTATTTATTTATTTATTTATTTATTTATTATTTCTTTATAATATTATTCACATATTTTTATCTTTTCTTTCATCATCATCTGCCTTTTCCCTATTTTATCCTTTATAGCACCAATCATATTTTTCTCTTTCTTCTTTTGTGTTGATCTTCCCAATATTTTTTATTGCTGTATTCAAAAAACTCCCTCCGTAAATATATTAAATGTTCCTGGACATGTTCTATATCTAATTTATTTGGTTCTTTTTTTCTTTTTTCTTTTTTGCTTTTAATTCTATATATATGCTTTTACTCCTATCCTTTATATAAACATTATCTAATTTTTTAATCTCCATTTCTAATTTTTTTTCCTCTCTTCTTGTCATCTCTTTAAATTACATGTTTCCCTAATGCAAGTTCCTCTTGTAACCGCTTTCATACTATCCCATAATAGAGCTTGAAAAACCTATCAATTATTAATATCCCAAATATTTTGCCACTCTTTTCCAATTTTACCCACTATATCTTTATTATTAAATATTCTGATGTCTAACCTCCATGTCTTTGCTTTTCTATAATCCTTTTACTATAAAATCCATATTTATTATTGCATGGTCTGTAACTCTTATCCCTTCTATTTCTGTATTTAATACCTTTGAAACCGTATTTTTAGATACAAAAATAGTCTATTCTAGAATAGTTTTTATGAACTGATGAGTAGTAACTATAATTCCTTTCATCCTCTTTAATCAATCTCCACACATCTTTTAATTCTTTTCTATTAATTATCTTATTCAGGGGTGTAATATTACTTAATCTATCCTTTATTGTTAGATCTGATTTATCTTAGCATTTATCCATAACCATATTAAAGTCTCCTTCCATAATTATGTAGTCTCTCTGCATATCTTCCATTTCCTTAAACACTTTTTCATAAAATTCTTTTTTATTTTCATTTGGAGCATTCATATTAACCAACAAATACTTTTCTCCCCCCATAATTGAAATTTCAGAAAAATGGGGTAACCCCAGCTGTAGCTTATTCAGTGATTCTGAGAGTTTCCTAATTTCTTTCATTAGAAGATCTTTCTTGTAGAAGCTTGTTACTCTCATGATTACATCTCTGGGAACCAGTCCTCTCTTAAAATTTAATGTTCTATGTAAATGTTCCACTTCCTTCTCATTCCAGGTAATTTGAGGAACAATACTTTGTAACCATTTAAAAATCTCTGTCTTCAGAGTTTTCGGTGTTTCATTTGACATCTCAGGAAAGCCTCAAATATGAAGATTATTCCTTCTATTACGATTCTGCAAGTCAATGATTTTTCTTTCAAGTTGGTCCAATCTTGTTGAATGTTCCAAGGTTATCTTTTGCTGAGCTTTCTGTTCAATTTATATTGATTGTACTTTTTTATCCATTTCCTGGATCTCTTTTTTTATAGTCTCCAAAGATTTATTGAATTCATCCATAATTTGCTTAGATATAGCTTCTGATAATGTAGCATTAATTTTTGTTTAAGATTTTGTTGCTTTTCTGTTGCTGTTCCACTAGCAGCTGGGTGAGCCATGTTTTCATTCCTTGGTCAGGATCTGGCTTTTTTCCCAGAACTTCTGAATCTTATTCTCTGGGTTCCTTGGGCTTGGCTCCCATTCTGATTTTCTGCATTGTCTCCACAGATTTTTTTTTCCATTTCTATATTATGAGTTTCAAAGTTACCTTGTGAGTTGGCTTTTTGCAAATGAAAATATGCCTTATCTGAAGACTGTCTGCTTGCGACCCTTTTTTTTTCTCTTGGATATCTGTCAACTTCTAATCAGTATTGTGTCTCAATTGAGACACACAATTTTGTATTTTCTCTCGTTATACTTTAATTAATATTTCAGTATTTCAGTTCTTCAAAATCACTGTCACATATATTTAGGCTGTTTAAACTTACTTTTATTTTGTAAATCTTAACATCCACTTAGCACAGCAACCATCCTGCTGGAAATGCCAAATGAGAAAATGCTGTTTATTTTTCTTTCTGCTCTTTAAAGCTTTATTTAAACAGTTCCATTCTATTCTCCTCCCATTCCAATTTATTTATTTATGTTTACTCACAATCTTTGTTCCATTTGGAAGAGATTCTTTGACTTACCTGCTTTAGCTTTCAGGAGAAAATAATCTTAGCTGTTCACATCATCGCTCATGGCTTCTCCTCCCAGGGTTAATTTAAAGGAAGTGGCCCATTTTACAACCCAGCTTTCAGTGTTTTGCCTCATTATTTCCCAAGTTGGTCAGCAAAAGAGCATAGACTCACCAAATGCTTCAAGGATATAGGATTTCTTGTTCCTTCCCAGGGCCACAGATCAATTTTCCTAGTCTTCCCAGTCAAACAATAGAAATCTGGAGTGGCCTCTCTATACTTATTCTGGAAATGTTAACAAACCTGGGACCTTATTGCATGGGGTAAAAAAAATCCAGTTTACCTCTCCTGAGTTGAATGGCAATTCAGGAGGCAGCCGGGTCCTATCACATGTAATTTGCCACCGAATCTGGAGATGAAGTGTATTCCGGGTATAGCCTAGGTCTCAGGAATAATTTGGGAGACACATTTTGAAACTGGGAGCTTTTTGAATTGGAAAAATGGCTGCCAAAGTGTGTCAGGGACACAGGTTGCACCCAGGCTGTATTCAACCAGTGGATTTGGCAGTGAATTACATGTAATAAGACCTGGCTGCCTCCCAAATTAGCATTCAACTTGGGAGAGGTAAGCTGGGTTTTTAACCCCATGCAATAGGATCCCTGATATGAATCAAGATATGGATCTGCTACAAGCATTACAAGCACCAAATATTTTGAGAGCATGAGAGTGATTATAGAGAATTTCTGTGCAGAACAAATTTAGCATTAAAATACAGGAAGCATACTTTCAAAATTAATATATATTCTTAGGACTCTGATCACTTTGGTGTTTTTTTCCCAAAGGATTAAAATTTTCAACACTGTCAGGATCAGTGGACTCAGTTCCCAATGACCAAGAGAACAGCGTGATTAAAACAAAATATTTAATTCCAGAAATTGAGACAGATGTTCCTCTGTCCAGGGTTCATGTCAAAACTGAAAAGTTTCCCCCTTGGATCATAATTAAGAGTTCCCATTATCCAGCCCCCCTCCCTGGATAAAATCCCAACCATTTGATCTGGATTAAAGTGACCTTTCATGTTTCCTCTTTCTTTTCCTGCATTATCATCCAATTACACTTAAGGAAGGAGAGCATCCCTGGTTTATAGCCCCAATCCACTTGTAGGAACAACAGGGTCATAAAACTACAAATCTCTCTCACCTCTGGCTATTTCCCACCTCCCATTGTTTCCCAAGCTTGGCTTCCCACATGATTCCCATTCCCTTTTCAATAAATCAGCATCTTATCATCTCAATGATTTCTTAGCTGTGGTTCCCCACAGTTGTCTCCCTTAGTCAGGGCAGTCAGTGATCCGGTGCCCCTTTTGCCTGCATGCCAGGCAAAATCCTAGTCTCATCTGCCACTTTCATTCTGATTCTTGGCCCTTGGCCTCTGTCTCCTTGTTACAGAAGGTGCTTGAATTTGGATTAGTCCCCTTGACCACTTCTGGTCTCTGTTGCCTCATCAGGCAGATTTCACCATCCCCAGCCAACCAGATCCATTCCATCACAGTTCAGGGATTGTCCCTCATCTGGACACATTAGAGGAGGTCCAGTCACAGCCCCTCCTTGAAGTATTGCAACTTGGTCATTTTGGGCCAGTCTGGAACTTGTGCCACCAGTCCACGAAGTTCCACTGCATATTCAGTCACTGACTGGGCACCTTGCTCCAGCAGAATAAGCCTGGATCAGGCCTTCTTCACCCAAAAAGGATCCTCAAACCAGGCCTGCAGGGCCGCCACAAAAGTTCATCAAGTTTCTCAGTTCCACTGCATTTCCATCATATAACTGCACCAACCAATCTCATGCTCCAGGTGTATGACCACACACCTAACTTTTGCTCCTTCACTGGGAAAGGTGTGCCCCCCCCATTCATTCATGTGTCTTTCCACCTGGGCTAGAAAATAGGGCAATTGGCTTCACATACCATTGAATCGCACCCCCAGTTGCCTTGCTGCAGGGATGAGCAGGGCTGAGGCCATAACTGGGGCTCGAGGTGCCACCTCCCTCACCCTAGGTTAAAACAGGCACCAAGGTGCTTCTGCTGTTCTAGTGCCCTCACGGATCTCTCCTTCCCCTGGAGTCTCCCCTGCTCCATCTCACTGTGCTTCCCCTTGCTCTGTGGGCCACATGTCCCATCAACCTCCCTGTCCCTCTGTGAGCTGATTGTCCCATCATGATACTGGTGAGCACATTTGCCACATGGTTAGGCATCTGTGGTCACCTGGGGCTCTGATCTGCTTGCAGGAACAACAAGGCCATTCCCCTCCCCCTTTTGTTTCCTAAGCTTGGCTTCCCACATGATTCCCATTCCCCTTTCAATAAATCAGCATCTTATCATAACACTACATCACCACATCACCTTATCATCATATCATCATTACATCACGTCATCATGACAGAACCATGCATATGGATCTGACAAACAGCATATGTAACCATAATTTACAATATTTCATGGAAGGACCATTAGCAGGACAATGCATGCACATATTTTCCAGCAGTGCTCTGACACTCAGTCCTAGTCTGAATATGTCTATTGAATCCTACAGAAAAAAGGGGGGATGGTGATTGCAGACCTGGAAAACCCCATGGAAATACAAACAAGATTCAAAGTTGAAATTCTCACTCATATGGAAAGAGAAAGAGTTCTTCTGCATTGCATTGTTACCCCAGGCTTTTGTTCCCCCCCCCTCCATCACCCCTCATATTTTATATCAAGCCTATATTAAAATGGACACTGGCTGGGTGACTTGTGTATGACCCCTGTGTAGAAGCTGACCCTTCATTGGAGACATGCCAAACTACTTCTCAGCAAAAATTGCAGGCTTAAAGAGCTAACAGAGGAAGGAGGGTGCCCACTGGATGGAATCATTGGCATTATCCAGCACCACCTTTTGTGTTTAAAGAAGGATGAGGAGATTATGGCCAAGAAATTATGGAGCTAGCTCCTAATAAGACAAAGGTTTGAGAGCCAATGAGCTAATCCCTTCTGTTGGAGAATGTACACCCATCAACCATTGTATTCAGACCAGTTTTAGTCCTTTCTTTCCTGATTTGGAAACTGGTTCCAACCCATTTTAGTGCATTCACTGGCTAAGATGATGCTCCCTAGCTATTTTCAAGGAGGTTTCTGGTTTGATCTGCTCTAGGACTCACTTATTTGTCCTTTTGGCTGTCCATGGAATCCTCAGCACTCTTCTCCAGCACCACATTCTCTCAAATGAATTGATTTTCTTATCATCTTTCTTAACTGTCCAGCGCTCACATCCATAGATGGTAATAGGGAATACAATCGCTTGTATGAGTCTAACTTTTGTGTTGAATTGTATGTTTGCATTTTAGAATCTTGTCTAGTCTTTTCATAGCCACCCTCCTTTCTTAGTCTTTTCCTGATTTCCTGATTTTGAAAGGGAATATTGGAGAGTGATGTTATACATGATAGCTATAGCAAGAATTCAGTATGTACAAAAATGAAAACATAAAGATTTACTGACAATTGAAGAGTGTTTTTTGTAATTGACTGATATGATGGAAATGGATAAAATCACCTATTGGTTGAAAGACAAATCTTTGAGTAAAGTTGAGGAAAAATTGACTTGAGTTAGGAATTATTGGAAATGCAAATGGCCAAGCCTATGGAATAACAAATGAAATGGTAAAATATCCAAAGCTGGATAGATATATAGAAATATGGAATTATGTTAGAGGAGAGAGGAGAAAAATAACAGTAGAAAGAACAATGAAGTCAGTGATGTGTTTACCCAATTATAAAGATAAATTATTGATCTTTATAATTGTGTAAACACATCACTGACTTCTCATCTAATAAGGTTAGATTAGAAGTATATGGTAAATTGAATAACAAAGACACATTTCCATCTTGTGGCATTTGTTATTGATCTGTTGGTTTTTATATTCATATATTGGTTGTTTGAATAAGAAAAATAAAAAAAGATTTAATCAAAACAATAGCTTATGCAGAAATTAAATTTTTACCCAAAAAGTTACAAAATGTAAAAAAATCATTTTTTTAAAAAAAATGTGCAAAATCTCTTCTAGTTTGGCCCAGTGGAGAGGTGGTCTTTTAATCTTTTATTGTTGTTTACAAGAATGAAATAAGTAAAGATTTAATAGCATTATTTTAACTCAATTTAACATTTATTTACTGGGATTAGTCAGTCATTTGTCTGTTCTGTCAGCCTAATATTAAAGTTTTTTTCCCCTTTTCAGCTATTTCTTTCAACTGACCCCATAAATCTATTTCATACATCCTGGTCTGTAAATATACCCCATCAATCCTCCATTTTATCTGAACCAATTAGCAGCAATACCAACAAAGTTAGGACTACAAGACTGCAGAAGTTCTTCATGGTAAAATTGCTGAAAACTCTGTGTTAAAAAGCTTAACACTTGCACCAATGTTAGGGTCCTTGAATGCACCTTTCTTATCAAACTTATTTGTGCTGAGAAATTACAATAAGATGAAGTCCGTAAGAAAGCCCCAATAAAGTGAAGAAAACACTTAGCTGAGAGTAAATTCCATTGAAATTAATTATGCTTGCTTGTAAGTAGACATAAATAGAAATTTTGCTTTCTGATGCAACTATAGGGTAAAAATAATGCAACTTAACACCACTTTAAATGCTGTTGCTCCATCCTATAGAATCCTGGGATATGTAGTTTTACAAGGTCTTTAGATTTCTCTGCCAAAGAGTGCTGGTGCCTCACAAAACTCCAAATCCCAGGATTCTGTAAGATGGAGCCATAGCAGTTCAAAGTGACATCAAAGTGCATTATTTCTACATTATTATTATTATTATTATTATTATTATTGTAAAAGTAACTAATATTGTAGTATTCTCGAAATCCACCAGACCAGACTGAATACATCACCAAATTTCAGATCCCAGGATTCCACAGGACAGAGCCATGATAGTTAAAGTGATATCAAAATGCTTTATTTCTGTAGTGTGGATACATCCTAGGACTGCACGTACAAGACTGCAGCTGCTGCATATATGTGGAGCTAGAACACACTATTGGAAGCCATGGGTAATTTTTGCAAATTTCTTCCAATAGCAAAAATCTCTTCTTGACAGAGGAGAAACTGTGATATGGTCCTTGTAGCATCATTTAGTATGAGCCTTTGCAGACTGCCAGAAATAGTGCAAATTGAGTCCACTTTAAATTGAGGCACTGCCCTGGCTCAATGCTAGGGAATTATGGGAACTGTATTTTTTTCTAATATATTGAGCCTTCTCTGTCAGAGAGCTCTGGTGCCACAATAAATTACAGTTCCCATAATTCCCTAGCATTGAGCCAGGGCAGTGCCTCAATTTAAAGTGGACTCAATTTGCACTATTTCTGGCAGTCTGCAAAGCTCCTATGGGGGGAAGCAGACCAGGGCATCAGGGACGCCCTGGGACGGTGCGCCGCGGGACCGCGGTAGCCGGACCGAGGTGCACCGTAGGCGCCTCTGAAAGGAGCACAAAAATAGACAGGGAAAGTGCATCCTAAACGCATAGGGTGCACTTTCCCTGTTTTTTCCGCCACAGCGCGTGTGGTCACTGCGGCAGGAGATTGCCCCCTGAGCGCTGGCCATGCGGAGGGCCGGCAGCTCCGAGGGCTACCTCAGGAAGATGAAGGAGCACCGCGCATGCGGTTGCTCCTCCTCTTCCGGGTCTCGCAGATGACTCAATTAGTCGTCTGCCAAGACTCTATGTTTCCTTAGTGATTGTTCAACTTTTCCTTTGCATCTAGCACCTTAAACTCCCAGTTCCAAGGCAGGAATAAAACACAAAGGTTTCTTGTTAACAGCAACAAGGAACCTTTCTGTGTCATTCCCATCTTGGAACTGCCTTCAAGTTGACTACAACCCTATGAATAAGAGACTTCAAGGGGCCTCTGCAGACTGGCCCAAAGAGCCAGGCTGGAGGTAGAGATGTGGCAAGGCAGCCGCATGCCAGCCACCCCAACCCCACACAGTGCTATCCTGATGCTGTGCACCGTTACACATGGTATGCGGCATCAGGACACTCTCCCAGCACAGTGTTCTGACACGCTGCACTGAAAATGGAAAGGAAGAGTCACGCACTGGCTCTTAGAGCAACCTTTTGCCGCCCCTAAAAGGAGCAGCATTTTGCCCCTCTTTTCGGGGCGGATCCAAAGGGAGGATCGGAACTGCAGCATGGGGTTCCCATGGCCCCGATCCACTGCTTCACGAGGCAGCCCAAAGTCACCCTATCCTCAACAACCCTGCTCAGCTCTTGTAGATTCAGTCCTGTGGCTTCCTTGATGGGATCTTTGCATCCGGAATGTGGTCTTCCTCTTTTCCTATTGTCCTTAACTTTACCAAGCATTATAGTCTTTTCCAGTGAGTCCTTTCTTCTCATGATAAGTCCAAAATAACATCACCAGGCTTATCTAGAATAACATCACCTTTGACCCGGTTCCCTTCATCAGACAGTGTTATTTTCTTGATTTCTGCCTGTCAGAGTGCCTATTGTTCTCTACAGCATTCAAATTTGATATGTGTTTATAGTTTTATTTATTGTTTTAATTTAGATTTTAATGTAGAATTGTATTTAATATATTTTTAAGGAGGGGTTAAAATGTTTGTTGTATTGTTGGGGTTTTGTAATGGATTTTAGATGTAAGCTGCTTTGATAGCTTCGGCTAAATGCAGGATATAAATATATTATTATTATTATTATTATCATCATCATCATCATCATCATCACCATCATCATCATTATTATTATTTTAAATACGTCAACCTCAGTTTAGTCATCTCTACTTCCAAGGGAAGCTTGGGCTTCATTTATTCTAGGATCCATCCATCAGTCCTAGAATGGTACTTCAGATTATTATAATTAAATAGCCGTCTGCAGTTACTCACCAGAGGATAAGGAAGCCTCTACCTTTGTTTTCCTTCCAACTTTTTCCTTAGGCTTTTAAATCACACTCTTGCTGTTCCTCAACTATTTATAATCATCCGAGGAAGTGTCCACCTTTGCAATTTGTATGGAAGGGGTCCTCTTCTCAGAACCAGGGAACCAGTTCTTAACCATGAAATACCTGTCTCTTTATATTTGCTTTTAACAATAAAGTACATCGAGATCAAAGTTTCAGCCAGGCTAATCATCCTACCTTCACCTGGTAGGAATATAAATCAGTTCCCATACCAGTATTTTAGAAGCACTCACAACTTCCCCTGAAATGTTTTTCCTTTCAACTCCCTCTATTTAATATCAGCATGGATTCTGGAGTAAGTCTAGAGGTGGGATTTCAAGGCCAGGCAGCAGAGTTCAGTGAGGGGAGAGAGAGCCACTTCAACCATCCACAAAGTAAAGACGTCTCCCACAGAATCTGAGAGTGAGAGAGCAGCAGTCTGCAGAGAGAGATGCTGTTTCAACTATGGGAAAAAGGGGTATCTTCAGAGAGGATATTGGATGTCTTCAGCAGTGCAGAAGAGAACCATAGCCAGCCATAAGAAGAAGAAGCCTCAGGAAAAGAAGAGTATTGCTTCACAAACTGAAGGGTGTGTTGGACAGTGGGGCCACTCATCACATGTTCAAGAGTCCAAAACTCCTAAAGGACTTAAGACCTACTCCAGTGTCATTTGTTTGTTTAGCAGATGGAGCTCCTAGCAAGGTTCAGCAAATGGGAACTGCTTTCATTCCCAGTTTTGGAAAGACATTTAACAATGTACTGTGTGCAAACAATCTTGAAAATTGTGCAGTGAGTGTTTTCACACTAACATCTGATGGGTATCAAGTGTCATTTCAAGGGAGTGGGTGCACAATATATTCAAATGGGTCTGGCTGTGCCAGAGGGTAAAAAGAAAAAAGCTTTATCACATGGAGGGAAAAACAAAGTCTACTAATATTTCTCATTGCAATTGAATTGTGACCATTACTTGCATAGGCTCATGGGACATGCAAGTTTTTCTAGTCTTTCTCATTTGGAAAAGGTGTGTCCAGAGTTAAAGATAAGCCCCTTTAATAACTATTTGAATTGTTTAGTGTGCAAAAAGATAAAGCTGAAAGCTTTCCCTGTGCCTAAGGAAATCAAGTGTGCGACCCAGAGTCCATTTCAGGTGGTACATGCTGATCATGCACAGTGAAGGGGGCAACAAATAGATGTTGGTCATTGTGGATAGGCACACAAGATATGGATATGTCTTTCTGTTAAAAGCCAAAGATGGGGGAGCTGCAAAACCTAAGCAGTGGGTAAACTCAGTGGGGAGGAAGTTTCCACACAAAGTTGTTGCATTGGTAACTAACCAGGGAAGCAAATTCCTCAACACCTATTTTCAAAATTGGCTAAAACAGAAAGGCATTCACCATATAACGCTGTATCCTGCAACTCCACAGGAGAATGGTCTGGCTGAAAGGCACGTTGGAATTATTAGTCAAATGTGTAATTGCTTGATGCTGGGTGTACAAGCTCCTGCCCACAGAAAGCCACATTATCAATAGAATGTGGTGTTCAGTTATTCATCAAACTCAATATTTTCTATTGTATGGTTGTGCACCCAATCTGAACCATTTAAGAATTTTGGGGCAATATGTAAATGTGCTTGTTCCACCACAATTCTAGAAAAAGGGAGAACAAAAGTGGAGAAGACCTCACTTTGTTGGCTATGAAGGGAACAAATACATGTTCTTGATGGGCAATGGTAGAGTAATGTTATGGTGCTGGGTGTTATCAGTATGCTGATGACACCCAAATCTATTTCTCCATGTCTCGTTCGTCGGCCCATGGCATCTCCTCTTTCAATGAATGTCTTCAAGTGGTAATGGGCTGGATGAGGAAAAACAGATTGAAACTGAATCCAGACAAGACGGAGATGCTCACGGTAGTGGCCCCGAAACCAAGAATAGGCTTGCAACCTCCAGTCCTGGATGGGGGTCACATTATCCTCCAGTGTATGTGTTTGCAGTCTGGGGGTGCTCCTTGACTTGTCACTCCTGATGACAAATCAGGTAAATGCAACAGTCAGGAGCGCCTGTTATCAGCTTCAGCAGATATGCCAGCTGCACCCTTTTCTGGAAGTAAGAGACCTCGAGACTGTTGTGCACGCACTGGTAACCTCACGTCTCGACTTCTGTAATGCATTCTACATGGGGCTACCCTCATGCTTGGTTTGGAAGCTTCAGTTGGTTCAAAACATGGCAGCCAGGCTCATTTCTGGAACATCTAGGAGGAACCACATCACTCCAGTTTTGAGGTTCCTCCACTGGCTGCCTATCAGCTTCCGGGCCCATTACAAGGTGTTGGTTATCACCTTTAAAGCCCTAAATGGCTTGGGTCCAAACTATCTCAGGGACCGCCTCCTTCCATACAATCCTCCCCATGTTCTTCAGTCCTCTGGGAGGAATTTGCTGCAGCCTCAAAAATCAAGGCTTGCGGCAACCTCCCAGAGGGCTTTTTCTGTTGTCACCCTCAAACTCTGGAACGGCCTGCCGGGTGAGATCTGTCAGTTGACATCATTAGACAGCTTTAAAAAAGCTGTCAAGATGGATCTCTTCCACCAGGCCTTTCCGGATTAATTATCCTGGCTTAGGGCTCCTTGACTCCTGCATTCCTCTCATGGCACCATCATCTGTTGATAGATGAGGAACGCAGTAGAGGTTGATCAGGGCATTGTAATCTGTTTTCAATATGTTTTATTGTAATATGTTTTATATCATTTATGTTTTAAATTTTATGTTTATTGTTATCTTAACTATGTGTTATTTAATACTGTTTTAAGGGGGGTGGGTCAGTTTGGGGTTATGTTGTATGGGTTTTATTGTAATCTGCTTAGATTGTCAATAAGTGGGATATAAATTATTATTATTATTATTATTATTATTATTATTAAAGTTTTCCAGAATGCTAATTTTGAAAAACACAGTGATTGGGAGATATTACACTGTATTTGTACCACTGGGCATTAAGCCACAAAATGCCAGAAATTGAGGGGTGGATTTCCCTAAGTAATAATAATAATAATAAATTTTTATTTATAAACCACCCCTCTGCACAGCAATCGGGGCGGCTTACAACAAGTTAAAAATAAAGCAGTTAAAACATTCTGACTCCCCACACCCTCCACCCACATCCTGCACCCCTTAAAACTTAATTAAACTTGAAAGAATTAAAATATAACAAGAGTAACAAATATAAGAAATAAACAAATAACAACAGCAGCAATAATACCATAATCAGCAGAGAGATTAGGGATAGAATAAAATCCAAATATACTCATCCCTCTGCACAATAAAATGTAAAGCCAGGCACATCATAGGGCACTGCCTCCATGCTACACACACAAACACCTTTATAAACTATTCCCACACACATGTTTGAGCCTAGGAAAGAGTAAAAATGGTACCAAAGATGCAAACTAATAGTGAGAATAATGAGAATGAGTCAGGAAGAACAAATGTAATCATTTCCAGAAGGACTTACCAAGTCAGAAGGGAACCAGATAGGTTTGTCATCCAAGAATCAAGATTTGCACTGTGGTAGCTGAGGAATGTGACAGTTTTCAGGACATTTTGAGATTTCCTGAGGAGGAACAAGAGAAGTGGAACCAAGCCAGGGACTCTGAGTTTGAATCACTTGTGGTAAGGGGAGTGTTTGAAGTAGTAGCAAGGCCAGCAGATCACAAGGTAGTGGGTTGCAAGTGGGTCTACAGGAAGTTGAAAATGCCAGATGGAACTCAGAAGTACAAAGCCAGGCTTGTTGCAGAAGGTTTTTCACAAGATGAGTATGAGAGTTATGATATGACCTTTTCTCCAACAGCCAAGCCTCAGAGTTTAAGGACAGTGTTTGCAGTAGCAGGAAAAAGGAAACTGGAGATAAGGCATGTTGATTTTGAGACAGCATACCTAAATGTATGTTTGGAAGAGACTGTGTTCATGGAACAACCTCCAGGGTATGACTATGCCAATAGCAACAAGGTATCTCTCTCTCTGGCTTTTCTTCACAAACGAATTTTCAGGAAGGACTCATCTCATGCTTTCTGCAAGCATGCTGATGACTAAAAAGGCCAATCCATGATAACCAAGTTTGGTTGCAGAAGGCACAGCAGAAGGTCTCCTTGGGTGATGTTTCCGGGTTGTGATGCTTTCTGAGTTGTCGTTTCTCTTCGAGACTTGTTTGATGTGAATTCTCAAATAAGGCTGCAGCATTGTGGATAGTGTGTCTCCATGCCTCCTGATGTGAGGCCAGGGTGGATCATTGTTGGTAATCAATTTGGCCGAGCCTGAGATGTTGTTTCAGGGAGTCCTTGTATCACTTTTTTGGAGCGCCCCTCTTACGCTGACCCATGGTGAGTTCATCGTAGAGTACTATTTTTGAGAGGAGATGGTCCTCCATCCTAGAAACGTGCCCTGCCCAGGGCAGCTGCGTTTTCAATAGCATGGCCTCAATGCTGGTGATCCCTGCATGCTCAAGGACAGCAACATTTGTCACATAGTCAATCCAGTGTATATTTAGGATTGTACGTATACAGCGCTGATGAAAGCGTTCTAGGAGTCGTAAGTGTTGGCGATAGGTGACCTATGTTTCAGACCCATAAAGAATAACAGACAGTACAATGGCTCTATATACACTGATTTTTGTGCTTTGCCTCAGATGTTTGTTACTCCAAACTCTTTTGCAAAGTCTTCCAAATGCACTATATGCCTATAATCTGTGATCGATCTCTTTGTCAATCTTGGCGTCTGAGGAGATGATGCTTCCCAGGTAGGTGAACTGCTGAATGGACTTAAGCACAGATTTGCCTACAGTGATGATGACTGCATCTCGGAGATCAGATGCACTTCTCATTTTTCCCAGCAACTCACAAGGAGTTTGTGGAATTTAGCATGGAGTACATGACCTCTGTGTTTCCAAACTTCAGGTGGGATTCCATCAATCGAAGCTGCCTTGCCATTTTTCATCTTCTTTATGGCCTTAAGGGTCTCTTCCAAAGTGGGAACTATGTCCAGTTCATTTTTCATCGGTTTTTGTATCATATGTTGGATAGCTGAGCCTTGGACTACTCGGTTGGCACTGAAGAGACTTTGAAAATGTTCAGTCCATCGATTCAGGATGGAGGCTTTATCAGTAATTAGTGTTTGACCATCTGTACTGTATAAGGAGCTTTGGACCTGATAAGTAGGTCCAAACACTGCTTTAAGAGCTTCATAAAATCCTGTAAGATCACCCAGATCTACACAGTGTTGTGTCTTTTCTGCTATATTGATCCACCACTTGTTCTGAATGTCTCTGAGTTTTTGTTGAAGTTTACTAAAAGCAAAAGCAAAAGCAAAGCAGCTTCATTTATATACCGCTTCATATTGCGCATGGGATGTCTAAGCGGTTTACAACTGTGAGCTGATTGCCCCCCAACAGCTGGGTACTCATTTTAGCGACCTCAGAAGGATGCAGGCCTGAGTCAAGCCTCAGCTCTGGCTGGTATTGAACTCGCAACCTTGTGGTCTATGAGTGAGTGGCTGCAGTACAGGCATTTAACCACTGCACCACCAGGGCTGATGAGACAGAAAGCTGCTTTTCTTACATGGCAAGTTGGTTGGGCGAGGTATGCCTGGTGAGCAGTTCTCTTCTTTGCCAACAGCTCCTGGATCTCTTGGTTGTTTTCATCAAACCAGTCTTGATTTTTCTTGTGGGAGATGCCAAGGGATTGTTCCGCAGACTGGAGGATACTGTTTTTGATATGTTGCCAAAGCACTGTAGGAGAAGGATCTGTAGGGTGGTCTTCAAGTTTTGTTTGCAGATTTGCCTGTAAGTTGTCTCTCATGGTAGGTTGTTGAAGATTGTTGCCTTGGAAACTCCTTTTTAACAGGCCACCCCTCTTAGGTTTGAGCTTAAGATGAAGATTTAGTTTACATATTATGAGGCAATGATCTGTTTGGCATTTTGCACTGGGCATCACTCAAGCATGACGGACATCACAAATGTTTCTCTGGTGGACTAGAACATAGTCAATAAGGTGCCAATGTTTGGATTGAGGATGCATCCAGGTTGTCTTCAAGCTATCTTTCTGCTGAAAGATAGTGTTTGTAATGGTCAGCTGTTGTTCTGTGCAGAACTCTAGCAGGAGGCGTCCAATATCATTGCAATTTCCAACACCATGCTTGCCTAAAACACCTTTCCAGGCTTCAAAGTTCTTTCCTATGCTGGCATTGAAGTCACCAAGGATAATTTTTCTTCTATGGGGACTTTTTGTATGAGGTGGCATAGGTCTGTGTAGAATTTGTCTTTCTCTACAGGGTCGGCTTGCATAGTTGGGGCATATATACTGAAGAGAACAACATGTGGGACACATAAGGAGATAATGTGATCAGAGTGACCTGTTGGCAAGGTTTCAAGTTTGGAGGCAATGGAGTTTTTAATCATAAAGCCTACTCCTGAAAGATGTCTTTCAGTTTTGGGTTTGCCAGACCAGCTAAGCGTGTAGCCGACGCCATGCTCTTTAAGGATGCCTTCCTCGTGGAGATGAGCTTCACTAAGAGCAGCGATGTCAATATTGAGTCATGATAGTTCATGGGCTATTAGAGCAGAGCAACTGCCTCAGGATGTCCACTATCTGCAGAGTCTTGCATGGTTCTGATGTTCCAGCATGCAAACGTCAGTTTATTTACACCTTTGGAGGCCGGTGTGTGCCTTTGTTTCTTTGTCTTTGTTCGATCGCATCAGAAGATGTCCATTGTCTGTGGCTAGCCAAATGGGTAGATGGGGATGAGCTTTCATTAGGCCATCTGTTCTAGGCCCCTCTCCATATGGAGCAAGCAGTGCTCCCCTTTAAAAAGGCTGCTTGGTCATTCAGGATGCTGCCGAACAAGACTGTCATCTCCTGGGTCAGCCTCAAGCGACCAAGTCCTGAACCGCCTGCATGCAGGGTTGGGTCTGTGGCTTCCAGTGCATCTTTACACCTGCCGTTTTGTCCCTTGCCTATTGCTACAGGGCTTTTTTGAAGACTGGATTTGTCCTTTGAGTCTGTGCAATGGATTTTTCTGGTGGAGCGCAGTGTGCACAGAACTGCACACAGTAAACCAAAGGTTCATCTGCTGTGGCCTTGAAAGCATGGATGGTAGCAACAAGGTCCTCAGGTTGTAGGTTTAATCAGAGTTTTCTTCTCTTAGATGGTTGACCTTACAGGGTTGGATGAGCACCATCTGCCTGGATTTGAGATTAGAATTTTCCTTCTCCTAGGATGATTGCCATATGGCTAGGGAGCCCATCCTGCCCTTTGACACTCTTTGTCAGACCCTTCGGTTTTGACCTGTCTGGCATGGAAGGTCCTACCGGTGGCTATTATACCACCTCCAGCATAGCTCAAAACTACATTAGGGTATGCAAGCCTCTCCCTCACGACAAGGGGCCATCAATGGAGAGGAGCGATAAGGTGTACAGATTGAAGAAAGCCCTGTATGGATTGAAGCAAAGTACTAGGTGCTGGAACAGATAAATTCACGAGTTTGTCAAACTTGGGTACAAATGCAGCGTGACTGATGTATATGTGTATACTAAGGGTAGTGTCATCCTAGTGATCTATGTTGATGATCTTTGAGTGGCTGCAAGTAGTTTGGATGAAGTGAAGCATGTACAGGAGGAGTTAGCAAGAAAAATCAAACTGAAGGATTTGGGCAGTTTGAAGACTTATTTAGGAATCAAAGTAGAGAGAACCCAGGATGGGGAGATTTTGTTGTGTCAGAGGAAGAAGATTGACAAGATTGTGGAGAAGTGTGGATTGAGCAATGCTAAGGTAGTAAGAAGCACCATGACACCTGAGTTTGCTTGTTTAGAGTCATAAAAAGTGTTTTAGCATCCTGAATTGTTCCATTCAGTGCTTGGAAGTCATTTGTTCATTGCAAACAACACAAGGCCAGATATCAGTTTTTCAATGGGGTTGTTGAGTAGGAGAACCTCAAAACCCAGATTAGTGGATTGGACTGCTTTGAAGCATGTGGTGCAATATCTCAAAGGAACAAGAGACAGATGGCTGGTGATTGCTGGAGGTGTGTCTCACTAAAGGACTATGCAGACAGCTCCTTTGCATCAGAGACAGCAGACAAGAAGTCAGTTTCTGGTTTGGTCATCAGATTTGCTAACAGTCCTGTTATGTGGAGATCCAGAAAACACAGTTGTGTAGCTTTGAGCACGGCAGAAGCTGAATTCACTGCACTTTCAGAAATGACTAACAAAGTCAGGCAGCTATTAGGGGATCTTGGTGAACCATGCCCTCTACCAATAGTGATCAATGAGGACTCACAAACTTGCATTGCAATGGCTGAAGCAGAAAATTTGAAAATCAGGACGAAATACATTGGGTAAGGTACCAGTATGTGCATAAGTTAACGCAAGGTGGAATCCTCAAACTGCAATAATCCAGATTTACTCACAAAGGCATTGCCTGTAGAAAGTCACAAAAGACTAACAGGTAGGCTGGGCCTTGGGATAAAGAATTGTACACAATGAAAACTCTTGGGACTGTATGAGTAAAAATGTATTCTGATGTAGTTTGTTTATCATTTATGGCAAATAAGACATTTTGGAGGGGATTGTCAGTATATTTTTGCCCCAGGTAGTGTAAAATGTCTCAGGTGAATGCAATGGGTTAAAGAGGAAATACTGATTCAGAGGAAGCTGATGCAACTTGAGCATGGAGATCAATCATAGCAGGTCCAAACTGGACTGTCACTGTGGACACATAACAGGAATCTGATGAAACACTAGTAGGGGGTTGGATCAGAAGCCTTTTTGTGTTTGTGTATATAAGAGGAAATGCTCCAGTGTAATATGTGGTGGTGTGAATGTCAGTTGATGGCAGAACATTATGTCAGTTAGTGTAAATATTGCTGTATTGTGCTAGTAAATACTTTGCTGCAACTAAGATTAAAAAGCCTCTTCAGAAGAACCCAGCAGTCGTGAGTACTTTTCCAGACTTAGCAGTGGTGTCTGTTTCCTAGCTGGAAGCCTTCAATGCATGGACTCAAGTTTCCCTCTGTACTAACAGGGTTTGGCAGTTCAGAAAACAGGATCACAGGGCCATGGATTGCCAAAATGCTGTTGTGGGGGAAAGTGTGATAAGAAATTATGCCAAACTGGTATATTTCCATTCTTAAATTCACAAGTGGCAGGACAGTAGGCTGGTGTGATAAAGTCTATCCTTTCATATAAGAAAGAAAACGAGGCTGATTTGTATGTAATATATGCAGTGTTGTGTATGTGATTTAGCATGCAGTTCCACTGTTCCACTAATCTATTTTCAACTCTGGGTCTAACTTAGCAATAAGTGCTGCGGATAGTCCAACATAAGCTTCCAAGATATCTCCCTTTTCTTTTCTTCCTCTGAACTCTAGATTCTCCTCTGGACCCAATCTTTGCACCAATGTCTTTTTTTTTTTTCTGGATGCTTTTCCATCACTTTGCTCAAGAGCTTCTGTCTCTTTTCATCCCAAAGCCTTTGTTGCCCAACATCACTCTTCCTTTGCATTCAGCACCAGCTGCAACTGGACCATTCATAGTTTGATTTACTATTTTGTTGTTTTTAGCTGTCAAGTTGACAATGTATTGTGGCCCTATTGTCCCTACAGATAACGAGAGACCTCAAGATCCCCAATGAACAACTGCTCTTTTCAGGCTTTCCAAACTCAGGGACATGGTTTCCCTGTTTGAGTCTACCTGTAGTGTGATCTCCCTCTGTTACTACCGCCTTCCACTTCATCAGGCATAGTTCTCTTTTCCAATGAGTCACCAAAACATAATAATACTAATACTACTAATAATAATAATAATAATAATAATAATAATTTATTTATATCCCATCCTTTGGAAACCCAATCAGGGTGGCTCACAACCATAAAATCATATACAATACCCAAAACCCAACGACCCCTTCCCCCTTAAAATAGTATTAAATCTATAAGTGTTAAAACAGACAGTTCATCAATAAAACAATTAGCAACCAGCAATATACACCCACGGCAATAATCCTCATCCATCCTTAGATGGGGCCACGTAAGGATCAGTGGGGTGGGGGGTACCTGAGGCTGGGATAATTAATCTAGAAAGGCCTGCCGGAAGAGATCCATCTTGACAGCCCTTTAAAAGCTGTCTAACAATGTTAACTGATGGATTTCATCTGGCAGGTCATTCCAGAATCTGGGGGCGGCAACTGAAAAAGCCCTCTGGGAGGTAGCCGCAAGCCTCAATGTTTGAGGCTGCAGCAAATTCCTCCCAGAGGACCGGAGAGCACGGGGAGGATTGTATGGGAGAAGGCGGTCCCTGAGATAGCTTGGACCCAAGCCATTTAGGGCTTTAAAGGTAATAACCAACATCTTGTAACGGGCCCGGAAGCTGATAGGCAGCCAGTGGAGGGACCTCAAAACCAGGGTAATGTGCTCCCTCCTAGATGTTCCCAAAACAAGCCTGGCTGCCATATTTTGTACCAGCTATAATTTCTGAACCAAGCACAAGGGTAGCCCCATGTAGAGCGCGTTACAGAAATCAAGGTGTGAGGTTACCAGCATGTACACAACAGTCTCAAGGTCCCTTACTTCCAGAAAAGGGCGCAGCTGGCGTATCAGCCGAAGCTGATAACAGGCGCTCCTGACCGTCGCATTTACCTGATTTGTCATCAGGAGCGATGAGTCAAGGAGCACCCCCAGACTGCGAACACAGTCACTGGAGGAGAGTGTGACCCCATCCAGGACTAGAGGTTGCAACCCAATTCTTGTTTTCGGGGCCGCTACCATGAGCACCTCTGTCTTGTCTGGATTCAGTTTCAATCTGTTTTTCCTCATCCAACCCATTACTGCTTGAAGACATTCATTAAGAGAAGAGGTGCCATTGGAATTCGAGGCCAACGAAGGAGACACGGAGAAATAGATTTGGGTGTCATCAGCGTACTGATAACACCCAGCACCATAACTCCATATAATCTCACCCAGCGGCTTCATATAGACGTTAAATAACATCGGGGACAAAATAGCCCCCTGAGGGACCCCACAAGTGAGTTCCCTCTTGCAGGAGCTACAGTCCCTGAGCAGCATCCTCTGGGACCTACCCGAGAGGAAGGACCGGAACCACTGCAAAGCAGTGCCCCCGATACCTAACCCTTTCAGGCGGTCCAAGAGGATGCTGTGATCTATTGTATCGAAAGCCGCTGAGAGGTCTAGGAGCACCAACAGGGTCACACTACCCCTGTTGATGCTCAGACACAGATCGTCGGTCAAGGCAACCGTGGCAGTCTCAGCCCCAAAGCCTGTCCTGAAGCCAGTTTGAAATGGGTCTAGATAATCAGTTTCATCCAAGACAGCTTGGAGCTGAAGAGCAACTGCCCTCTCGATCACCTTGCTCAAGAATAGAAGCAGTGACACAGGCCTATAGTTTCGCATATCCAGAGGGTCTAGGGAAGATTTTTTCAGAACCTTTCTTCAAACAAGATGGAAAATATCCTTCCCTAAAGGATGCATTGATGATATCTGTGAGGAATCTCCTCAGTGCATCTCCCCCAGGATGGCCAGCCATGATGGGCAAGGGTCAAGAGGGCAGGTTGTCTTCCTCACCTTACCAAGCAGCTTGTCCACATCCTCAGTACTCACAGATTGGAGCTGATCCACTATAACTACATCGGCGGAGTCGCTGGACACCTCGCCTGATGACTCTATTACAATAATGGCGTCTAACTCGGCTCTTATCTGAGAGATTTTATCTGCAAAGAAATTGTAAAATGCATCACAGCAGGCTGTTGTTGGGTTAAGTAAGGGATTTGGGGCAGTGGACACTCATCTCCCTTACCACCCTAAACAGCTCTGCTGGACGAGACTCTGCAGACACAATACGTGCAGAGGAGAAAGCTCTCTTCACTGCATGCATTGCCTCCCAATAGGAACAAAGTAAGTTCCTAGGGCGAGTTCTGTCAGATAGGAGTCAAGTCTTCCACCACCTGTGGTCTAGTCGTTGTCCAAACCACTTCAATCTTCCTAAGCTCAGGTGTATACCATGACCTACGGTTTGAAGCAGGATGGCAAGGACGCTTGGGAGTGATCGTGTCAATAGCCCTGGTGAGATCAGTGTTCCAAGTGTTAACCAGAGCCTCGACAGGATCACCGGCATTCCCAACCATTAAACCCTCTAAGGCTTTCTGGAATCCAATTGGCTCCATTAGCCTTCAAGGGCGGACCATTCTAATGGGTCCACCACCCCTGGTGGGGCAGAAATTGGCTCTCAGTTCCATCTTGAACAGGAAATGATCCATCCATGACAATGCGGAGGTGCTTACAACCTCCACCCATGGATATTCCTGTTCCGTACTGAAGACCACATCAAGTGTATGACCTGCACAATGTGTGGGCCCGTTGACCAGTTGGGATAGGCCCATGTTTGTCATGGTATCCATGAACTCCCGAGCCGCACCTGTTAAACTGGTCTCGAGTGGAATGTTGAAGTCTCCCAAAACTAAAAGTCTGGGAGACTCCAACAAGAGCTCTGAGACCACCTGTGTCAACTCAGTCAGGGAGTCTGCTTGACAACGGGGTGGCCGGTAGACTAGCAAAATCCCCAGGCTTAGGTACATACACTCGAAGTGAGTTGTGTTCCGGACAGGTATCCTGGTCAAGGTCAAGTTGTTCTTATGGACTAGAGCCACTCTGCCCCCTTCTCCTGAGAATTCGCTTCTAGCCAGAATTCGGGCTTGACTTGCTGTAAGAATCATTCATTTGTTTGAGTACTATTAGTAAATTGCAAAATACTCTTTTAAAACAATCAGGTTGGTTTTGTTGTACATAACCCTGATGTCTTTAGATAGTGGCTGGAATATAAATATTTTAATCAAACAAATTAATAATTTATTTTAAGAAGTTTCTCTATAATGGTCCACCAAAAATGCTGCCCTTGTAATACTACTGTGCCTCAAGAAAATGTTTTCGTTCCTCATTCCCAATGTATTGTGTAAGTATCCAATTTCTGGTGGTGGTAATGATGGTGATGGATGGTGGATAATGGTTGTTAAACAGACCAAGCCCTTCTGTTAACAGAAGGAAGTCTGGACATCTTTGAAGGGGACCAATTAGATTGGCAGTACAAACTTTTAAGGGATGTACCAGACTTCTCAACACCCTCTTGAAGACTCATTGGAGTATTTTACTGAAAATAAGATTATTTATGTGCAGGATGAGTCTCCGATTACTGAGAGTCCCATTAGTGAGAGTCCATCTCAGAAGAGTATGAAGGGCCTGAAATAGCTTGCTTCTCTTCAATAGTAACCCTGCTACCACTCTGGAGAAATGGAAGCTACTACATGTCTCCATTGGGGGAAAACCTGCTCTCTATAGACTTTGAGGAGAAAGCCAGATATTGGAGGAGGAGTTTGCTGGTATTTAATATATTTATTTCACAGCTTTATCTTTGAGAAAGATTATTGCAAGACACAACTGTAGTTTTCATTATTGCTTTTCTTCTTTCACAGGTGAATGTCAGGAGAAGGACACAGCTGTTATTTCAATCAAATCTCTTTGGACTGAAATGGAAAATATGAAAACTGAGATGTGTGCTCATAGGCAGTACTGAGGAGGCAAAAAAGCTCTTGAGCCATTGAGGGGAAGGCCACAGAGGATAAAGGAAAACTGAAAACATAGGCTTGAATCATTAGAAAAGATGATAACATTAGAAAAGACAATAATGCTAGGAAAGGACACATGTCAGATGGATGGTCTAAATCAGAAAGGACATAGGTATGAGTTTGCAGGACCTGAGCAGAGCAGTGGGGGATCTTGGAGATGTCTCACTCACAGAGGGCCAATGCAGACGGCCCATAAGGAGAGGCTCTGGGCTACCCCTGGAAGTGACAGATCGGGGCCATGGCAACTACATGCCACAGCTCCAATCCTCCTTTTTGCGACCCCAAAAAGAGTGGGCAAATGCCACTCCTTTTGGGGGGTGGCAAAAAGTGACCCCCTGAGCCACCGCTGTGGATCTTTTGTGTCCTTTTGGCCCAGCATGTATGCATCAGGCGTGCAGCATCAGGGCAGAGTCGGGCAGTAGGTGTGTGGTTGGTTCCCTAACTCTAGCCCCAAGCCAGCCCTTTAGGCTGGTCTGCATCCACTCAGAGTCACCATGAGTCAATGTCAGGGGTAGGCAACCTTTCCCCTTTAAGGGCCGAGGGACTTCAGCTCCCAGAATCCCAGGAGCTATTGGGCAACATGGGACTATTGGCCAACATGGCTGAGGCTTCTGGGAACTGAAGTTCTTCAGCCCTTAAAGGGGAAAGGTTGCCTACCCCTGGTCAATGTTAATTCAAGGGCAGTTAACAACAACAAAAAGACTTGAATTTCATTTAATGGTGTCAGAGTAGAAATCTGGAGTTGTGCAAAGGAGTTCTGCAACTTTTTGTATAAAGCAGCTTGTGACTGGCTGGACATCTGATTGCACAAGGGATTGTGGAGCAACTATATAAACTCTTCCTCAGTCACCTTGCATATTTTGTACACTAACAGTTTGCAAACCACCTGGGCAATAAAAACTAATCATTGGGCTACCACTGTTCCAAGTTTGGAAAATTCAGTTAATTCAAAACTAGCCAGATTGATTACTGGGGCATCCAGGAGTGATCATATTACACCGATATTAAAATCAGTCCACTGGCTGCCAATTAGTTTCCAGGAAAAGTTCAAAAATGTTGGTTATTCCAAACATGGTTTGGGTCCAAGTTGTCTACAGGATTGCCTCCTCCTCTATAATCTGCCCCATATACTAAGGTCTTGTGGTGTACATTTACTCCAGTCAGCCAGGCAAGATTGGCAATTGTCAGCCAGAGGACTTTTTCTTCAGTTGCTCATAGACTGTGGAATGAACCTGCCAGAAGAGATTTGACAGCTGAAGATGTTGTTTGAATTTTAAAAAGCAATAAAGACCAGTCTCTTCTGGCAGGCTTATACAGATGATTTTTAAATTGTGCATTTTTAAAAAAATGAATTTTAAATGAGGACTGTTTTAATATGTATATCTTATTTGACCTTTTAAACTGATGTATGTTTTTACAGATGTGTTTTTAATCTAATGTAGTGTGTTTGCTAATTGTTGTTGTTCCTTGCCTCAATTCATAGGGAAAAGAAATAAGAAATTATTATTGTTATTGATATTGATATTATGCCTTTGTGCTAATTCTGAAAATGTATAAGTGCTAGGAAGATAGGCCTTCTGATAGTACAATCCAGCATAACTGGACACAGACTATTTTTTTTTTTTAGATCAGTTATTCACATGTTTTCAGGGTCTGGGAGACTCATAGCAGCTTCCTTCTACCTTGGAGAAGGGAATCATATCACACTGTATGAAACATTCCAAGACAGAACTGTGGTAACTTCATCCTAACCAGCAACCTGTTGTTCTTGTTGCTGTTGTTCTGTTCCTTTAAGTTATTTCCAATATTGGCTGCCACAGCTTAGTAAAAGAATGAGCACCACTCCCTATGGTCAGACAAGACTAGACAATCTTGTCAAGGGAAAACATTTAACTCTACCTTTTCTACTGCAAATTCAAAGCAACCAATCTTGGGTGCTGCTCCCTTTGCACCCAGTCACCTTGGGAGCAGCAACCAAGCAGCAGGCTGAGCAGTAACCAATAAGTTACTTGCTTGTGCCAAGTTTGCAGCTAAGGCAAAATTTGTGCCAAGTTTACAGCATGCAAGAGGCTTCTCAGTCACTGCTTGACTGGCTGCTCAGTCATTGCTCCCTGTGATCCTGGGAACATAAACTGAGCAGCTGGCTGATGAACAAAAGAGAAGCCTCTCACCCATGCCAGCCTTTCAGGAAAGGCCAGTGTGGACAAGGGCCTCTTGATTGCTGCTCAGCCAGCTGCTCAGTTGCTGCTCCCAGGGTGATCAGATGCAAGGGAGAAGCTTCTTTCTAGTGAAGAGGGACTCTCAATCCTTCATCAGGGCAGAGAAAGGTGCAGCTGATGTGTGTGTGGGGAGTTTACAGATGCCATATGCTCTAGACGGGAGACTGGTGTGGACTGGAAAGGTTCAGATTTTAACTACTCCAAGACAAAAAAACTCTTTCCAAGAATCGAGCACAGTTACTCCTTTCCAAGAGACCTGTCTTCCCCACACAGTTTCAAGTGTCCATTCTCCCACAAAAAAAAAAAAAAAACTATTTCTTCTGATACCTCTTCTCTCAGCCTGTCTGATGAAAGAAAGCAGGAGCAGCAGTGCAATTCCAACCTGCTAACCAAGTCCCAGCAATGCTCACAAAGCTTAAGCAGGGTCCCAAATTTCAAAGCTCCTTTTTGCCACCACTTCTCCCCACCACCACCACATGTTCTAACTCTTTGCTTCAGTCTGTCCCCGAATAGTGCTGCTCCAAATCACAGAAGCAATGTCCTGTGCCCAAGCCTCACACACATTTCCCAATTGCCATTACTAATGAAAGATATGGTAAAGGAGAGAACTCAAATGGGCAGGCAAAGAGTGGGAGATGCCACCACATAAA
Source organism: Phrynosoma blainvillii (assembly GCA_026167975.1). Classification (NCBI taxonomy): domain Eukaryota; kingdom Metazoa; phylum Chordata; class Lepidosauria; order Squamata; family Phrynosomatidae; genus Phrynosoma; species Phrynosoma blainvillii. The sequence goes on from JANUYF010000001.1 coordinate 13,592,962, forward strand.
ATGAACGGTAAGGCTATCTGGTGGTTTGTTTGTTTTTTTGTTTGTTTTGTTTTTGAGGACCTTGAAAATGAGTTTAATGTAATTGTCATCCCCACCATGGTCTTAAAAGACCGCTGGTTCCCCTTGCCTTTCCTGTAGACCAATACTTTGACTGATGCCCCCCGGCCACCCTCTTTCAACCTCACTGCCTCCTACTGCCCCCCTTTCTACTTCACCACCCCCCTGGATCCTTCCACTACACCCAGGGGGCATACCACTCACTTTGAGAATCAATGCCATAGATGAATGGGGACTAGAACCCTGGTCTCCAGAGTCATAGTCCAATATTCACCATACAAACCTGCAAGAACACAAAGATTTTCTCTCAGTCCCACCACCACTACATCCTTACTTGCTTGGTGGCAAAGCCATTTTTATTTCAGCAAGCTTTTAATATGAAACCGTATCAGAATTTGTTTTATTTCTTTCTTAACTTTTGCATGTTTTAAAATAATTTTATATTGTTTTAATTGTGACAATTTTCATTGTTGATATTTATTAAAAAGCACCCACTGAGGAAGAAAGGTGGCATATAATAAATAAACAAACAAACAAACAAACAATCCAACCATTACATCACACTGGCTCTACTCCAGCAGACTCACCCCTTGCATTTCAATTAAATCTTTGGAGAGCTAGAGCCAGATTACTAATGGAAACTAGTTACAGGGATTGGTGTTGGACATTTCTCTCTAACCTCCCTAGGAAGAGAGTTCCATCATGTGGGAGCAACCACAGAGAAGGCCTTCTCTCACATTTCCAATGGTGGGATTGTGGGAGAAGGCCTTCTCTGTGGCTGCTCACACACTTTGGAACTTCCTCCCTTGGAAGTTAGGATGGATTCTTCTTTGTTTCCTTTTTCACAGCAGATTAAGACCTTTCTTGTCCAGCAAATTTTTGGAAATTGATTTCAATCAAAAAGGTTTTTATGGTGCAGTACCTTTTAAAATCTATTTTAAAATAAGATTTTAATTGGCTTAATCCTGTTGATATTTAATACTGTTTCTAAACTATACAGCACATGTCTTCTATTTTCTAATCTTCCCCTACTTTTTTCAGCTCTAGGATGTTACTTAAGCAAATGATTATAAATTATTCTTCCTTATGTGTCCTTCAGTACCGTACATTGCATTATTCATATTTGATAGTTGCTTCTATTAAGACTGATAGATTTAGGGGGGAAGCAGACGGGTGGCACGGGGCCGCCCTGGGAAGCTGCTCTGTGGGGCCAAGGTATCTGCACTCCTCGGGCCCATGGAGCAGCATCCCAGGCCCAGGAAGGAGTGCTAAAATAGCGCTCCTTCTGCAAGACGCTGAAGGTATGCCACAAAAGGCCTCCAGCGAACCTTCAGCGCCTCTCCGCTGCAGCGTGTGCAGAGGCTGCAGTTTGTGCAGAGGCTGCAGCGGAAGTGCGTCATCGGAGCGCCGGCCATGTGGAGGGCCAGCCGCTCCAACAACATTTTCAGGAAGGGGTGGGGTGCCCAGTGTGAGGCTGCCCCTCCCCTTCCTGGTCTTGAAGATGGCACTTTGTTCCATCTGCTTAGGCCTTTAGTCCATCATTGTCTTTATCACCTGCTCTTTAACCGTTACTTTGTAAACTTTCCCTTAAGATATTAAGTTGTATTATTATAATATAACACTTATGTGATTCTGAAGAAAGACTCATTTTTATGGGAGGGGAACTGGGGGACAATTTGAAGATCTTTGGGTTGTACTATGATCTGAATAATGGACTAAGAATATTCATGGAAGGATGCTTACTAATCTTCACTGTTTTTCAGAGGGAGCATTACAGATTGGAGGAGATGCCCACTAGAATGTTAGAAACAAATTGCATAGCACATCTAGATGAAGAGAGAAAGAATAACTCAGTCAAGAAAAATAAGCTGATTGACATTTGGAGGTACGTGCATCTTTGCAATAGAGATTTTACTTGCCATTCTAAAAAAGAATTTCTCATATTCAGACTGGTTGTTTCTTAGGCATTGTCTGCACTGGCCAGGATACTCCAGGGGAAGCCCAGCATATCCTGGCCCCTCAGTGCACTGACCTGCTTGACCTCCATTCCCACAGCACAGGGACTGCCTGCATGGGCATCCTGCTGGGCTGCCTGGCACATCTGCTGGCTCCACAGGTTGCTCATTTCTGAGGTCAGAATGAGGCACAGAGCAATGCTGGGGATCTTGTTCTGACCCCAGAATGAGTGACCCATAAAGATGGTGGATTCATGAGGTGGTCCAGCAGGTTGCCCATGTAGACAACCACTGTGCTTCAGGAATTTCTTGGAAGACCTGGAACATTAGTTAAGGTTGTTTTATTTTTAATGTGTTGTAAACTTGCTTTGCCCTGGTTCTGGTGCAGGACATACAAGATGCTGTCCAAAATGCCTGCACCAGAACTTGTCATCTGAATCAGATGACACCCCAGAACTTGGGGTGAGGATGATGTGCTTTTTGGCCCATGCAGACTAGACCTGTTTCACAAAACCTAGCAGCTCAACTTTAAAATATATTTTTTGTGCTCATAACTGAATTGTTTGTGTATTCCTGCATGGAAGAGGGTTGGACTGATGGCCCTAGTGGTCTCTTCCAACTCTATGATTTTATAATTCTATGAATTTGATCATGCTACTATGAAGATGAGATAGGCTGGCCCTGTCATAATGACCAAACAACCAGTATTACTATTTAATGCCACTTTTTTCATGAAATCATCAGTTATTGGGGGCGGGGATAATGGGAAGAATTTTAATGAACTTGATGAAAAACTGGGGAAAACACCTGTTATCATCTGGGACTGATACTGCTCATCAATACTGAAAAACTAATAAAAGAACATTGGACATCTTGCCCAATCCAATTCATCAAGATCTCCACCATTCCAACTTCAGTAACACCTAACTTGAATGTGAACCCATTTTCTTACATCTGCTGTTACCTTCCATGTAACGGTGCTTGGAATTTATCACATGGGGGAAATTGAGGGGAAATCAGGGATTTAAACAGCAATTATCCCGTGATAATCATGCAATTGCAATTAAGATTTTCTTTTTATTCTTTTTATACATTACAAATAAAAAATAAACAGTTTGCATTCCAAGCTTTTTACAATATACAAATAATTATAAATTATAAAAAGTGTGTACTTCCCATAGTTCCTCATTAGTTGGGAGTAATAAATGATATTTTTAAAGGAACCTCATTAATCCAATTCTAATGTTCTCATATTTTGAAAAATCAAACCATTATTTATATCATTCTTAATTAATGACTATTCACAGAAAACTAAATATGAGTTTTTGCAATATTATCAAAAGAAGTGTCCCCTTCTATTTTAACATATTCTTCTATTTGTACCAATGAAACTACTGGTATATTTCTTATATTCAAGTGAAACAATGAAACTATTATTTTATAAAAGCTATTATTGTGTACAATATCCTAGAATACAATATTTGTAGATTTATTTAAATAGATACAATACATGTTATCATTATCTGCTTACAAATTACATCTTTCATGAAAATTTTCCAAAGTAATCAAAAGGAAGCCATTCTTTTTCTACTTTGTTTATAGTATAATTATTTATTAGGAAAGTCAATATATTTAATTCTTTCATACCCTTGGTTCTCAGCTTCCATTCTTCTATTTTTGGTAAATCTTCAAGCTTCCTTTTTTCTTTTGTTTTCTTTTATGCTATAATTAGTCTTGTGGCAGTAACTAAGGGGGGGAAGCAGACGGGCAGCCCTGGGCCGCCCCCAAAAGTGGAGGATTGAGACCGAGGCTGCTGGACACCTCGGCTTCGATCCTCTCTTTTGCCACCTGCAAAAGGAGCACTAAAATAGCGCTTCTTCCACAAGGCATGAAAGGGGCACCGCAAAAGGTATGGTCCACCTCTTCGGCGTTTCTTCTGGCTCAGCATGTCTGGATGCTAAGCTGGAAGGCTGTCATCAGAGCGCCTGTCATGTGGACGGGCCTTCACTCTGATGACGTCCTCAGGAATGGGATGAGTCGCCCAGCATCCAGATGTCCCTCCCCTCACTGGGATTGAGGATGGCATTTCTCGCCATCTTCTCCCCCCTAAATAAATCACAATTTTCCAAAAAGTTATTTTGTCATCTTTTTTTGTATTGTGGTCATATTAAATAAATATAATTCTGGAGAGAATGGATACTGTATGTTTAATTTGTTTTGGATAATTGTGTGGACTTTAGATGATAATTTTTTGATAAATGGGCATGACAGGGTATAACATGCCAGCCTCTTGGTAACATTTGCAACACCTTTCCTTTCCTGTTTTATGAATCCTATTCAATCGAACTAGGGTATAATACCATCTAATGGCTATTTTGACAAAATTTTATTTGAGGTCTTGTGATGCTGGAAAAAAATGTGTTTTCTTCCATGCAGATTCCCAGCTATCTAGTGGGATGTTATGACCCACATATTTTGCCCATTTAATCATTGAATTTTTAATCAATTCTTTTTCTGTATCTCTTTCTAAAAGTAAAGAATACAATCTGAATATTTTCTCTTTGTCTCCTGTCCACAAAATTTTATCAATTTGATTTTGAGTCATTTGGAAACCTTCTTTTAAGTTATCCTTGATTTTTTTTTCTATTTGTAATAATTAAACCAATCTAATTTCAGATTTTTGTCTTTCTCCAAATTTGATCTTTGTCTTAAGGTGAAGTTTCCCAAGGCATATTTAGATCTTTATATTTTATCCAGCTGCATTATCTCTATCTCCCGTAAAAGGCTTCAAGAGCTGAGATTTATGTTGGTATTTTACCATAAAATTTAACTGATGTTCGTCCAAATGTTAATGAGTGCCTTTCTGATGTATTGATTATTGAAGTCTTTGTTAACTAAACATTTATTATACCAGATTTATGCATGCCAGCCAAATCTCAACTGATTTCCTTCAAGATCTAATTTTCCAATTTTAGCCATTCTTGTATCCATATAAGTGCCGATACTTGCTGAAAAAGTTTTAAAGGTTAGCACACAACCTCCCCTTTGTTTAGCAGCTTGGATAATTTTCCATTTAATTCTAGGCTTTTGTCCTTGTCACACAAACTTCTTCAGTTTGTTGTCCCAATTTGGGAATATTTTTTTTTTTTGTTATTACTGACAAATTCAAGAACAGATATAATAATTTGAGTAACACATTCATTTAATGGTTGCTATTTTTTGTTTGTTTGTTTTTTGTTCCAGTGCTGTTAAGTCCAAGTGAATATCTCTCCAATTTGTTTGCAATTATCATAGAGATCTGCATTTTTATTTGTTACCCATATTCCAAGATATCTAACCTTCTTTGCTATACTACAACCAGATATATCATTTAGTTTTTCTTCATCTTTTTTTGGTATGTTTTTAATTAGAAATTGAGTTTTTTCCTTGTTTATTTTAAAGCCAGAGTATTCTGTTTTAATTTCTTGTAAAAATACCTCAATGCCATCAATAGGATCTTCTAATGTTATTACATGGTCATTGGCAAAATCTTTTTTTTTTAATTCATGACATTTAATTCTAGTGCCTTTGATCTTGTTGTTTTCTTTAATCAAGTTGATTTGTATTGCCAATGTTATGATGAATAACAAAGGGGTGAACTCCAATGTCAGTTCACCATTTATTATCAGCTGAAAGGATTGATTTTCCTGTATATGTTGAAGCATTTTTGCATTCATCCCATTTTTTTTCAAACATTGAAACATAAAGTCCCATCTCAAGTTGTTGAAAGCTTTTTCTTCACCAACAAATACCATGGCCATTAGCTTCCCATTGTGTATGTGGTAATATTTGATTAGATCCAACAAGGTCCTTGTTTTGTTCCTTATGTATCTACCGGGAAGGAAGCCATTTAAATCTTCTTGAATTTTATGTAGTAAAATGTTTTTTTTAATCTGATTGCTAATATATGAGTGTAGATCTTGTAACTGACATTAAGTAATGTGATTGCCCTGTAGTTTGTTATATGTTTGATGTTTTTCTCTTCCTTTGGTATAAGTGTTTTGCTTGCCTTGATCCATGTTTTATGAATACCTTCCATGGGTATCTGATTAAATGTCTGTTGAAGTGGTGTTATTCAGAAAACAAAATGATGGCCAAAAGATTAAAAGTGATCAATATACATCCCCATGCACAAAAAGGGAGACACAAGAGACTGCAGCAACTATAGGACCATAGCACTGATCTCCCACGCAAGCAAAATCATGCTCAAAATTCTGCAACATAGACTTCAACCATACATGGAAAGAGAGATCTCAGAGGTCCAACAGCATTCAGGAAAGGAAGAGGCAATAGGGATCACATTGCAAACATGCAATGGCTAATGGAGTGCACCAGGGAATTCCAAAAGAAAATCAGCATGTGCTTTATAGACTATAGCAAAGCCTTTGACTGCATAGACCATAAAAGGCTATGGAACACCCTTAAAGAGATGGGAGTGCCAACACATCTGATAGTCCTGATGAGGAATCTGTACTCAGGACAAGAGGCTACTATCAGAACCAAACACAGAAAACCAGAATGGTTCCCAATTGGCAAAGGGGTCAGACAAGTTTGTAGCCTTTCATGCTATCTTTTCCACTTGTATACAGAATGTATTATAAGAAAAGCCAGCTCGGAGACAGAAGGAGGAGTGAAAATAGGAGGAAGGAATATCAACAATCTAAGATATGCAGATAACACCATAATACTAGCAGAAAACCTCACAGACCTGGAACACCTACTAAGGAAGATCAAAGAAGAAAGTGCAAAGGTAGACTTAATGCTGAACATAAAGATAACAAAAATAATGACCACTGAGGACCTTCAAGGTCAACCTAGATAATGAAGAAACAGAAATAGTAAAAGAATTACCATACCTGGGATCAAACATTAATAGAAATGGGGACTGCAGTCTGGAAATCAGAAGAAGACTCAGGGGGATACAGACAGACAGACATGGGCCACCCTGAGAAGCAATGGATTGTGGCCAAGGCTGCCCCACACCTCAGCCCCAATCTTTTTCCAGCCTTGGAAGGAGAGCTAAAATAGCGCTCCTTCCTCAATCCGCGGAAAGGGTTCTGGAAGAGGCGGCCTCTTTGGTGTCTCTTCCATCGCAGCATGTCTGTCTGTCTGTATCCCCCTGAGTCTTGTATAAATTGTATATTTTTAATTATTGTTATTCAATCTGTTTTGTTTGATTGTTTTTGGGGGATGGGTGGGTGTGGGAAGGAGGGCTGGGATTTGAACTGATTTTATTTGTTCTGATGTTTTGAAATATTGTACGCTGCCCCGATTGCCTGGCAGAGGGACGGGATATAAATAAAAAATTATTATTATTATTATTATTATTATTATTATTATTATTACAGAAGGACATCATTGGAGCTTCCACTGTTAGCAACAGTGGGCTTTCTGATGATGTCCTCAGGAAGGGGTTGGGGTGCCCAGCGTCCGGCTGCCCCTCCCCTTCCTTGGCTCAAAGATGACACTGTCTGCAAAGCCCCTAAGAATGGGGAGAGTGGCTATGAAACAACTAGAAAATATTCTAAAATGCAAGGATATACAATTCAACACAAAAGTTAGAATTATACAAACCATTGTATTCCCTATTACCATGTATGAATGTGAGAGCTAGACAGTTAAGAAAGATGATAGGAAGAAAATCAATTCATTTGAGATGTGGTGCTGGAGAAGAGTACTCAGGATCTCATGGATAGCCAAAAGGACAAACAAGTGGGCCGTTGTTGTTGTTGTTGTTAACTGTCTTCAAGAAAATCTCAATTCATGGCAACCCTAAGTGGGTCCTGGAGCAGATCAAACCAGAAATTTCCCTGGAAGCTAAGATGACCAAACTGAGGGGGGTTGCAGACTGCCAGAAATAGTGCAAATTGAGTCCACTTTTAGGGTTAGGGTTAGTGCTAGGGAATCATGGCAATTGGTTTTTTTCTGAGACATTGAGCCTTCTCTGTCAGAGAGCTCTGGTGCCACAATAAAATACAGTTCCCAAGATACCCTAACCCTAACCCTAACCCTAAAAGTGGACTCAATTTGTACTATTTCTGGCAGTCTGCAACCCCCCTGAGACTGTTGTAGTTTGGGCACATCATGAGAACAGAGAACTCTTTGGAAAAAATAATAATGCTGGGGATGGTGGAGGGAAGTAGGAAGAGAGGAAGGCCACAAACATGCTAGATGGATGGACTATTAAGGAAGTCACAGGTATGGGGTTGCAGGAATTAAGCAGAGCAGTGGAGGACAGAGGGTCTTGGAGATATCTCATCCAGAGGGTCACCATGAGTCGAGATCAACTTGAGGGCAGTTAACAACAAATGCCATGAATAACCAGGCAAAAAAACAGCAACAAATCTGCTTATTGTCTGGTTTTCCCATGAATGATTTTTTGCTGTTTATTGTCTGTTTATTCCCTGGTTACTCCTGGGATAATGTTTCGTGTGTGAAAATGTTAATTGCTTTTTAATTATGTTTTAATCTCGAGTGCACAATTTTGATGGGTTAATCACCATTTAAATTACCAATTTTACCCCATTGGATAAACTCCTAAGAGAGTGTCACCAAACTAAAAGAACGAGAGAGGAATGCCATACACATGCTAGATGCATGGACTATTAAAGAAGTCACAGGTATGAGATTGCAGGAATTTAGCAGAGCAGTGGAAGATGGAGGGTCTTGGAGATGTCTCATCCATAGGGTCACCATGAGTAGAGATCAACTCAAGGGCAGTTAACAACAAAACAATTTGTAATCTTTAGCTGAAAAGCCATAGAGACCTGGCATTTTTCCTTAATATTTTATAGCTTGTGTTGTTTCAGACACAGATATGGGAGCATTAAGAGTATCATTCTGTTCCTGGGATATTTTAAATATATTCTTATTATCCAAGTATGATTTTATTTTTTCTGAAAAAAATATTTGGTCTGTCTTGTTCCGGAAGAGGTTGGTATAATAATCTCTGAAAGCTTTTTAAAAAATCTCTTCTCGAGTTGTCATGTTTTCATTATTGTGGCTGATTTCCACAATTGTCTTTCTTTCCCCTTTGTCAGTTTGTATGCCAGCTATCTTCCAGTTTTATTTGAATGTTCAAAATATGCCTGCCTTGCCTTCTTTAATTTTATAGCAGAATTCCTTTGAGATTTGAAGAAACTGTACAGTGCTCCTGTGCCATATGTGGCCTTGCAGCTTACATGTACAGCAAACCCAGGAGGAGAAAATGGATGTTTGCTGCAAGAGTGTGCCATCATAGAAACCACTGGGATTTGAGCGTATGCTTTTTTCCCCATACTTGGACAGGTCTGGAATGGGTCCCCCACATATAGGAAGGGCCCACTGTATTATCGACTTTTCATTGGTAGGAATTTTTTTTTAGTTCTTTCCCTTTTTTCTTCATTTGCTCTGAGATTTGTGTCATGATTTCCTGTTTCCTTTTTTATTTTTGGAAGCTTTTTGTAATAACAATCGCCTAGCCACCACTTTACTTGCATCCCAGATAACCTTCATTTTTGTTCCCTCTGTATAATTTTCTTCGAAATAATTATCTAAGTCCGTTTTCATTTGTTCAACAAAGTTTTCATCTTTAAAGATGTTGTTGTCTTTTTGATTTTAGACCATACCTGAAACAACGCTCTTCTACGATAATGGTGAGTGAAGTCTTTATTTTCTTTAATCTTATTGTAAATCATAAAAGCATGAAAACTGAACCATATAGTCTCTTTCTAAACTTAAAAGTCTCTCATTTTTTAAGCTGATCCAATCTTCCAGCCAAGTTAGGGAACAAGCATAGTATTTTTTTAAAAAAAAAAATCTGGCAGAGTTAATCCTCTTTTATCTTTTGAATCAATCATAGTGGTCCATTTGATTCTTGGTTTTTTGCCTTGCCACATAAATTTTATTATAGCATTTTTCCATACCGTAAAACATATTTCGTTATGTATTATTGGTATATTTTGGAAAAAATACAAAAGCTTGAGCAAGACACTCATTTTGATTAATGCTACTCTTCCCATAAGGGATATTTGTAGCTTGCACCACTTTTGTAGATCTTTTTCAATTCCTTTCCAGACCTTGATGTAATTATTCTCAAATAGGTCAGCATTCCTTCTTGTTATAGTGATGCCCAAGTATTTTACTTTTTTCTCTACTTTAAATCCTGATTTTTCTTTTAAGAGTTCTTCATCTTCTTTAGTCATATTTAATGATAACATTGCTGTTTTGTCTTGGTTAATTGATAGACCTGCCATCTGTCCATATTCCTTTAAAGTAGTTGTCAATTTGTTAATACTTTTCAAGGGCTCTTCTATAAAAAAGACCATATCGTCAGCAAATGTCTTCGTTTATGCATATGATCTTTTGTTCTGATACCTTGTATATTTGTATTGTTTTTAATCTTAATCAATAATATCTCCAGAGAGATTATAAATAGCAGTGGGGAAATAAGACATCCCTGCCTAGTACCTTTTTCAATTCTTATTATATCAGTTCTTTCATTGTGAACTATGATTTGTGCATATTATTCTTTGTAAATTGATGAGATCCAGTTGGTAATTTTTTCCCCCATATTCCCTTTTGCAATTACTTCCAACAAGAAGATCCAATCTACCTTGTCGAAAGCCTTTTTGGCATCCAGGAATATCATTGCAAGTTGTTTCTCATTATGTTTTTCAAAAAATTCAATTGCATTCAGAACAGTTCTTATATTATTTTTACCACATCTCCCTGGCAAGAATCCATTTTCATCTTCTTGGATTATGTATTGCAGGATTTTTTTAAATCTCATTGCCAGGATTGATGTAAAGATTTTGTAGTCCATGTTAATTAACGAGATTTGCCTGTAATTCATTGCTAATCTAGGGTCTTTATCTTCCTTTTGGATCAAGGTTATATATGAATTTTTCCATGTGTCCTGAATGCCTTCCTTATAAATTGCATTAAATGTTTTTTCTAGAAGAGGAAGTATTATTTCTTCCATTTTTTTATAGTAGAGGGCTGTAAAGCCGTCAGGGCCTGGAGCTTTGTCTGATTTCATTTTTCTTAGTGCTTCTGAAATTTCTTTCTGTGTAATATTTTGATTTAGTTCATCTTTTTGTTTTTCTGTCAGTTGAATTATTAATTGTTGCTCCAAGTATTCTTTTATCTTCTTTTTCCTGTAGGGGTCATTGTTATTATTTCTATATAATGATTCATAATATTTTTGAAAAGTTTGCTTGATGGTTTTTTTTTATTTGTATAGATCACATCCTTTTCTTTTATTTCGGTTATAATTCTACTATTTTTTATTTTTCAAATTTTATTTGCTAAGATTTTATTAGCTTTATTTCCCTGTTCAAAATGATGTTGTTTGACTAATTGCAATTTTCTTTCCCACTCTTTCAGGTTTAAATTTTCCAATTGATGTTGTAGTTTTTTTTTAATTTCATATAATATATCTTTGTTTCCTTCTTTTTTCCATTCCAATTCTTTACAATTCAGTTCTGCTGTAATTCTTTTTTCTTCTTCTCTAGATCTCCTTTTATCTTCTGCATTCAGCCCAATTAAGATCCCTCTAGCAACCACTTTTCTTGCATCCCAGATTGTTTTTTTCAGTTTCAGTCCTCTGGTTCGCTGTCTTTCTCTTCTTCTGGTCCTTCAGGCTCTGTGTCAGTATCGATTTCTGATGAGTCCTGTTTTGGTGTACTCCCTTTTTGTCCCTTATCTAGTTCTTCTTCTTTTCTTTTGTGTCTTGTCTTTCTGATGGTGTCTTCACTTTGTTTTTTATCTTCTTTTCTTTGCTGGGTTCTGGCCTGAGTTGATTGATAAGGTCCTTTATTTTCGTTTGCATCTCCAGTTTTATTTAGTTTCTTTTCCCACTCCATAGCTTTAGTCAAGTTGTCAATTTTGTGTCTCTTCTGGTTACAAGTGAAGGAGAGTCCTTCTATTCTTTCCCATCTGTATTCTATTTTTCTTCTTTTTAAAACTTGAGTCAGAGGTTTATACTTTTTTAGGAAAGTATATTTTATTTTATAGGAAAATACCAATGTGGATTTCCACTCAGGAGGCCCTAATGTGCAGAACCAGAAGGGAAAACCTGCCATGGATTAGGTATAGAGACCTACTAGAAGAACAGACTGTCAGTGATGGAAAAAATAATTATAAGATAAAGTCAAAATAACAACCAGAAGAAGAGAAAATTATCCACAATTGGTTTCTATTTATACAACTACACCAAAGATTCCTGTTAGATAAAAAGGAAGAAGGTTTTGAACATATTAAAACAGAACTAGATAATATTAGAGAGGATTGTAAAGGGCATCATATAGCTAAGTACTATAACATTTTAAATGAAAGAGACCTAGAACAAGAAGTAATAAAACCAACTATGATCAAATGGTCCCAAGATGTGGGAAGAGCTATAAGCTTAGAAGAATGGGGGGAAAGCTGGAAAATCACAAATAGCTTTACTCTGTGCCAAGATCTTAGGGAAAACTATCTGAAAATGTTACATAGATGGTACTTATCTCCCACAAAGTTGATGTTTATATATAAGACCAAAGCAGATCAATGTTGGAAATGTCAAACCCATAAAGGCACGTTTTTTCACATGTGGTGGGAGTGCAAAACAGCTACTTCTTTCTGGAAAGATATACACCGAGCCTTTGTTGAAATTTTTCAGTTCCAGTTCCCATTTAAACCTAAATTATATCTACTGAATATAACTACAGGCTTGGATAAAGAGACAGAAAAGAAACATAGAAGAGTAATTCTTTATCTTATTACCTCAGCTCGAATAATATACGCAAAGTATTGGGGGGGAAGAAAAGCCAAATATTAAAGAATGGTGGGTGAAGGTGTGGGAAATGAAGAACATGGATAAATTAACTGCTTTAATAAAGGATAAAGCTTTGGGAAAAATAGAAAATGAGTGATCTTTGATAGAAAAATATAGTCTGCTGTAAAAATTAAAAGAAAAACAAAATGGGTCCATATTAAAAAAACCAGAAGCATATTATAGACTAGATGAGGCTTATACTAGATACTTTTTTCTTACCAAGAGTAAAAACTAGTTTTAATTTTCATAGCTAGATTTATGTGAAGAAACCTGGGTGTCCTTGGAATAGCTCTAGATTTGGAAGAGTTAATAGAAGGTCAATTCAACCAGGAAGTCCAGCTTAATTTTGTATACAAAATCTAAAAAATGTATATATGTATGTTATTGTTTATTGATGTTTGATTTTGTTTGCAAGTATATGTTTATTTGTTTGTCTTAATAAAATAATTTTTTTAATAAAATAATGTTATTGTCCAATTTCCAAATGATTTTTTTTAAATTTGTATATCTAAATGTATTAAATTATGGTCTGATATCATTTTGGACATAATTTCCATCTTTCCTACTTTAGTCACTTTGGATATTAAGGCCATGTCTATTCAAGACATGGAATTATGACAATCTGGAAAAAAAGTAAATCTCTTGGTTGCACCATACTTGCATGTCCATGTCTTCTAAAAATTGTTCTTCCATCAAATCAAAAAAAGTTCTTAGTAGTTTGCCCTGATTGTTTTTAATCTGTTTGTTGGAATATCTGTTTCTGTGTGGATTTATAACACCTGTGAAGTCTCCTTTTATCAATACATTTCCTTTGTTGTATTCAATAGGCTCTTTATTTAAGTCATTAAAGAAGTTCTCTTTTTTCTCTAAGGGAGCATATATCCCTACAATTAGTAACTTTAAGGATTGTATTTGAGTCTTTACTCCCACATAATGTTTTTAAATTTTTCCCTCAACAAATATCTTTTATTTATTGTGATTAAAATTTTCACACACATGGCTATTGAAGAGCCATTATCCTGGGAATAACCAGGCAATAAACAGCAACAAATCATTCACGGGGAAATTCCTGTGATAATGGCTCTTTAATCATGATGTCATGTGAAAATCTTAATTGCGATTGCGTGATTTTCATGGGATAATTGTTGTTTAAACCCCTGATTTTCCCCATGTGATAACATCCTATGCACATGTGTTTTTTTTCTACTAGAAAGTTATTATTTGCTGCCCCCTAATTTTCCTTTAAAAAATCTGCATATTGACTTTTCAGACTGGAGGTAAGGGCTTACCTTTGGCAACATGCCAGATTTTTTCCACACAGTCCCATGCGGATGTCATTAGGTCTTATGCATCTGGGTCGGGCGCAATAGCCTCCCCGTAAGTAACAATGTGCAATCGGATCTCTGTAGAAAGAAAAAATATGTAGAATTCATGTGGACAAGGCAAGAAGTTCAAGAAGATTGGCCCCTAGGAACTAAAGGCCAGAACAGGCAGCAGTCCTATTTCTCATTCCAAGGCACTAGCTGTGGTATGGTGTAATGTGTCCACTTCATATTTCAATCTGAAATTTAAAGGAGCTGTCCAAGAACTTGCAACCTATTTCTAACAGCACCTGTGGCAGTTCCTTTGACTTATAGCTACATGCTCATAAGGTGGTGTTATGTGTATGTGTGCAAATATTTTTAATTATTTAATTATTTATTTATTTCACTTGGTAGATAAAATAATCTAAAATGTTATAATAAAAACAATATCATAATATAATATAACAAGTTTTATCTTAGAGATCCAGGCCACTGCCTTATCAACAGAGTTTGCTGTCATCATGTCTGACCAGACACTAAAATAAGATTTGCAATTTTTTTCACAAATTTAATAATGGAAGCCATGTTTCAACAAAAGTATTATGACTTATTAGTTCCTTATTTACTTTCATTTGTTGTTGTTGTCATTAGCTGCCCTTGAGTCAACCTCAACTCATGGGAACCATGTGGCTGTGACATCTCCAAAACCATCCATTCTCCACAGCTCTGTCAAGGTCCTGAGGATTCATGTCTATTACCTTCCTGAGTCTATCTGTCATGTGGTCTTCCTCTTTTTCTACTGCCTTCCATTTTCCTAGTATGTATTATTTTATTTTCCAATGAATCATGCCTTCTCATGATGTGACCTAGTATAATAGCCTCAACTTGATCATCTTGGCTTCCAGGGTGAACTCATATTATCAGACAATTTCTCTAACAGCCATGGATGTCATACTCTTTTCCACCAGGCTTCTAAGGAAAGATTTCCAGTTTTTCAACAACTAGTGATTTCCATTCAAGTAACATGAGGAAAACAATCTAATTTTTATGTTTCACATGTCTCTTTTCTATTAAAATGAACTGATAACAATAAAGGTCCAGAGTAATGTTTAATATCTTGTTTAGCATTTATTTTAATTTGTTTCAAAACATTAATCCAGAATGAGTTTGCTGTAGGGGTGTATACACCATACACATGGGTGTATGTTCCAGTAGTCCCACACTCTCCAGCAATTTGATGATATAATAATAATAATAAATTTTATTTGTAACTGCTTCCTATCCTTCTTGGTCTGGGGTGCAATGGTTTGAGACACCATTTATGGATGATTTGCAAGGCATTTTCTCTAGTTAAGGCAAATATGGATCTGAAAACAAGTGATGACCACATAGTATAGTCTGCCCTCCACATTCATGGACTTCAGATTTGCAGTTTTCATGACTTTGTAGCTGCTGCTTAACAAGGCTGACCATTTATTTATTTATTTATATCCTGCCTTTCTCCCAGAGGGACCCAAGGTGGCTCACAAATACAACCTTTAAAATCACAATAAAATTCAAAAACAGTGAAAATGACTATATACAATATAAAAATCACATACAATATACATAAGTGAAAAACAAACTAAAAACCTACCTGCTCCATAAAACTGACCTGCTATAAATTATATACAGAAAATCTGCTGGCATAAAAATGTTTTTACTAGCTGGTGAAAGGCCAACAGGGAAGGAGCCACCCTCCCCCTCCTCCTCCCCACCATTGAAAACCAATACCATCCCTGCTTTGCCAAACTTTGCATCCTCCTCATTTCCAAAGTCCTTCTCATTAAATCCAATGTTTGCAGCTACCGGAGGATCCAACTTCTCTCCCCTTCTCTTCCTCTCCCCTTCTCCAAGCCAGACAAAAGCAACACCGTAACTTCCCTTTATAGTGAAGCCTGAAAACATCAGATTCAAAGCAGAAAGACTTTGAAATGAGGAGAATGCAAAGTTTGTCACAGTGGAGAAGATTTAGTGTTGCTTTTGTCTGGTCAGGAGGGAGGGGAAGAAGAGAAGGTGAATCTTCTGCAGTGGTGACTGCTATATCAGATTGAAAGTGGAAGCACTTTGGAAATGTGGAGGAGGCTATGTGTTGCAATGTTGCAAAGAGAGTTACAGGTGGTCTTCTTCGTGAGAGAGGACTCTATCATTCATGTTGTAGGAGGGAGAGTAAAATATTCATGGTTTTTCCAGTTTTGGGGGGATCCTCAGCTTTTAATCCCCACAAATGTGGAGAACGGACTGAATTCCAATCTTTTTCTGAAATTGTAACTCCCAGATCTGAATCTCAGGCCATTTCAAAATAAGCACATCTCCATAGGTGTGCATGATTAGACAGTTATAAATGGTTTAAGCTTAACCTTGATTTTGATGCTCAGGATTTTCACATGTTAACTCAAAAACAGTTGAAAGTCTTGAGACCTGTCATTTGGTTAATAATTTAGCTGCAAATAATGTGGTGATTATCACATGAGACAATTATGAAAATTTAAATAAATTTAAATCATATCTATCTATCCAGTATGCATGCTTGAATCATAGAATCAAAGAGTTGGAAGAGACCACAAGGACCATCCAGTCCTGCAATGCATGAATTCACAATCAAAGCACCTCCCTGACAGATGGCCATCCAGCCTCTGTTTAAAAACCTCCAAAGAAGAAGACTCTACCACACTCCGAGGGAGTGTGTTCCACTGTCAAACATCTCTTACTGTCATGATGTTCCCTGGGCTGTGAGGCCGTGTCCTAGAAGAATGTATTCCTAATGTTTTGCCTTCATCTGTGACTGGCATCTTCAGAGAATCTTCTCTGAAAATGCCAGCCACAGATGCAGGTGAAACATCAGGAACACATTCTTCTAGAACGGCCTCACAGCCTGAAAAAACCCCCACAAAAACTATGGGGCATTGCAGACTGGCCTAAAGGGCTGGCCTGGGGTGGAGTTGGGGGAGGGCAGCTACATGCCAGCTGCTCCAACCCCAGCCTGAAGCCATCCCGATGCCGTGCGTTCCTACGCATGGCACGCAGCGTCAAGATACCCTCCCACTCTTTTAGGGGCAGCAAAAGGGAGGATTGGGGCCATGGCATGCAGTTTCCATGGTCCCAATTTACCGCTAGCAGGCATGGCCCAGAGCTGTCCATCTGCATAGCCCCTATGGATGCTAGCCGTGAAAGCTTTCAACTTCACTTATTAGTGTTATTTTTATTTTCCTGATTAAATACACTTGATATTTCATGCTCTTTCTCTTCGCATTCCATAATTTTGAGAAGTCTGTTAAAGTTCATTTTAAAGCCTGTTTTAGTACTACCAGCAACTTTTGTATTATCCGAATTTTGTTTTTTAATTGCTGGTGCCCTATGATTTTTCCATTTAGAGCCCTTTCTGCTTAAAGCCCTATGATTTTTCCATTTAGAGCCCTTTCTGCTTAAAGCCTCAGAGTCAGTCTTGCTATGGGTAAAATTTGTTTTTGCAGTGCTAGATGGACGTACTATCATTTGCTGATGATTCCAATTAGGCAAGTCCAATTTAAGAGAGGGATTAGACTCCAAATCCACTCCACCACTTGTGAGATTTGTAGATGGGGGCTGTTTAGAACCCTTTGTATTTGGTAATATTGAGGCCATTAATAAAATTAACTGTTATTTGCCTTCATTTAGTATATCCATTATCTCACATAGATCCTCCCTCCATCTTGTGAACAGACTCTTATTCAGTCAAACTGTGTGTAAAAATGATTTACGACCTCTTGGGAATCAGTGCCATTGCAGCTAACTTCTTTAAAGCTAGAAGGCTGGCAAGAACTGTAGGAATAGGACTGTAATAGGGATAGAGTAGGATTATCTGACAGGATTCCCTCTTGGCCAGCCTGATTAGTATTCCTAGGGCTCCACTGCATATGTAGTTGATTAGTAATATGAGCCTGTCCAGAGTTTGTTGTCGAGTAGTAAGCTTCCACTAACTCCATGGCCAAAGAGCACTCTTCAGTTCCTGTATAATTCCCACTGGATGGTTTCATTAGGCACTGAAGACCCAGGAACCAATCTAAGAGATTTCCATTGCATACAAATAGCAGCATTTCTGAGAATTCTGAGCATTTGCATTTGGAGCCAAAAAAAAGTTTGTAATATTGCATTGATTTTGTTTTTTCCTAACAGACATAATATCTTCATCCAAATATCCTCCCTTTCTGGTAAGCACCATCAGACCAAAGATAAAATGTTCCAAGGATAAACAAGAGAATAATTGTCTTACCTTTCAGGTCAGATTGAAATATGTATTGACTTGAATAAAATTCAGTTCTGACAATTTAAACCCACCAATCTTATTCAGCTATTCCATTTAGCAAATAAGCAGCTGACACTTTCATTAATAGTTGTTGGAACTATTTAGAGCAGGGCTTGACAACCTTTCCCCTTTAAAGGCCGAGGGACTTCAGCTCCCAGAATCCCAGGAGCTATTGGCCAACCTGGGACTATTGGCCAACATGGCTGAGGCTTCTGGGAGCTGAAGTCCCTTGGCCCTTAAAGGGAAAGGTTGCCTACCCCTGATTTAGAGTTTCCTCCATGAAAACAAATCCAGTGTGGGAGAGGGAGAAAGAAAGGGAGGATCAAATGCTGTCTGTATTACATCAGTAGAAGTTCAAGGTCAGTAGATTTAAAGCTTTTCTAAAAGTAAATTGGCAAAAATAGGAGTAAAAACAGTTCTTATCTTCCAGAAGTGGTGGAGATAATTTCAGCAGTACTAAATGTTTTAATACCAAAAGGCTGAGAGTACTCCAGAGCTTAATGAAAAGCTATCTATCTGCTAGTTGCCATCTTGTCACAGGTCTGAACCTGCAGGAGCTAAGCAGAGAGGTTGAGGATAGGGAGACTTGGAAATGTCTTATTCACAGGATTGCCATGAGTTATATTCGACTCAAAGGCAGTTAACAACAAATAATAAGCCTTCTTGAGTCCTATTATTGGGAAAAGTGGTATATAAATGAATAAAACAAATAAATAAATAAATAGGATTGCTATTAACTGTGGACAGGCATAGCATTGAGCTGTGCTTTGATATCTTGGATTCCACAAGATTACCTACATTGAGGTTCTTCTCAATGTGGACACAAAATTGCACAGTTTGGCCAATGTAAACCTAGTGAATCCTAATTTCTGGGAGCCTAAAATGAGAAATTATCTGGATAGACCTCTGGGACTCTGTAATCTGTTTGTCCACAACCACGTATTGTGGAGGCACATTTAATTTGATTTAACCTCCTTAATTGTGTTTACCCCACAACATCACCAGTATTATTTACCTTTTACAACAGACAGCACCACCAACACATGTTCCATAGAAGATATGATCTACAACACACTCAGATAGTATGCATCTAGCCCCAAAGGCTGAACACTGCCTTACTGACATATTCCTTCTCGAGTGGCCTGAAAAAGAGCAAATTAGTATCAGGCAACTAGATACTCTCTTGGCATTTGCTTTGAATCTGCTAGAGTTGTCACAAATTTTCATGTTAAGTCAGTCCTGTGGAGGAAATTCAGGTTCCCCAACTGAGCAAAATCCAAAGATTTTTGAAGGCACCAGATTGTTGTTGGTAAAATTAGGGGCTAAATCCTGTTAGTTAGATTTCCTTGTGTCCACACACCATTCAATAAATAATCTGAGGAATTTACATTGTTGATGTTGTTAACTGCTGACAAGATGACTTCAGCTTATGCCAACCATATTATTATTATTATTATTATTATTATTATTATTATTATTATTTCTTATCCACCTCTTCCTATGGAAGGAAGCAGGGAGCAACTATACAACATCAGTTAAAAGTACCCATCAGTTTAAAAGAACAAGATATATGCATATTAAAACAATCCACATTGTAAAATTTATCAATTAAAATTTACAATTCAAAAATCATTAGGATAGACCTGCTAGAAGAGGCTTGTCTTTAATGCTGCCTTAAACAGTCTATTAAGCTATCAAATCATTTCCAACAGATTGTTCCATAGTCTAGGGGCATCTGAAGAAAAAGTCCTCTGGTGATAGTTGCCAACCTTGTGGGGTTGCAGACTGCCAGAAATAGTGCAAATTCAGTCTACTTTAAGGGTTAGGGTTAGGGAATCATGGGAATTGTTGTTGTTTTTTTCTGAGACATTGAGCCTTCTCTGTCAGAGAGCTCTGGTGGCACAATAAAATACAGTTCCCATGATTCCCTAACCCTAACCCTAACCTTTAAAGTGGACTCAATTTGCACTATTTCTAGCAGTCTGCAAAGGCCCCTAGTCCTGGCTGACTGGAGTAAATCTCGCTCAGAGGGTCTGAGTATATGGGACAAATTATACAGGAAGTTGCTACCTCATGGGTAACCTGGATCCAAACCATATAGGGCTTTAAAGGTAATAACAAACACTTTGTACTTTGCCTGGATACTAATTGTCAGATGTGCAGAGTTTTTAATGTTGGTGAAATACAATCACTCCTGAATGTCCCAGTAACCAGTCTGATTGTTGTGTTTTGAACTAATTGCAGTTTCCGAAATTTGTACAGAGGTAGACCAATGTACAGCACATTGGAAAAATCCAGCCTTGAGGTTAACAGCATGTGTTTATATAAATGAGAAACCTCCAAGTCAACAGTCCTGCACAGGTCTTCCAAACTCAGGGCCATGGCTTGTTTGTGTGAGTCTATCCACCTGGAATGTGGCCCTCCTCTTTTCCCACTGCCTTCTACATTAGCAAGCATTGTCTTTTTTAAATGAATCATTGTAATTGTTACTTAACAATAGTCCAACCTTAGAATTACAACAATTTACCTCCATAGTCAACCCACCCTCTTCCCATTCTCCTGCTAATTCATAGTACATAATAGAAATACCACTCTGTCAGGCCTCTTACATCTGCAATTTCCATTCTGTTCCTTTACATAATATTCTAATCTTATTCTAAACTTATTATTATTCTAATTATTAATCCAAAATTTAATGTAGCCATTCAATGATTTAAATTCACCATTACTTTGACACATAAAATTAACAAATGACTTCCACGTGATACCAAAAAAGTTTTCTTCTTTTAAAAAAAATCTCCTTTTGCTATTCTTAATTTATACATTAATTTTACTGTTAGGACGATAATCTATATCCTGTTTAGCCAATTTTTAATTGATAAATTCTTTAATTTTTTCCATGTTTTGACTCTTTCTAGTCTTGCTACACATAAGTGATATGAGGTCTTTACGCAATAAATTCTTGTTCTCCCTTTCAAATAACTATATAATTAGTAATGCTGCTCTAAAACAGACACCCCCCCAACACACACACTATCCACACAAGAACTTCATCCCCAAATCTTTTCACCTTTGGATATTCTCATGTTATGCCCAAATTAAGTTTACTGTATTTGAGTTAACCAACAAGATTCCAGCCTAGTGCATCCCCCCCATGACAAACAGGTTTATGGACAGCCCTGTAAAAGACTTAAATAAAATAGGAATATAACATCATCAGCACTGAGTAGATGGAGTTTAATGCTCCATCCGCATAATACCTTGTCCCTCCCAACCTTGGAAGGAAGCAAAGAAGTCTGCCATGGCCATTCTCAAGTACAAGTACCGCTTTGCTACTCTACAGATATGGTCCATATAGCACAGGCCAAAAGGTAATCTGGCTGAAGTGTTTTGCAAACATGTAGAAAACCTTGCAGTAGTCTAAATTTTAAAATAAGCCACATCAATTCAATCAGGCTTAACTGCTTTAACAAGCAAATCATTTCAGCCAAAGAGTTTTGGAAATGGGTGGGGGGGACAATGAATTTTATGCAAAGCTGAAAACAGGATTCTGACCCCTAAATCAAATTGGTACTCTCGGTTAGAGTAAACTAATGCCATTTAAAGTGAACACACTAAATCAATTGAAGATGGAAAGATGACTCATAAAACAGAATTATAGAATCATAGAGATGGAAGAGACCACAAGAGTCATCCAGTCCAACTCCATGCTATGCAGACTCTGTTTGGAAACCAGTCTCTGAAAACCTCCAAAGATGGAGACTCTACTACTCTCCAAGGGAGCATGTTCCACTGTCAAATAGCTGTTACTGTCTGGAAGTAGATTAGTATATATTAGTATAGACCTATTCTAATCTATGTTTAGGTGGAATCTCTTTTCCTGTTGCTTGAATCTATTGTCCTGTTCTCTGGAGCAACAGAAAACAAGCTTACTCCATCCTCAACATGACCCACCTTCAAAAATTTAAACATGGCTATCATGTCACCCCTTAACTTTTTCTTCTCCAGGCTAAACCTATCCAGCTCCCTAAGACAGTCCTCATAGGATATGGCTTTCAGACCTTTCACTGTTTTTGTTGTCCTCCTCTGGACGTGGTCCAACCTACATGGATGTCATTGATTCAATGGATTTATACTAATCTATTTGCACTAGGAGTATTATTAGGATTTAGGTCATGCCCTCAATAGTTGCATATCTTCTATAGTCTTCAGTACACTCCCATTTACATTGTCCCTTGATGTATCTCATACCTGGATCACCCATGACCCCTAGGAGGAGAAGTATGGCAAGAAAGGTAATGGTCTTCATGGAGGAATCTGTCTGTATTTGTGTCACTGAAAAGGAGAAAAAAAATGCTAAGACATGCACCTCCCAACATATGTGAAAGAAAGACCCTCCAAGTGTCCAACCAGGAGAAAGGTGTTATTTATTTAAATTCAATAAAATAAATAAACAAATACAAGTGGCTTGGGTCCAGATTATTCAAAGGACCATATCTGCCTGTATGAACCAATTAGTGCAAAAGTAGTCTTCATTCTATAAATTCAGCAGGTGGTGGGAGTGGAGGTCATCATTGATAATAGCTGCCATCTTCACCAAACTCTGATGTTTCTTGGCCACATGCATTCTTGTTTTCGTCTGTGAATTGTTAAAGGGTGTGTGTGCTATACATGGAGGTAAGTCCAACTCCATTTTAATATCCTTAAATGGACATGTAATGTTCATGGCTCAAGCAGAGGGTGTCTCTACCACTAAGGTTGGGAAGACATGCTTCCCACTTGATATATGAACAATTAGTAGTGCATTAAACCCATGTTAGTGAGGTATCAATAAAGACATTGCTTGTACAGCAGTGATTCCCAAACTTCGGTTTTCCAGAGGCTTTTCACTTCAGCTCCCAGAATTCCAGACTGTTGGACAAGTTAGCTGGAGCTTCTGGGAGTTGAAGTCTAAAACAACTGGAAGACCAAAGTTTAGGAACTATAGGATCATAGAATCATATAATTATAGCATTGGAAGAGACCTCAAGGGCCATCCAGCCCAAACCTCTGCCATGCGGGAATACACAAACAAAGCATCCCAAATAGATGACCTCTGTTTCAAAACCTCCAAAGAAAACTTATCACACTCCAAAGGAATGTGTTTCTGTTGAGCAACTGTTACTGTCAGGAAGTTCTTCTTAATGTTGAAGCAGAATCTCTTTTCCTGTAGTTTTACCCATTGCTCTGGGTTTTATTCTCTGGAGCTGCAGAAAACAGAAGCCCCATCTTCAAAAAAGGCTCCCTTTCAAATATTTAAGCAGAGCTATCATATCACCTCTGAACCTTCTAATCTCCAGGCTAAACATTCCCAACTCCCTAAGTATGCTCAGACTGCAGGAGAGGACATAGCAACCATACCCACATTGCAGG
This sequence comes from Phrynosoma blainvillii, assembly GCA_026167975.1. NCBI lineage: Eukaryota > Metazoa > Chordata > Lepidosauria > Squamata > Phrynosomatidae > Phrynosoma > Phrynosoma blainvillii. The sequence continues at coordinate 13,616,851 of JANUYF010000001.1, forward strand.
AGGATGGAGTCAAGAGTGCACAGCAATGGCTCCTCTTCATCCTGGAGAGAAGTGACCAGTGGGATGCCACAGGATTCTGTGCTGGGCCCATTGTTATTCAACATCTTTATCAATGACTTGGATGAAATAATAGGGGACATACTTATCAGATTTGCAGATGAAACCAAATTAGGGGGATTAGCTAATACCCCAGAAAACAGGATGAAAATTCAAAATGACCTTAATAGATTAGAAAGCTGGGCCAAAGCTAACAAACTGAATTTCAACACAGAGAAATGTAAGGTACTGCACTTAGGGCAAAAAAATGAAATTCATAGATATAAAATGGGAGGGGGGCACTTGGCTTAACAAGACTACATGTATGAAAGGGATCTAAGAGTCCTAGTAGACCACAAGTTAAACATGAGTCAGCAGTGTGATGTGGCAGCTAAAAAGGCCAATGTGGTTTTAGGCTGCATCAACAGAAGTATAGTGTCTAGATCAAGGGAAGTAATAGTGCCACTCTATTCTGCTTTAGTCAGACCTCACCTGGAATACTGTGTCCAGTTCTGGACAGCACAATTGAAAAAGGATGTTGAGAAGCTGGAGAGTGTCCAAAGGAGGTTGACAAAAATGGTGAAGGGTCTGGAAAACATGCCCCATGAGGAATGACTTATCTCAACACAGAGAAATCTAAGGTACTGCTGGGTATGTTTAGCCTGGAGAATAGATGGTTAGGAGGTGATATGATAGCCCTGTTTAAATATTTGAGGGGTGTCATATTGTGAATGGAGTAAACTTGCTTTCTTCTGCTCCAGAGATGGATGCAAGCTACAGGAAAAGAGATTCCACTTAAACATTAGGAGGAACATCGTGACAGTGAGAGCTGTTCGACAGTGGAACACACTCCCTCGGAGGGCAATGGAGTCTCCTTCTTTGGAGGTCTTTAAAAAGAGGCTGGATGGCCATCTGTTGGGGATGCTTTGATTGAGAGCACCTGCATGACAGGGGGTTGGACTGGATGTCCCTTGTGGTCTCTTCCAACTCTAGGATTTTATGGTTCTATGATTCAGATTTTGACTATTTTTCTAAGAGGATGCATTCTGAGACAGAAGGGAATTTTATGTAGCAACATCAAAACAGAGTTGGGCAACTGCAACATAACAAGGGGATAGAGTCAAACATCTGGAACTACACAGAGCAGCACCTTTTATAAAAATATGCTAATAAAAAATCTGGTCATTTATAGAATATTTAATTTTAAGTAAGGACTTGAGGAAAGGAGGAGGTAGGTGCATTTACAGGTAAAGGATTTGGGGGAAGGAGGAGGTAAGTGCATTTACAGGTAAAGGATTAAATTTTTAAACTAGAGTGAGAGGGAAGGAGGTAGGAGAGAGTAGGACCATTTACAGGTAAGAGAAGAAAAAATTAAGATGGAACTAGAGAAAGCAAGGGAGATGGAAGGAGAGAGTGGGAGCATTTTCAGGTAAGGGGTGAAAAGGAAGGAGGGAGGGGTGATGGTGTTGAGGCATTTGAAGGTAAGGAATGAGATTTTTAAGCCAGGACTATAGTGAGGAAGGGAGGTGGAAGGCAAGGACAGGAGCATTTGCAGGTAAGGGATGAGATTTCTAAGCTGGTAATAGAGGCAGGGAGAGAGTTGGAAGGAGAGGATTGGAGCATTTGTACATTTGTTTGCTCAAGCAACCTGAGGCTTCTCTGTGCCAAGGTACAGCAATAATTATTTGCTCTTTCAAGCTTGGTAGTCTCTTCACTTTGTGAGGCCTTCCAGGGAATTAGGGGGCACACTTTGGGGTCTGGCAGGTTCCATGTAGCCTATGGCCACACTTTGCCCACCCCTGTATGAAAAGGAAAGAGAAAAGGAAGACAAAGTGGAAGCACCAATGGTCTTTGGAACAAAGAGTCAAGTACCCATCCCACAATTGTAGAATGAGTCACATTTCTGATGAGACTAGCAGGCCACAGTCACAACAGTGTGCAACTGAGAGGGCTTCAGAAATCAACCATTTGAAACTTACCCAAATAGGCATCAAATAACTACCCATGAAGTAGCAATTAAGCAAAATACTCTGCAATATCTAAAGCCCCATTGCAACTATGGAAATAATCCAGGATGAATCCAGGTTAAATCCTTAATGCTCACACATACACATGAATGCACTCAGTGCACTTTTGGGAGGGTTACTAAAAATACCACTTAACTTGGAATATTCAATACCATTTTTTTCCAAGTTTTCTTGAAAGATCCACATTGATCTGCAGTGTGAATAAGCTTCCAAATCAACTTGATTCACTCTGTATCATTCAAAAGAATGGAGGCAGCTCCATTTTATCCTTAAACAGTGTCATGTGTGAATAACACAAGAGTTAAAATGACTTGGAGAGATTTGAGAACCAAATACATAATGGGAACAACAATCCTGATATGCATCAGCATAGTGATCCACATCTCCTGGGGGGGGGGAATGAATGTAAATGCTCCCTAAGGCACCAAAAAAAGGCAACAAACCCTTGTTGTAAAACTAAAACTACTATGTATGTCTGTTTGACTTAAGAAGCCTGTGCCACACAATTTTTGTGGAAGGAGAAAAGGTTCCTAATAGAGAGATTGACATTTCATTCTTGCTTATGTGAGAAACAAAAATAAAAGTTTTTCCCTGCTAGACAAGATTAAAAGAGTTCTTTCACTTTTTTAAGGGGGAAGTTGGGGATTTATTTTGCAGCAAAATGTTATTTTATTTTATTTTATGTTGCAAAACTCAATGTCTGGGCAAAATATTTGAAAATTACCCAAAAATGAATCAAACAATGACAAAACACTGGCCTTTTTGTTAATATCTAACAGCAAAAAAAGAAAAAGAGAAAAAGGGGTGGTTGACAATTTTTTATATGGTATATCTCAATGCCTTGAGAAGACATTTAACATTTGGAGTGGGGAAATTTGCAAATTTCTTTTGCAAACAGTTTAGTGGTTCACAGTTTAGTGGTTATGATTACCCCTTGAAGATATTTTTCAAAAACAAATTATATTTGTAGTCATTATTTGATAGTTTTAAATAGTTGTGAAACTGTTGAAGCTTCAACTAATATTTTATAATGCCCCTTTATCAATGCTAGGGTTCCCCTGGGTTCAAATCAATCTTAGCAATGGAAATCCTTTAGGTGACCTCACAATCTCTCAGCCTGAAAGGCAATGACAAAGCTCCTTAAAATAACTCATGCCAAGAAAACGCTATGATAGGCTCATCATAGGACAGAGTCAACTTGAAGGCCCATAAACACAAGTATTCATTTATATGTGTGTGTATATATATTTGTCATCCTATCATGCTATCCCATACTTTAGGGCAGGGGTAGGCAACCTTTCCCCTTTAAGGGCCGAGGGACTTCAGCTCCCAGAAGCCTCAGCCATGTTGGCCAATAGTCCCATGTTGGCCAGTAGCTCCTGGGATTCTGGGAGCTGAAGTCCCTCGGCCCTTAAAGGGGAAAGGTTGCCTACCCCTGCTTTAGAGGATGTGATCTCTGACATACATACATTATACCTTTGTAACACTCACAGGCATCCTTGATAAAGACATAATAAGGCTTTGAAATTACATTTTTTTCTGAATAAGAGGACCAAGAAAAAGAAGTAGATGAAAAAGGAGAGATATTCAGCTGGAAGTAATGTTAACACAAAACAAATGTACAGGAAAAATCCTGAAAAAACTAAGTCTACTTACATCCTTATCAAGAAGCAAGGGAAATTAATCTTTTGGTTTGGTTTCATATCTTATATAGAGGTCTGAGTGGGGTGTCCCTTAGATCATAGAAATGTTCGGGCTATCACTCCCACAAAGAACAATTTATAATACTTATTAGGACATTTTGTCTGCTTCAGATCCTTTGAATACACCAAAAATATGTCTGTAATATTATAACTGTTATAACTTACAAAAGCATGAAATCATTTGGGATTCTTATCACCCACACTCCTAATACCAAATGGGTACAATTTCAGAATGCATAATTACAAAAGTAGCTGTTCTGTGTAAAAGAAACTAATGCAAGAAGTAACATTACAAAATTTCAGTTAGCATTCCCCAAGGGAAGTTTTTGCCTAAGTGCACATTGAGGAGATAAATAAATAAACCATTTTTAGACAAGCATAAGCCTTTTTTTTTTTAAGAGCCAATATGGGGGAGTGGTTTGAGCTGGCATCACCGGGGGGAGGGGGGAGGGGAGTATGAACTGCGCAAGGTTACACTCCAGAAGGGGGGGGTGGCACCCAGTCGGCTCTTCGCCCTCCACAGATGCTACTTGAACCCCTGTGGGAGCTAGTTAGTGCCTCACAAGGACTTTTTAGGGCCTCACAGATGCTCCTCGGGCCCACGTGGGTGCCACTCAGGGCTCAGGCCACTCCTTGGGCCCATGCCTGAAATTCCTGAGGCCACACAGCCACTCCTTAGAACTGCACTGGTGCTCTTTGTGGCTGTGGGTGCTGCTCTGCCTCCCACAGGCACTACTTGGGCCCATGCAGGCTCTCTTTGGGGCTGTGGGTGCTGCTCCATGCCCGCAGGTGCTCCCTGGGGCCACACGGTTGCCCTTGTGGTCCACATGGGCACTCCTGTGCACCCTTCTGACCCAGAAATTGCACCAGTAATTCCACTTCCAGAAGTCAAACCCCCCACACTGGGTGTCTCCTGGTGCAAGAATGCCACTGGTTTGAACACTAGACTACAACTCTGGAAACTGCCTGCTCACCTCTGCTCAAGAATAATAACCCACTGGAGGACTTTCAATAACTCACCCTCTCCCAGTCTTAAAGGATGGCAATCGCCAACCCCCTCTGAAGAAACTTGCCAAGAAATCCCTATGATATGTTCACCATAGGTTAAAAATGATTTGGAGGAACACCACAACAACACCTTTTTTATCACATTGCATAAAAAGACAGTCAGTACTCCCTTGAATAACAATTCCTCCTTGGCTGCTCAACAGCAAGCAGAATATGTCCAGCCCAAGCAGACATTCATTGGCCATGGGAGCACTGACACAGTTCCCTTGCACTGTCACATAGCTACCCAACATTACTCTCCCTCCCTCCGTGAGAATACAACATCATCAAAGCCCCAGACACTGGACCCATCAGCCTCAAATAGGATCTTCATGATATTGAATCATAGACTCGTAGGGATCCCAAGGTCAATCCAGTCCAGCCCCTTGTCATGCAGGAATACATAATCAAAGCTCTCCCAACAGATGAGCATCCAGCTTCTGTTTAAAAACCTCCAAAGGAGGAGACTCCACCACACTTCAAGGGAGTGTGTCTCACTGTTGAACAGCTGTCACTGTAAGGAAGTTCTTCCTAATGTTGAGGTGCAATCTCTTTTCCTGTAGCTTCAGATCCTTTGAAAACATTAAAAATATGCCTGTAATATTACAACTGTTATCACTTACAAAAGCATGCAATCATTTGGGCATTCTTATAACCCACAGCTGTCACTGTCAGGAAGTTCCTCCTAATGTTGAGGTGAAATTTCTTTTCCTGTAGCTTTATTCTGCACCATTATTCCACACCCTATACTCTGGATCAGCAGAAAACAAGCTCGCTCCATCCACAATATAACACAGCTTCAAATATTTAAACAGAGTTATCATATCACCTCACAACCATCTCTTCTCTAGGCTAAACAAACCGAGTTCCTATGTCTCTACTAATAGGGTATGGTTTCCAGACCCTTCACCATTTTGGTCACCCTCCTCTGGACATGCTCCAGCTTCTCAACATCGTTTTAGAAATGTGGTGGCCAGAATTGGACACAGTATTCTAGATGAGTCTGTGACTCATCTTTTGTGAGTGTGAAAAGTGGTCAGTGCATTCCCAATACCAATAGCTGGGTGTTTTTGTTTTCTGAGCTCTGCTATGATATTCTTTTGGCTACATTTGGGTGACATGTCCCCAGACTGCACCAGGAGTTCTCTTTCCCCTTGCCAACATACTGGAATTTTTTTTTTTTTTGAAAGGAAATGTTGGAGAGTAATTTTATACATGATAGCTGCAGCAAAAATTCAGTGTGCACCTGAAAACCTGAAGATTTATTGACAATTGAAGAATGTTTTTTGTAATTGGCTGATATGATGGAAATGGATAAAATCATCTATTGGCAGAAAGACAAATCTTTGAGAAAAGTTGAGAAAGAATGGTGGTGAAAATGGCAGGACATGAAAAAATTCTGAGTGATATATATTATTCACAAGCAATGACTGGGAGCTTTGTGGGTTTGAATGTGCTTCTTCAGGAATTCAAAATACAGAACAAAAATCTTAAGAAAGGGGAGGTGTCCCAATGGCTTTCTGGCCAAGATGCCTATACACTACACAGACCCGCCAAAATGTATTTTAAAAGAAACAAGACTGTTGTATCGAAAATGGATTCTCAATAGCAGGCTGATTTAGTTGATATGCAAAAAATTTTTAATTATAAAAGAAGCTACAAGTACATTTTAACAGTACTTAAATCAGTACTTTAATCTTTATAAAACAACCCTGTAGAGTATTGGATTGCTAGAGTGTAGTTCATCACATATTCTATGAAAGCCCGGTATGGGTAGCAATTGTTGCTGTGACTGATGAGCTGTTCCCCAAAGTTACATCCAGCTGGCTAAAAATTGAGGCTATAGGATAATTCATCAATCCAACTTCAGCATCTTGGGGAAAGTCTGTATTATCTTCTTTAGTAAGCTCACAGGTAAGATATAAGAGAGTATTATTGAGATCCATATAATCTTCACCATTTTCTGCAATGGAAAAAATCTAATGGTGCAGGTTCTGTCAGAGCTGTCAATGGGGGCACCTCAATATACAAACTTTTCCCAATACTCATCTTTGTATGCCCAATTGTAAATAGGTCTAATTCAGATTTAGTGCATTCTTCAGAATCATTGTCGATAAAGGCCATGGTATTAGTTTAAAATATATCTCTCTTAGACCATGACAGAGGCTGCCTTCTCCTATTCCTTACAATTCTCCAGTTCTGAGTTTTCCTTGTTCTCACACCTTTTCTTTTAAAGACTTGGGGAAGGCCTGTTAACCTCACCTGTAATGCTTTTCTGTTTTGACGATGCCTCCCCTGAATATCCATTAGTTCTGAGCCTTCTTGTGGAGTTGTGGGGTTCATTTTATTTATAACTGTCTGAGTAACTTCACCAGCCACATATTTAGCAATATTATGCACAGCAGTTTTAACATGGGGTTTAATTATGTTCAGGCCTCTTTTCAAAAGTGAAACTGCTTTACTGAAAAGGTTTCTGAAAAATCCAACCAAGTACAGATCCAGACATTACAGGAATTCCGTGATACCCTGGAAGACTATTACCAGCCTGGACCCTGTAATAATCCCTATAAAGGGCAGGGTCTGTTAAAATAATGTTGTAGGAGTGTTGAAAACAGTCCTTTAAAACCAAACATCCAAACCTGGAACTTTCAGCAAAGCTTCTTTATTGTAAAAGAACAAAAGCAAAAAACAAATAATAATAATAACATTTCTACTTTAGCCAAAGCTGGCTAAGCAGGAATAAAATCTATCTGCTACATGATTCAAGATGTGTTAGTAGCATTACCAAAAGAATGGTTTTATTAGTTCATTATAGTTCAAAAGCCAAAAAGCAAGTGAGTAGCTTTCTGATTCTCAGCCCTCAGTCCCACAAGACTCCACCTTTCTGGGTGTAACCTTTACAAGCTGATTGGGTGATATTACATGACGTGTACTAGTCCAACCCTTAATTACAATAACAAATCATGTGACTACATTTCCCATAACAAAAATGTGTTTACATAAACCATAATATAAACAAACCTTCTTTCCCATAGAATGGAGTCCTGTTAGCCTCCTGTTTTGGCTAAATCACACCTGGGACTGATAAACTGTGAATCTAGCTCTCAGAAAAACAACTTTTCACAGCATGGAAAAATACAGACACACATCTTTTACATTTCAACATTTTTAACATTGACTCTATATCCCATTTAAACCTAACAATCCCCTTCTGAAATGTAAGATGTGTGTATGTTGTACACTAAACTAACCCTGTTGTAAAACTAACTTAGCTCAATGGCTAGGCCTAAACTTAAGACATGCCAAGTAGACGTGACATCTGTTCGTGTCTATCAATGGTCAATGCCTTTGTCAAGATGTCTGCTTGATTATGAATTGACTCAATGTATTGCAGACTCACAATTCCCTTCTGTACCATTTCTCTGACATTCTGATACCTCACACCAATGTACTTTGTTCTGCACTTCATGTTCTCAGCTTCAGCCATAGCAATGCATGTCTGAGAATCCTCATTTATCATTACTGGATCAGCACATTTTTCATTCAGATCTTTCAACAACTGTCTAATCCATTCAATCTCATTAACTAACTCAGATAAGGCCCCGAATTCTGCTTCTCCTGTACTTTGTGCTACATATCTCTGTTTTCTACTTCTCCAAACAATTGCACTTTCTCCAAACTTAATCAACAATCCTGTCACTGACTTTCTATCCTGTAGCTCAGAAGCAAACGAACTGTCAACAAAACATTCAAGACCAGCTCGACTGTTTTGCAACTTTAATTTCCTGTCTATGTTACCCTTCAAATATCTCAACAAATGCTTCACTGCTGTCCAATCTTCCACTGTAGGACAATTTGCCTTTCTTCCAAGCATGCCCACGGCAAAACAAATGTCAGGCCTCGTGTTATTAGCAATAAACATCAAACTTCCCACAAAGCTCCTATACATTTCTGAATTTTCAAACTCCTTAGTCCCTTCACTATTCACATAACCAACAGACATTGGACTTTTCACTGTTTTTGCATCCTGCAATCCACACTTTTCAATCAAACTCTGAATTTTTCTCTGTTGACTCAACAAACAACTCCCATCTTCACACCATTCAACATCTATTCCTAGATAAGACCTCAAAACTCCAAGATCTTTGACACTAAATTTCTGTGACAATTCCTTCCTAACTGCCTGAATTTCTTGCTTTGAATTTGCTGCTACACACAAGTCATCTACATAAATCACCAAGACCACATCTCCTTTTGTGTAAACACATGCATCAGCTACACTGCGTCTGTAACCTAGCTTTACCAACTCTTCATGAATGCAAAGATTCCAGCTTCTGGCACTCTGTTTCAAACCATACAATGCTTTCTTCAACTTGTACACCTTGGTATCACCATTCTGTTGAAAACCCAAAGGTTGTTCCATGAAAACAGTTTCATCAAGACTTGCATTCAAGTATGCAGTCTCAAAATCAAAATGATGCACTATCTGGCCTTTCCTTGCAGCTAAAGCCAACACCAACCTCAAACTCTCAGGCTTTGCTGTTGGAGAAAAAGTTTTGTCATAATTCTCAAACTTCTGTTGTGCAAATCCTTTAGCTACCAATCTGGCCTTGTATCTCTGACTACCATCCGGCATCAGCTTTCTTTTGTAAACCCATTTGCAACCTATCACCTTGTGATTTGTAGGCCTGTCAACAATTTCAAACACCCTTTTGTCTACCAAAGACTTGAATTCCTGTTCCATTGCAGACTCCCATTTCTGCTTCTCTTCATCACAACACTCCTGTACTTCCTTGTAACTTTCAGGCTCCTCTACCATAACTACACAAGCCTTAGCTTCCTGCACTTTAAAACGATCTGGAAGTTTCCTAACTCTAGTAGTCCTCCTCAAAACTATGGTCCTTGTTCTTCCTTCATCATCCTCAGTGTCTGTACTTGAAGCTTCTCTGTCTGTGTGTCTCTTTGTTTCTGTCATTCTAGGTGCAGGTGGACGTGTGTGTGACAACTTGTCTGATGTGCTAGCCTCACCATCTGAAGAATCTGTTTCTTGCTTCACTGCCCCTCCATTTCTGGCAGGTGGTGGTGTCTGTGTTTCTAACTGACCTAGTCTGAAAAACACCTCTTTGTTTGAATGAATGTTTTCCCACCCAGAATGTTTCTCAAAGTTTGCGCTCCTGGAAAAAAGAATCTGATTTCCACCCAGGTAAAACCTGTAACTGTTTCCTGTGTAACCCACAAACATCAAATGTCTCCATTTGGGCTGACCTTTCTTTCTGAAAGCTGCAGGTATGTACACATTTGCATACTGCCCAAACACTCTAAGATATTTCAAATTGGGTGGTCTCTTGAAAAGCATGTGGTAAGGAGTATTCTGCACAGCTGAATTCCAAGTGCGGTTTGTCAGGTAATTAGCTGTGAGAATAGCCTCCCCCCAAAGATGCTCTGGAGCATTGGCATCAAGCATCATACAATCTTTTATTTGCTTCAGAATGGCTATTTTTCGTTCGGCCAGACCATCTTCAGCCGCACAAGATGGGTTAGTAGTAAAATGTCTAATTCCCATTTTTCTTAGCCAATTAGTCAAATGAGTAGCCAAGAATTCTCCTCCTCTATCTGTGACCAAAGTTCCCACTTTGTAGTTAAACTGTCTCTCTATCATGTTCACCCATTCTTTGAACTTCTCCCCTGCTTCACCCTTTTCTTTCAAAAGAATCACATAAGAAAACCTTGTGAAGCGATCCACAATCACCATGAAGTATTTACACCCTCCCTGAGAGGGGGGGTCAATTGGCCCAGCAAGATCACAGTGCAGAAATTGAAATGGTCTCTGGGCTCTAAGTTTTGTTCTTTTTGCCACAGGATAAGCCTTCAGCTTAACCCTGCTGCAAACTGAACACTCCAAGTGGTTTGAGCATGGTGACATTTTAAACTCAGGACAAACCTGCTTCAATTTCAAAAGATTTGGAAAACCAGCATGACCCATCACTCTGTGAAAATAATGAATGCAATTTTCATGCAAAGGCTTATTTTGTGCGACTGCACAGCTTTCTCTGTCTATCATGTGGTACAGCTTGTCTTTCTTAATGGCTTTAGCACAAAATTCACCATCTTTAAAGATTAAACATTCATCCCCCTCAAAATTCACTTTGTACCCATCTGAGGTCAAAGCTGACACACTAACTAAACAATTTTGCAATGTAGGTACATACAAGACATCATCAAAATTGGTACCAAAACTTGGAATGCAAACAGTTCCCATTTCTTCAATTTTTGGCCCTTGTCCATCTGCCAAAGCAACAGAAAAAACATTAGCTGGTTTTCTACTCTGGAACAGTTCAATTTTGTTTGCCATGTGGGTGGAAGCTCCACTGTCCAAAAGCCATACTGTGTGTGGCTGAATTTGGGGCACACCATCTCGGCTTTGAATTGTGGCAACAAATCCCTGGTTAGCACTGTGTTTCTTTTGTCCACCAGGGGGACGTGGCTGCTGCTGCTGCTGTGACTGCTGCTGTTGTTGGTGCTGCCCCCTTCTGGTATCTGTAATTAATTTTCTGCAGTCCTTTCTTAAATGTCCAAATTTTTTACAATAGAAGCACATTTTTCCCTTTGAAATTGCAGCTTTTTCAGTTTGCATCTCTTTCGGAGTTCCCTCTGGGACATTGTGAGGCTTTGTAGTTGCAGACCCCTGCTTTCGTTGCTCTGCCTCAAACCTCCTCCTTTCAGCTTCTTGTAAAATTCTCTCACAGACCAATTCCATAGTTAATTTTGCCGCAGGCAATGCTTGCAATCCTAACAGGATATTATCATATGATTCACTGAGGGAACCCAGGGGGATGTAAATTCTGAGGGTTTCATCTAGGGCAATGTCCCTTGCTTGAACCTGGGCAAACAAATCTCTCATTTTATGAACATGAGTCTCTGCAGAATCTTTGTCTCCCATTTTACATGAAAACAATCGCTTTGCCCAAATCATCTTTGCTAGATCAGAAGAGGACTGATGAATTCTAGCCAAAGTGTCCCATATTTCTTTTGCTGAAGTAAAATCTTTTACAAGATTTAATTGTCCCTCAGATAAGAGGAGTAGGAGGGTGGCTACAGCTCGAGAATTTCAGTCTTGGTCAGCTGCAGACGGAGCAGCCCCCAACCCAGCCTGCACAGATTGCCACAAACCCTTCCTTATCAAAAGAGATCTCGCATAAACATTCCAGGATACATAATTTTCTGTGTTTAGCTTTGGAAACTGGGCTTGTTCCATCATTAATTAATTTTAAAATAGTCCAGCACAAGTCTTAAAATTGACGGCCCCTCCCGGGTGCCTTCCTCCAGGATTCTGCCTCTTTAAACTGCAGCTTTTCACAGCCTCCGGCTAATTTGCTGCTTTTCTTGCTGCTTTACAGCTTTGAGACAGCTTTGAAACAGTCCATTTAAACTAGAGATAAGGGAGGTTTTCTACTTACAGTCCTCTGTGGAGCTTATGCCATAAATCAGACGTGAAAAATCCAGGCTCCTGCCTCCGCGGCTCCCGGCTGTAGAGCTGCTGCCATAAATCAAGCCTGGAATTCCAGCCCATCTGTTTGCTGCCTCCTCCTAGCCTTCCGCGGGTCCCCGCTGGCCAGGACAGGAAAAAAGTTGCTTTTTAAACTCCAGGTTCTGCAGCAGAGGTGTCGTGGATCAGAACCATCCCTCTGGTACCACATGTTAAAATAATGTTGTAGGAGTGTTGAAAACAGTCCTTTAAAACCAAACATCCAAACCTGGAACTTTCAGCAAAGCTTCTTTATTGTAAAAGAACAAAAGCAAAAAACAAATAATAATAATATTTCTACTTTAGCCAAAGCTGGCTAAGCAGGAATAAAATCTATCTGCTACATGATTCAAGATGTGTTAGTAGCATTACCAAAAGAATGGTTTTATTAGTTCATTATAGTTCAAAAGCCAAAAAGCAAGTGAGTAGCTTTCTGATTCTCAGCCCTCAGTCCCACAAGACTCCACCTTTCTGGGTGTAACCTTTACAAGCTGATTGGGTGATATTACGTGACGTGTACTAGTCCAACCCTTAATTACAATAACAAATCATGTGACTACATTTCCCATAACAAAAATGTGTTTACATAAACCATAATATAAACAAACCTTCTTTCCCATAGAATGGAGTCCTGTTAGCCTCCTGTTTTGGCTAAATCACACCTGGGACTGATAAACTGTGAATCTAGCTCACAGAAAAACAACTTTTCACAGCATGGAAAAATACAGACACACATCTTTTACATTTCAACATTTTTAACATTGACTCTATATCCCATTTAAACCTAACAGGGTCACCATATGTTTTCAAGATCACCATTTTAAAGCTTCAGTATTCTCCTGGGGCAAAAGTGTAGTTTCACAAGCACCTTATCTGAGCAAAAATGGCACTGGAAACCTGGCTAGTATGCCTAAATCTTACCGGTTACCAGGAAAAAAAAGAACTAGATTTAGCCTCTCCTCACTTCTCCTCACTCACTCCTCGCCAGAGCATGCTGAACACCTCAACAAATTACAGATCTCAGAATTCCACAAGACATAGCCATGACAGTTAAAGTGATGCTTTATTTCTGCAGTGTGGATACATCCTAGGACTGCAAGTACAAGACTGCAGCTGCTGCACATATTTGGCAGGGATGTAATTCTTCACTAACCCCCTCTGCAGACCAGGGCATCGGGGACGCCCTGGTCCGGAGCGCCGGCGGAGCTCAGCCTCCACACAGCGGCGCTCCTCCGGCAACTCTAAAATTGGCGCTCTTTTTAGATGTCAGGGAAAGTGTGCCCTAAAAGCGGCGGGCGCACTTTCTCTGACTCAAATGCCACGGCGCGTCCGGTCGCCACTGCGTGAGGTCATCCCCGGAGCGCCGGCCGTGTGGAGGGCCGGCGACTCCGAGGGCGACCTCAGGAAGAGGAAGGGGTGCCGCTCGTGCGGCTGCCCCTCCTCTTCCGGGCCCGGAAGACGGCTCAATTAGCCGTCTGCTGAGATCCTAAGTCCTTCTCATAGGAAGCCATGGGTAATTTTTGAAAATTTCTTCCAATGGCAAGAGTCTCTTCTTTGCCCAAGGTATTAGGACAGAGGAGAAACTGTGATATGGTCCTTGGCATCATTTAGTATGCTTTCTTAGTGATTCAGTTCAATCTTTCCTTTGCATCTAGCACCTTAAACATCCTGTTCCAAGATGGAAATGAAACAAAAAGGTTTATTGTTAACAAAAACAAAAAATCTTTCTGTCATATTCTCATCTTGGAATTGCCTTCAAGTTGACTTCAACCATATGAATGAGAGATCTCTAGGGGCTGATGCACACGGGCCATTTGGGGCAGCAGAGGGCCACCCCGGGAAGTGGTGGATTCAGGCCCTTTTGGCACAGTGTGCCCCACCCCAACTCTACCCCCAGGGCAGCCCTTTGGGCCAGTCTGCAATGGCCCTTAGTCACCTTATCCTCATCAAGCCTGCTAAGTACTTGCAAATTCATGGCTGTGGCTTCTCTGTTGTGGTCTTCTTCTTTTCCCAATGTCCTCAACTTTAGCAAGCATTATAGTCTTTTCTAGTGAGTTCTTTCTTCTTCTCATCTAGTCATCTCTGCCTCCAGGGGAAGCTTGGGCTTCATTTGTTCTAAGACCTAGAATGTCCTAGAATGGTACTTAAGATTATTATAATTAAATAACAATCTGTGTTTAAATCACACTTTTGATGTTCCTCAACTATTTATAATCATCTGAGGAAATGTCTTCCTTTGCAGTCTATATGGATGGGTACCTCATGTCAGAACCAGGGAAAATTTTGCCCACATGAAATGTCTCATAGTTCTTAACCATGAAATACTTGTCTATTTATATTTGCTTTTAACAATAAAGTATGTCAAGATCAAAGTTTCAGCCAAGTTAATCATCCTACCTTCGCCTGGTGAGGAAATACCATACCAATATTTTCAAACCCCTCTTAGGAGCCCTGGTGGTGCAGTGGTCAAATGCCTGTACTGCAGCCACTCACTCATAAACCACAAGGTTGAGAGTTCAATGCTAGCCAGGGCTCAGGCTTGACTCAGGCCTGTATCTTTCCGAGGTCACTAAAATGTGTACCCAGCTATTGGGGTGCAATGAGCTTACCATTGTAAACCACGTAGACACTGCATAGCGTGATATGAAGCAGTATATACATGAAACTGTTTTGCTTTACTCTCACAATTTCCACAGAAATATTTTTCCTTTCAACTCCCTCTATTTTTTGTTGTTCTTCACTTTTTTCCCCCATATCCCTCTTAATATGAGAAAAGGTATTGGGGGAAAAGTGTGTTAAGAAATTATGCCAAATTGGTATATTTCTATTTTTAAACTAGCACGTGGCATTCTGATGTATTTTGTTTTTCATTCTCTCTAGCCTGAATTTCAAGCTTTCAGTACCAGTCCTTATAAAGCCAGAAACAATACAAGTTTGAAGAAGAGCAGTGTGGGGGGGGAAAACCCAATCTTTTAAACTGAAATGATGCTGAGAACAGCCTCATTAAATCTTAACCTGCACAACATATAGGAGATTATAAGAGATTATTCTAAAAAGCAGAATTTAATCAAAATAAAAGTATTTTTGGCCAGTGCTTAACACATGATGTCATATCTAACCTGCTGCTGCCTTGAAGT
Organism: Phrynosoma blainvillii; assembly: GCA_026167975.1. Taxonomy (NCBI): domain Eukaryota; kingdom Metazoa; phylum Chordata; class Lepidosauria; order Squamata; family Phrynosomatidae; genus Phrynosoma; species Phrynosoma blainvillii. Next base: position 13,632,326 of record JANUYF010000001.1, read on the forward strand.
CTTGTTACTGTAGTACATTTTTTCATTTGTGAGCAAAACCCATTTATAGGCTCTTCACTCCTATTGCATTTCGTAGGCCCCTAATGTTGCAGTTCTGCTTCTCAAGCAGTCATTGGGTGTGAGTGTGTGTGATTCTGTTCCTCGCTCTCTTGCAGTGATCACAGCAGTCAGTGCTTTTCTAAAGCCAGCTGCTGTGTGCACATTCCTCGCTTCTGGAGGTGGCTGACTGCCATGACCACTTGTTCCCCCACTTTCTCCCAATGTGTAGGGCTGCTGTGAGAATGTGTACACAGCAGCCATGCACTTTGGGAGGAGGGATAAGGATGAGCACTCCCAACTGTCAATACCTTCCCAAAGCTGGTTGCTGCATGCACATTCACACAGCAGACGGCTTTGGGAGTTGGTTGGGTACTGTAACCACATGTCCCACTTTCCTCCCAGAAGGTAAGGTTTGGCAGTGCAGAAAACAGGATCATGAGGTCATGGATTGTCAAAGTGCTATTTGGGGAAAAAGTGTGTTAGGAAATTATGCCAAACTGGTATATTTCTATTTTTAAACTAGCAAGTGGCAGGACAGCAGGCTGGTGTGATAATGTCTATCTTTTCATGTAATGTAATGGTCGGCAGGCCTACTCACTGTGCAGATCATACTCTCGATGTGGTCTTTAGTACGGAACAGGAATATCCGTGGGCGGAGATTATTAAAAACCTCTGCATTGTCATGGACAGATCATTTCCTGGTTAAGATGGAGCTAAGGGCCATGGTCTGCCCCACCGGAGGTGGTGGAACCATTAGAATGGTCCGCCCTCGAAGGCTAATGGAACCAATCAGATTCCAGAAAGCCTTGGAGGGTTTAATGGTTGGTAACGCCAGTGATTCTGTCGAAATTTTGGTTAATACTTGGAACACCGGTTTCACATATATGGAACACCGATCTCACCAAGGCTATCAGCACAATCACTTCCAAGCGTCCTTTCCAGCCCTCTCCTAATCATAAGCCATGGTACACAAAGGAGCTTAGGAAAATGAAGTGGGCTGGACAATGACTAGAATGCATCTGGCAGAAGACTCGACTCTTATCTGACAAGACTCATCATAGGAATTTCCTTGATTCCTATCGAGAGGCAATATATGCAGCACAGAAGTCTTTCTCCTCTGCACATATTGCGTCTGTAGCATCCCGTTCAGCAGAGCTGTGTAGGGTGGTGGGGGAGCTGAAGCATGCTCCACCTGTGCAGAACCCTCTACTTAACCTGACAATGGCCTGCTGTGACGCAGTTAACAACTTCCTTGCAGATAAAATCTCTCGGATAAGAGCCGACTTAGACACCAGTGTTTTGACAGAATCTACTGACGAGGTGTCCAATAACTCCATTGATGAAATTATACTGGATCAGTTTCAACCTGTGAGTACTGATGATGTGGACAAGCTCCTTGGCAGAGTGAGGAAAACAACTTGCCCTCTCGATCCTTGCCCTTCATGGCTGGCCGTCCAGGGCGGGGATACCTTGATGGTGTGACATCATCAACACATCCCTCAGGGAAGGGTGTGTTTCATCTTGCTTGAAGGAAGCAGCGGTTAGGCTGCTTCTGAAAAAACCTTCTCTGGACCCCTTAGATATGAACAACTATAGGCCAGTATCTATGGGGGGAAGCAGATGGTGCTTTGCACCATCTTGGAGGCAAGGAAGGGGAGGGGCAGCCTCACACTGGGCGCCTCAACCCCTTCCTGAACATGTCATCGGAGTGCCCATAGCTCCACACGATAGGCGCTCCGATGATGTACTTCCGCTACAGCATCTGCACACTCTGTGGTGGAAGAGACGCCGAAGGTGTGCCCAATGCCTCTTGTGGTGCACCTTCAGTGCCTTGCAGAAGAAGCGCTATTTTAGCGCTCCTTCCAGGGCCCGAAAAGGGGAGGATTGGGGCCAAGGAGTGCGGCTACCTCGGTCCCAATCCACAGCTTCTCGGGATGGCCCATGGCCACCTGTCTGCTTAGGCCCTATGTTACCTTTTTTGAGCAAAGTGATCAAGAGGGCAGTTGCTCTTCAACTCCAAGTGGTCTTAGATGAAACCGATTATCTAGATCCATTTCAAACTAGCTTTAGGACAGGATTTAAAGTTGAGACTGCCATGGTTGCCTTGACTGATGACATGTGCTTGAGCATCGACAGGGGTAGTGTGGCCCTGCTGGTGCTCTTAAAGCTCTCAGTGGCCTTTGATACAATTGATCACAACATCCTCTTGGACCACCTGAGATAGCTGGGAATTGGTGGCACTGCTTTGCAGTGGTTCCTTTCCTTCCTCTCGGGCAGAACCCAGAGGGTGTTGCTTGGGTACAGTAGCTCCACTGGGAAGGAGCTCAAGTGCAGCGTCCCTAAAGGTGCCATACTGTCCCCGATGTTATTTAATATCTATATGAAGCCGCTGGGAGAGATAATTTGGAGACATGGGGCTGGGTGTTATCAATACGCTGATGACACCCAGATATACATCTCCATGTCCTGGTCATCATCAGCCGCAACTTGAGATGGTGTCTCTCCTCTCAATGACTGTCTTAAGGTGGTAATGGACTGGATGAGGAAAAACAGATTGAAACTGAATCCAGATAAAATGGAGGTACTTACAGTAGTGGCCCTGAAACCAGGTATTGGGATACAACCGCCGGTCCTGGATAGGATCACACTTACCACAAAGGACTGTGTTCGCAGTCTGGGGGTACTCCTGGACTCGTCGCTTCAGATGATTAATCAGGTAAATGCGATGGCCAGCAGTGCCTGTTATCAGCTTCGGCTGATATGCCAGCTGCGCCCTTTCCTGGAAGTAAGGGGCCTTGAAATTGTGGTGCACGCACTGGTAACCTCCAGTCTGGATTTCTGTAATGGGGCTACCCTCGTGCTTGGTTCAGAAACTTCAATTAGTGCAAATATGGCAGCCAGGTTGGTCTGCAGTACATCTAAAAGAGACCACATCACCTGTTTTGAAGTCTCTTTACTGGCTGCCTATTAGTTTCCAGGCCCAGTATAAGGTGTTGGTTATCAACTATAAAGCTCTACCTTTGAGACCGCCTCCCCCCATACAATCTGCCCCGCACACTTTGGTCCTCTGGGAAGAATCTGTTACAGGTGGAAAAATCTCGACTATAAACTACTTCCCAGAGGGCCTTTGTCAGGGACAGCCAGGTGGAGGACTTGGAGGACTCTGAGGGGGAGGATGTGGGGCCTGATCCTAGCTTGGTGCTACCAGCCCCCATAGACCTAGCTGAACCTGGACCTAGCTGTGTGGAACCCAGTGAGCAACAGCCCCTGCCTCAGCAGCCTAGCCTCCCTCCTCAGCAGCCTAGCCTTTCCCCAGCAGAAAGCCTTTCCCCAGCAGAGGTTTCATGCCAGAAAGAAGCAGAGGAGCAAGAGATTGTAATCCCTACCTTTGCTGAGAGGAGAACAGATAGGGAGGGGCTGCGGCATTCTCGAAGGCTAGCTGAGAAACGCGCAGCTAAAGAGAAACACCTGGGGGAGAGGAGCTGAGGCTAGATAAGCAGCTGGGAAAAGCCAAGCTCTTTGTCAAGGCTTATCTTGGATTCCCCAGTGAAAGCTCTTGGCTCTCGGCTTGACTTTAGACTGCTTATACCCTGTAACCTTTGGAACGGCTCTGGACTACCTGCTCGCTATAACCCTGAACTTTGGAGTGCTCTCTGGACCTGACTTTCGGAACTCTTGGTTTGTTGGTACGTCATTTGCAACTGGGTTGCTGAAGAGGCCTCTGTCTTTATCAGCCACGTGTTGGCAGCTTTCCTGGACAGCCTTCTCGATGATCATCCCCAGACTATGGAACGGCCTGGTGGATGAGATCCATCATGTATCAACTTTAGACAGATTCAAAAGAGCTGTTAAGACAGATCTCTTCCGGCAGGCCTTTCCTGATTAGACTTCCTAGTCATGGAACCTGTCCTTATATCTCTTCTTTCCCCAATCTCAGCCGCTATTGTATCCGCTGCTTCTGTAGTTATTGTAATTTGTAATTTGTTGGCATTTGCCTTATTTTAAAACTGTTTTAAATTTGATGTTGTTTAATAATTTTTTAAGGGGTGGGAGGGTTAGGGCCTGGGGTTGATCAAATTGTATTGTATTTTTATGTTGGAATCCACCCCGATTGCTATGCAGAGGGGCGGGGTACAAATTATTATTATTATTATTAGTAGTAGTAGTAATAGTAGTAGTAGTAGTAAGTTTCTCATTTTCTTTAGGAAAGACTCTAAATTACTCTCTCTAATATCAGTATATGTCTGGTACTTAAGTATATAAGGAGCCAAATTCTCCAAAGCTGGCTCTCCACAGACACATAGCCTTTCCTGAACTGCTATACCAGAAAATCTTCCCAATTTCATCATTGTGTCCATTTGTTCAAAACGTAATTGTGTAAAAACTTTACATGATTCCATTGGCAGGGATACTGTCAGATATTTTTCACATTTATGTTTTACATTTCACACTGGCAAAATATTTTATTGTTCCTATAGTTGTTAGAATTGGATGCAGTGGCTCAAGTGGTTAAGACACTGACTCTGTTGATTGCAAGATCAGCAGCTTGGCAGTTCAAAGCCTAGGTGCTGCATGATGGGGTGAGCTCCTGTCACTAGTCCCAGCTTCTGTCAACCAAGTAATTTGAAAGCATGCAAATGCTAGTAGATTAATAGGTACCACTTCGGTGGGAAGGTAAACAGCATTCTGTGCAGTCATGCTGGCCTCAAGACTACAGAGTAGTCTCTGACAACACTGGCTCTACAGCTTAGTAACGGAGATGAACACCACCCCCTACTGTCTCAGAGAACTTGACAACCTTGCCAATAGGGAGTACCTTTACCTTTTAGGCTAGGTACCCTTTCTGGACTGGGTTCACTTGTGTAATGGGCCCTATTTGAAGAGAGACTAAAACTATAAATTCTAGCAATAACGGCAGGACTGGTGCAACCATGGAAGCAATCCACTTCAAGTGGAAATAAAAGGAACTTATGTCAGAAGGTAGGGCTTAAAATGGGTCTGCTTCTTCCAGGAAGAAATTCCATTGGTTATTTGGGTCAGTAGGGGTGTGGCATACCTTACGTACATTTTCACAAAGCAGTGGAGGGATTTTATACTTTATTTTTTCACTTTGAATGAAAATGCAGGAATTTTTCAACCTTCCAGCTTGCCCCTAGGGTGGTGGTAGTCTAGAATGCCCATGGGAGCAACTTTGTAAAAATTTGGGAAGGGAAATAAAGAGAAATTAATCTTTACTTCTATGATTACTTGGTATAACATTCATAAATGAATGCCACTGGATTTTTTACTACTTCCAAAGTACCAGAGGATAAGAATAACACTCCATCATTATAGCAGGTATCTATGCTGTTTGTAAAGGCAGCATGACAATTAAGCATATAATCCCAGGGAATTCCTATCAGTCATTTTATTGAGAAGCTCATAAAGATGGAGAAAGAATTATAGCAATAAAGACTAAATTTCTTCCTATATTTGTTTCCTATATTTATTTCACAGTTTTATCTTCGAGAAAGATTCTTGAAAGACATAATTGTAGTTTTCATTATAACTTTTCTTCTTTCACAGATGAATGTCAGGAGAAGGACACAGCTGTTATTTCAAAAAAATCTCTTTGGTCTGAAATGGAAGATATGAAAACTAATAGGTGTGCTTATGGCAGTGCTGAGGAGGCAAAGAAGCTCTCGAGCCATTGAGGGGAAGGCTCCAGAGGATCAAGGAAAATTGAAAACATAGGCCCGAATCATTAGAAAAGACAATAACATTAGAAAAGACAATAATGCTAGGAAAGATAGATGGTAGCAGAAAGGAAGGAAGGACACATGTCAGATAGATGGACTCAATCAGGAAGGACATGGGTATGAGTTTGCAGGACCTGAGCAGAGCAGATAGGAGATCTTGGAGATGTCTGATCCACAGAGTCACCATGAGTCGATGTCAACTCAAGCACAGTTAACAACAATTAGTCTTGAATCTAATTTAATGATGCCAGAGTAGAAACTTGCTAGAAGAGATTCGACAGCTGAATATGCTGTCTGAATTTGAAAAAGCAATAAAGACTAGTCTCTTCTGGCAGGCTTATCCCGATGATTTTTAAATAGTGCATTTTAAATGATGAATTTTGATTGAGGATTGTATTAACATGTTCCCTTCCATTTTCATGGGGGATCCATTCTGGACCCCCCTTCCATGACAATGGAAACTGTCTAATAATCAAGCCTCATTGCCATTTAATTTAATGCAGCCCGTGTGCACACACCAAGGGCACATTTCCATTTAATTCAATGGAGCTCACCATTCTGTGAATAATCAAGACCACAGATTTCAAGTCCGTGAAAATGGAGGAACCAGTGTATATCTTATTTGACCATTTAAACTGATATGTGTTTTTGCTGACCAACCCTGGTAACAATGAGACAAGACACAATAATGAAACAAACACCAAAACATGGGTTGAAGTTGTACCATTTTATCAAATTGACCTATTTATTGATTTCTTAAGAGAACTGCAACTAAGGGGTGAGTAGCCTAATGTGGGAGCAGCTGCAGCTGGTGATCTTTGTCCAAGACCACCTCTGCAGCTGCCCCTGGATGATCACACCTAAGCCCCAAAAAGAACTCCAGCCAGCCCACATCAGGAAGATCAACCAGAAAGCTCATCTCCCAATTCCCAAGCATTAAAGAGAGGGTTTATCATTCAGTCCAGCCTCAAGGGCTATCTCTTTCCCCACCTTCCAGGTCCCAAGACCTAAAAAAGTAGTTTCAGAGACCTTCCTTCCACCAAAATAGTGACCTTGGTGCTCACCAAACTCTTAATCTCCACCCATTTCTGCCAATGACAGCCTATTTAGACACTACCCTATCCAACTGTCCAAGTCTGATTGGGAATAGTATGGGGTTGGCAAAAAAGCCTGTGGAAAAGGGAAAAAATTCCTACCTGGCCCAGAAGAGACCAAGAAACTCCATACCACACCAGCAGTGGGAGGATGGGTCGATCATCTGATCCAGAATGGAGAGTTGTAGGGAAGGAGGGCTCAAATCACCTCTTGCCATGCCCCCAAGGCTCCTCTTGCCTTGGCATAACTGCCATGGCTCAATTTAAACTTGTCTCCCTGTTCCAGGGAAGCCAGCAAACTATGCATCACCTTCCAACATCTCTGTCATGGAGATGATGCAGATAACTGATGTGTATTTAACTAATGTTGTTTGTTTGTTAATTGTTGTTGTTTCCTGCCTCAATCCATGGGGAGAGGCAGGTAAGAAATATTGATGATGATGATGATGATGATGATGATGATAATAATAATAATAATGCCTTTGTGCTTATTCTGAAAATGTATATGTGCTAGGAAGATAAGCCTTCTGGTAGCACAATCCAACATAGCTGGACACAGACTATTTTTTTTTTTTTAGTTCAGTTATTCACATGTGTTTTCAGGGTCTGTGAGACTTATAGCAGCTTCCTTCTATTTTGGAGAAGGGAATCATAGCACACTGTATGAAACATTCCAAGACAGAACTGTGGTAACTTCATCCTAACCAGCAACCTGTTGTTGTTGTTACTGTTGTTGTGTTCCTTCATGTTGTTTCCAACTTATGGCAATCCTAAGGTGAACCTATTATAGAATATTCTTTGCAATATTTGTTTGGAAGAGTTTGTCTTTGCATTCCTTTGAAGATGAGAATGTGACTTGCCCATAGAGTCTCCATACATCAGTGGTCCCCAAACTTTTTCGGGCTACTGCCCCCATTCCTTTTGGGCGGCAAACCTATTTGCCTCCCCCCCCCCCCGAGAACATTTTTTTTTACATCAGGTCTACTGTTCTCCATATAGTCATGCTGGCCACATGACTACAGAATTGTCTCTGACAATACTGGCTTCCTTAGCTTAGTAACAGAATGAGCACTGCCCCCCTATAGTCGGACATGACTAGACAGTCTTGTCAAGGGAAAACCTTTACCTCTACCCTTTCTACTGCAAATTCAAAACAACCAATCTTGGATGCTGCTCCCTTTGCACCCAGTCACTCAGTCACTGCTCCCTTTGCACTGTTTCATCCTGGGAAAAGCAACTGAGCAGCAGACTGAGCAGCTTGCTGAGCAGCCTCTCATCCATGCCAGCCTTGCAGCAAAGGCCAGTGCAGAGAAGGGCCTCTTGACTGCTACTCAGCCAGTTGCTCAGTTGCTGCTCCCAGGGTGACCAGATGCAAGAGAGAAGCTTCTTCCTAAAGAGGAAGGGCTCTCCATCCTTCGTTGAGGCAGAGAAAGGCATAGCCAGTGTGTGTGTGTAGGGGTTTTTAACAGAAGCCACATGCTCTGGACTGGAGACTGGTTTGGGCTGGAAAGGGACAGATTTTAACTACAGGAGCCATTCCAACACAGAAGACTCTTTCCAAGAAACGAGCACAGTTACTTCTTCCCCAGCGACATGTCTTCCCCACACAGCTTCAAGTGTCCACTCTCCCACAAAAAATAGTTTCTTCTGCTCTCTCTTCTCTCATCCTATCTGATGAAAGATAGCAGGCACAGCAGTGCAATTCCAACCTTCTAGCCAAGTAACAGCATTGCTCGTGAAGCTTAAGCAGGTTCCCAAATGTGAAATCTCCTTTTTGCCACCACTTCCCTCCTGCCACCATGTGCTCCAACCCTTTGCTCCAGTCAGTCCCAAAATGGGGCTGCTCCAAGCCACAGAAGCAATGCCCTGTGCCCCAAGCCTCACACAAGTTTCCCAATTGCCTTTACTAGTGAAAGATGTGGTAAAGGAGTGAACTCAAAATGGCAGGCAAAGAGTGAGAGACACCACCACACAAAATGATCAGCAAGGCTGTGTAGTGGTTTTCTGGGGATCCTTAAAAGAAGTTTAAGATAATTCTCATCCTCACCATGGTCTTAAAGACCGCTGGTTCCCCTTGCCTTTCCTGCACACCAATGCTTTGAGTGATGGATCCCCTACCACCCCCCTTTTTCCTCACCACCCCCTGGATCCTTCTACTGCCCCCAGGGTGGCTACCACCCACTGTGGGAATCACTGCCATAGATGAATGAGGATTAGATCCCTGTTTTGAAAGAACTCAAAGATCTTACATTTTCCTTTCAGTCCCGCCACTATTCTATCCTTACTTGCTTGGTGAGGACAGAAGAGAGAGCCTTCTTAGTGGCTGCTCCCACCCTCTGGAACTCCTTTCTGCAAGAGGCTAGGCTGCCCTTCCCCATTTTCTTTTACTGCAGGCAAACTCCTTTTTGCTTCAGCAAACTTTTAATATGTAACTACACAAGAATGTGTTTTATTTATTTCTTAACTTTTGCATGTTTTAAAATAATTTTATATTGTTTTAATTGCGACAATTTTTTTAAAAAAAACCACCCACTCTGGGAGAAAGGTGGCATATAAATAAATAAATAAATGCTCCAACCACTACATCACACTGGCTGTACTCCAGCAAACTAATCCCTTGCATCTCAATTAAATATTTGGAGAGCTGGAGCCAGATTATTAATGGCAACTGGTTACAGGGACTATATAGCTTCCTTGTTGCAACAGCTCAATTGGCTGCCAGTCTGTTTCTGGGCACAATTCAAGGAGCTGGTTTTGATCTATAAAGCCCAATACAGCTAAGGCCCAGGATATATGAAGGATGTATTCTCCCATATAAGCCTGCCCGTGCTCTAAAGTTAGTGGAGTGGTGATGGACATTTCTCTCTAGTTCAACCATATGAGAATAACCACAGAGAAGGCCTTCTCCCACATTTCCAATGGTGGGATTGTGGGAGAAGGCCTTCTCTGTGGCTGCTCACACACTTTGCAACTTCCTCCCTTGAGAAGTTAGGATGGATCCTTCATTTCCTTTTTCACAGCAGGTTAAGGCCTTTCTTGTCCAGCAAACTTTTAGAAATTGATTTCTATCAAATTGGTTTTTATGGTGCAGTACTTTTTTTTTAATCTGTTTTAAAATAAGATTTTAATTGGTTTAAATCCTATTGATATTTAATACTGTTTTAATGCTGGGTTTTACAACGTTTTAATTATATATTTTATTCTATTCTGTCTTTTTTTTTTAGCCATCTTGAGTCCCAGCCTGGGAGAAAGGCAGAATATAAATAAAGTGAAGGATGGATAGATGGATTAGAAAGTTGAACATGACATGATATTCATTGTAATATAAATCAAGATTAACCTTCTGCTGCTGACCAAGGAGAAAAAATTGAAGCGAAGGAAATAAAATACAAAAAAAACAAAAAAAAACAATTTCATCACACTTTCTTTAAGAGGAACAATATAGTTAAGACCCAGCATGGTACAGTGGTTTGAGTGTAGGACTAGGACTCTGGGAGAACAGCATTTGAATCCTTGCTTATCCATGGAAGTGGACTTGAAGGGACATAGCAACAACAATAAAATCTCAGTGTTGAAAGAATGTCAGCATTGTGTGGTGGGGGGGGAGGAGGGAAAGACAATTGTCTTTAAGAAGCAATGTAACTTTGAAGTGCCTGAATTTTTATCATAGAATCATAGAGTTGGAAGAGACCTCAAGGGCTATCCAGTCTGACCCCCCGCCATGCAGGAACACACAATTAAAGCACCCCCCAACAGATGGCCATCCAGCCTCTGTTTAAGACCTCCAAAGAAGGAAACTCCACCATTCCCCAAGGGAGGGGATTCCACTGTTGAACTGCTCTTATTGTCAGGATGTTCTTCCTAAGGTGGAATATCATTTTCTGTACCTTGCATTGCTCCATGTCCTGGTCTCTGGAGCAGCAGAAAGCAAGCTTGCTCTATCCTCAACATGACATCCCTTCAAATATTTAAAAAAGGTTATCATATCACCTCTTATGTGACTCTGAAGGAAGTTTCTTTTTATGGTGGGGAACTAGGGGACAATTTGAAGATCCTTTGGTTGAACCATGATCTGAATATTGAACTAAGAAGGTTCATGGAATGCATGCTTATTAATCTTCATTGTTTTGCAGAGGGGGGAATAACAGATTGGAGGAGATGCCCACTACATGTTAGAAACAAATTACATAGCACATCTAGCTAAAGAGAAAAAGGATAACTTGGGGATCTATGCAGATGGGTGGCTCTAGGCCACCCCTACTAGCTGTAGATCGGGGCCGTGGCAACCACATGCCGCAGCCCTGATCCTCCCTTTTGTCGTCCCTGAACAGGACGTGCAGCATCAGGACGGCGTCAGCATGGGGTTGGGGCAGCTGGCATGCGGCTGCCCTGCCCCATCTCTGCCTCCAGGACAGCCCTTTGTGCTGGTCTGCAGAGGCCCTAAGTTAAGAAAAACAAGCTGATTGACATCTGGAAGTACTTGCATCTTTGCAACAGAGATTTTACTTGCCATTCTAAAAAAATATTTCTCATATTCAAAGATTGATTGTTTCTTAGGAGTTGTCTGCACCTTCCAGGATACTCCAGGGAAGCCCAGCATATCCTGGCCCCCAGCTTCCCCTACCTGCCCCCTTTAACTTGACCTCTATTCCCACAGAACAGTGACTCCTTCATGGGCATTCTACTGGGCTTCCTGGCTTATCTGCTTCCTCTGCAGCTTGCTCATTTCTGAGGTCAGAATGAGGCACAGAGCAATGCTTGGGATCTTGTTCTGACCCCAGAATGAGTGACCCATAAAGGTGGTGGATTCATGAGGTGGTTCAGCAGGTTGCCCATGTAGACAACCACTGTGCTTCAAGCACTTCTTGGAAGACCTGGAGCATTAGGTAGGGTTGTTTTATTTTTAATGTGTTCTAAACTTGCTTTACCCTGATTCTGATGTAGGACATGCCATATGCCAACCAGAATGCCTGCACCAGAACTGGGTTTTGTTTATCATCTGAACAGGACAACCTCAGAATGTGGGGTGCGGAGGATGTGCTTTTGGCCCATGCAGACAAGGCCTGTTTCACAAAAGCTAACAGCTCAAATTTAAAATATATTCTTTGAGCTTATAACTGAATTTTTGTGTATTCCTGCATGGAAGGGGGTTGGACTGGATGGCCCTTGTGGTCTCTTCAAACTTTATGATTTTATGATTCTATGAATTAGATCATGCTACTATGAAGCTGAGATAGGGTGGCCATTTCATAGTGACCAAACAACCAATTTGCTATTTAATGCTACTTTTCACATGAAATCATCAGTTATTGGGGAAATGGGGATAATGGGAAGAATTTTAATGAATTTGAAAAACTGTGGAAAACACAAGTTATCATCTGGGATTGATATTGCTTAACAATATTGAAAAAATAATAAAAGAACATTGGACATCTTGTCCAATCCAAGTCATCAAGATCTCCACCATTCCAACTTCAGCAAGACCTAACTTGCATCTGAACTCATTTTCATACATCTGCTGTTACCTTTCATATAACGTTGCTTGTTATGCCTATGTTCTTTTTCTACTGGGAAGTTATCATGTGCTGCCCCTTATTTTCCCTTAAAAATGTGCATATTGACTTTTCAGACTGGGGGTAGGGGCTCACCTTTTGCAACATTCCATGTTTTTTGCACACCGTCCCAAGCGGATGTCATCACGTCTTCTACATCTGGGTCGGGTGCAAGAGCCTCCCCGAAGGTAACAATATGCATATGGATCTCTGCAGAAAGAGAAAATATGTAGATAGAATCCAGGTGGACAGGGCAAGAGCTTCAGGAAGAACAGCCCCCTAGGAACTAAGGGCCAGATCAGGCAGCAGTCCCTTTTCTCATTTCAAGGCACTGTGGTATGGAATGATGTAGTGTGCTCACTTCAGGTTGCAATCTAAAATTTAAAGGAGCTGTCCAAGAAACTGAAACCTATTTCTAAAATATGTTCAGCACCTGGGGCAGCTCTTTTGACTTATTCCTGCATGCTCATAATATGGAGAGATATGGGGGGGGGGGGGGGGAAGAGACATGTGAAATTATATGTTTCACATGTCTCTTTTCTGTTACAATAAACTGATAACAATAAAGGTCCAGGGCAATATTTAATATCTTATTTAGTATTTATTTTAATTTCTTTTAAAACATTAAGACAGAATGAGTTTACTGTAGGGCAATCTAACTACACATGAGTGGTATGTTCCAGTAGTCCCACACTCTGTCCAGCAATCTGATGATGTACTGCTTCCTATCCTTCTCAGCTTTGGGGGGGAGGGGAGATACCATTTATAGATGATTTTTAAGGCATTTTCTCTAATTAATGCAAGCCTGGATCTAAAAGAAAGTGATGACCACATACTACAGTCAGCCCTCCACATTCATGGGTTTCAGGTTTGCAGTTTTTGTGACTTTGTAGAGGCTGCTTAAAAAGGTTGACCTCTTCACACACACCCTCCTCCTCACCCTTCTTCCTAGCCAGTGAAAACCAACACCATTCCTGCTTTGCCAAACTTTACATCCTCCTCATTTCCAAAGTCCTTTCCTTTAAATCCAATGTTTGCAGTTACCCCTGGGAGGCTCAAACTTCTCTCCTCTCCGCTCCCTCTTTCCCAGCCAGACAAAAGCAACACCATACTTTTCCTTTGTGGTGAAGGCTGCAAACATTGGATTCAAAGTAGAAGACTTTGGAATTGAGGAGAATGCAAAGTTTGTCACAGTAGGGAAGATACAGTATTGCTTTTGGAGATTATCACATTCCAAAAAAAGCAATTTATCCCTGATGGGATACAGTCATATTTGGGATTAATACCTGGTATTATCACACTCAAAATTGCCACCACTGCTGCCAGGTGACTGCAACCTGGGTCTCAGCCTTGCTTAGCCAGCCACTTTTCCAAAAGGGCAAGCTCCCACTTTGGAAAAGTGGCTGGCTAAGTGAAGCTGGGACCTGGGATGCAGCTGGGTTGCAGTCACGACAATTTTGAGTGTGACAATACCAGGTCTTAATCTCAAATGCAGGCTGTATCCTCTCAGGGATAAATTGCTTTTTTTAAAAATGTCATAATCTCCTTTGTCTGTCCAAAAGGGAGGGGGAGGAGAGAAGGTGAATCCTCTGCAGTGGTGGCTGCTGATATCAGATTGAAAGTGGAAGCACTTTGGAAATGTGGAGGAGGCTATGGACGTTTTCACACTGGGCTTAAGGCAGAAGCAATCCTACCTCACTCCGGCCCCATGCCGGCTCCTTTGCCAGTGTGTTCAAACGACGTCGCAGTGCCATCCCCGGCATCCAGTGCCATCCCCGGCATCGTTCCGGGTCCTTTCTCCGCGTGTTCAAACAACGTCACAGCAAGCCCCGCCCCACCCCGCCCCATCCTGTCCCATCCCCGGCATCAGCCCCGTTCTTTGCAATTCCTCTTTTTAAAAGGAATTGCATCTGCCGTGGCCAGAATCATACCGAAATGATGCTGCTGTCACCGATCTGAAGCTGCAGGATCCATTCCGGTATGATTCTTTCATTGCTTCCATGCGGCTTTAGACCCCAAGTGTGAAAACGTCCATTGTATTGTAAGGTTGCAAAGAGAGTTATGGATGATGCTCTTGGTGGACGAGGATTCTTTATGATTCATGTTGCAAGGGGCTAACATATTTGTGATGACTCCCTCCTTTTTCTCCTTCCTCTGACAAGTAAAAATATTCTTATTCCATCAGGCTTTTACAAATTGATCATGATGGCATTTTAATGATTCCTTGTGCTCTTTTGTTAATTTTTATATGGTTTTAAAATGAATTTTAATGGTTTTATCATAACAGTTACATAATGCTTGCTTTTATATTCACATTTTTGGGATGGGTGGGGGTTACATTCTCTCTCTCTCTCTCTCTCTCTCTATATATATATATATATATATATATAGTGGTAAAGTGTCAAGCAAGGCTGCAGTCCATCACCCTATTTGTTCAATTTGTATGCCCAATATGCAGAAAATATCATATGAAGAGCAGCTTTAGATTCAGAAGAAGGAGAGGTGAAGATATGAAGAAGGAACATCAGTAATCTAAGATATGCAGATGACACCATACTACTAGCGGAAAATATCATAGACTTGGAGCAATTACTAAAGAAAGTTAAAGAATAAAGTGTATAGGCAGGCCTAACATTGAGCAGCTACAAAAGAACTAGTCATGTAAATGTAAAATGTAAAGATGTAAATGTAAAGAAATACAACTGAACCCTAAAGTTAGAATTGTCCCAACCATTGTTTTCCACATTACCAAGTACAAATGTGAGAACTGTAGAAAGTGGATAGAAAGAAAATCAACTCATTTGTGATGTCAAACAAAAATCCACCAAACAGTGATATCTTTAATGGCCAACTGAAATACACAATATACTTGTTGCAAGCTATAGAAGCTCCACTGGCTTCTTCATCAGTCAAGATGTTAAAACCAAAGAGGAGAAAAATTAGAGATATTAGTAAGATGCCTACATTTTTTTGTTTCTGTCATTAGTTAAGATGGCATGAGGAGGATAAATTTTGCAGGCTGGCTCCTCCTCCATCTGGCCATGTGGCAATTGGGAGTTTTTCAATGTCCAGGAAATTTAAAGTCCATTTATATATCAACAGGACTCTTCTCGTGCAATCCAATATGTCTCCATTCCTCTGAGGCCACAGACCTCCTTTCAGACAGAGGACAATGGACTTTTCAAGAAAATCATTTGTGATGTGGTGCTGAAGAAGAGTGCTGAGGACACTGTGGATGGCCAAAAAGACAAACAAATAGGTTCTAGAACAGATTAAGCTTAAACTCTCCCAAGAAGCCAAGATGACTAAATAGAGGCTGTTGTACTTTGGCTTCATCATTAGATGGCATGACTCATTGGAAAAGGCAATAATGCTTGGAAAAGCAGTAAGGGGCTATGCAGATGGGCGGTTCCAGGCCACCCCTTGATAGCTGCAGATCGGGGCCATGGCAACCGCAAACCATGGCTCCAATCCTCCCTTTTGCTGCCCCTGAAAGAGAGGCAAAATGCGGCTCCTTTAGGGGCAGAAAAAGGCCATCCTAAGAGCCAGCACATGGCTCTTTAGTGCCCTTTCTGGCAAAGTGCATCAGAACGCTGTGCTGGGAGGGTGTCCTGATGCTGGGCGCCAGGCGTAACGGCACACAGCATCAGGACAGTGTCAGCGGCTGCCCCACCTCATCTCTGCCTCTTCCCTCCATCTTGTGAACAGACTCTTAATCAGTCAAACTGTATGCAAAAATGATTTACCACCTCTTGGGAATCAGTGCCATTGCAGCTGACTTTTTACAGCTAGAAGGCTGGCAAGAACTGTAGGAATGGGACTGTAATAGGGATAGAGTAGGATTATCCTACAGGATTCCTTCTTGGCCAGCCTGATTAGTACTCCTAGGGCTCCACTGTATATGTGGTTGATTAGTAATATGGGCCTGTCCAGAGTTTGTGGTTGAGTAGTAAGCTTCCTCTAACTCTATGGCCAAAGAGCACTTGCCAGCTCCTGTATAATTCCCACTGGATAGTTTAATTAGGCACTGAGGACCAAAGAACCAATCTAAGAGATTTCCATTGCATACAGATAGGGGTATTTCTGAGAATTCTACAGCAGAGATATCATGTTTGGAGCCAAAAAAAGTTTGTAACTTTACATTGGTTTTGTTTTTTCTTACCAGACATAATATCCTCCTCCAAAGGGGTTAGACCCAATTGCTTTCACTCCTTTCTGGTAAACACCATCAGACTGAAGTTAAAATGTTTCCAGGATAAACAAGAGAATAATTCTCTTACCTTTCAGGTCAGAGTTAAATATGTTTTGACTTGAATAAAATTCAGTTCCGACAATTTAAACCCACAAATCTCATTCAGCTATTCCATTTAGCAAATGAGCAGCTGATACTTTCATTAATAGTTGTTAGAACTATTTAGAGTTTCCTCCATTAAAATAAATCCAATGTGGGAGAGGGAGAAAAAAATAGAGGATCAAATGCTGTCTTGTATTACACCACAGAACGTCAAGGTCAGTAGATATAAAGCTTTTCTAAAAGTAAAGGTAAAAATAGGAGTAAAAACATTTATTTTCTAGAAGTGGTGAAGGTAATTTCAGCAGTACTAAATCATTATATAAAAGACTAAGGGTTGATGCAGCATCTGGTTGCTGCAGCCCTGATCCTCCTTTTTGCCACCCCTAAAAGAGCAGCTAAATGCCAATCCTTTTGGGGGCGGCAAAAGGCCACCCTTTGAGCCACTGCCATGGCTCTTTTGAGCCCTTTTGGTGCAGCATGTATGCACGCTGCTCCAAGAGAGTGCCTTGATACCGCGTGCCATGCAGACAGGCACGCAGTGTCAGTGTGGAGTAAGGGTGGAGTTGGGGCAGCTGGCATGCTTTTTCCCCAGCCCAACTCCACGCGGTGGCCAGCCTATAGTATTGGACTGCATAGGCCCTAAGAGTACTCCATAGCATAATGAAAATCTATCTGATAATTGCCATCTTGCCTCCCTCCCCCCACCAGAAAGGCAGTAGAAAGAGACACATGCCAGATGGCTAGACTCAATTAGAGATGTCACTAGCCTGAAGCTACAAGAGCTAAGCAGAGAGGCTGAGAATAGAGGGTATTGGAGATGTCTTATTCATAAGGTTGCCATGCGTCAGGTTTGACTAAAAGACATTTAACAAGAAACAATAAGCCTCTTTGAGTCCCATTATTGGGAAAAGTGTTATATAAATGAATAAAATAAGTAAGTAAATAAATAGGATTACTATTAACTATGGACAGGTAAAGCACTGAGCTCTCCTTTGCCACCTTGGATTTCACAGAACTACCTACATGAGGCTCCTCTCAATGTGAACACAAATTGCACAGTTTGGCCAATGTAAACCTGTTGAATCCCAATTTCTGGGGCCTTAAAATGAGAAAATATCTGGATAGACCTCTGGGACTCTGTAATTTGTTTGCCCACCACCATGCATTGTAGAGACACATTTAATTTGATTTTACTTCCTTAATTGTGTTTATCCCACAATATCACCAGTATTATTTACCTTTTACAACAGACAGCACCACCAACACATGTTCCATAGAAGATATGATCTTCACCACACTCAGATAGTATGCATTTAGCCCTAAAGGCTGAACACTGCCTTACTGACATATTTCTTCTCGAGTGGCCTGAAAAAGAGCAAATTAGCATCAGTCAACTAGATACTCTCTTGGCATTTCCTTTAAATCTGCTAGGGTTCTCACCAATTTTCATTTTAAGTCAGTCCTGTGGTGGAAATTCAGGTTCCCCAATTGAGCTAAATCCAAAGAATTATGAGGGCATCATAATTGCAAAAGTCCAGCCATGAGATTAACAGCATATGCACATATGAATGAGAGACTTCCAAGTCAACAGCACTGCAAAGGTCTTCTAAACTCAGGGCCATGGCTTGTTTGCTTGAGTCTATTCACGTGGAATGTGGATTTTTTCCTACTGCCTTCCACCTTAGCAAGCATTATAGTGGGGATACAATCAACCCAAAAGAGGCAGTTTAGAGCTACCCCTTTTAGGCTGGATTAGGGCCAGATGCCCAGCCCCGATCCAGCCATCTTCCATCCCAAAAAAGAGCAGATAAGATTCACTTGTTTTAGGGGCAGTAAGAAGCTGCCTCTTCTCCTGAAGAGAGCTGCCCTTGTAAAAGCCAGCTCTGAGGAATGTAGTGTCTAAGTGCAACACCCCCAAGTGGCAGAAAAGCCGGCCAGCACGTTTCTGTCTCCCTTGGGGGTGTGGTGTATCTAAACACCATGCCTCCAAGCCAGCCCCAAGTGGCTTCCAAGGGGCTATGTGTTTCGGCCCATTGTCTTTTTTAATGGGTCACTTTCATTGATATTTAACAATAATACCATAGCACAATGTCAGCATTACAACAATTCACCCCCATAGTTAAAAACATCCCCTTCTCTTAATTCATAGTACATAATAGATATGCCACTTTTTCAGGCTTCATACATTTGCAATTTTCTTTCTGTTCCTTTGCATGTTATTCTAATCTTATTCTGATCTTATTATTATTCTAATTATTAATCCAAAATTTAACATGGCCATTTAGTGGTATAAAGTCACCATTATTTTGACACATAAAATAAACAAATGACTTCCACCTAATAAGAAAAAATGTTTATTTTTAAAAATCTCCTGTTGATATCATTCATTTATATATTAGCTTTACTCATAGGGCTATGGTCTATATCCAATTTAGCCAATTTTTAATTGAGAATTATTATTATTATTTAAAAAAAAATCTTGTTTTGACAATTTCTAATCCTGCTAAGCATAACATAAATGGTATGAGGTCTTATTTTCAATCCTTATTCTCCCTTTTAAAAAAAACAGTATTATTAGTAATGCTGCTCTAAAATAGATGCCCCACACACATTATTTGACTTATCCATAAAAGAACTTCATCCCAAAAATCTTTGTATCTTTGGGTATTCTCATAATATGCCAAATTAAGTTTACTGAATTTGGGGTTAGCCAACAATATTTCAACCTAGTATATCTCCCCATGACACACAGGGTTACTGGACAGCCCTGTAAATACTTAAATAAAATAGGAATATAAGATTATTGGTAGTGTGTAAATGGAGTTTAATTCTCCACCCACATGCTACCAGGTCCCTTCCAACCTTGGAAGGAAGCAAAGCAGTCTACCATAGTCAAGTACAAGTGGTACCTAGGCAGTAGTCCTCTGCTACTCTGCAGTACAATATGGTCCATATAGCACAAGCCAAAAAGTAATCTGGCTGAAGTGTTTTGTAGAAGTTGTAGTTTGCATTTATGTAGAGAGCCTTGCAGTAGTCAGCCTTAACTGCTTTAACACGCAAATCCTTCCAGCCAAAGGGTTTTGGAAATGGGGGGGGGGGGGGGGGGGGAGGATTTTGTGCAAAACTGAAAACAGGACTCTGACCCCTAAAGCAAATTGCTACTCTCAATTAGAGTAAACTACTCTCATTTAGAGTGAACTCATTGAATCAATTGAGGCTGGAAAGATGAATCATAGAACATAATTATAGAATTATAGAGTAAGAAGAGACCACAAGGGTCATCCAGCCCTGGTATGCAGGAACACACAATCAATGCCCTCCCAACCAGAGACTCCTCTACTCTCCAAGACAACATGTTCCACTGTCAAACAGCTCTTACTGTCTGGAAGTTCCTCTGTTTAGGTGGAATCTCTTTTCCTTTTACTTGAATTCATTGTTCTGTGTCCTGTTCTCTGGAGCAGCAGAAAACAAGCTTTCTTCATCTTCAATATGACACCCCTTCAAATATTTAAACATGTCACCCATTAACTTTTTCTTCTCCAGGCTAAAGCTATCCTGCTCCCTAAACCAGTCCTCACAGGGCACAGTTTTCAGACCTTTCATTGCTTTGGCTGTCCCTCTCTGAACATGATCCATCTTACATGAATGCCATTGATTCAATTCTATACTAATCTATTTGTATTAACTGGATTTAGGTCATGCCCTCAATAGTTTCATATCTTCTATAGTCTTCAGTACACTCCCATTTACACTGTCCCTTGATGTAGCTCATACCTGGATCAACCATGACCCCTAGGAGGAGAAGTATGGCAAGAAAGATGATGGTCTTCATGGAGGAATCAGTCTGTATTTGTGTCACTGAAAAGGAGGGAAAAAAATGCTAAGACATGCACCTCCCAACATATGTGAAAGATTCCATTTCTTGACACTTGTAGCACTGTCATACCCTCCAAGTGTCCAACCAGGAGAAAGGTGTTATTTATTTAAATTCAATAAAATAAATAAACAAATAAATACAAGTGGCTTGAGTCCAGATTATTCAAAGGACCATATCTGCCTGTATGAACCAATTAGGGTTTTAAGATCATCTGGAGAGGACCTCCTCTCTGTCACACCACCTTCTCAGGCTCATTTGCTGGGAACAAGGAAGTGCGTCTTCTCAGTGGCTGCTCCCAGACTTTGGAACTCCCTCCCTAGAGAGGCCAGGGTGACAAGTTAAAACATTTTTGTGCCTCCAGCCCTTCACCAATGGTTAAGATTGGGCTCTTAATGTTGCATAGTGTTAGTTTTTGAAGTGTTAAGGGTATGAAGTCGTAGGCTTTCATGGATGGCATCCATAGTTTTTTGTGTGTTTACAGTTTACAGGGGAATAGCAGACAATATCCTTGATTACATATCCTGAAGCCATGCCATTAACAACAGAACAATACCTATTCAACACAGAACAACACACAGTTCACCTGGGAACCACTCCTCCCTACCCAGGGTCTCACAGTATATAGAGACCCATTCTCTTTCATTTCAGTTTTCTCTGAAGATGCCAGCCACAGATGCTGGCGAATTGTCAGAAAGAAACTCTTCTAGAACATGGCCACACAGCCCAAAAAAAACCACAAAAAACTATGTTAAGGGTATGTTTAAAATTTTATTTTTATTGTTTAAATGTGTTTTAGTATTTTTAAGTGTTTAAATATGTACTGTTTTAAATAGTTATATCTTTTCATTGTATTTTATTCTTTTCATGAGTAATATTTTAAAGTTGTAGTATTTTAATTCTATTTTAATGTACAAGTAAGTAAAGGATTAAATTTTTAAGCTGGAACTAGAGGGAGGGAGGGAGGGAGGGAGGTAGAAGGAGAGAATGGGGCCATTTACATGGAAGTAATGAAAATTTTAAGATGGAACTAGAGGAAGAAAAAGAGGGAGATGAAAGGAGAGAGTGGGAACATGTGCAAGTAAGGGATGAGATTTTTAAAATGAGAAGGGAGGAATAGGTGATAGTGTAGTGGCATTTGAAGGCAAGGGATGAGATATTTAAGCCAAGATTACAGTGAGGAAGGGAGGTGGAAGGCAGGGCAGGAGCATTTGCGGGTAAGGGATGAGATTCTTAAACTGGGAAGAGAAGGAAGGAAGGAAGGAAGGAAGGAAGGAAGGAAGGAAGGAAGATGAGAGAGCATTGGCAGGTAAGGGATGAGATATTTAAGCTGAGACTAGTGGGACAGAGGGTGGGAGATGGAAGGATGATGTGGGAGTATTTGCAGGTAAGGGATGAGATTTTTAAATTGAGATTAAAGAGAGGGAGGGCAATGGAAGGATGGTGTGAGACAATTTGTAGGTAAGGAATGAGATTTTTAAGCCAGGACTAGATGGAGGGAGAGAGTGGAAGGATGGCTGGGGGCATATTTGCAGGGAAGGGATGAGATATTTAAGCTGAGACTAGAGGGAAGGAGGTGGAAGCGTGGTGTAGGAGTATTTGCAGATAAGAGATGAAATTTTAAAGCTGGGACTAGATGGAGGAAGAGAAGTGGAAAATAATGTGGGAGTATTTGCATGTAAGGAGTGAGATTTCTAAGCTGGAACTAGAGGCAGGGAGGGAGTTAGAAGGAAAGGATAGCAACATTTTGTTTGCTCTAGAAACCCGAGGAGTGTCTGTGCCAACATGCAGCAATAATTATTTGCTCTTTCAAGTATGGTGGTCTAATAATAATAATAATAATAATAATATTTATTTGTATCCTGCTTATTGAAAAAAACAATCCAAGCGGCTTACATAAAAACCCATACAATATAACCCCAAAGACCATCCCCCCCCTTAAAACAGTATTAAACATCTCATACATGTGAGGGCTTCCAGGGAATTAAGGGGCACACCTTAGGGTCTCACAGGTTCCATGTAGCCTATGGGCCACACTTTGCCCACCCCTGTATGAAAAGGCAAAAGAAAACAAAGACAAAGTGGAAGCACCAGTGGTCTTTGGAACAAAGGAGATTGCCAAACAGGGGGAAATTGGGGGCAAGAGGCATACTCCATGCAAAATAGTCCAATTGTACTGAGGGTTTGCAGATGACCTCTCTCTCATCCAGGACTTAGCCCATTAAGAATCAGCAATGCTCCAGCAACAAACCA
Source organism: Phrynosoma blainvillii (assembly GCA_026167975.1). NCBI lineage: Eukaryota > Metazoa > Chordata > Lepidosauria > Squamata > Phrynosomatidae > Phrynosoma > Phrynosoma blainvillii. The sequence continues at coordinate 13,655,170 of JANUYF010000001.1, forward strand.
CTCCTAGAACTTCCCCATGAATGGTTTGTTGCTGGAGCATTCCTGGTTCTTCAGGTTAAGTTCTTGATAAGTGCAATGTGCCTGAAAAGCTTCAGCACAATCAAGCTACTTTGCCAGAAGTATGGCTTTTACTCCTGCCTTTTCCCCCATCTGATAATCTCCAAAGTGTCAAGTACCTCATCCCACAATGGTAAAATGAGGCTCATCTCTGATGGGACCACAAGTCACCAGCAGGCCATAGTCACAACAGTGTGTAACTGGGAGGGCTTCAGAAATCAACCCCTTGAAATTCACCCAAATAGGCACCCAATAAGAAGCAGTCAAACAAAATACTCGATAATACCTGAGGCCCCATTCAAACTGTAAAAATAATCAGGGATGAATCTGGGTTAAATCTTTGGTGCTCACACACACACCGAATGCACTCAGTGCACTTTGGCGGGCAGGGCTACCAAAAAACCTACTTAACTCAGAACACTCGGTACCGTTTCCCCCCCTGGGTTTTCCTGAAAAATCCACATTGATCCGCACAAATCAAAGTTTTCCCTCTGTTGGACAAGATTAAAAGAATTTTTTGAGGGAGGAAATTTGGGGATTTATTTTGTAGCAAAACTGTTTTTTGTGTATGTGTGTGATTTTTTTGTTTTGCAAATCTCAATGTTTGGAGGCAAAATATTTGAAAAGAAAGAAAAGAAAAGGAGAAAAAGGAGTGGTTGACAATTTTTATATGGTATGTTGCAATTTCTTGAGATAACATTTAGCATTCAGACTGGGAAAAAATTGCAAATTTCTTTATGTCTCTACTGTAAGGATTCTATTTCTGGTAGAAATTAATCACTCTGGTATAAATTACAATCAAAAGCTATCCATGGAATAAATGCTCAATTGTGATTTGGCCTCACTGGCTGATGAGAACCTCTCTCAATGGATTCCAAGTGCTTTTGCTCTAGAAACAGAAGAGCAGCCAGCATCTGCTGGACTTAATGTCACTCCCCTGTGCCACTCCATTTTCTTTATTTGTGCTTTCTTATTTAGAATGTAAACCTGAGGTTTGAAAATATCCAATTAATAATTTGTAATCTGTCCTGGAAAGAAAGATGGAAGGAAGGAAGGAAGGAAGGAAGGAAGGAAGGAAGGAAGGAAGGAAGGAAGGAAGGAAGGAAAGGGAAAAAGGAAGGTAGGAAGGAAGGAAGGAAAACCAACTGGGTATTCTAATAAGCCATTTTGAAACTGAGTACATAAAGAAGAATCCCCATCTCTATCTCCCTCCAATTTTAATTTTTGGTCTCAGTGAACCCAATGAAAATTGTTCTCAGATTAGTGATTATATGATTACCCCCTGAAGGTATTTTTCCAAAACCAATTATATTTGTAGTCATTCTTTGATAGTGTTAAATAGTTGTGAAACTGTTAAAGCTTCATTTAGTATTTTATAATACCCCTTTATCAATGCTACACTTACTTAGCAAGACTAGATTTTTTTCCCAAGGCTACTTTGTGTAATTATTTTACATTCATGCATCCAGTTTTAGCATAAACACTGCCTGTGTTTATGCATGTTTCTTGCATTGCATTCCTCTCTGATTTGTCTCTTTCTTTTTTCATCTTTCTGCATGTGTGAGTCAATGTGGTATAGATGTTTCAGAACTGGATTAGGACTCCAGAAGGCCAGGCTTCAAAGCAAAACTCAGTAATGGAAACCCTCTAGGTGACCTTACGTAAGTCACAATCCCTTAGCCTAAAAGAAAGGCAATGACAAAGCTTCTCAGAATAACTCGAGCCAAGAAAACATTATGATAGGCTCATCATAGAACAGAGGGGGGTTGCAGACTGTCAGAAATAGTGTGAATTCAGTCCACTTTTAGGGTTAGGGTTAAGGTTAGGGAATCATGGGGACTGTATTTTATTGTGGCACTAGAGTTCTCTGACAAAGAAGGTTCAATGTCTCAGAAAAATAACAATTCCCATGATTCCCTAGCACTAACCCTAACCCTAAAAGTGGACTGAATTCACACTATTTTTGACAGTCTGCAACCCCCCAGAGTCAACCTAAAGGCTCATAAAAACAAGTATCCATATATGTGTGTGTATATATATATTTGTCATCCTATCATGATATCCCATACCTTAGAGGATGTGATCTCTGGCACACATACATTACATGTTTATAACACTCTAAAGCCGGGGGCGGCAACCTATGGCCCACGGGCCGCCCCTGGCCCGCCGACCCCACCACCGCTGCCGCGCGTGTTGTAGCTGCCATTTTGTTTGCCAAAATGGCAGCCGTGACTCATTTGCACATGCCATTCCCCCCTCCAGCCCGCCGGAAGACCTGGGAACCAGCGACCGGCCCCAGGTAAGTTAACGTTGCCAACCCCTGCTCTAAAGTGCCACAGGCATCCCTGATACAGGCATAATAAGGCTTTGAAATTACATTTTTTTTCTGAATAAGAGGACCAAGAAAAAGAAATAGATGAAAAAGGAGAGATATTCAGCTGGAAGTAATGTTAACACAGAACAAATGTATAGGAAAAATCCTGAAAACACTAAAGGCCTAAGCAGACTGCCAGAAATAGTGCACATTAAATTGAGGCACTGCCCTGGCTCAGTGCTAGGGAGTCATGGGAATTGTATTATTTTCTGGGACATTGAGCCTTCTCTGTCAGAGAGCTCTGGTGCCACAATAAATTACAGTTCCCATGATTCCCTAGCACTGAGCCAGGGCAGTGCCTCAATTTAATGTGCACTATTTCTGGCAGTCTGCTTAGGCCCTAAGTCTACTTACATCCTTATCAAGAAGCAGGGGAAATTAATCTTTGGGTTTGGTTTCATATCTTATATAGAGGTCTGAGTGGGGTGTCCCTTAGATCATAGAAATGTTCGGGCTATCACTCCCATAAAGAACAATTTATAATACTTATTAGGACATTTTGTCTTCTTCAGATCCTTTGAACACACTAAAAATATCCCTGTAATATTACAACTGTTATCACTTACAAAAGCACGAAATCATTTGGGCATTCTTATCACCCACACTCCTAATACCAGATGGGTACAATTTCAAAATGCATAATTACAAAAGTAGCTGTTCTGTGAAAAAGAAACTGATGCAAGAAGTAACATTACAAGATTGCAGTTAACATTCCCCAAGGGAAGTTTTTACCTATGTGCACTTGAGGAGATGAATAAATAAACATCAATCTTACCAAGGATATCAACACAATCACCCCCAAGCATCCTTTCCAACCCGCTTCCAACCGAAAGCCATGGTATACTGCAGAGCTTAGGAAGATGAAGCCTGCTGGACAATGACTGGAGTGCATCTGGTGGAGAACTCAACGCTTATCTAAAAAGACTCATTATAGGAACTTTCTTTGTTCCTATTGAGAGGCAATATGTGCAGTGCAGAGATCCTTCTACTCTGCACGTATTGTATCTGCAGAGTCCCGTACAGCAGAACTGTTTAGGGTGGTAGGGGAACTGACGCATGTCTCACATGTGCAGAACCCAGTACTTAACCCTATAACAGCCTGCTGTGACACATTTAACAACTTTTTTGCAGATCAAATCTCTCACATAAGAGCCAACTGAGATGCCAGCATTGTAAAAGAATCAATTGATGAGGTCACCAGCAACTCCGTTAGTGAAATTTTACTGGATCAATTTCAATCTGTAAGTACCAATGATGATGACAAGCTCCTTGGAAGTGTGAGGAAGATGTCTTGCCCTCTCAATCCTTGCCCATCATGGCTGGCCGTCCAGGAGAGGAATGCATTGAGGCTGCTCCTTAGGGATATCATCAATGCACCCCTCAGGCAACGTCATATTCCATCTTGCTTGAAGGAAGCAGCAGTCAGGCTGCTTCTGAAAAAGCCTTCCCTGGAGCCCTTGGATATGAACAACTACAGGCAGTTCTCTTTATTACCTTTTCTAAGCAAAGTGATTGAGACAGCAGTTGCTCTTCAACTCCAAGTTGTCTTGAAGGAAACCGATTATCTAGACCCATTTCAAAATGTCATTAGGTCAGGATTTGGAGTTGAGACTGTCATGGTAGCTTTGGCTGATGACCTTCGTCTGATCATCGACAGGTGTATTGTGACCCTCTGGTGCTCTTAGACCTCTCAGCGGCTTTCAACACAATAGATCACAACATCCTCTTGGATTGCCTGAGGGAGTTAGGAATTGGAGACACTGTATTGCAGTGGTTCCTTTCCTTCCTCTCGGGCAGATTCCAGAAGGTGTTGCTTGGGGACAGTTGTTCCACTAAAAAGGAGCTTAATTGTGGCATCTTGCAAGGCACCATCCTGTCCCTGACGTTGTTAAATATATATATGAAGCTGCTGGGAGAGATCATCCGGAGGCATGGGGGGGGGGGTTATCAGGATGCTGATGACACCCAGATATATTTCTCCATGTCGCAGTTGTCGGCCATGACTTCAGATAGTGTCTCTCCTCTCAATGACTGTCTTAGAGTGGTAATGGGCTGGATGAGGGAAAACAGATTGAGACTGAATCCAGATAAAATGGAGGTACTAACAGTAGCTGTCCCGAAACTAGATATTGAGATACAACCTCCAGTCCTGGACTGAGTCACACTCCCCATTAAGGACTATGTTTGCAGTCTGGAGGTACGCCTGGACCCGTCGCTCCAGATGTCAAATCAGGTAAATGCGATGGTCAGGAGTGTCTGTTATCAGCTTCGGCTGATTCGCCAGCTGCGCCCTTTCCTGAAAGTAAGGGATTTTGAAACTGTGGTACATGCACTGGTGATCTCTCATCTTGATTTCTGCAATGCACTTTACATGGGGCTACTCTCGTGCCTAGTCCAGAAACTTCAATTAGTACAGAATACGGCAGCCAGACTGGTCTCCGATACATCTAAAAGAGACCACATAGCACCTGTCTCGAAAAGACTCCACTGGCTGCCAATCAGTTTCGGGGTTCAGTACAAGGTGTCTGTTATTACCTTTAAAGCCCTAAATGGCTTGGGTCCATCCTATCTTCGGGACCGCCTCCTTCCATATATCCCTACCTGCACACTTCTGTCCTCTGGAAGGAATTTGCTTCAGCCAGTTAAAACTAAACCATCTGCAACCTCCCAGTGGGTCTTCTTGGCAACCGCTCCCAGATTAGCGGCCTGTAAGACGAGATCCGTCAGATTACCAGTTTAAACAGCTTCAAAAAAGCTGTAAAGACGGATCTCTTCCAGCAGGCCTTTCCTGACTAGTTTTTTTCCCAGCCTAAGGAATGTGCCCACCCTATCTCTACCCTCTGCTACATTTATAACTGTTGCCTGCCTGCTATTAGGACTCTGTAATTGTTATTGTTGGCTATTCTTTTATTGTTTTAAATGTTTGATGTTTAATACTATTTTAAGGGGTAGGTAGGGTTTTTTTCCTGGGATTGTACATTGTGGTATTTTATTGTTGTAAGCTGCCCTAATTGCTTCAGCAGAAGGGCGGGATAATAATAATAATAATAATAATAATAATAATAATACCATCTTTAGACAAACAGAGCCGGGGGGGTTGTGGGGAGTGTGGACTTCACAGGGTTATACCCAGAAGGGGGGGGGGGTGACACCGGGTCAGCTCCTTACACCCCACAGGTGCTATCTGAACCCTTATGGGAGCTAGTTAGTGCCACACAAACACTCTTTTGGCTGCACGGGTGCTCCTTGGACCCACGCAGGTGCCGCTCAGGGCACTCCTTGGGCCCATGCAGGAAATTCTTGGGGCCACATGGCCTCTCCTTGGAATTGCGTTCTTGCTCTTTGCACTGCGGGTGCTGCTCTGCCTCCAACAGGAAGTCCTTGGGGTCATGCAGGCTCTCTTTGGGGCTGTGGATGCTGCTCTGCACCTGCAGATGCTTCTCAGAGCCATATGGGTACCTTTGTGGTCTGCATGGGTGCTCCTTTGCTCTCCCCTGCCCCAAAAATGGCACCAGTAGTCTGGCCCCTGGACATCACCCACACTGGCGCACACACATAGGGTCACCTGATGCAGGAATGCCACTGGTTTGAGCACTGGATTACAATTCTTGAGACTAGGGTTCAACTCCATGCTCAAGAATAATAATCCGTTTAGAGGACTTTCAATAATTCACCCTCTCCCAGTACCAGAGGATGGCAATCGCCAACCCTCTCTGAAGAAACTTGACAGGAAATCCTTTGATAGGTTCACCATAAGTTAAAAATGACTTAAAGGAACACCACAACAACACCTTTTTTATCACATTGCATAAAAAGACAGTCAGCACTCCCTTGAATAACAATTCCTCCTTGGCTGCTCAACAGCAAGCAGAATATGTCCAGCCCAAGCAGACATTCATTGGCCATGGGAGCACTGATACACTTCCCTTGCACTGTTACACAGCTACCCACCATTACTGTCCCCCCATGTAGATATAATATCATCAAAGCCCCAGATAATGCACTCATTAGCCTCAAGTAGGATCTTCATGATATTGAATCATAGAAACCCCAAGGTCAACTCAATCCAGCCCCCTATCACACAGGAATACATAATCAAAGCATTCCCAACAATTGGCCATCCAGCCTCTGTTTAAAGACCTCCAAAGGAGGAGACATCACCACACTCCAAGTCATTGTTGAACAGCTCTTACTGCCAGGATATTCCTCCCAATGTTTTGGTGAAATTACTTTTCCTGTAGTTTCCTGTAGCATATTAACTACTGTATATACTCATCTATAAGTCAAAAAAATTATGCAGAAAAAATTGACCCCAAAATCCCAGGTTGACTTATTTATGCGTCAGTATGGTAATGTGATTGCAGCTCTTTCAGATTCCCCCATACGATGAGAACAGCTTCTTTTTCTCTTGAGTGAAGTAGAAAGAGTCCTTGGTGATTGACTGCTGTTAAACAGTGTCTCTCTCCCACCCACGCTGATGTTGTCTGGGTAGTGAAGGCTGAAATGAAGGCTGAAATGCTGAAGCAAATAGCCTCAATTAGAGTCCCTCTTGCCATGCACACACACACTGAAGTTTTACTTGAAGCCTCCAAGTTTTACCCTTGACTTATCCAATGGTCATGACAAAACCCACAATTTTGGCCCCTAAACCTGCCCTCAACTTATACATGAGGTCGATTTATAGTATATATAGTAAGTATTAATTCTTCCTAATGTTGAGATGTAATCTCTTTTCCTGTAGTGTGAACAAATTGGTCCAGGTCCTATTCTTTGGAGCTACAGAAAACAAATGTGCTCCTTCTTCAATATGACATCCCTACAAATATTTAAACAGGACTATCATGTAACTTCTTAATCATCTCCAGGCTAAACAGACCCAGTTCCCTGAGTTGCTCTTCATAAGTCATAGTTTTCAGACCTTTAACCATTTTGGTGACAATCCAGCTTGTCAACATCCTTCTTTAAGATGGACTTTTCTTTCTTTCATTGCGGGACATCGTCTGTTTTTATTTTCCAAAGACATTTGCTATTTCCAAGTTAGAAATTGGAGAAGATGTCTCATTGAATGCACTAAACTACCTTATAGTATGTGTGCTACTTCCTTCAGCATGCAATAATAAATATCCTCTTATGGTCATATCAAAAAACCTTTTCCACCAGCAGCCTCACAATATAGGAAATATTCAATTTGAGAAGATGGGTGTGAAAGAATCTCTCTAGCAACCCAGTGAGGGTATTTGAGAGAATTCTTCCAAGTTCTGAAACAGAGTGACCTATTCATCATTGGAAATACTTTCACAAAGCTATGAGGTAGTGAATCTGCTCATAGTTCATAGTTTAAACTAAAACCCAGAATGGATTTATTGCCCCACTAATATGGAAGCCACAGGCTTCCATTGGAACTAAGCAGTGGTGGAGATAAGCAGTCTGGAGACAGGACAAGCTCCATCAGACTTAGAATCAAAACAGAAAAGCACAATACACCAGCTTCCCAGCAGCTTGAGGGCATGGCATACGCATGACGCATGCCCCGAGATATTGGGAAGCCAGCGTCACATTGCCCCCCTGACCACACAGCAGCTGGCTTTACAGTACATCAGCAGTGCGACATTTAGACACTGCATGCAAAAGGAATGCTGCAAAGCCACAGCAGTGTGGAAAAGGTAGCTTTTTGCTGCTTCAAAAAGGAGTGGCAATTTGCCACTGCTTTTTGCAGTGGAAAACAGCTGGACTGGGGCTGCAGCGTGTGCTACCGGTGGCCCCAACCCAGCATCGGCAGGGGTGGCTTAATATTGCCCCTTTGATTCTATCTGTTTTTCCCCAGAGTTGCACTTTGCCTCTCCTCTCTTTCTCCCTGATTCTCACCTCGGTAGGCAAGGGAACTTGGGCTATTAAATGTGGCTAGAATTAGGGGAAATGCCAAGGACTCTCCCTCCCAATAACCATCCTTTGGTAACAAATGTCAACTATTTTTTTTTCCTTGGCATCCATGATTTATTAGCATAATATACAAAAAATAGCAAGGAAGTGGGGTAGATTTTGCATTCATTTAAGAGAACTGATCATTAGAAACATAAGATTGGAACAAGAGAAGAGCTGCACTGTTCCTATTCTGCAACAATGTCAAGAAAGTCAGGATGCATCAGAATTCCTGTAAAACATAAGATTGGTCAAATAAAAAGAAGAAAAGCAAGAAAATAGCCAAAAGGATATTAGATATGGCTGGAGTCTCATTGATTATTCTCAAGCAGAGAAATCCCATTGAATCATTTATTGAACTATGAGTAAATCTCACTAGTAAATTTAATTAATTCAAGGGCTGTATGCTAGATGAGACCAACATTTAAATTTGGGCCTTTGTCTTCATTTGTCGACCAAAGTTGTAGACCAAAGTCAACGTTGATCATAGTTGATCCTCCACAGTAGATATCGTTGATACCAGTGCTGCTACTCTTCCTTCTCTGCTATGGATATTCCCAAACCTCAAGGTCTGGACAGGCACGTTTAGTTGTTACAAGTATTTGCTTAACTGGTGCAGTAGTTGGTTTCTCTTGTGATCCAGAACTGAAATAAGAGAATATGGGCACTGAAACAAGTGAGTTGAACTAATAGTTAAGAAATAAAGGACTAAAGTGAAATGTTAATCCCAGCTGGAGCAGGTCCATTCAGTGAATGTAAATATGGTGTCCCATTGATTCTAACTAGAGTAATAATTAGATTTAGCCCAAAGCAAGGTAGCCTTAGACTAAATCCTGTAGTTCATTCCAACTAGACTAAGCCCAGTCAATCAATTTGATCTGCCTTCTTGTTGAGTCACCATTCAATAACAGATTCTGTTGTGGGTACTTGGTATCTGCTATGATTTAGTATCAGGACCCTCCCTTTGGGGGGATACCAAAATCAGTGGATGCTCAAATTCCATTATATACAATAGCATAATAAAATGGTGTCGCTTACATAAAATGGCAAAATCAAGCTTTGTGTTTTGGAATTGTGTGTGTGTGGATCTGTGGATGTAGGATCTATGGATATGGAGGGCCAGCTGCAGTTCTCAGTCATATTCAGGCACTGTATTCTTGAAACAACATACTGTGACCACTTTGAGATTACAACTAGTAAAAGATAATTAGCAAATCTTCAATTATTCTAATGTTATTGCTCCAAAACTGATTAATAATTGGATCTGTCCAAAATATATGAAGGAAATAAGTGTGAAACATCAGAAACACATCTTATCCAAGTCTAACATTCTGCTCATAATTTCCTGTATCCAATAGCTGCCAACCAAATAAAACCCAATATGGTATAGTGCTGGAGAGGGTGTTGGGGGGGGGGGGTTGCAGACTGCCAGAAATAATGCAAATTGAGTCCACTTTTAGGGTTAGGGTTAGTGCTAGGGAATCATGGGTTTTTTTTTTCTGAGACATTGAGCCTTCTCTGTCAGAGAGCTCTGGTGCCACAATAAAATACAGTTTCCATGATCCCCTAACCCTAACTCTAAAAGTGGACTCAATTTGCACTATTTCTGGAGTCTGCACCCCCTCTTTGTTTTTTTTAAAAAAATCCCCATAAAAGTATACTTTTAATTTAGGAGTATTAGAGCATTTCCAAGGAATCCCAGAATCTTGTTACTTGTAGTTATTACTTCAGATGATGTCAGTATAGAGTTTTGAGTGTCCTTGAACAAGACTTTAGTAAACTTACTTTTCTAGATCATAGCTCTCCCAAATGTGCCAGGCAGTAAGGCTGCAGGATGCTGAGTCATCTACACCTAGAGCATTCTAAAACTCCCAGAATACTCCAGTAGTGTCATTCTCCAGAAAACTTTTTTTCATGTTCTGCTAGAGCTTATGCAAAGATAGAATAAATGTACCAAATAAATAATTTTATGCCAAGTTGATAGCTTCAGCACTCCCTGAAATGAATCGGGTCATCCCATGTAAGGGCAGTGAAAAGCATTTAAAGAATAATCTAAAATATTTGAAAAATGTTTTAAAAAACATTTTTCTTGGGTGTCAGGAAATCTGTTTTCTACACTTGATCTTAGCCAAAAGGCCGAGAGGCGATAGGAAATCTGTTTTCTGTGCAAAAAAATGCAAATTTCGAACTGAATAAGTCTGACAGTAAAGCCTTTCCTGTGCAAAAAAGAGCATTCAGATTTTTTTTAATTTTATTTATTTATTTATTTATTTATTTATTTATTTATTTATGTGTGCAGAAAGTGCTGTTTCCTATGTAGGAAGTTCTGTTTTCTATGCCAAAATTTGTGAATTTTATGCAGAATTATCTTTGAACAGTGAATAACCTTTGAAATCTACAAGGGTTTTATAGATTTTCTCACAGCAGAAGCAAATTCCTGAAATTACATATTCCTTCATTCAAGAACAAAATCAGTGAAAAGTAACATCCCAAGGAAATGCATACTGGCTGACAGGCAAACACTGCGCCATCCAGTGATGCCACAACAGGGCGCTGTACCTGACAAGAGGGATGCCAACTCACTGAGGGTTAAAACTAGACACAGCTTTTCTATAGTAGTGAAAACAAAATTTGTTTGAATTGATTAAAAGAATTGATTAAAAGATTCAGTGTGGTGTAGTGGTTTGAGCACTGAACTATGACTCTGGAGACAAGGGTTTGATTCCCTGCTTGGCCTTGGGAAGACACTGGGTAACCTGAATGCACTCCACTATGAAAACATTTACTTTCACACATTTGAGAGCCTTAAAGTCTGTATGCATAAAAACAAGTGCAGAGAAAACAATATGCCTTTTAAAAGGCTAAAAGGTGCCATTGTTTAGTTAACTGCCTTTGAGTTGGCCCTGACTCATGGCAACCCTGTAGAAGAGACATCTCCAAGCCCTCTCATCCTCCACTGATTTGCTTAGGTCATGCAAATTCATGCCTGTGACCTTCCTGATTGAGTCTAGTCATCTGGCATGCGGCCTTCTTCTTGTTCTATTACCCTCTACCTTTCGTAGCATTAATGTATTTTCTTTTCTAATTATTCATGCCTTCTCATGATGTGACCAAAGTATGACAGCCTCAGTTTCATCATCATGGCTTTCAGGAAGAATTTAGAGTTGATCTTTTCCAGAATTCATTTGTTTGTGTTTTGTGGTGTGTGTTTTTTTTAAATAATTTTTATTATCAATATACAATACAATAAAAACACAAATTTACAATTTTACATAGATGTCATAATCTCCTTTCCCTCCTTTAAGTGCTTCCTTATGTTTTCAAAGAGATTCTATTTTCTTATCTTTACCTTATTACATCATAAACATACTTTTCATACTTTAAAAACCTCACAAAAAAATCTGTTAGGTTAAGCATTACTTGCTTTAAATAATGTCTTCTCCTTTCATCTCTTTCCCCCTTTTCTCCAAGTATGATATAAATCTTAGATCTCTTCTCTATTAAATTAGCCATAGATTTCACAATGCCTCTTGTTTTTATTTCTTCTTTGTCTATTTACTGCCTTCTTAATTTTCAAAAAAATTCTTATTCATCCCCAAATTTCTTCCCAATAGTTTGGAATTAATTGCCAATCTTTTTCTAGTTTTGACACATTTTTACTATTTACCATATATCAGTCTGACTAGTTCTCTAATTTCACTTATTTTATGCATCCACTCTTCTATTGTTGGAGGTTCTTCTGCTTTCCAATTTTTTGCAACTAAAATTCTACCTGCTGTTATTAAATAAAGTAAAATGTGCCAAAAATTATTTTCATCGTCTGATTTCAAGAACAAGGTCATATTTAGTAAATAGAGCTCAGGTTTGATTGGGAATCTTATTTTAAAGATTCTCTGTATTGTAGTGTGTATTTCCCTCCAATATTTTTTTAATTTTGTTAAATATGGAATAATGATCCCATTCCTTTCTGACACCTCCAACATTTGTCATCAGTTAATTTATAAATTTGTAAATCTTTTTTCATTTCACCAGGGTGTAATGCCATCTATTACTTATTTTCAAATAATTTTCTTTTAAGTCTTGGGTTAACATAAATTTGTTTGTTTTAATCCATGCATTTTCCCATTCTTCTAATGGTATTGTGTGCTGAAATGTTGCATCCAATTTATCATGTACCCCTTAATTATTTCCTGTTCCATTTCTCTATTCATTCTATTCAATAATAATTAATAATTTTTTGAGATTTTCTTTTTATCTTGTTGCCATAAAATTTCATCTAATTCATTCCTTTTCTTCTCTATTATCTTATCTCAGGGACCGCCTCTCACCGTATGATGCCCCCCACACACTTTGAGCCTCTGGGAGGAACCTGCTGCAGCCGATAAAGACCAAGCTCTCGCAGACCTCCCAGAGGGCCTTTTCTGCGACTGCTCCCAGACTGTGGAATGGCCTGCCAGACGAGATCCGTCTTATTACCACTCTTGCTGCCTTTAAAAAGGCAGTAAAGATGGATCTTTTCCAGAAGGTCTTCCCAGAATAACCACCCGGCTTGCTGGAGGTGATCTCCTACTTACCCTTCCTGCCGCTATGACATGTTGGCCAAATTGATTTTATTCTGTTTCATCTGTGAACTCGATTTTAATTCTATGGTAGTTTAATCCAGTTTTAAGAGATAGGAGGGTTAGGGTGTGGGATGATGGAATGTTTTAATTGCTGTGTTTTTTAATTTGTTGTACGCTGCCCCGATTGCTGAGCAGAGGGGTGGGTTATAAATATTTATTATTATTATTATTATTATTATTATTATTATTCCTAGATTATTAATGTCTTCCATATAGTCCTGTTTTAGTTATAAATAATTAAACCAATGAACATTGTTTTCTTCCTTATTAAGTTCCTCTCTTGTTTTAAGTTCTATTTTTGCAATATCTCCATAGGTTGGCCATTTTTCCTCTTGTGCACGTCTACTGAAAAGGCTTCTTGGATGAAACCCATAATGCTAACTTAAAATAAAATCTTTCTTTAATCTTCAACCAAACATTTAATAGAGCCTTCCTAACTGGGTGATTATTGAAATCCTTGTTAATTATTGCTTTGTTTTAACACAGGTAAGTGTGCCAACCAAAGCAAAGCTGAGTTCCTTCTAGTAAGTTTCTGCTGTCTAGTTTCAGCCATTCATGCATCCACATTTATTATTTATTATTATTATCATCATCATCATCATCATCATCATCATTTATACCCCATCCCTCTGTTAAAAACAATTGGGATGGCTTACAACAGTTAAAATTGCACCAAGAATATAGAATAAAACCCCCAAAACCTCACCCTCCCCCTTTAAAAAAGTATTAAACAACACATCATAGAAATCAACGTAAAATCACAGAGAGAATTAAGAGAATTTAAAATGATTACAAACAAACAAAAGCCATGGGCAAACCAAAAACTGAAAGAGGTAGGGTGGAGCAACTCCTGAGGCCAGGAATCTAATCAGAAAACTATTGAGGCAGTCTTATTGAGATAATATCAACCACTATCATCCCTTCCAGCTATAGTTTTACAGCCGATGCAGCTCTGTGCTGCCCTTGGGAGTGCTGGATTGGGGCCAAGGCAACCACACACTGTGGCCCTGATCCAGCTTTTTGCTGCTCCAAAAAGAGCTGGTAAATGCCACTCTTTTTTGGGGTGGCAAAAATCCGCCCTTAGCGTCACTGCCACAACTTTTTTGTGCCCCTTTGGCATAGGATGTCTACATGCTGGACCAACGAGACACCCTGATACCACATCCTGTGCAGTTGGGTGTGTGGCATGATGGCATCACGGCAACCGATATGCAGACGCCCCACACCAACTCCACCCCCAGGCTGGCCCTTTTGGCTGGTCTGTATCAGCCCTTTGTGCATGCTTGTATTATAAGAAATGGAAGCACAACACAAGAGAACTTCAGTCAATTGTAAGTCTGCTTTATTATATTTAAGCATTCCAATTACCCTTAGCTCTAATTGTGACTCTGGCTGCTGCTACACTGCTCAATTAATTGAATCTGACACTACTTTGACTGTCTTGGTTCCTATGGAATCCTTGGATTTGTAGTGTCTTGTAGCACCAGTCCTCTCTGACAGAGAAGGCTAAATTTCTCACAAATCCCAGAATTCCATAGCATTGAGCAATAACAGTTAAAGTGGTGCCAAAGGACATTAATCCTGCAGTGTAGATGCAGCCCTGCCCTACTATTTGGTCAATTATTATTAGATCTGGCTCTATCTCTTGTGACATTTGTACTTCTTATCCTGGATTTCTAGGTCTCAAATTGTAGTCCTGGACCAAGAGATCCTCAACAGTTTTCTTCTTGATGGTGGCGGGGGGGGGGGGGGATCACTACTCAGAGAAATAAATAACCTGGATGAATGAGAATCTCTATAAAACTTGATGGTACCATGCACTAGTTGTTTCTATCAGCAATTTACCATCTTCATAAAGTGAGGTTAAGATATATACTTATGTGCATTTTTTCCTGTGTATTTACCAGTTAGTCCTTAGACTCACCTTTTGCAGCATGAACTTTTTACGGTACACTTTCCAAGGAAAGTAGCATTCTTCCCACAATCTCCCACAACACATTGGCCTCCCCATTCTTTACACTTCTATAGGTTCTCTGCAGGAAGAGAAATTCTGGAAAGTGAAACAAATAGGATGATTGGGAACTAGGGGTCAGTATAGAAAGAAGAGGCATTCTTGACACCAAATTCTGGGCTCATATCCTGGACTCTGGAAGCTTCTACCAAGTAAGGCTAGTGATTTTAATTACTCTGGCTCAGTACTATGGAATTCTGGAATATGTTGTTTTGTTATTTAACCTTTTCTACAAGAGAGGTCTGGTGCTCACCAAACTACAATCCCAGAATTCCATTACATTGAGCCATGGCAGTTAAATGATGTCAAACTGCCTTATTTGTACAGTGCAGATGCAACATAAGTCTTGTTCCACATCTCTGTTGCCTTATGATCAGGAGGCAACTTTTCATTCAAATAGTTTTTTGGGAATTCTTGAGAGGAGGATTTTTTTTTCAGGCCGAAGTGCTATACTTTCTTGATATTATTCTTGGGGAGTTATTTTGCATTTTCATCATATTCTTTTTAGTTTTAGCATGAAATGCTTTGAGGTTCATAAAGCTAGTGTATATAGCCAATAAATAAATGAATAAACAAATAAATAAAAAAAATTGGAGTTACTTTTTACAGCAAGAAGTAGTAGAGGTGCACATTCCACAGAAAATCATGCCTGTCACACATTTAGCTGTTTGGCAGTTGCCACCCCAATCCTTACATGCTTTTTCTGTCACAAAATTCAATGTGAGACCTATGAAAGAAAAATAATGCATTTAGTCCACATAACTAGATGCCACTCCCATTTGATTCCCTGTCAATCCCTTCTCAGTTTTGGGGGGTTTTCAAGGGAAAACAGTCACAAAGACAGATGAAAACCTTGACTCAGAAGAAGGCATCTGCATGTGAGATCTCGTAGCTCTCAAGTAGATCACATATTTTTCATGCTGTTCTATCTGTCCAGGAAAAGGGCTGAGAATCATATAATCATAGAGTTGAAAGATACTTTACCATTTTGGTCACCCTTCCCTGGACGCAATCTAGCTTCTCAACATCCTATTTGATGTGTGGTGCCCAGAACTGGACACAGTATTCCAGGTGAGGCCAGACCAAATCAGTATAGAGTGGCACTATTCATTCCCTAGATCTACATCAGCGATGGGCAACCTTTTGAGATTGGTGTGTCAAGCTTAGCCAAAAAACTGAGCATAACTCGGGTGGTGTGTCACATTGAGGAAAAAAACATTATTTCACCACTGGGAGAAGGAGAGACTGACCTAAATACCTCGGCCTGGGCCTGGGCCTCTTCCCGTCCCTGCACTGATGGTGCTGCTGTGCCCGAAGTCCCAGAACTAGACGCTCTGGGCCGGACTTCTGTTGTTTTGGCCTACAGACCTCCAGCACAGAGTGTCTAATAGGGGAGGATGAAACATTTGTGACTAGAGTCTTAGAATTAGAGTTTAACTCTAAGACTCTAGTCGCAAATGTTTCATCCTCTGGAGCAGCAAATGTTTCATCCTCGGCTACTGCGCTTAGCTGTGCAGGAGCCGAGGATGAAATATCCTTCTCGGCATGTGGCTGCCTCAGTGGCAGTGTGTCATCAGAAATGGCTACACATGTCAGTGCTGACACATGTGTCATAGATTTGACATCACTGATCTAGATACCATATAAAAAAAGACAACTCTGGCACCAAGTCAGTATAGGGTTGTTCAGTGTGAAACACACTGTGATCAAAGGACCACACTTCTGCTCTCAAAGAGCCACTCCTTTCAAGGAATCACAGCCTGAAGTCTGAGCATGAAAGACAGGGTCAAATGCCAGACAGGGGATCACCAAGAAACAATTGTCTAATGAACATGCCATAGTTCAGGAATATAGCAATAGCAATACCAAGTAAATTTCTATACCACTTATCAGTGAACTAAGCACTCCCTGAGCAGTTTACAATGTGTAAGCTAATTGCCCCCAACAAGCTGGGCATTTATTTTAGCAACCTACAGAAGGATGGAAAGCTGAGTGGACCTTGAAGCCCTGCCTGGGATCGAACTCACAAACTTGTGGCTGCAGTACCAGCATTTAACCACTGCACCAACAGGGATCCAGGAAGCAAAGGAGAAAGGAGTATTACATGTTGAGAAACAGAAGCGCTTATCACATGGATAATAAAACTGGCTTACTTGAGCCAGCTTAAAATTTAAAACAGGAGGCATCCTGATGTTATCAGAAGGATTTACCCACTGAAATTGCTGCCCAGCTCCATCCTAGGTCCATCCCCACTCTCGAGGGCACTCAGCATGCCTCTGTTCAAAGCCAGGAGTTTTCCAGCCTAAGGAAATGGCTGCCAGAACACCCCTATGATGGGGATGGATCCAGGCTGGACCTGGAAGGTGGATTCGGAGGCTAAATCAATCTGATAACATCCGGATGCCACCCATTTTAAATTTTAAGCTGGCTCAGGTAAGCCAGGTTTATTATCTGTGTGATAAAGTTGAGAGAGTATGTTGTTTTATGCCTTCAAGTCAGGGGTAGGCAACCTTTCCCCTTTAAGGGCCAAGGGACTTCAGCTCCCAGAAGCCTCACCCATGTTGGCCAATAGTCCCTTGTTGGCCAATAGCTCCTGGGATTCTGGGAGCTGAAGTCCCTCGGCCCTTAAAGGGGAAATGTTGCCTACCCCTGCTTCAAGTCATTTTGGACATATAATGACCCTAAGGTGAACCTTTCAACCTTTCTTGGCTGGATTTTTTCCCAAAGAGGTTTGATATTGCCTTCCTCTGAGGATGGGTGGGCGTGAATTGTCACCCAGTGGGTTTCCCTGGCCAAGAGGAAATCAAACCCTAATCTGCCTCTGCACTACAGAAATTATCCAGTTTAACTTTAACTGCCGTGGCTCACTATTATGAAAAACTGGAAATGTAGTTTTATGAGATATTTAGCCTTCTCTGTCAATGAGGTCTGGTGTCATAACAACTGCAAACCCAGGAGTTCCATAGCACTGAGTCATGACAGCTAAAGTGGAGTCAATCTGGATTATTTCTGTAGTGCTGATACAGCCCTAGTCCATCACTCAAACCACTACACCATCTCAAATAGAGATTATAAAGCAGTTATTTGCTGCAAATAAATAGCCTTGGTTGTGAAGTTAAGGCTTTCATGGCCGGCATCCAGTTTTTTGTGGGTTTTTAGGCTGTGTGGCCATGTTCTAGAAGAGTTTCTTTCTGATGTTTTACCAGCATCTGTGGCTGGCATCTTCAGAGAATACTGGAATGGAAGAGAGTGGGTATATATCTATTGTGAGACCCTGGGTAGGGAGGAGTGATTCCCATGTAAACTGTGTATTATTATTATTATTATTATTATTATTATTATTATTATTAACGTTTATTTCTAGAGCGCTGTCAGTGTACTCAGTGCTGTACAAAAGACAATCAAGAATAAAACAAATAAAACAAATAAAACCTGACAGAGGCGTACAATCTAAGTTAAAACAATGAGCAGAATAATAAAAGTCAATTTAAACAAAGACAATTACAACAATTACTAACAACATCCACTGTAAACCCAAGTGAGAAAAGAAGTAAATGTATATCAGACAATACCAGGGAATGCCTCCCTGAACAAAATAGTCTTTAACTCAGATTTGAAAGTGGATAAAGTAATGGCCCATGTTTGAGGGGGAAGAAGGTTCCAGGAGTGAGGGGCGGCAAGCGAAAAGGGGTGAATCTGAGATGGAGCAGTGGAGATCCTTGGTTGGGACAGCAGACCTTGAGTACTAGAATGAAGGGTATGGGAGGGAGTGTAGGGAGAGAGAAGGTCAGATAAGTAAAGAGGGGCTAGCCCATTCTGGGCTTTGAAAGTTAACAACAAAAGCTTATATTGAATGTGGAAAGGGAAGGGAAGCCAGTGAAGAGAAGACAACAAAGGGGAAATATGATCAAAGTGACGAGCAAAAGTAATACTACGGGCATCTGAATGTTGAACAGAAATTAAAGGTTGAAGATGAGAGAGAGGAAGTCCAGCTAAAAGGAGATTACAGTAATCTAATCGAGAAACCACCAAAGCGTGGACCAGAGTCTTAGCAGTAGAGGCTGAACGAAAGGAACGGATTTTGGTGATATTGTAATGGAAAAATCTGCAGGCTATGGCTGTGGACTGAATATGGGGAATAAAGGACAATGAGGAATCAAAAATGAAACCAAGACTGCGGGCTTCCTGGACTGGATAAATAGAAGTGTTATCAACAAAAACAGAAAAAGAGGGTTGAAGGGAGGACTTAGGTGGAAATACAAGAAGCTCTGCCTTGGACATATTGAGCTTCAAATGCCAATGACGCATCCAGAGAGAGACAGCTGAAAGACATGATGAAACTTGCTGTTCAAGCTCTTGAGAGAGATCAGGAGTGGAAAGATACAGTTGGGTGTCATCAGTGTAGAGATGATAGGAAAAACCAAAAGAACTAATAAGTTTTCCTAGGGACAAGGTGTAAAGAGAGAACAATAGGGGACCCAGAACGGTATTGTGTTGTTGTTGATGGCAGGGCCTCAGAGTAGGAGGATATGAAAACAAGGATTAGTGTCTGCTAATTGGTGATCATTGTCTGCTGGAAAAACCTCTTACCCTGGGTTGTTTCTCATTTGCTGAGTGCTGATTCTTCTATTTTGTAGGACTGGTAGATAAACTTTGTTTACTTTAAGGGTTTCTTCTTTCCTGTTGAAGTTGTCCAAGTGTTGGTAGATTTCGATGGCTTCCCTGTGCATTCTGACCTGTTAGTTGGTCCAGAATTTCAGTGTTTTCAAACAGCATTTTGTGTCCAAGATGCTTTATAATGTGTTCTGCTACTGCTGATTTTTCTGGCTGACTCAGTCTGCAGTGCCTGTCATGTTCCTTGATTTGTGTTTGGACACTATTTGGTGGTCCCTATGTAGACTTCTCCGCAGCTGCATGGTATGAGGTAAACTCCTGCTACTTTCAGAGTCTCTCCTGTCTTTCTCTGAGTGCAGCATTTGTTGGATTTTCTTGGTCAGCTTGTAAACCATTTGGAGGTTGTGTTTCCTCACCACTTTTCCTATTTTGTCTGTGACTCCTTTGATTTGTATGGTAAAACAACTTTCCTTTTGGGTGATTGCTTGTCTTCACTCCTCTAGGGTTTTTGGGCGGTTTGGCAGCCCTTCTGATGTCTGAGCTGGAGTAACCATTCGCCTTTAGAGCCCAGTCTAGGTCCTTCAATTCCTCTTCCAAGAAGTGGGGTTCCCAGATGTGTTTTGCCCAGTCTACCAGTGTTTTTATTGTGCTTCTTTTTTGTCCTGGGTGATGGTTGGAGTTCTTGTGCAGGTATCTGTCTGTATGTGTAGGTTTTATGTATACTGTGTGACCCAGACATTGGTTTGATTTGTGGATGACTAGGACATCCAGGAATGGCAGTGTTCCTTCATTTTCTTTTTCCATAGTGAATTTGATGTTAGGGTGGATGTTGTTCAGGTGGTTCAGGAATACAGCCTGATCTTCTTCTCCATGGGTCCAAATGGTAAAAGTCTCATCCATGTATCGGAACCAAGTTTTGGGCTTTTCGGTGCTATTTCCAGGGCTTGCTTTTCAAAGTGTTCTGTTTAAAAGTTGGCTATTACAGGGCTTAAAGGGCTTCCCATTGCTGTCCTATCTCTCTGCTCATAGAATTGTCCCACTGGAAATAGTTTGTGGGGAGGCAATATTCGAACAGGGCTCTGGAAAAATTTGTTGGATGAGTGTCATGGTGTCCATGATGGGAACTTTGGTGAACAGGGAAACCACATCAAAGCTGATTAGTATGTCTCCATGTTTAAGTTCAAGGTTATTGATTTTTCCTATGAAGTGAGCTGAGTCCTTGATGTAGTGCCCTGGTGGTGCAGTGGTTAAATGCCTGTACTGTAGCCACTCACTGATAAACCACAAGGTTGAGAGTTCAGTACTAGCCAGGGCTCAGGCTTGACTCAGGCCTGCATCCTTCCGAGGTCGCTAAAATGAGTACCTATCTGTTGAAGGGCAATGAGCTTACAGTTGTAAACTGCTTAGACACTGCATAGCGCAGTATGAAGTGGTATATAAATGAAGCTGCTTTTGCTTTTAGTGGGAGGTTTTCCCAGCAGACAATGATCACCAATTAGCAGACACTAATCCTTGTTTTCATATCCTCCCACTCTGAGGCCCTGCCATCAACAACAACACAATACACAGGAATCACTCCTCCCTACCCAGGGTCTCACAATAGATACAGTTTACATAGCTTTACAATACACAGTTTACATAGCTTTGATGTACTTCTGGACTTCACCCAGAAAGTGAATGGCCAGGTCTCAGCAATGGCTAATAGTGCATTTGCTCAGTTAAAACTAGTGTGCAAGTTGCACCCACTTCTGAAGATCTGGCTATAGTGACACATATTTATTATTTATTCATTTATATCTTGCCTTTCCCACAATAATGGGACGCAAAGCAGCTAACAACATTTTAAATAATCTAGGTTAAAAACACTACAAAAGTTAAATGAAAGTAGAAAAGATAGAATTAAACTATTAGATATTAAAACAATTAAAAATACTAAAATGCATTAAAACAATTTTTTAAAAAAATCTTGAGTACATCTCTGCAATGCACTCTGTTTGGGCCCGCCTTTGGAAACTTCAGTGAATCCAATCCAGGTTAAGTTATAAGGAACACATAACTCCTAAATTGAAACAACTTCACTGACTTCTGGTTCATTTCCAGGTACAGTTCAAAGTACTGGCCATAACCTATGAAATCTTATATGGCTTGGGTCAAGAGTATCTAAAAGACTCCCATGCTGTGGCACTGTCTACCATGGGAGATCGGACTGGTCTGATCCCTGCTCTCCTTCCACAGGCAAGTAAAGACTTTTATAATTTGAAAAAGCCTTTGGTGTGTGTGCAGAAGTCTTTAAAGGTGGAGAGAATACTTCATTGCTTTTCAGTTGTTCTTGTCATGGCCTGAGTATCCCTTAGCTGGAATACTGAAATCCAAAAAACTTCAAATGCAAAATAGTCCACATGGTTAGCTATGGGGGGATGCAGACGGTGAGAGACACCGTCCTCAATCCCAGGAAGGGGAGGGGCAGAAAGACACTGGGCACCCCACCTCCTTCCTGAGGACATCATCGGAGCGATGGCCAGTCTTTCATCCTGTTTTTTAAATTATTTTATATGCCAGCCATTTTCCTGTTTTATTAGCATTTTTGAAATATTTTTATTTTGAGTATTTTATTTTATTTGCTATTTTTTTGTGTAAGTTTTTGGTTTAGTTGGTTCTTTAGAATTTGTAATTCTTGCTTTAATATTTTATCTTTTGGGTGTTGTTGTTTTTTTTTTTTAAAAAAACACCTCTTGTTCTTTTCCTGTTAGCTTATCCATTATTGCTTTTTTCTCTTTGTTGTTCTAATCTTTTTTCCTTACTTATTGTTATATGATTTGGCCACTTATGATGACTTTACTGGCATCCCAAATAATATGGGTAGGTAGTTCAGTATTCATATTTTCTTTAAAATAACTCATTTCTTGTCTTAATCTCTGCAAAAATTCTTCATCTCTGAGTAAATGATCTTTCAGTTTCCAATTACATTCCCTTTTAGTTTTAATTTCTATTTTAATAGCATTATGATTGGACATAGTTCTAGGGAATATCTCTATTTTTGCTATATCTTTACAAAATTGTTTTGAGGTACAAATTAAGTCGATTCTTGACCAGGTTTTAAATCTATTGGAGTAGAATGTATAATCCCTACAATTACTGTGACATACTCTCCATAGGTCTATTAAATTTAGGTTTTCTACAAGCGTAAATGCTGAGTGGTAACTTCCCTTGACTACTCTTTTAGGACTTAGATTTAATCTGTCTATGGTTGGGTTCCATACCCCATTCCAATCTCCTATTATAATTCTATCATAATCCAAATTACCAATTATTGTTATGAGTTCTTATAGAAAGTACCTTTGTTTTCTTGTGATGCATATATATTTACAAGCAGTATTTTTTCTTCTTGGTGTAACACTTCTTCCTACATATCTTCCATTTACATCTTTCAATATTTCTTTGGTTTAACCTTTGTTTTTAACATAAATTGCCATTCCTTTCTTTTTTCCCTTCATCACATGCAACAACATTTTCCCCTGATTATTATTCAGCAGAACATGTTTATCTTTCCCTTTAATGTGCGTCTCTTGAAGACAGTTCAGATCTACCTTTTTTTTTGTATGAATGATGAAAGATTTTCCTGCATTTGAACTTTGAGTTGAATCCATTTATATTCCATGATATTAACTTTTGTAGTCATTGTCTACTTTTATTTTTGTTTTGTTTTGTTGTTTTTATTTATTTATTTAATACTTAGGCTTCCTTTGTTTCTTTGTTTTTCTCTTTCCTCTTTTACTTTCTGTCTGTTTTGGTTTTCTTAAACACTTCTTATCTTCCTGTCTTTTTTTCTTGTGGGGTTAATGATTTGGAGTCAGAATCCTGATCCGATTCTGTTTCTCTCTCATCCTTTGTTGTTTGTATATCAGAGTCCTCTGAATGTATTTTACTTTCCTCTAAATTTATCCTCCTGAGTTCTTTATCTAGTCTGGTTTCCATCTTTGTCATTCTATTTCCATTTCCCTTAACATCTTCTTTATTCAGTTCTGTTTTTCCTGCTTCTTTGCCTACTTTATAATTGGTTAAGAAAGTTTTCATCTTGTCTACTGAATTTATTGTGAATCTTTCTTTTCTAAAAGTAAAGGAGACTCCTTCTGTTTTTTCCCATTTATAATTTATATTATTTTGTCTTAGAAATTCTGTTAAAATTGTATATTCTCTCCTTTTCTTTAACATTTGTATTGGGATTGTATATTTTAACCTCTTTTCCTTCAATCTCTTAATTTTTTATTAAAGTTTGTTTAGAGTATCAGATCTCTAACTCTCTCTCTAACAAAGTAAATCATAATCTCTCTCGATTAATTTTTGTTTTTAGCAATCCATGAATCTATTCTATGCATATTATCAATTTCCAAATCTAATTGTTTGTTAAGGTATATTTCAACATATTTATTTCTTTTTGAATATCTAATTTGATTTTCCTCTCTCAAAACTTTTATCTCCTTCTTAATATTTGCTGTTATCTCCATTTTTATAACTAAACCTATTTTTCTAATTTCTTCTAGAAGGATGGAACTGGTATGTGCTTCTTTATGTTGTTCTCTTTCTAATACAGTTTCTATTGGAGAGGTAATTTTTGTTTCCTCATGAGCCTGCCCTTTGAAATTGTACTCCATATTTTATATATTTTTCCTTCTTTAATTAATTATATTATCTGTTTTCTTGTGGTATATTTTTATAATGTTGATTGGAATTAAATGCCAATTTTTCTAATCTTATGTTCTCTTATCTGGTTGTTACCTCTGGTTAGTATTTATGCTTTAGCTTTTTGAAGCACTTTTCACTGTGTTAACTAAATTATCCAAAAATCAAAAGGTTGAAAATTGAAAGGAGAAACAGAAAAAGCAAAGAGTAAATTAAAAGTCAGATTACGCTCTTCACTTTCCCCTACTCTTTTTCCCTTCCTTACTCTTGCTGTTACTACTGTTCCTAAACTGAACTATGCCTCTCTCTCTCTGCAGCCCCTCTTTCTCCCTCCTAGAGCCGCTGACAAAGTGGAGGTGTGCGGCTGCCTTTTCAAGCCACCATTGCCGCTGCTGCCTCCTCCACTCTCTCTCCCTCTCTCTCTCTCTGGAGCCCCACCTTCTCCTTCTCAGAGCCTCTGACAAGGTGGGGGGTGTGCAGTCACCTTTTCAAGCCGCCACTGCTTCCTCTGCTCTCTCCCTCTCTCTCTCTGGAGCCACTCCTTCTCCTTCCCAGAGCTGCCGACCAGTATGTAGAGAGATCTTATAACACCCTTGAGACTGAGAATGATTGATCAGCTAATAAACCTTTTAGCACTTATGCCATTGTTGCTGTCAGCAGACCAATTTCACATTTGTGTTTTGTGCTTGGACATGTACCAGGAGATTGCTCTTTTTTCCAATTTTTTGCTATTGTTATCCTTTCAGCAATTAAATATAAAATAATTTTACACTGTCTGTTTTCTTGCTCCCTTCCCAATATTGTAGTTATATGCAATAAATATAATTATGGATTAAAGTTAAATTCTATTTTAAGTATTTATTTTATCGTTATATGTATTTTTAACCAATTTTTTTATTATTTTACAACTCCACCACGTATGTAATAGTGAACTTTTTTTCTTTTTTCCATCTCCAACACCTATCATTGTTTAATTTGCAAATCTTATCTAATATAAGTAGAGTGTAATACCAATGGTTTACAATTTTATGGTAATTTCCTTTAGGTTTTGTGATGCTGTAAATTTGTTGGATTTCCTTCTTGCTAACTTCCAGTTCTTCTACAAAGGTTTTATAAAAGATAGTTGTATATCCATCTGGACCTGAAGCTTTATTTTCCTTTAAATTTCTAATTGCTTGGCTTATTTCCATTTTCATTATTGGAGCTTCTAAGAGTTCTTTTTGTTCTGCATTTTTTGTATTATCATTTAGTGTTAAATATTTTGTTGCTCTTTTCAAGTTGTCAGAGGTTGTTGTTTTTTTTTTTTTTTTTTGTCTTATTTAAATAGTTTTGAGCATCCCTCATAAAACTGTTTCATAATATTCTTTTGATTGGTAATTCTTTTCCCCTTGAATTTTAATTCTGTAATAAGATTTTTTTCTCTCTCTCTTCCTTCAGTTTGTGAGCTAGCCATTTTCCATTTTCATTTGCATGATCAAAGTATTGTTGTTTTGCTTTTTTGATTTTGTCAGCTATTTCTTCTGTTATTTGTACTTGTAGTGACTGTTGGAGTGTATATATCTTTTTTATTTGAGGGATTTTTACTTAGTTTTTTTTTCTTCATTTTTTAGATCTTGTTTTATTTTTAGATATTTATGTTTTCTCTCTCTATTTACTTCTATTGATTGTTATTAGTAATCCGCCTATTACTGTTTTTGCTGCATCCTAAATTGTATTCATTAATACATTTTTTGTATTTTTATTTTGTGTTTCCTTTTCTTTAAAGAAATGATTTATTTCTTTTTTTCATTTTCTTAAAAAATTATTTATCTTGTAATATTATTTAATTGACCTCCATTTAAAGTTGTTTTTCTCTAAGGCTATTTTTAATTCTATAGGATTATGATCCAATGGAAATTTTGTACAAATTTCCATTTCTTTAATGTCCTTTAATAGAGTTGTGGTCACATAAAACATATCTGTTCTTGAGAATGATTGATGGAGTTGTGATTGGAAAGTAAATCCAGCTGCATTATTATACAAGTGAGGCTATACATCTATAAGAGAAAATTTATCTAATATTTCAAAGAAAACTATTGGTAATTTTCCTTGTGATTTTTAATCTTTTTTTTTTTTTTTTTTTTTTTTTAGAAGTTCTATCCCTTTCCAGTTTTACAACCTCATTGAAATCTCCTGCTATTATAATGTTATTTTCTATCTTATGCTATTCCAGGTCACTTTTTAATTATTTGAAAATGTCTGTTTTTTTCTTGTGATATATAAATGTTTATTATCATTAATTGTTTCTCTGGAAGAGTTATTTGTACTGCTACGTACCTTCCCTCCTTATCTTTAAATATTTCCTTATATTTTACATATATATATATATATATATATATATATATATATTGCCACACCACTCTTTTTCTTATCAGTTACAGAATCAAATACATGTCCCAGTTTGTTGTTTTGGATAGACTTTATTTCATTTTCTTTAATTTTTATTTCCCCAAAACATTAAACAAAAATCATATTTTGATTTTTCTGTTATATGAAAAATCTGTCTTTTATATTTGTCATTTAGTCCTTTTACATTCTACAATACTATTTTATATTTCATTTTCCCCATGTCCTTATTTCTCTCACAATTTTTTACTTTCTTCTTTTAATTTGTTACTTCTCTTCATTTATTTATTTACTCTCCTTCCTCTTCATCTTCATCTTAATGTTCTCTCATATCTTGATCTGTGTCAACTTATGCTTCTATTTGTTCATGAGTTCTTTTTTCATTTTGATCTCTCTTTATGTTTTTTGATAATTTTGTATTCTCCTTTATGTTGATAGTTTTCAGAACATCTTCACTTTCTGATCCTGACCTCATTTTTTCTTTAGTCTCCTCTTCTCTCTTCTTCTTTTTTTTTGTAGTAAGCCTTCCGTAGAATTCCTTTGCTTTATCTATCAAGTTGATTTTTATTCTTTTCTGATTAAATGTAAATGATAAACCTATTTTTTTCCATTTGTATCAAATATTACTTTTATATAATTGATGAGTTAAAAATTATATTTCTCTCTATTTCTCAGGATTTCTGATGGTAAATCTTTGAATATTTGGATGTAATTTCTTTCTATTATCAATTCCTCTTGAAAATTTTGTTGAATAATGTGATCTCTTATTCTTGTTCCTGTGAAAGTAACCACTATATCTCTCAATATTTTATTTTCTCTTGCAGTTTTTTAATTCAGTCAGAGGATTTTGTTTATGTTTGAGTCCATAACTTCTTCTTTTATATTTATGTATTTTGCTAAGCTGGGAATAATTCTTTCTAGTAATTGTTTGTACATCAAACATTTCTCTCTATATCTAGGTCCTTGGTTTAATACTTTTTATGATTCTTGTGTATTTTCACTATCTTTTCTGTCTTTTTTCTAGATCTTTTGTCTTCAATTTTATTTCATTGCATTCTTTTCTCATATTCAGCATATCTTCTGAGATTCTGTCTATTTTATTTGCCAGATTTCTGGACTCTCTCTGTATATCTGCCTTCATCTCTTTCCATAATAATAATAATAATAATAATAATAATAATTTTTATTTATAGCCCGCCCCTCTACTCGGCAATTGGGGCAGGTTACAGCATATTAAAACATACAAAGTTAAAAGCATTCCCTCATCCCGCAATCTAACCTCTCATCCCATTAAAACAAGAATATACTATTGAAGAGTTAAAATACAATTATACAATAAAAACAATAAAAACAACAAAACAGCAATAGAGCAGGCAGCAATGGACAGTAGGGCAGGCAGCAGCAGGAGAAACAAATTAAAACCATCTCCCCTGAGCCGAAAGGTTATTCCGGGAAGTCCTTCTGGAAGAGATCCATCTTTACTGCTTTTTTAAAAGCAGCAAGGGTGGTAATAAGACAGATCTCGTCCAGCAAGCCATTCCATAGTCTGGGATCAGTCACAGAAAAGGCCCTCTGGGAGGTCTGGGACAGCCTAGTTTGTATGGGCTGTAACAGATTCCTCCCAGAGGACAGGAGGGTGCAGGGGGGACATATGGGGAGAAGTGGTCCCTAAGATAAGACCCAACCCATGTAGGGCTTTAAAGGTCAAAACCAACACCTTGTACTGTGCCCGGAAACTAATCGGCAGCCAGTGGAGGGATTTAAGCACCGGTGTTATGTGTTCCCTCCTAGATGTTCCTGTAATTAACCTGGCTGCCATATTTTGCACCAGTTGTAGTTTCCAGGTTAGGCACAAGGGTAGCTCCATGTAGAGTGCATTGCAGTAATCCAGACATGAAATTACCAGGGCACGTACCACAGTTTCCAGATCCCTCATGTTCAGATAAAGGCGCAGTTGGCGTATCAGCTGAAGCTGATAACAGGCACTCCTGACTGCCGCATTCACCTGACTAATCATGTGAAGCGACAAGTCGAGGAGTACCACCAAACTGCGAACACAGTCCTTAGATGAGAGTGTGACTCCATCCAGGACTGGAGACTATATTCCCAAATCTGGTTTCGGGCCTGCGACTGTACCTCCTTTTTGTCTGGATTCAATTTCAATCTGTTTTTCCTCATCCAATCCATTACTGCTATGAGACAGTCATTAAGAGGATAGATGCCATCTGAAGTCTGAGTCGATGATCTGGTCATGGAGAAGTATATATGGGTGTCATCAGCGTACTGATGACACCACGCTCCATGCCTCCAAATGATCTCACCCAGCGGCTTCATGTAAATGTTAAATAACATTGGGGACATGATGGCACCCTGAGGGATGCCACAATTAAGTTCTATTTTAGAAGAGCAACTGTCCCTGAGCCTCACCCTCTGGGATCTGCCTGAAAGGAAGGAACGAAACCACTGCAGAGCAGTGCTTCCAATTCCTAACTCTCTCAGGCGATCCAAGAGGATGGCATGATCTATTGTGTCGAAGGCCACTGAGAGATCCAAGAGCACCAACAGGGTCACACTACCCCTGTCAATGCCCAGGTGGAGGTCATCGGTCAGAGCAACCATGGCTGTCTCAACTCCATATCCTGTCTTGAAGCCAATTTGAAATGCGTCAAGATAATCAGTTTCATCCAAAACTGCCTGGAGTTGGGAAGCAACTGCTCTCTCAATCACCTTGCTCAAAAAAGGGAGCAAGGAAACTGGTCTGTAGTTGTTTCTATCCAGGGCGTCCAGGGAAGGTTTTATCAGGAGAGGCCTAACTGCTGCCTCCTTTAAAGAAGATGGTACATTACCTTCCCCGAATGATGCGTTCATTGTGTCCCGAAGGAACATCTTCAACGCGTTCCCTCCCCTGGACGACCAGCCATGATGGACATGGATCGAGGGGGCAAGTCATCTTCCTCACCCTTCCAAGAAACTTGTCCATATCATTGGTACTCACAGATTGTAATTGTTCCATTAAATCACCATCAATGGAGTTGCTGGATACCTCGTATACGGATCCTGCCAAAACACAGGAGTCCAAGTCGGCTCTTATCTGAGAGATTTTAATAATAATAATAATAATAAGTTTTATTTATAACCCGCCCCTCTGCTCGGCAATCGGGGTGGCATACATCAATTTAAAAATACAATAGGTAAAACAATTCCTGCCCCCCCACCTCCCACCCACCCACCCACCCCTTAAAACAAAATTAAACCATTAACAAGTTAAAAATAAAGCCGAGATAAAATACAAACAATTAAATCTATCCAGCCAGGTAGCTAGTTGGATAGTGATGTTTGAGGATCACCTGCTAAAAAGATTCCAACTGACAACAGTTTCAGCAGTAAGTCTTCACCGAGCTGGGCAGTTATTCCAGGAAGGCCTGCCGAAAGAGATCCGTCTTTACTGCCTTTTTAAAGGCAGTAAGAGTAGTAATAAGACGGATCTCGTCCGGCAGGCCATTCCAAAGCCTGGGAGCGGTCGCGGAGAAGGCCCTCTGGGAGGTCTGTGAAAGCCTGGTCTTTATCGGCTGCAACAGGTTCCTCCCAGAGGACCGCAGGGCGCGGGGGGGATTGTACGGGCAGAGGCGGTCCCTAAGATAAGATGGACCCAAGCCATGTAGGGCTTTAAAGGTTAAAACCAACACCTTGTACTGCGCCCGGAAACTAATTGGCAGCCAGTGGAGGGATTTTAGCACAGGTGTTATATGCTCCCTCCTCGATGTTCCAGTAATCAACCTGGCTGCCATATTTTGGACTAATTGCAGTTTCCGAGTTAAGCACAAGGGTAGCCCCATGTAGAGTGCGTTACAGAAATCTAGACGTGAGGTTACCAGAGCATGTACCACGGTTTCCAGGTCCCTTCTATCCAGATAAGGGCGCAGTTGGCGTATCAGCCGAAGCTGATAGCAGGCACTCCTGACCACCGCATTCACCTGACTAGTCATGTGAAGTGATGAATCTAGGAGCACCCCCAGACTGCGAACACAGTCCTTGGAGGAGAGTGTGACTCCATCCAGGACTGGAGACTGTATTCCCAAATCAGGTTTCGGGCCCGTCACTGTCAGTACCTCTGTTTTGTCTGGATTCAGTTTCAGTCTATTTTTCCTCATCCAATCCATTACCGCTCTGAGACAGGCGTTAAGAGGAGAGACGCCATCTGAAGTCTGAGCTGATGATCTGGTCATGGAGAGATATATCTGGGTGTCATCAGCGTACTGATGGCACCGAGCTCCATGCCTCCGAATGATCTCCCCCAGCAGCTTCATATAGATATTAAACAGCATCGGGGACAGGATGGCACCCTGAGGGATGCCACAATTAAGCTCAATTTTGGATGAGCAACTGTCCCCGAGCCTCACCCTCTGGGATCTGCCCGAGAGGAAGGAACGGAACCACTGCAATGCAGTGCCTCCAATTCCCAACTCTCTCAGGCGATCCAAGAGGATGGCATGATCAATAGTATCAAAGGCCGCTGAGAGATCCAAGAGCACTAACAGGGTCACACTACCCCTGTCAATGCTCAAGCGGAGGTCATCAGTCAGAGCAACCATGGCAGTCTCCACTCCATAACCTGTCCTGAAGCCGGTTTGAAATGGATCAAGATAATCAGTATCATCCAAGATCTCTTGGAGTTGGGAAACAACAGCCCTCTCGATCACTTTGCTTAAAAAAGGAAGCAAAGAGACTGGTCTGTAATTATTTCTATCCAGGGGGTCCAGGGAAGGCTTCTTCAGGAGTGGCTTAACGGCCGCTTCCTTCAGACAAGATGGTACCATACCTTCCCTGAAGGATGCATTGATTGTATCCCGAAGGAAAACTCTCAACGCGTCCCCCCCCGGACGACCAGCCAAGATGGACAGGGATCGAGAGGGCAAGTCGTCTTCCTTATCTTACCAAGAAGCTTGTCCACGTCATCAGTACTCACAGACTGAAAATGATCCAGTAAATTTCCATCAACAGAGTTGCTGGACACCTCGTCTACTGTTTCTGACAAAACAATGGCATCCAAGTCGGCTCTTATCCGAGAGATTTTATCTGCAAAGTAGGTATTAAATGCATCACAGCAGGCTATCGTAGGGTTAAGCAGGGGACCTGATGCTGGAGGAACCTTTGTCAACTCCCCCACCACCCTAAACAGCTCTGTCGGACGGGACTCTGCAGACGCAATGCGTGCAGAACAGAAGGATTTCCGCGCTGCACGCAAAGCCTCCCTGTAGGAGTCAAGATGCTTCCTAAGGCGAGTTCTGTCGGATGGGAGACGAGACTTCCGCCATTCGCACTCTAGTCATTGTCCAGCTCGCTTCATCCTCCTAAGCTCCTCGGTATACCAGGGCTTACGATTCGAAGCGGGCTGGAAAGGACGCTTGGGAGCGATTGTGTCAATAGCCCTGGTCAGATCGATGTTCCAAGTATTCACCAGGGCTTCGACAGAATCACCGGCGTTACCAACCATTAAACCCTCCAAGGCCTTCTGGAAACCAATTGGTTCCATGTGCCTTCGAGGGCGGACCATTCTCAAGGGTCCACCACCCCCGGGGGGGACTATAGTGGCCTTTAGCTCAATCTTGACCAGAAAGTGATCCGTCCATGACAATGCGGAGGCTGTTGTGACCTCCGCCCACGGATACTCCTGATCAGTACTAAAGACCCCATCGAGTGTATGGCCAGCACAATGTGTGCTGCAAAGTGGATGTTAAATGCCTCACAGCAAGCCGTCGCTGGGTTAAGTAGGGGATTCAGCACAGGTGGAATCTTTGTCAGCTCCCCCACCACCCTAAACAGCTCTGCCGGGTGGGACTCTGCAGACGCAATACGTGCAGAACAGAAAGATTTCTGCGCTGCATGTAAAACCTCTCTATATGAATGAAGGTGCTTTCTAAGGTGAGTTCTGTTGGATGAGAGACGAGTCCTTCGCCATTTGCACTCTAGTCATTGTCTGGCCCGCTTCATCTTCCTAAGCTCCTCCATATACCAGGGCTTACGGTTCGAAGCGGACCAGAAAGGACGCTTGGGAGCGATTGTGTCGATAGCCTTGGTAAAATCGGTGTTCCAGGTGTCCACCAAGACTTCAACAGAATCACTGGCATTGCCCACCATTAAACCCTCTAAGGCCTTCTGGAAACCAACTGGTTCCATTAGCCTTCAAGGGCGGACCAATCTCATAGGTCCGCCACCCCTGGGGGGGGTCGGACAGTAGCTCTTAGTTCTGCCTTGATCAGGAAATGATCTATCCATGACAATGTAGAGGTTTTTATAACCTCCACCCACGGATATTCCTGTTCTGTACTAAAGACCACATCGAGGGTATGACTGGCACAATGTGTGGGCCCATCAACCAGTTGGGATAGGCTCATGTTTGTCATGGTATCCATGAACTCCCGAGCCGCGCCAGTTAGATCTTGTGAGCTGGTTTCAAGTGGAATGTTGAAGTCGCCCAAAACTAAAAGTCTGGGCGACTCCAACAGCAACTCAGAAATCAGGGCAGTCAGCTCAGTCAGGGAGTCTGTTAAGCAACGGGGTGGCCGGTATACCAACGGAATCCCCAAACTATCCCTTGTTTTCAGGCTAAGGTACATACCCTCGATGTAAGCCATTTTCCAGATTGGCTTCCTGGTCAAGGTCAAGGTGTTCCTATAAACCAAGGCCACGCCCCCCCACCCACTTCCCCTTATGTGCTCACTAACTGCGTACCCAGCTGAGAGAGTCTGCGCCCATGTAGCGGTGCTGGCATTCCCAGCCAAGTCTCAAGTGAAGCACGCCAGGTCGGCTGCCTCATCTACCAGGAGATCGTGGATAAGGTGGGTTGTATTTTTGACTGACCTGGCATTGCAGAGGAGCAGATTAAGGGTCTGTGGAATGGTTGGCATGCTCTCCAAGTTATCTTGGGAAACAGAGTAAATTGAAGGAGGGATAGATATTAACCATCGATCCCTCCTTCTTTTGTAACATTTGTTGACTCTGTTACTGCCATATCTTCCCTGCCCCCACACCACTTCATTGCCCGCTCCCAGACTCTGTTCAGCTCCACTACATGAAGGGGGAGATGGGTAAGCCAGCTGACTTCTATCTCTGATAGGTGGCAGTATCTTTAATGGACAAATGGCGCAGAGAAAAAGGGTCTAGGAGGATACTCCAATTATCGCTTCTCCAAGACAAGTAATTTCTCCCCCCGATGGCATTCTAGGGGTTTGGGGCAAACAAGTCTGATAATGATGGTATTAGCCCCTGCCCAGTCCTCTGCAGCCCCAAATGCTGCCACTTGCTGCGTGCTTGCGGGGGGAGAGATGGAATTTGGGAGGAGATTTATCCCCGCCAAAGCCCCTCTCAGCTTCCTCACAGGTGTGGTGGCTCAGGCTGCTTCAGGTGATTCTCTGAGGGCTGGGGGTCAAGGTCAGGAACAGTCCTCCACGCCCCAATGCCACCACAGGCCATCCAGGAGATGGAAATTGAAGGCACAGCCCAATCCTTTAGCAGCCCCAGATGCTGCCGCCGCGAGTTCCAGGAGGAGAGATGGACACTTGGGTGGGGTGTTAAATCCCCCGCCCAGCGCTCCTCCCGGCTCTTCCACTGCTTGCAGCACAGGCAGCACAGGTGATGGAAATTAAGGGCACAGCCCAGTCCTTTAGTGGCACCAATCTCCCTGCTGCTGACCCAGCTGCTCCTCCACCGGGAGAAGGTGTCTCTGGAGCATTTATATAAGCTCCGGTCTCCCTCCTCGTGGAACAGCTGTCCTCCACTGGGAGAGATGCTCTGGGAGCATTTTTAAATGCTCTAATCTCCCTGCTGCTGTTCCACCTGCTCCTCTGCCTGGAGAAGGTGTCTAAAGTTCTCCTCTTACTTCATCTCTAATTTCTTTGCTAATTGCTTTTTTAAAGTCTCTCAATTCTTGCAGTATTATCAAGTTTATATCCATTTGTTTTGTTGGGATTTCTACAGAAGTGGACTCTAGTTTCCTTATTCCCCTATAGAAAACTCACGAAAGTGGGCACCTCAGTAACTGGATTTGGGTCACTAAGAAAATGGAGTTTGGCAAAGGCTTGGAAGGGAGAAGAAAATGTGTCAACCAGGAAAGAAAGACAGTGTGAATGATATTCTAAAAGCCAAAGGACAGCTGAAAGTGGGAGAAAGTGCCTTAGAGCAGGGGTAGGCAACCTTTCCCCTTTAAGGGCTCAGGGACTTCAGCTCCCAGAAGCCTCAGCCATGTTGGCCAATAGTCTCATGTTGCCCAATAGCTCCTGGGATTCTGGGAGCTGAAGTCTCTCGGCCCTTAAAGGGGAAAGGTTGCCTACCCCTGCCTTAGAGGCTCCAGCTTCACCTGTAATTACTATGTACTGAGTGAGTTACAACAAATAATACATTTATAACTTTTCAAAGGAGAGACTATTAAACATCACCTCTACAATATTAAAAAAAAAAAGAATAGAACTCCCCATGAGGGAAAGAGAGTGATAAAGAAATGTAAAGGTACTGTGAAAACAACCAGCAGTTTATTGATATTTTTTTCCCCTCGCCCTGTGAGATATATGGAAATATAGAATGAAGATTAACTATTTTTGCAGACTGTCAGAAACAGTGCAAATTGAGTCCACTTTAACTGCCCTGACTCAGTACCAGGGAATCATGGGAACTGCAGTTTATTGTGGCACCAGAGCTCTCTGACAGAGAAGGTTTGATGTCTCAGAAAAAAATACAGTTCCCATGATTCTCTAGCACTAAGCCAGGGCAGTTAAAGTGGACTCAATTTGCACTATTTCTAGCAGTCTGCAAAGGCCCTAAATCTGGGGAAAGAATCTATCATGTTTTTATATATATATAGGTTATCTTCTCCATGATCTTTCTTTTTTACTTGGACAACTAGAACAATTAAGAGCATATAAAGAAATATATGACAATCCTGGGAGAATGATTAATTTTGTAGAGGAAGATTTGAAACAGATCACTCAACTGTATAATTAAGAACCCATTGGTTAATGAAATAAACTGGCTCCATCTGAAAGGAATTAAGCAGACTCGGGGAAAGAATAAAACTACAGATTATATCCCACTAAAGAGTATATGATTAAACAAATTAATTTGATTTTTCCAAAATAAATAAAGAAGCTAAAAGGACTATGGAGTGAAGAAAATGAACTGCCCTTGCAAGTTAAGAAAAGCCTGTTAAACATTTAATGACGTTATTGTGATAAACTGCATCAAATTAAATGTATTTGAGAAAAACAGATTAAATTCATCTAGAATAACTGAGCTAACTTTGGAAGAATATATAATCAATACATATAGCATATTATGAGGGCAGTAATTATCCAAAATGCTATCTTACTTATTGCTGTTCAATTGTTTAAAACAGGGACCAGCAACCTACGGCCCAGGCGCTGGTTAAGGCCCCGGGCCCTGGACTTACTGGCCCAGGCCGAAGGTTGCCGCCACCGCCGCTGCACGCCACCGCTGCACGCCGCCATCGCGACGCGGTTTTCCGCTCTGTGGCCACGCTCACTGTGATTGCCATTTGGAAACCAAAATGGCAGTTGCGATGCATTTGCGCATGCGCAGTACTCTTGCGCATGCGCAAACGCATCGCGGCCGCGATTTGGATTTCCAAAATGGTGGCGATGACATGCGTTGTGGCGGCCGCAGTCGCACATGCTACAGCGGCGGCAGCACGCGTGGGTGGGTCGCGTGCTGTGGCAGAGGGTGTGCACGCGCGTGTGAGGGCGCGCGCCGCCATTCCCCCCCCCCTCGGCCCAGCCGAGACTGGGCTACGGGAGACCAGCCCAGGTCTCAGAAAGGTTGCCTGCACCTGGTTTAAAAGCTTAAAGTTAGCTAATTAATTATTTATTCAGCTCTAATTGCCAATTTACAATCTGCTAATTGCTAATCATTTAATTGCTTATTGATGGGCTACTAATAATTTAATGATTTAAAAAAAAATTCAGCTGATGAATCCATTGAGTAACTGTTCAAAAAACTGGTAATTCAAGCAGATTAACTCTCTGATAGTTTGTATGTATTGATATAGAGGACTTTTAATAAAGAAAAGGAGAAAGTAAAAGAAGTAACCTTGGGGTAGTTAGAAGAATTGTTGTTGTTTTCTTCCTTACTGGTTTCCTTTTCTATTTTGAGAAAAAGACAATATAAAAGGAATTATACTTGTAGAAAAATAAATATGCATAAAACAAGAAAAGAATTAAGAGCAAGTGAAAATACAACTAAAAACAAGGAAATTCAATTCTTTTCTCCTTATATGCTATATACTAGATAAGAAAACTTTAGACAAATCAAGATACTGATTATTTTGTGTGTTTTGATAATGGATTAAGATAACTAAAATTTGGATTTGGATGTTATAATATAAACCCTGTATACAGTTGCTTTTGATAGAATTCTAAAGTATAGATAAGGAGCAAAAACCAAAATAACAGAGTGAAATTTGGATAATGATCTAAAATAAAATAGTACATAGAATTGAGACAGTAAATGGAAAACTAGTGCATGTAACAGGATTTTTTTTTAGGAAGATAGTACAAATTGTAACTTTCAAATTGTAAATTGTAGCCTACAGATGACATTGTAAATTGTAGCCTACAGATGACATATTATCAAAAAATTTATTAGTAAACTAAGGGCCTTTGCAGACTGCCAGAAATAGTGCACATTAAATTGAGGCATTGCCCTGGCTCAGTGCTAGGGAATCATGGGAACTGTAATTTATTGTGGCACCAGAGCTCTCTGACAGAGAAGGCTCAATGTCCCAGAAAAAAATACAGTTCCCATGATTCCCTAGCACTGAGCCAGGGCAGTGCCTCAATTTAATGTGCACTATTTCTGGCAGTCTACTTAGGCCTTAAGTGTAAATAAAAAAAAAATGTAGAAGAAATTAGACAAAAACTGTCAAGATCTAAAGGGAAATAAAGGGAGAAGGAAAGAAAGAAAGGAAAGAAAGAAAGAAAGAAAAATGGCAACAAGTTCCAAAACCAAAACTCAAACTCTGTCAACATTCCATTCCATAACCTTTATTAGGCATCTCGATAATCGATATACAATGAACAATACAGTATAAAATTTAACTAAAATAATTAACATGAATACATACAATTTACTGTCATTAAAATCATCTAACACTGAACTCTAACCACTATTTAATTTGTGCCAGATTTTTGTTGCCTCCATTAAAAATTGGCCATCAAACATGTAATCTGTACATTACGATCCTCCAATAAATGTACTAAAGTTATATCAGTTAAGCAGTAATTCAATTCCGTTAGTTTCTTTAGCAATTTTGCTCTAGGTTTTTGATACAACGGGCAAAGAAATGTAATATGTTTAAGAGTATCTGGAGATAGATCACAAATACACATTCAATTTGCAAAAGGTATCCTCAAATATCTGCCCCTGGTAACACAGGAAGGGTGAATGTTCAACCTTGCGAAGAGGAAGGCTTTCCTCGAAGCCTGTAGGGACAGTGATTGAAAGTACTTTGGTATCTCTCCCCAATGGGGGGGAATGCCAAATACAGAGGGGGAGCACACTCTAGGAGTAATGGGATAAGTCATCTTATAGTCCCAACTCAATAAACATTCTTTAATTGTCTTGAAGCACTCCTCCTCAGTCAGGAGGAGTAGAGAGTCCAAACTTAGGCCCTTAATTTTTAATTTATCTTCATAAATTTTTGACCAGATAGTATAATAATTGTCAGATAAAAGAAACCAAATTAAACTAGATCTGTTTGGTCTATAATGGATTTTTAGCCAATATTTGTACGCCATCAACCAGGCTGTGGTCTCGAGTGTGTCCAGACCAAGTTCAGCATATAACGTTAAGTGATGAACACATGGTGGGATGGATAACAATTTCCTACATAATTGTGCTTGTAAACTTTCGACCTCCCTATTAAGAGCTGTGACCCATACAAATATGCTATATAGTATTTGTGGTCTTATTTTAGTTTTGTAAATTTTCATAGCTGCAAGGAGATCTTGGTTACCCTTCTTATAATAAAAGGATTGAAGAGTCACCAGGGATCTTTTTCCAGATTGGACCACCTTATCTCTTTGTTTTGCCCAACGACCATTATAATGGAAGAGAACACCCAAATATGTATACATTTTTACCTGCTCTATAATTTGATTATTCACCTTCCATTTCCTTGGATTGAAACCTTTTGAAAACACCAAAACCTTTGATTTAGTAACATTTATCTGTAGATAAAACTTGGCACAATACTCACTAAATCTATTCAGGGCTCTCGATAGGCCCACTTGAGTCAACGAAAGTAATACAGTGTCATCAGCATATTGCAACACAAGTAATGGGTGATCGCCTAGCATGGGGGGGATGGGTATCAACTGTTGACATAAACGTTGGAAGAACTCTGTCAACAGCTATAGCCTTGAGGGAAGATCTGTAGAAATCCCAACAAAAAATTACTATTATTTTTTTTAATTAATGTACCTTGTTTTAAGTCATGAGTGAGCCACCTTGAACCCCAATTGGAAGGGGGGGGAAATAAATAAATAAATAAATAAATAAATATCTAACAACATCCCTTCAAAGCAGAGTGAACAACAGATCTGGGGAAGTGGACTATTTTATCCATGCACAACTGGTTGGCAACATGGAGTTCCACAATGAAACCAGAAATGAACTGTATTCTCTCTAGCTTGTTTATTTCCAGCTGTATGGAGGCAGGAACTTTTCAAAGATTTGTGTTTATTAGAAAGAGAGGGATGAAACAAAATGTTTTGTATGCTATTTGGGAAATTAGAAGCCAAAATTGGGGCCACAATTATACATTTTAATATAGATTTTGACAAATAAGCCAAGCGTAAAATTTAGGAACATGTAACAAAGGATGTAAAGGAAATAAAATAAAATTATGCTAAAGAATTTACAAAATTCCAGGAGGCATAACTGTTTGTGTTCACACTTAAGGCTATATGAATGAGAAAGTAGAGGGGGTCAGTACTTTCAGGTTAGATTACACTCTTGCTTTTCACCACAAGATGGTTTCTTTTTAAATAAGAGTTAAAGTGAAGCAATTACATTGACTTGTGGATAAGTCAACTTTTTGGGGGTTAATTTTTGACTAAAATGTCTAGACTTATACATGAGTATATATAGTAAGTAAATTGGAAGACATTGGTTTGCAGGGTGCCCCAGAGGAGTACATAAGTCCTTGTTAAAATGGTATCACCACCATATACTATACTTTCCCAACCTTTACCTTAAAACTTTTCCTTCATGTTAAATTCAAAATTTTAAATGTGTGTGTGTGTGTGTATGTATGTGTATTAGTGATAAGTCTCTTAGGCCAATGAGATGATGCAAATAAACCCCATTGTGCCAGCTTTTGGGGCACACTAGCTTCTTCATCAGGGAAAGTTAATTAAAACATTATGTCTGGGAAGAAAGTAATGTTAGAGTAACAGATGCCTAGGACTGGATATTTTTTGTTTGTGAATATTTTATATAGACAGAAAATTCAGGGCCTAATACCCTCCCCCACAAAAATGAAAAAGAAAGAAGGCAATAAATGAGAGAGCTCTTTGTGATAACCTCTTCCTTTGATACCTGATTTCTCTATGTTCTATTGTTGCTATTTGCTGTCATGCCAACTTTGACTTATGTTGAATGGTATACCTCCATGAGCCCTGGTTGTCGATGACCCTGATCAAGTCTTGCAAACTCAGGATTGTGGCTACCTTGATTGAATCAGCACACCTGTTGTGAGGTATTCCTCTTTAACTACTATCTTCCAATTTGCCAAGCATTGTTGTATTTTCCAATGACTTACACCAGGGGTAGGCAACCTTTCCCCTTTAAGGGCCGAGGGACTTCAGCTCCCAGAATCCCAGGACCTATTGGCCAACATGGGACTATTGGCCAACATGGCTGAGGCTTCTGGGAGCTGAAGTCCCTCGGCCCTTAAAGGGGAAAGGTTGCCTACCCCTGACTTACACTGTCACATCATCTGATTCCAAAGAAAGACAGCCTCACTTGAGTCATTTTCACTTCTACTTAGAATTTAGGCTTGATTTACTCTAGGACCCATTTATTGACTTTTTAACAGACTATGATATCCACAGTCTCTCCTCCAGTACCATATTTTAAATTAGTGTATTTTTTTTAATCTCAGCTTCTTTCATTACATAATTTTCAGTCTACACATAGAAACTGTGCCCCGGAAAAAAAAATCAGATCTTTTACATTGCCCAAGTTAAATGATCTTCTCAGGAAGATTCTATAATAATAATAATAATAATAATAATAATAATAAAAATTATTTGTATACCACCCAATGGTTTCCCAATCCGGGCGGTTAACAGCATAAAACAATACAAAATATATCCCTCCCACCCTTAAAACAGTATTAAACAAGTTCAATTTAAAATCAATAACAAACAACAATAAAATACAATTAATTACTGTTCCAATAACCCCCTTAGATATTTCAATTTCCGCAGCGGGGGAACCAAGCACCAGAAGATGAATATATGGTATAGAATCACCCAAGGCTAATTGTTTAGTCTGGAAACGCCTGCCGGAAGAGATCCATCTTTATGGCTTTTTAAAAACTATCCAAAGATGTTAGCTGACGGATCTCCTCCGGCAGAGCGTTCCAGAGCCTAGGGGCAAGTACAGAAAAAGCCCTCTGGGAGGTTGCAGAAAGCCTCGTTTTCCTTATCTCCAAAAGTTTCCTCCCAGAGGAACGGAGTGCACGGGGGGGATTATACAGGAGGAGGCGGTCTCTGATATAACTTGGACCCAAGCCATTTAGGGCTTTAAAGGTAATAACCAACACCTTGTACTGGGCCCGGAAGCGGATAGGCAGCCAGTGGAGGGATCTCAAGACCAGAGTAATGTGGTCCCTCCTAGAAGTCCCGGAAACAAGCCTGGCTGCCATATTTTGAACTAACTGTAGCTTCCGAACCTGGCACAAGGGTAGTCCCATGTAGAGCGCATTACAGAAGTCTAGGTGTGAGGTTACCAATGCGTGCACAATGGTCTCGAGATCCCTTACTTCCAGAAAAGGGCGCAGCTGGCGTATCAGCCGAAGCTGATAACAGGCGCTCCTGACCGTCGCATTTACCTGATTTGTCATCAGGAGCGACGAGTTAAGGAGCACCCCCAGACTGCAAACACAGTCACTGGAGGAGAGTGTGACTCCATCCAGGACTGGAGGTTGCAACCCAATTCTTGGTTTCGGGGCTG
This sequence comes from Phrynosoma blainvillii, assembly GCA_026167975.1. Lineage (NCBI taxonomy): Eukaryota > Metazoa > Chordata > Lepidosauria > Squamata > Phrynosomatidae > Phrynosoma > Phrynosoma blainvillii. The sequence goes on from JANUYF010000001.1 coordinate 13,697,081, forward strand.
CTACCGTGAGCACCTCCGTCTTGTCTGGATTCAGCTTCAATTTGTTTTTCCTCATCCAGCCCATTACCGCCTGAAGGCATTCATTGAGAGAGGAGATGTCATTGGAATTCGAGGCCAACGAACGAGACACGGAGAAATAGATTTGGGTGTCATCAGCGTACTGATAACACCCAGCACCATAACTCCGAATTATCTCACCCAGCGGCTTCATATAGATGTTAAACAACATCGGGGACAAAATAGCTCCCTGAGGGACCCCACAAGTGAAGTCTCTCTTATTGGAGCTACAGTCCCCGAGCAGCACCCTCTGGGACCGACCTGAGAGGAAGGACCGGAACCACTGCAAAGCAGTGCCCCCGATACCTAACTCCCTCAGGCGGCCCAAGAGGGTCACACTACCCCTGTCGATGCTCAGACGCAGATCGTCGGTCAAGGCAACCATGGCAGTCGCAACCCCAAATCCTGTCCTAAAGTCGGTTTGAAATGGGTCTAGATAATCGGTTTCATCCAAGACCGCCTGGAGCTGAAGAGCAACCGCCCTCTCAATTACCTTGCTCAAGAATGGTAGCAATGACACCGGCCTATAATTTCTCATATCCAGGGAGTCTAGGGAAGGTTTTTTCAGAAGCGGCCTAACAGTCGCTTCTTTCAAGCAGGATGGAACATGTCCCTCCCTGAAGGATGCATCGATGATATCCACAAGGAATCTCTTCAATGCATCCCCCCCCCCCCCCGGACGGCCAGCCATGATGGGCAAGGATCAAGAGGGCAGATCGTCTTCCTCACCATACCAAGCAGCTTGTCCATGTCCTCGGTACTCACCGATTGAAGCTGATCCAGTATAACTACATCGACGAGTTACTGGATGCCTCACCTATTGACTCTGATTCAAAAGTGGCGTCCAAGTCGGCTCTTATCTGAGAGATTTTATCTGCAAAGTAGTTATTAAATGCGTCACAGCAGGCCGTGGTCGGGTTAAGTAAGGGATTCGGCGCAGAAGGTATCTGCGTCGTCTCCCTCACCACCTTAAACAGCTCTGCCAGACGGGACTCTGCAGATGCAATACGTGCAGAGAAGAAAGCTCTCTTCGCTGCAAGTATTGCCTCCCAATAGGAACGAAGAAAGTTCCTATGGCGAGTTCTGTCTGATAAGAGTCGAGTCTTCCGCCACCTGTGCTCTAGTCGTTGACCAAACCGCTTCATTCTCCTAAGCTCCTGTGTATACCAAGGCTTTCGGTTTGAAGCGGGATGGTAAGGACGCTTGGGAGCGATTGTGTCGATAGCCCTGGTAAGATTGATGTTCCAAGTGTTAACCAGAGCATTGACAGAGTCACCGGCATTCCTCACCATTTGACCCTCTAATGCAGGGGTAGGCAACCTTTCCCCTTTAAAGGCCGAGGGACCTCAGCTCCCAGAAGCCTTAGCCATGTTGGCCAATAGTCCCATGTTGGCCAATAGCTCCTGGGATTCTGGGAGCTGAAGTCCCTCGGCCCTTAAAGGGGAAAGGTTGCCTACCCCTGCTCTAATGCTTTCTGGAATCTGATTGGCTCCATTAGCCTTCGAGGGCGGACCATTCTAATAGGTCCACCACCCCCGGCAGGGCAGATATAAGCCTTAAGTTGCATCTTGACCAGGAAATGATCCGTCCATGACAATGCAGAGGTATTTACCACCTCCGCCCATGGATATTCCTGATCTATACTAAAGGCCGCATCGAATGTATGACCTGCACAATGTGTGGGCCCGTTGACCAGTTGGGATAGGCCCATGTTTGTCATGGTTCTAGGCAAACAGGTCATGAAAGTGTTGTGACATACTAGCAGAAGTCAATTTTGATGTTGTCACCTTGTTTTCCATATTTAAGATGCCATTTAAGATGACCGCCAGACCTGAGAATATGGGATCCTCCTGAGAAGATCACTGAAATCAACCACCAGAAACTGTGATGGAAAACATTGAATTTTCTTTAATGGGAAACATGGCATTTCCCCCATTCATATAAATAACTCTTACCTGGATCAACCAGGAGACCTGAGAAGAGGACTGCAGAAAGAACACCAATTAACTTCATGGTAAGTAAGGATTCCGGCATCACAATGTCACTAGAGTGAGAGGAATGATACAATTAAATGGAAACAAAATAATAAATTAGTCATGATCCAGATCCATTTGGATTTGTCATCTTGATCCATTTAAAAAAACAGCAACAAAATTTTTCCAAAATGGCTAGCATGAGGCCTTTCCTTCCCTCAGTGTGAAGTTTGTTTTTCCACACATACTTAGGAATAAATGTGGAGATTATACTGAAGGAAAGCTCAGGTACAGTTTTTGCTGTTGTTTTCATTTGCCTTTGAGCCATTTCTGACTTATGACAACCCAACAGCAAACTTATCACGGGTTTTCTTGGTAAGATCAGTTTGGGGGTTTACTTCACTTTCCTCTGAGCATAAGAGTGTGTGACTTACTCAAGATCACCTAGTGGGTTTCCATGCCTGAGCAGGAATTTGAAACATGATCTCCAGAATGCTAGTCTAACCCTTAAACCACTACACTATGCTAGCAGTACAAGAGATTTATGCAGTGGATCTGTCTTGGATTGGTAGTTTGTTGTGATACCAGAAATCTCTGACAGTGAAGGCTAAATATCTCACAAGACTACAAATCCCAGAATTTCATTGCATTGAGTCATGGCCATTAAAGCAGTGTCAAACTTCATTAATTCTGCAGTATAAATACAGACTCAAAATCTGGGAGTTTATTGTTGTTATGTGCCTTCGAGTCATTTTTTACTTACTGCAACCCTAAGGTGAATCTATCACTGTGGCTTGAAACAGATGGGCAAAAAGAGTCAACTTAGGGCTGCTTTGGGGATCTTTGTTTGAGTGCAGAGTTTTCTAGGTCTGAGAGGGTGTCACTCACCCAAAGTCACCCAGTGGATTTTCATGGCCAAGCAGGGAATTGAACCCCAATCTCCAGAGTCCTAGGCACAAACCACTACACCACACTGGACTCTGAGAGACGAAGGTTCAAATCCCCACTCAGGCATGGAAGCCCACTGGATGATCTTGGGCAAGTCAAACTCTCTCAGCTATGGTGAATCCCCTCTGAATAAATCTTGCCAAGAAAGCCCAATGATAGATTCATCTTATGGCTGTACTAAGTTGGAAACAATTTCACAGCACACAATAACAACAAATATAATAATGCCCTTAATTTAAGACTAACCGTATATCCATTTCTCAATGTAAATTTAATCATTTTCCTGAGTTATTAAGCCTGAAGTGAAGTAAATGCAGTTTGAAAAATATTTGATCTCTTTCATTTTTATAACTACATATAATCTGAACACTCCAAAACAAACATGTTTCCAAATAAACCAATGCAAAATACAACTCTGAAATGAGCACAAATACACACAGATCAATATTCATTCCATATTGAGTTAGGAGATTTGTTGTTTTTGTTCTTATTGTTGTAGTTAATTTTATATACACATGCCTTACTATGGACTTGCCATAGACTGGTACAGTCAGCCAGCCATATCCACTGATTTTTTTTTCTTTTGCATGAATTGAAGCATCCACGGTTTGAAAATATCCTAAAAATATTCTAAAAATACATAAATCCCCAAAAGTAAAGCTTGATTTTGCCATTTTATATGAGGGACACCATCTTACTATGCCTGTGTATTTAATGGGACTTGAGCATCTAAAGATTTTGCTATCCACTGGGGGGAGGGGGGAGGAGAAGTGGTCCTAGAACTGAACCCCAGTAGATACCAAGATTTACACAAAAGAAATTTCAGTCCAACAGCATGCAAAAATATCCCTCTTTGGGGGCATTTAACGTGTATTTCATTGTAACAAATATGTATGCCTTTAGATTACAAAGAATGGGGAAAGAATCTTGATGTAAATCTATGTGATAATGTTTTTGTTTATTTATTTTTAGAGTGCTTTATCCATGCCTGGATCTGCAAAGATAAGAATGCATTAGAAAGCTGTGACAAACTGCACATGTCCAGAACCAGGTAAAAGAATCTAAAACATCATAAAGGGAAAAGTGGAAGATTCTTTACATATCCATTCAGAAACAAGTGTAAGCATGTCAGAATGCATGCAATGGGCACACATATTTGTGAAAAAAAGAGTTTTGGAATTATTCCAATTATAGCATAAATAATCTTACTGTTTCATTTGTTAAATATGCTGAACAAAATCAAGTGAGAATTAGAAAGAGATAATAGGGAGGGTGAAAACATTTTAAAAGTCATTCCACTTACTTGCCAATAGATCTTGCCAATCCAATTTGATCTGTTCCCTACATGTCTAGATCCCCTTCTTATATTTAATGTGCAATGTTTCATCATAACTTTAACTTTAACATCTCCAAGTTTCCATAGATCCCTTGACATACTCTCTTGCTTTTACAACCATATCACAAAATGTCCATATATTATACAAATGGTGACAAATCAGAACTGTTACTGCTTGTTCAATTGAGCAAACTGGCATATAATGTTCTGTTTCTGTTAAGACCATGCATAGCATGCTCAGTAGAATGCCTTGCCAACTGTACCAAGATGATGTAATCTTAAAAAAAGGAGGAAGCATGGATTGGCAAGATCTATTGGCAAGTAAGTGCAATGCCTTGTAAAATGTTTTGCACCCTCCATTTCTGTTTAAAACTTCCAAAGAAGGAGACTCCACAACACTCCAAGACAGAGTGTGTCACTATCAAATAGCTCTTATTGTCAGGAAGTTCTTCCTAATGTTTACATGGAATCTTGTTTCATGGAGTTTGAATCCATTGCTCCATGTCCTAATCTCTGGAGCAACAGAAAACAAGCTTGCTCCATCATCAATATGATCCTTTCAAACATTTAAATATGGCCATCATGTCACTTCTTAAACTTCTCTTCTCCAGGCCCAGTTCCCTAAGTTGTTCCTCATAGGGTATGGTTTCCAGACCTTCCACCATTTTGGTTGTCCTGTTCTGAACACCCTGCAGCTTGTCAATATCTTTCATAAATTGTGGTGCCCACAACTGGACACAGTATTCCAGGTAAGGTCTGACCCAAACAGAATTGGACTATTGCTTCTATCAGTCTAGACCCTATACTCCTCTTGATGCAACCTAGAATTGAATTGTCTTTTCCAGCTGTGACATCACATTGTTGGCTCATGTTCAGCTTGTGGTCTACTAAGACTCCTACATCTCTTTCCATGTGTATCTTTCAGAAGTGCTTTAGCTGTGTGCTTCTGCATTGCAGGGGTTTACCAGAAGGTGGTTCCTTGTTCTTGTCCTTCCAACACGTTTCTGTGACTCTGATTAGATGAAATGGGTCAAGACTGAGTTCTTACAATTTTTGTGAAGTTACTAATTGGTCTAATTATTGGCTTATAGCCATGGGAAGCTAGTCTCGGAGCAGCAGCAGAAAACATCCTCTGGGAGGTTAGTGCTAATCTAGTTTTTATCGGTTGCAGTAAATTCCTCCCAGAGGACTTGAGGGTGCAGGCGGATTATATGGAAGAAGGCAGTCCCTTAGATTATATCAGAAAGACTTTAAAAAGATTCTAGGGGGATGGATCCAGGAAGATCAGACCAGCTTCTTCCCAGACAGATACTTACAAGATAATGTAAGGACAGCTTAATATATTAGAATTTTATGAGAAACATAATGGGAGGAAGCTAGGTATGATCTTCCTGGGTGTCAAAAAAAGCATTTGACAATGTAAATTAGGACTTTGTGAAAGGAGTAATGTGTGAAATTAACTTAGGAGGGAATATGTTGAATGGGATTGACTCACTTTATAAAGAAGAAGAGGCACACTTGCTGGTTAATGGAGAAAAAATGAAATGAAAATCATGAAAGGGATGAGACAAGGATGTCCTCTAACCTCATTGTTAATTTTAATGGTAATTGAGATTCTGAATAGAAAAATAATAGAAGACACACAGATTCAAGGTTTAAAAATCCAAGGATTTATTTATAAATTAAAATCCTTTGCTGATGACTTAGGGCCTTTGCAGACTGCCAGAAATAGTGCAAATTGAGTCCACTTTAAGGGTTAGGGTTAGTGCTAGGGAGTCATGGGAATTGTTTTTTTCCTGAGACATTGAGCCTTCTCTGTCAGAGAGCTCTGGTGCCACAATAAAATACAGTTCCCATGATTCCCTAACCCTAAGCCTAACCCTTAAAGTGGACTCAATTTGCACTATTTCTGGCAGTCTGCGGGCCTTTGCAGACTGCCAGAAATAGTGCAAATTGAGTCCATTTTAAATTGAGACACTGTCCTGGCTCAGTGCTAGGGAATCATGAGAATTGTATTTTTTTTCTAAGACATTGAGCCTTCTCTGTCAGAGAGCTCTGGTGCCACAATAAATACAGTTCCCATAATTCCCTAGCACTGAGCCAGGGCAGTGCCTCAATTTAAAGTGGACTCAATTTGCGCTATTTCTGACAGTCTGCAAAGGCCCTGCAAAAGCCCTTAGTAATCTTTCTAAATGATCCACAAAAAGTATAGTGAAGCTAGGGGAAGTACCAGAAGAATTTGGTGAAATTGCCAGCTTTAAAGTGAACAGAGACAAAATTTTGATGATAACTAAGGGGGGATGCAGACCAGGGCGTCGGGGACGCCCTGGGACGGTGCGCCGCTGGAGCGAGGCACTCGCACGGTGGCGCACTGGCGGCGTCCCTGAAAGGAGCACCAAACGCGTCGGGTGCACTTTCCCTGACATTTCCACCGCAGCGTGTGAGGACACTGCGGCGGGAGGTTGCCCCCGGAGCGCCAGCCGTGTGGAGGGCCGGCAGCTCTGAGGGCAACCTCTGGAGGAGGAAGGGGCGCCGTTCGTGCGGCTGCCCCTCCTCTTCCTTGCCTTGGAGACGACCCTATTAGTCGTCTGCCGAGGCCCTAAGAATCTAGCTAAAGAAAAAAATAAACAACCTTAACAGTGTTATCAGGTTTCAAGATTGTAAAAAAAAACACCTAAATACCTAAGATTAATGATTACAAATGAAAATTCAGAATTATTTGATAACAACTGTACTAAAATGTAGAATCAAATCAAAAACAATTTGATAAATTGGTCTAATTCAAAAGTATCTCTACTAGATAGGGTTGCAGTCATTCAGATGAGTGTGTTATCAAAATTACTATATTTGTTCCAAAATCCTGTTGTCCTATTTGTTCCAAATCTATTGGAACAAATCATTTGTTCCAAAATTTGTGATAACTAATGATAAACCATTTCATCAAGGGGATTAATAATAATAATAATAATAATAATAATAATAATAATAATTTTTATTTATATCCCGCCCCTCTGCTAGGCAATCGGGGCGGCATACAGCATTTCAAAACATGAAAACAAACATCAAAGCAGATAAATTCGAATCCCATCCCTCCTTCCTATTCCAGGCCCAGTGGTGCTGGGCCTAGTGTCCTTTCCCCCAGATGACACTGGATGGAATGGAGGGAGGGCTCTTCTTCTTACTCCAGGCCCAATGGTGCTGGGCCTAGTGTCCTCTCCCCCAGATGACACTGGATGGAATGGAGGGAGGGCTCTTCTTCTTACTCCAGGCCCGATGATGCTGGGCCTAGTGTCCTCTCCCCCAGATGACACTGGATGGAATGGAGGGAGGGGTCTTCTTCTTACTCCAGGCCCGATGGTGCTGGGCCTAGTGTCCTCTCCCCCAGATGACACTGGATGGAATGGAGGGAGGGCTCTTCTTCTCACTTTAGGCCCAATGGTGCTGGGCCTAGTGTCCTTTCCCCCAGATGTCACTGGATAAAGATTTATCCTAATTCATCTGGCAAGGAAGGAAACCCAGAATTAAATGGAAAATCATTCAAGATAGTAAAGGGAGGGGAGTATTAGGACTTCCAGATTTAAAACTGTGGTACCATGCCTGTGGGCTGGTTGGGTTAAAAGAGTGGATTTTACTACAAAATAAAAGGCTATTACAATTGGAAGGCTCTTACAATTTGTAGTATGGTTGGCATGCATACCAGTATTATAACTTAGGGTGGAAGCAGACTGGTGGCACGGGGCCGCCCTGGGAAGGTGCGCTGCAGGACCGAGGCATCCCCGTGCCTCGATCCAGCAGTGTACCTTCCCCGTCCCTGAAAGGAGCGCTAAAATAGCGCTCCTTTCACAAGTCAGTGAAAGTGCGCCGCAAAAGCTTGCGGCGCACTTTCACTGACTTTTCCACTGCAGCGTGTCCGGACGCTGCGGCGGGAGGTTGCCCTCGGAGCGCCGGCCGTGCAGAGGGCCAGCGGCTCCGAGGGCAACCTCGGGAGGAGGAAGGGGTGCCGAGCGTGCGGCTGCCCCTCCTCTTCCCTGCCTCCAGGACGGCTTTTTAGGCCGTCTGCCGAGGCCCATAGTTAATCTAACAAAGAATGCCTTAACCATTTTATAAAATGTTCCCTCTTGAGAATATGGCTGAAGTATAGAGAGAGGTTCTATCCCAAGGCACCAATCTGGACTTCATTACATGAAGTATTCCACAAAAGAGAGACCTTATATAAAGGTAACTGGCTTACATATAAATTGATATTGATTAAATCAGAGAATGCATATAGCATGAAGTCTAGAGAGGAACTTGGACAAGAAAATATTACTTGCCACAGGTTATTATACTGTCAATTAACAGAAAGATTTAAAAAGGATATCAAGTTATGAGGAATACAAAAATATGATATAGATAAAATCCTAGAAGTGGGAAATAAACAATATCAAGATTTTATAAATTATTGTTGCAATGGGAATTGGAACAAGAAACAGTAAAAGAAAACATGATAAAATGGGCAAAAAATATATATATATAGTCCACCCTATACAACTTGACCAATGGTCCAAAACTTGTGAATAATTATTGTAATAGGAAAGCAGAGAAGGGAGGGAAGAAGAGTTGAAAGAAAGTGGAGAGAGAGAGAGAAGAAAGAAGAATGAAAGGAAACAGAAAAGAAGGACATTGGAGATTATCACAGAGATAAAATTGGAAGTTTAAACTGGACAGAACCCCGGGTTATCCAGGGTATTAGGCACAATTGCACAATTGGTATTTATTTATTTATTTATTTATTTATTTATATCCTGACTCTCTGTAAAATACAACCGGGATGGCTTACAAGATAAAACAAACAGTTCTGTCCCCCAAATAACCCACCCCCTCTTAAAATACAATTAAACAATTAAAAATTAAAACATACGTTACAATAACAAGTTGCAATAAACAACAAGTAAATTAAAATAACTGTAATGGAAAAGAGAGTCAGGCATAATTTTCTTGATTTTCAGATGATGCTGTGCAAAAACTGCTTAGAATTTGAACAGAATGTTAAGTGAATCAGGGAATAATCATTTTCAGGAAAATATAGTGTTTTCATTTCCATTTCATTCAAGCATTTGCTTTCTTTGTGCAATTGCTGTAGTGTGAAAGCTATTTACGGGATTCTCCCTGTTTTTGTGCTCGTTGCTGGATTTCCCATGGTTCTTTGTTGCTTTACTGTGCTTTGTTGTGCTGAGAGAGACGAGAGGGACACAGCCTTTTATGCTTTAGCCAGCACTCTTAAAGGATGAGCAGGCATGCGCACACACACACAAAAACAGCTTGCTTCTCTCCCTCGTGCACCTCTCTCCTCCAGCCTTCCCCATTAACCAGGGTTCTGAAAGGATCAGCTGGTGTGGAAGGCAGGGAAACAATGAGAGTGAGAGTTATCTTTCCTTTCCTACTTCTTTGGGTAGGTTGGGTACCATTTCTTGGAAAGTAAGTGCAGCACAGTATATTTTTTATAACGAAAATTGTGTAAATAAAATTATTTATTTCTCTGGGTGATTTCTGGTAACGCAACTACTGCTTCTGTGCGCATGTGCAAAAAAGTTATTTCCAAACCATCAATTTGTGAAAACCAAATGCACTTTCTACCCACTTTCTCACATCCTGGTATGTGTATGCTTTATCCATTTTCGGGATGGAAGCACATATGTCCCTGTGTGATAAACTCCATTGTTAGGTGATGATAAAAACAGAAAAGTTGGAAACCGTACAATGGACAGAAAACTAACAAGAAAGACTGTTCTAAATTGTGCTGGGTAACCAGGAATTAAATCCAAGCATACAAAAGACAATTATGTAATTCGGAAATATTTATGTTTGTGTTTTGTGTGAACTTATGTGTGTTTTATTCTCCTTAATAAATTTAAAAATTAAAAAATAATTTTAAAAATACAATCAGACACATGTGTACTCAGACGTAAGTCCAAATTAGTTTAGTGAGGCTTATTCCAAAATAAAAAGCCAATTGAATGTATAGATTCCCTAATAACAATCATATCGGTTGACTACTTTATGTTTACTAGCTAATTTACTTACATTATTTCCTGGAACTAACAGTTTTGTATATTTCTCCCCTTTCCCATGTTTATTTTAACAACAACTTTATAAATTAGATTAAGAGGATGATTTGCTCAAGATGAACATATGAATGTTATAGGGAAGTTGTGATTTGGTCTAATGTATAATCTACATTGGACAGAGAGGGTATGTGTAAGCACAGAGCTGATGCAGTGATCATGGATCTAAAATAAATGTAATGTTGAGCAAGATCTGATAAAAGCATTTTGATTGTATAATGTTTTAAATATTATTATATTATATTATGTTGTAATATTACATTTATTCCATGCATTTGAGAAAGTAGACTAATAAGGTCCAAAACACACTGCAGAAACAATCCAGTTCGAGACTGCTTTAAATTCCCTGGCTCAGTGCTAGGGAATCCTGGAAATTGTAATTTATTGTGGCACCAGAGCTCTCTGACAGAGAAGGCTAAATGTCCCACAAAACTACAGTTCCCAGAATTCCCTTGCATTGAGCCAGGGCAGTTAAAGTTGTCTCAAATTGGATTATTTCTCCCATGTGTTTTAGACCTAAGTCTACAAAAGCTGATGCTACCACTTTTTCTACATAACTAGTCTCTAAGGTGCTACAAGATCCCCTTGCTTTAATGTTTGGGGATAGTAGCTTCTCCAAAAAGGAGTTCTTATACCACAAGATACCATTCTATCCCCAATGCTATTCAATATCTATTATATGTCAGGGATATTTATACCAGTGAAGAAATCCAGGACATCAATCCTGGAAGCCAGGTGAAGAGCATCTGGATAAAAATTAAAGGGGAAGGAAACAACAGGGATGTTATTGTGGGAGTCTACTACAGACCCCCGACTCAGGCAGAGGAATTGGATGATGCTTTTCTAGAAAAGATGACCACACACTCAGAAAGGGGAAATATAGTAGTGATGGGTGACTTCAACTATCCTGATATTTGCTGGAATTCAAGGTCTAGCAAATTCCTCACTTGCCTTGAAGACAATTTCATTGTCCAAAAGGTGAAAGAGGCAACAAGGGAGTCAGCTATTTTGATCTGATCCTAACAAGGAGGACCTAGTTAATGGGGTGCAAGTGGTTGGATCCTTAGGTGGGAGTGATCATGTTCTCCTGGAGATTATTATAAAGTGGAAGGGAGAAGCCAGGCATAGCCAGACACACATTCTAGACTTTAGGAAAGCTGATTTTAGTGAACTTAGGGGGGTTGCAGACTGCCAGAAATAGTGTGAATTCAGTCCACTTTTAGGGTTAGGGTTAGAGTTAGGGAACCATGGGAACTGTATTTTATTGTGGCATCAGAGTTGTCTGACAGAGAAGGCTCAATGTCTCAGAAAAATAACAGTTCCCATGATTCCCTAGCACTAACCCTAACCCTAAAAGTGGACTGAATTCACACTATTTCTGGCTGTCTGCAAACCCCCCTAGAGGAAAAACTGGGGCTAATCCCATGGTCAGGAATAATAAAAGAAAAGGGAGCTCAAGACGGATGGGAGTTTCTCAAAAGGGAGATACTGAAGGCTCAATTTCAAACAGTTCCAATGTAGAAGAAAAATAGGAGGTTCCTCAAGAAATCAGGATGGATGACTTGGGGTCTTTGCAGACTGCCAGAAATAGTGCAAATTGAGTCCACTTTAACTGCCCTGACTCAGTGCTAGGGAATCATGGGAATTGTAGTTTATTGTGGCACCAGAGCTCTCTGATAGAGAAGGCTCAATGTCTCAGAAAAAATACAATTCCCATGATTCCCTAGCACTGAGCCAGGGAGTTAAAGTGGACTCAATTTGCACTATTTCTAGCAGTCTGCAAAGGCCCTAAGGAACTTTCAACTGAACTAAATTTTAAACGGAGCATGTATAAGAAATGGGAAAATGGGAAAATCACCAAAGAGGAATTCAAACAAGGAACTAGCATGTGTAGGGGTAAAGTCAGAAAAGCTAAAGCGCAGAATGAACTCAGGCTTGCTAGAGAGGTTAAGAGCAATAAAAAGAGCTTTGGGGTTATGTCCGCACCAAAAGGAAGAAGGAAATGGTAGGGCCACTGTGTGGGGAAGATGGCAAAAGGTTAAGAGGGGACAGAGAAAAGCAGAATTATTCAACACCTTCTTTGCTTCAGTCTTCTCAGAAAAGGCAAAGGGTACTCAACCTGAGGACAATGGAGCAGAAGACAAAATAGGAGAATTTCAGCACAGAATAAGTAGATAAGTACAATAATAAGAGATAGTACAGGAATACCTGGTTAATCTAAATGAATATAAGTCTCCAGGAGCAGACGAATTACATCCAAAGGTACTAAAAGAACTGGCAACTGTAGTATTGAAACCATTGGCAATAATCTTTGAGAACTCTGCAGAGCAGGAGAACAGTCCCATCAGACTGGAGGAGGGCAAACATTGTCCCCATCTTCAAAAAAAAAAAGGGGGGGGGGAGGATCCCAACAATTCTCGTCCAGTTAGTCTACATCAATACCAGGCAAGATTCTGGAGCAGATCATTAAACAGAGACTCTGTGAACACCTGGAAGGTAATTCCATAATCACAAAAAGTCAACATGGGTTTGAGGGAAACAAGTAATGCCAGTCAAATTTGATCTCTTTTTTTGATAAAATTTCCAGCTTGGTAGATGAAGGGAATGCTGTGGATACAGTATATCTTGATTTCAGTAAAGCCTTGACAAGGTTCCCCATGACATTCTTGCAAACAAGCTGGTAAAATGTGGGCTAGACAAAGTAACTGTTACATGGATTTGTAATTGGTTGACTGACCAAACCCAAAGCGTGCTCAACAATGGCTCCTTTTCAACCTGGAAAGAAGTGACCAGTGGGATGCCACAGGGCTCTGTCCTGGACCCAGTGCTATTCAACACCTTTATCAATGACTTGGATGACAGTATTGGGGGCATAGTTAACAAATTTGGAGGAGTAGCTAATACCTCAGAAGACAGGATAAAAATTCAAAATGACTTCAAGAGACTAGAAAGCTGGGCCAAAGCTAACAAATGAAATTCAACACGGAAATGTAAGGTACTGCATTTAGGGTGGAAAAATGAAAAGCACAGATATACGATGGGGGACACTTGGCTGAATGAGGCTACGTGTGAAAGGGATCTAGGAGTCCAGGTAGACCACAAGTTGAACATGAGTCAACAGTGCGATGCAGCGGCTAAAAAGGGCAATGCAATTTTAGTCTGCATCAATAGAAATATAATGTCTAGATCAAGAGAAGTAATAGTGCCACTCTATTCTACTTTGGTCAGGCCTCACCTGGAATACTGTGTCCAGTTCGGGGCACCACAATTCAAAAGGATGTGGAGAAACTGGAGCATGTCCAAAGAAGGGCAACTAAAATGGTGAAGCATCTGGAAACCAAGCCCTATGAGGAACGACTTAGGGAGCTGGGGATGTTTAGCCTGGAGAAGAGAAGGTTAAGAGGTGATATGATAGCCATGTTTAAATTTTTCAAGGGATGTTATATTGAGGAGGGAACAAGCTTGTTTTCTGCTGCTCCAGAGACTGGGACTCGGAACAATGGGTGCAAGCTCCCGGAAAAGAGATTCCACCTCAACATTAGAAGGAATGTCCAGACAGTAAGGGTGGGTGGTGGAGTCTCCTTCCATGGAGGTCTTTAAGCAGAGGCTGGATGACCATCTGTAGGGGATGCTTTGATTGGGAGTTCCTGCATGGCAGAGGGTTGGACTCAATAGTCCTTGTGGTCTCTTCCAACTCTATAATTCTATGCTTCTATGATCTACATGAAACCACTGGGAGAAGAGACATCTAGGAGTGCTATCACTATGCTGATGATACCCAAATGTATTTCTCCATACCTTCAAAAGTAGCCTCAGCTGAGTATAGTGTGTCTCCTTTGAATGTCGGAGGAGGTAATGGGTTGGGTGAAGAAAAACAAACAAACTGAATACAGACAAGGTAGATATGCTTACTATTAAGGGGCCTAGGCTGAATTTGGAAATGTGTCAACCAGTTCTCGATGGGGCTACTCTCCCACTGAGAGACTGTGTTTGCATCTTGGGAGTTGTCCTGGAATGGTTTCTCCAAATGTCAGCCCAGATAAATGCAATGGTCAGGAGTGCTTATTATCAGCTTTGGCTGATATGCCAGCTGCACCCCTTCCTAGAACTGGAAATCTAAAAATCGTAATCTACATGCTGGTAACTCCAAGGCTGGAGTTTTGCAATGTGCTCTACACATTGGGCATCATGAGCAGCCTGGCTGGAGGAATAAATAAAAAAAAATGTTGAAGTAAATGATCACAAACTGATCCAAATAGTTCCTGAAGGCGTCATTGACAAAATGCTGGAAGACGGCTGGGGCATTACACAAGCCAAAGGGCATAACTGTGTATTCCTAATCTCCATACCTCATCTGGAAGGCTGTCCCCAGCCCAGATCCTCACCAAATTGTAGGCCTCCCTGAGGTCCAACTTAGTGAAGACTGTGGAGTGGCAGAGCTGCTCCAACAACTCCGGAATCAGCGGCAACGGATACCGGTTCCTGACAGTGATCCAGTTGAGGGCCCGGTAGTCATTAGAAAGGGGCAATTCCCCACACTTCTTCCACACAAAGAGCACAAGGGTGCCTGCAGGACACTGAGGGCCTAAGCAGATGGCTTAAAAGGCCGTCTTGGGGGCAGGGAAGGGGAGGGGCAGCCGCACGCTCGGCGCCCCAACCCCCTCCTGAGGTCGTCCTCAGAGCAGCTGGCCCTCCGCATGGTCGGCGCTCCGAGGAGGACCTCCCGCCGCAGCCTTTCCACATGCTGCGGCGGAAAAGTAAACGAAAGTGCGCCACAGCCTTTTGCGGCGCACTTTCGCTGACTTGTGAAAGGAGCACTAATTTAGCGCTCCTTTCAGGGGCGGCGAAGCTGCGCCGCAGGATCAAGGCATGGGGATGCCTAGGACCCGTGGCGCAGCTTCCCAGGGTGGCCCACGGCCGCCCATCTGCTTAGCCCCTTAGAAAGATGGATAAACCCCTTCTGGATGTTCTTCTCCAAAAAAATCCCTCAGAGTTGCCAGCTCAGGCTTTGAGAGGGAGTAGAGGCTTCCCGCTGGAATAGGGGCCCCTGGTACCAAGTCAGTTGCACAGTCATAAGCTTTGTGCGGTGGGAGCTGATCCGCCTCCTTCTTATCAAAGACATCGGCATAGTCCCGGTATTTTTCGGGCAGCATCACCGAGCTCTTTTTGGCATCCACTGCCACCATGGCCAGGATCTGCTCCAGCCAACAGTGCTCCTGACAAAACTCAGAGGCAAACAGAACCTCCCAACGGGCCCATGAGATGTGCAGATCATGTTTGGTGAGCCAGGGCATCCCCAGGACCAAGGGAAAATGATTCACATCAGCCAGCAAGAACTGGACCTCCTCTACATGGCTCTGGATCTCCAAATGGAGCAAAGGGGTCTGGTGTATCACTGGACCAGACCACAGGAGCCACCTGTTGATGGTCTTCATGGGTTTTGGCTCGGCTAGGGCCTCCATAGGGATCTGGTGGCAAGTTGCAAACCCCAAGTCCATGAAATTGCTGGAGGCTCCCGAGTCTATCATGGCTCCCAGGGGAATTGTCAGGGACAGCCAGGTTGAGGACATGGAGGACTCTGAGGGGGAGGATGCGGAGCCAGGTCCTAGCTTGGGGTTACCAGCTCCCATCGACTTAGCTGAACCTGGACCTAGTTCTGTGGGACCCACTGAGGCACAGCCCCTTCCTCAGCAGCCTAGCCTCCTCCCAGCAGAAAGCCTCCCCCCAGCAGAGGTTTCAGGCCTGGAAGAGACAGAGGAGCAGGACACGGAGGTACCTACCTTTGCTCAGAGGAGGACAGAAAGGGCGTGCCTCCGGTGTTCTCAGAGGTTATCAAAGAAACGCGCAGCTAAGGCCAAACAGCTGTGAGTGGGAGCTGTGCTATGTAAGGAGCTGAGGAAAGCTGAGTTCCTTGTCAGAGCTTATCTTGGGATTCCCGGCGAAAGCTTTTGACTCTTGACTTGACTCTGGACTGCTTTGAATATTGTGACCTTCGGAATGACTTTGGACTACTTGCTTGTGATAACCCTAGACCTCGGACTGCTCTCTTTGACTTGCCTTTTGAACTCTAGACTCACTGTTTGGCTGTTTGAAGCAATCATTGGTATTGTACTTGCATCTGTGTTTGTGTGCTTGAGACAGACGTTCTTATCAGCCATGCTGTTGGCAGCTTTCCCGGACAGGAATAAGCTCCAGGGTAGGGAGTCTGAGGTTGGCCACCACCAACAAAGGGTCCTTGCTGCAGGTCGAACTGAGGGGAGCAGGTTCAAGAGACGCTCCCAGGTGGTGAACCTGATCTACACCTGGGACCATCCGTTTCTTTGCAGAGATGCTTGACATCCCTTGGCAGGGCAATCTCTGGCAAAATGCCCTGAGAGTCCACAATACAAGCAGAGACCCTCTCTCCTCCTCTGTTCCTTCTCGGCCCCAGTGAGCCATGGCTGAGCTCCTCCCAGCTGCATCAGTTCCTCTGCAGGCTTGGGAGGAGCAACCTCGGAGGAGCTGCAGGAGTCTGTGGCAGAAGCAACGGAGGAAATGGCAGGCCAGTCTGTCTCGCCTGCCTGTGAGCTGAGAGGTGGCAGTCAATGTGGGTCTCCTGTGTGATCTAGGCAGCCAAAGTATCTGGAGGCTCTGAGCGGGCCAGTTCATGTAGGATGGGGTCCACCAAACCCCAATGAAATTGGGCCTGCAAGGCACTCTGGTTCCATGTCAAGTCCCCAGCTATGATGGGAAAGGCAGTGGAATATTCTGCCACAGAGTCGTTGCCTTGTTAGAGAGACTTAATTTGGTGCTCTGCAGTCTCCATCTTGACAGTTTCTCCCCAGGTAACTTTCACCTCCTTCAAGTCCTGAAAGCTGTTGAGGACAGGGCTATTCTCATTGAGTTAAGGGGTAGTTCATTTGCTTGCAGGCTCAGACAACAAGGTGATCACATAGGCTACCTTGTGCAAGTCTGTGGGGAAGTCTGCCTCTCTGGTTTTAAAATGCAACTTACAATTTGCTAGAAAAACTTTCTAGCATATTCCTATCCCCAGAACATTTTTTTGACATAGCTATGATTGACTTCCCACCTGGCCTGGGTTGAGCTTGGTTCTGGAGCATGGCCAGGCCTTGAGATAATTGGGCCACCTGAGCTGATAGCTGCTGGTTCTGAGCCAAGAGCTCCTTCATTAAAGTGGCCTCTGCCATCTATTATCAACCTAATTAAGGTCAGAGTCTATTCTGTCCAGGAAAGCAGCCAACGGAGTAGCTGATAAGAACAAACACAGAAATGCAAGTCTGAAGCACAAAGGAAGTTCCAAAAACACAATACCAGTCCAATGTTCTAAGAAGCAAAACCAGGGGCAAACCAAATGTCCGGGGGTCCAGAGAGCAAATCAGTGAGTCCAGTCCAAGGTCAAGATTTCTAAGTCAATCCAAGGTCTAGGAGGCAAGGAACCAGGGAATGCAGATAGACTCTGATGAAGAAGCTCGGCATCTCACAGCT
This sequence comes from Phrynosoma blainvillii, assembly GCA_026167975.1. Lineage (NCBI taxonomy): Eukaryota > Metazoa > Chordata > Lepidosauria > Squamata > Phrynosomatidae > Phrynosoma > Phrynosoma blainvillii. Next base: position 13,714,984 of record JANUYF010000001.1, read on the forward strand.
GTTTATATTGGCCCAACTCCTAATCACAGCTGTTTGGTGATTGCTGAACATTTCTCATATAACTTCTGGGATCGCCAGAGGCACACCTTTTCTGTCCTTCTCTGACTGAAGGTAGGTACCTCTTTGTCCTGCTCCTCTATGTCTCCCAGGCCTGGAACCTCTGCTGGGGGGAGGCTAAACTGCTGAACTATGGGCTTTGCTTGAGCTGGCATAGCAGAGCTAGATTCTGGCTCAGCCGGCACTGCTGGAGCTGGCAGAGAAAAGTTAGGATCTGGGTCAGCCTCTTCATCCTCCTTGTCCTCCAACTCCTCAGCATGGCTGGCCATGACAAGAATGCTGAACTCCCTGACTTCACCTTGAAGTCATAAATTGCTTGTTGAAAGGCTTACCAGATGTTAGATATTTCTGTCAATCACAATATGCTTGTAAAATTTGCACTCCTTGCAGAAGTAGTAAAAATAGTTAGAAAAAAAGTGAGAAACTTCCTGAGGTCCTGAGATGGAGAGAACTGAATATAGATGTTCCTTCTGATAGAACTAAGGGCCCATACAAACTGCCAGAAATAATCCATCTTGAAACCACTTTAACTGTCTTGGCTCAGTGCTAAGGAATCATGGGAAGTTTAGTTTATGGTGGCACCAGAGCTCTCTGACAGAGAAGGCTCAATGTTGCAGAAAAAACTAAAATTCCCCATGATTCCCTAGCACTGAGCCAGGATAGTTAAAGTAGTCTCAAGCTGGATTATTTTTGGCAGTCTGTACAGGCCCTTAGTATGTGGGTTATGTATGATGTTGCCAGTCATTACGCTGAAATAATAATTGAAATGAATCAGTATTTATCCAAACAATACTGATCAAATTTCCTAGCAATCATTTTCAAGCTCAGTCTGTTTGGCATTTACAGTTTATTGAAACAATATAAAGAAGCTCACAAATCTATTAAAAAGTGATTGTGATATGGATGATGAACTAATGTGATATGGATGATGAACTAATTTTATTTGAATTTAAGTGATGTTTTATTAGTTGTTTAGGAGCCCTGGTGGTGCAGTGGTTAAATGTCAGTACTGCTGCCACTCACTCACAAACCACAATGTTGTGAGTTCAATCCCAGCCAGGGGCTCAGGGTCAACTCAGCCTTGCATTCCTCCAAGGTCACTAAAATAAGTACCCAGCTTGATGGAGGTAATTAGCTTACAGTTGTAAACTGCTTAGAGACTGCTCAGTGTGGTATGAAGTGGTATATAAATGAAGCTGCTGCTATTCTCATTCCTCTTTTATGAATCACATTTTATTAATCACCAGCAGGTCAATAAATCCATTCTGTGGTTAGTCTAAACTTTAAAAGAGTTGTCTAAGGTGCTGAGCCAATTGTTTATATTTCACTTTTGGTTCTTGCAGTCACATCATGTTACTTTCAGTGGTAACGGTGGCAAAAGGAACCTGTTTGTCCTCACAAACTCTACATGATAGCAAAGATGCAAATGTACAAAATCACTGTACCTACCAATAACATCTAGGTTTAAGCAACAAACTAAGCATAATCAAACATTATATTTTTCCAAATTTCTGCCCCTCACCCCCCCAAATTGTTTCCCAGTTTCCTTCTTTTGTAATCTGCAATCACGTAGATGATTCAGAGATGGATCCACAAGGTCTTAGCTCTTTGATAGCCAAAATTGCAGGGCCACTCACTGAAAAAGAGAATACAAAAAAATGAGCCATGAAAACCTGGCAAATGCTAGAGAGATCTGAAGGACTATTAGATTCTGCAAATTCCCAGGCAGACATAATGAGCTCTGGCTTCTTGGAGCTTTTCTTCACTGGCCAGACTACTCTGGGCTCCCTTCGGAGTATTCTGGCCTCGAATTCCCCCTGAATTCTTCCATTACCTGTACTCTCTCTGCAGTGACAGTGGCAGTTGTCTCCCCACTCAATCTCTGTTTATCACCTGGTGCCACTGCTGAAGTCACAATGAGGCAGGCAGTCATGTTATTGACTGGGCACCTTGTTCTGACCTCAGAGCAATTTGCACTCACAGTGATGGCAGCAGGTGATTTATAGCTACCTATTGCTATTGCAGAGAAAGCCAAAAACACAGGGTAAAAGGCTTTTTAAAATTTGAGTTAAAGAGAGGAAATGTTAAAGTGGGTTGCAAATGTCATGAAGACAGTCTGCATCTGTTTCAAGGTTTTGGCCCTTCATCTTGTAAACAGGACACAGCAAGCCGGAGGAGGGGGTGATTTGGAGGAAATAGCCCATGTAGACAAGCCTTTGCTTAGGAAAAGGATTTATGGGAATGTAAATTTCACTCTCACATGGAAAGACAATATTTATTATATTCTTTTCTTCAATCTAGGAGACCTGAATATATAAGCAAAATGCATGTTTTTGTGTGCAAAAAAACAACAACCAGATTCATTGGAATCCTATGACCTATTATCTGTAACTTTGCACATACTTGGCTACATAGCAGAGGCACTAAGAAACCCCTTCACTGAATATTGAAAATATGTAATGGGAAACCAACAAGAGTGGCTGATGTGCATGGGTGCCTGATGCGCAACAGGACTAATGTGATGTTCATCAGAACCAATGCACTTCAGTCTTGTTCTAGATTGGCTCCATTGTGGATTGGTCACCAACACGTTGGTGGCTCTGCTACATAGTAATGTAAAAACAACCTCTACTGTACATGGACATTTCGCTCATGTGCAAATCTAATTCCTGCATACACAAAGCCACTTACAAAGAGGTAATTTCCTAAGACAATTCCAGCTAGTTCCAGTGCAGTCCTTGTATAAAGAAAATGTGTTGGGGTTTTTTGCAGTAGAAAAAGCCATGTGTTTCACGCACGCACGCACACACACACAGGACACCTGGGGACATTTGGATGCAGGAGAGAAACTGTGCATAGTCTTGCTGCTTTATTATCCTTCCCAACAATTTTTCCCAATTGTTGAGAAACTTTTTTTTCCTCTTTACTGGGAAATGAGTACTAGATAATATTCTTTCCATTCCTAGGGTAAAATCCCAATGATTTTTCATTGACTGACCAATTGACTAATAACTGAAAAATCTACATCTTAACAGAATACACAAAGCAATATGATACTAGAATCTAGTATACATAAAGAAGCTAATACAGAATTATTAGAAGTTCAATTTTCAAATGTCCCACAGGACATTCTTATAAAACACACTTGCAAAATGTATTGGTTTTAACTATTGCCAAAATTAGGAACATGAGTACAGTCAGCCCTCCATATCCATGGATTTAATCAACCATAGTTTGAAAATATTTACACAAAATAAATCCTGAAAATCAAAGCTTGATTTTATATAAAGGAACATCATTTTACTAGGATATGCTATGCATATAATAGTATAATGGCTAATGGAGCGCATCAGGGAGTTCCAAAAGATAATCAGCATGTGCTTTATAGATTATAGCAAAGCCTTTGACTGCATAGATCATGAAAGGCTATGGAATGCCCTTAAAGGCATGGTAGTGTCAATACATCTGATAGTCCTGATGAGGAATCTGTATTCAGGACAAGAGGCTACTCTCAGAACAGAACATGGAGAAATAGAATGGTTCCCAATTGGCAATTGGCAAAGGAGTCAGACAAGGCTGCATCCTATTCAACATATGCAGAATGTATTGTAAGGAAAGCAGGCTTGGACGTGGAAGAAGGAGGAGTGAAAATAGGATGAAGAAATATCAACAATCTGAGATATGCTGATAACACCATAATACTAGCAGAAAACCTCATAGACCTGGAACAACTACTAAGGAAGAGCAAAGAAGAAAATACAAAGGCAGGCTTGCTGTTGAACATAAAGAAAATAAAATTAATGACAACAGAGAACTTACACATATTCAAATTAGACAATGAGGAAATAGAAATAGTAAAAGAGTTCTCATATCTGGGATCTACCATTGATTGGAATGGGGACTGCAGCCAGAAAATCAGAAGAAGATTAAGAATGGTGAGGGTGGCTATGAAAGAACTAGAAAAGATCCTAAAATCCAAACACATACAACTCAGCACAAAAGTTAGAATCATACCATCCATTGTATTCCCTGTTACCATGTACGAATGTGAGAGCTGGACAGTTAAGAAAAATGATAGAAGGAAAATCAATGCATTTGAGATGTGGTGCTGGAGAAGAGTGCTGAGGATTTCATGGACAGCCAAAAGGCAAACAAATGGGTCCTAGAACAGATCTAGCCAGAGATATCCCTAGAAGCAAGATGACAAAACTGAGGGGGGAAGCAGAAGGGTGGTGGTGGGCCGCCCCGGGAAGCTGCGCCATGGGGCCAAGGTATCCCCACACCTCGGCCCCGCGGCGCAGCTTCACCGCCCCTGGAAGGAGCGCTAAATTAGCACTCCTTCCTCAAGTCGCCGAAGGTGCACCGCAAAAGGCTGATGGTGCACCTTCGGCGATTCTTCCACTGCAGCGTGTATGGACGCTGCAGCAGGAGGTCATCCTCGGAGCACCAGCCGCGCGGAGGGCCGGTTGCTCTGAGGATGACTTGGGGAAGGGGATGGGGCGCCCACCGTGCGGCTGCCCCTCCCCTTCCCTGCCCCCCAAACGGTGCTTTTAGCCATCTGCTTCCCCCCTGAGACTGTCATACTTTGGACACATCATAAGAAGGCATGAATTGTTAGAAAAGACAATAATCTTAGGAAAGGTGGAGGGAATAGAAAGAGAGGAAGGCTGCATGCCAGATGGATGAGCTTTATTAAAGAGAACATGAATATGAGTTTTCAGGAGCTGAGCAGAGCAGTAGAGAACAGGGAGGCCTGGAATTGTCTCATCAGCAGGGTCGCCATGGGTTGGATCAACATGAAGGCAGTTAACAACAACAAATAATAGTACTTGAGCATCCAAACATTTTGGTATCCACTGAGAGTCCTGGAACCAAACTGCAGCATATACCAAGGGCCAACTATATTTACCTTAAGACAGAGTTTGCAGATTCTGCCATCTAATTCTGGCTTAAGATATATATGTACAGTTAGCACTCGGTATCCACTGATTTTTTTATCCATGGATTCAAGAATCCATGGCTTAAAAACATTCAAAAAATATATAAATTCCAAAAGTAAATCTTGTCTTTGCCATTTTATATAAGGGACACAATTTTACTATGTCATTGTATTCAGTGAGGTTTGAACATCCATGTGTTTCCCCTCCACAGTGGGGGGTGGGGGGACCTGGAAACAAATCCTAGGGCCCACTATATTCAGTTGCATCATTTTTGACTGTTCTGTGTACTTACTGGTTAGACTTTGGGGATCACTTTCTACAGCATGTCCGTTTCAAGGAACACCTTCCAAGGAAAGTAGCATCTTTCGCACATTCCCCTTCTATGCATGTGCCTCCCCGTTTTTTACAATATGGTACAGGGTCTCTGCAATAAGCAAAAATATGGAAAGTGAAGCACAGAGCAATGAGCCAAATAGGGCTCTTTAGATGAATGGAAACTGGGGCTGGTGCAGTTAGAAGACAGTTTCTTGGTGGCAACTGCCTAGCTCTAGAAACATCCTACCAAAAGTAATTAAATCTTCCTCCATTCTGTTGTTCTTCCATCTGAGGCAAAGTAATTTTTATTCAGGCAGACATGAAACAGTCAGCTGTTTGCTAAATAAGGGCCTTTTTATGGTGTACATGCTGTATTTCCTTACTATTGTTTCCTATTTCTACTGATATGTGTTCAAGGGTGCCTTCAGTTTAATTGTACAGTTTTTGCATATTCTGTTTTAATATGTTTAACTTTGCCTTTTCTTTTTAGGGAGTGTGGCTGGCTCTGTTAATTATAAGATCAGCAGGTTGGCAGTTTGAGGCCCAGGTGCTGCCTGATGGGGTGAGCTCCTGTTGCTACTCCCAGCTTCTGCCAACTTAGCAGTTCGAAAGCATGTAAATGCAAGTAGATAAATAGGTACCACTTCAGTGGGAAGGTAAACAGCATTCTGTGCAATCATGCTGGCCACCTGATCACAGAGTAGTCTCTGACAGTGCTGACTCTTCAGCTTAGTAATGGAGATGAGCACCTCCCCCTATGGTCGGACATGACTTGACAGCTTTGTCAATGTGCAATATCAATACCTTTACCTTTGCCTGTGAGCTGGTTTGCATTCCATTTTGGGGAGTAAAACAGGATAGCTATGTAAGAAATCAAGACATGAATATTTTGGAACTACCTTTTACAGCAGGCAACATTCTTCTCACACAGCCCATGGAAAATCATATCTGTGCCACATTCCTTTGGTGAGCATTGAGCGCCCAAGGCTGCACAGTCATTCAGTGATATAAATTTGACTGGGAGACCTGAATAAGAAAGAGAGTAAATCTGTATCACACAGATGGTTCCCAGCACTGCTTGACTCCCTGTCAATCCCTTCTTGACATTAAGGGAGCAAGTTGTTGGGGGTGAAGCACTTCCTGAGATCCATTGGCAACCAGGATAAATAGCAAAGGTTTTACATCATGGGTGGGCAATTTGTGGTCAGTAGGCTGCATGTGGGCCTCCAGGACTATTTTTGTGGATCTCAGGGGCCTCCAAGGGTCACAAAAAATTCTCAAATTCCCTCTAGGGAGTGTGCAGGTTATTTTGATCACACTTTGGGCCCCAAGTACTAAATCATATAGTAAGTATTATGTTTACATATCACACCCTTTTAAAAATATACCAGAAATCTCTTAGGTTTAAAACAAATAAATTGTTAACCATTGGCCCATTTGTATGTCTCTGTGTCAAGTGTCTTAAATTTGCTTTCCTGATTAGAACCTATCAGAACCTAATTGTAAAATAATCATTTCCATCTTAGGAACTCCATTCTGTTTTGTATGGAACCTTCTGCAAAGCCACTCCTTTCTAGATATTCTCAGCAATATATCCTCACACAAAGGTGAATTCTTATGTTATATTTGTGTCCCATTTCAAACTGAGTGTATTGGAGGTTTTAGTAATAGCCTATGTCTTCAGAGCATGGCTTCACCTCCTCTCTAACATAAAATTTGGTTTGGAAAAAAAAATGCATTAGCAACAATAGCCACAATCAATTCACTGTTCCCCAAACAACCACAAAAAGTCTGTAAAGTATTTCAAATCTTTCCCCGTACCCGAAGGCTGCAAAATTTTACAATAGCCACTTGGATCTATCAAATCAGAAAAAGGGCACATGTTCAGGAGGAGAAAGAAAAGGTGGCAATTTAACATTCACAAGCCTGCCTAACCTTTCATTATGTTTTACTTTAAACATTCCCCAGTTCTGCTAATCTAAGAGTGCCTCTACACTGACAGGATTTTTTTTCTCCATACTCACCACCGCCACATGTGTGCGAATGTACATATTTCTGAACACCTCCCTTCTATGAGAGATAGTGTGTGAGCTGTGTTCTAAATGTATTCGATAATTAAGATGTTTTGCTATGTTCAGCTTCTATTAATAAATTATTGTTTTTGTATCTATATGCTTCTGGCCTCTGGAACATATATTAGAATGCTTTAGATAGTGTCAGTGTCTGGAAGCTTGGATTCAGACAATGAAACAGAGTAAAAATTAGTCCACTGGTGATATAAATTCCATAATATTTTACACAAGTACCTTGAGGGCATCTGGAAGGTCCCTACCGTTGGTGGTGACAGCAAGGGGACAACAGGAGGTCCTCACATGGGTGGCAGAGGTGGGGACCAGGGAAAGCTTTTACTCTAGGTGGTAACCATGAAATTTGTGGAAGTGTTCACATTTGGTGGCAGCAGAGGTTCAGGTAGAACCTCACACCTGGTGAAAAAGCAGTGGGCTAAATGTTAACCCCCTCCCCACAGTCACCAATGAGAGCCTCCTGCCACCACCTGCCCCACTCCCAGTCCCTGCCCTGATAGACAAAATGGCAGTTGCCATGATCAGAGGGCCCACCTCTATTTCTTCCTCCTGGACTTCCCAGTTTTCAGCCAGTGATGTAGAGTCAAGTCAGTTGACTTAGGAGATTATTGCAGCACTAATTACTCTTGCTACATCATTACTCTCAGATATGCTCATGCTTCAGCTATGGCCCTCCATAGTGCTGTGTAAATTCTCAGCTTATGTTCTCTAATTTCTATCAACATTCTCACAGATGGTTCTTACCAGGATCAGCCAGTAGTCCCAAAATGAGAAGTGTGAAAAAAACAGCAAATAATTTCATGGCCAAAAAAGAAATGGATTCTGGCTTCACAGTGTCACTAAATGAGAGACATGATACAAAAGTGAAATTATACACAAATCATCCATCAATCAAGATCCAAATCCATTTGGATTCATCTTGATCACCTACATTTTGCCACAGTTGCAAGCATGAGCCCTTCCCTTCCTGTACACATGCTTGGGTATAGACACTGAGGTAGAACTGGATGTGTGCAATGGTGGAGTACAAGAAATCTATGCAATGGCTGTTTCTTGAGAAGAGAAGATGGAATAACAAGGATTACTTGCAGAACTCAGTGGCAATTGTCTTTTTGTGAAATATTTGACCCTATTTTGCAGTACAATATTGACCCCGTTCAGTGATATTTTGGAGAGACTAGTGAAAAATGTTTGTTGCTATTTGCTCTCAAGTCTCCTTCAACTTATGACAACCCTATGAAAGACAGGCTTCCAAAACACCCTGTTAAGATCTTGCAAATTCAGGGCTGTGGCTTCTTTGTTTGGGTCAACCCATCTGTAATTTGGTCTTCCTTTTATCATATTAACTTTAGCTTTAATAACCATTTGTGTATTTGTCACTGAGTCGTGTGCTTTCTTGTTATGTTTCCAGTTTAGTCTTTTTGGTTTCTAAGAAAAAATCAAGCTTGGTTGTTGTCAGACCCATTTATTTGTGAGATAGTGAGGAAAACCTAGGATATTTCAAGAAAGAGATTGGATAGAAACCTGAGGATATGCAGGTGAAATCAAAGCAAAAAGAACTGGGAACTTTTTGATACATCCACAGGTTTCTGGATGAGTTCTTAGCCTTCTTCTGATTTCTTGCCTAGAATTTGTTTCATTGTCTTATCACACACTTTAAAGTTAAGTAAATAATCTGTGGTCATTATGTTTGTATTAAACTCTAACCCTGCTTCTGCAGTTTCTTCCTTGGAAAAATGTACCTCCCACTCGAATTAGCAACTAAGAAATATGCCAAGAAAACCCCATGACAGGTTCACCTGAGATCACTGAAAGTCTAAAATGACTTGAAGGCACACAACAGCAATACAGCATTATGTCCAGTGCTGTAATTCATCAAAAGAAGACAGTCTGAAGATATGAGATCCAGAATCTTTCCATATTCTTAGCAACTTGTATTAAGAGTGGGAATGCTGAGAGCCATGCTGCACTTACATTGAAGGAAGGAACTTGTAATGCTGTGCTGGTCCAAATTCTTGCCCCTCTTTGGTAAGAGTAGGAGAAGGATCATATTTTGCATCACAATTTTCATTGTCTTAATCCAGCCAGCCAGCATTGATTGGATTTTAAAAGTATGGCCTAGTGCCATCAGGATTCTATTGTGCATTTGGGGCAGAATCAATATTTTCCCCTCAAAGATCAATGTAAGTACAAATGGTGTACAGCCCAACAGCAAAAATGCCCCTTAATGCTGTTATTACCACAGAACACCACATTGCTGCCCCACAGTCACCCTACTCCTGTTGCAGAACAGTCACTTTTCCCAGCCCCACTTTGCTCCAGCAGCCATTCAAAACAATAACCAGTATATTAATAGTTGTCTCATTCCCACAATTGCATTCAGAGCCTTCTGTCTCTAGTCTATAGCATACAGGGCCTGGCATTCTTGTTGTTGTTGTTTTCTTTATTTATACCCCATCTTTCCCTCCAAAGTCAGGACTAAAAGAGGCTAACCAATTAAAACAAATGCAGCATGATTAACATTAATACAGAACTAAATTATTAACAAATCTAAAAACAATTTACAGTGGGCCTTTGGTAACCGCTGCCATTTGGATCCAGAATCTGGATGCAGAATCTGGTACCCCATGGATACCAGAATCTGTGGATGCTCAGGTATCATTATATACAATGGGGTAGAAAAATGGTGTCCCTTATATAAATTGGCAAAACCAATGTTTGCTTTTTGGAATTTATATATTTTTAAAGTTCTGGATGCTTGAATCTGTCGGTAAAAAAACCCTGTAAATCTGGAGGGCTGACTGTACAACCACTGATGTCCCTAGGAGTACATGGAATTGAGGACCATGCTGGGTGACACCATCAAAGGCGGTGACACCAGGCAGCAATGAGGTGTCCCAAGCCCCCTCTCCCAGAAAGAAAGAGGAGACTCTTCTTCACATGTGAGATGAAGGATGGGAATGAAGCTGCGTACCTTTTTCTCTGCTCCCCCCTCCTGCATCCTCCCCCTCCGTTTGACTCTTTCCTTCATTGCCCTTCAGGGGCAGGCTGTTTGCTGTGACTTTCTCTTTCCTTGAAGGTGGATATATTTCATAGTTAAAAACTATTTTTGCTCCTGTGTGGCATTTTGTATTAACTGTGGAGTCAGTGGAGACAAGATCCTGGGTTTCCTCCCCAACTGCTTCTCATACCACTAGGTTCATGAGGGTGACACAATGATTTACCGCACTGGGTGACACCAACCCTAGTAATGTCACTGTTTAAAAGATACCATTAAAAACAGCTTTAATAGATTACAATTAAAACTGCACAGCATATTCTTATGAGTCCTTCCTTGTAAAAATCTTCTCAAAAAACAAAAGAAAACAATCCTAGCATAGGAAGGAGGGGGTCACTTCAGTCTCCTTAGGAATAGAGTTCCAGAAGGCAACCACTGAGAAGGCCTCCACTTGAGGAGAAGGAGCCACTACAACTTCTCACTTGTCATAGTTCCTTCTTTCTCTTTCCATGACAGGAACGTAGCTGGATGATCTGACTAGTGCCCCAGAGGGATAGCATTCCACAGACAAGCCTAGGTACCTCCCTCTTGTAAGTACATTGATGAAGATTTACACTCCATTAGAGAACTAATATGATCTTGGCCAAGAATTTATAACATTAAAATTACAGTGAGACAAACTATCATGACAGCCAATGTGGTTGTAATAATAATAATTATTATAACACCCTCTTGGCCAGCCCCAAGGGCACCCTCCTTCCTCACCCCATAGTCTCACAACCTGTAGGGGCAGCTCCAGACAGCTATCTGTCACCAAATAGGTACCATAGGTGGTCACCAGCTCCTCCCCTCCCCCATTATAACATTAAAATTACAGTGATAACATTTTAATGTTATTATTATTATTATTTTATGCCACCTCTCTGCAGCGCAATCAAGGCGGCGTACAGCAAATTAAAACATTACAAGTTAAAACAGTCAAACAACCCCTTCCCTAACCCACCCACCCCTTAAAATATATTAAACTATATAACAGGATTAAAATACAAGATAAAAGAAAACAATACAATACAAATAAATAGCAGCTAAGCAACAAAAGAGCTGGAATACATTTCTATGGGCTGGGATGTTATTCAGGGAAGGTAGTAGAAGCTTGAGTGTTGGACTATGACTTCTGAGACCAGGGTTCAAATCCCACTTGGCCATGAGAACCCATAGGGCAACCTTGGGCAAGTCACATACTCTCAATCTCAGAAGAAAGCAAAGGCACCCCCCTCAAAACAAATCTCATCAATAACACCTTGTTATAGGTCTGCGTTAGGGTCACTATAAATTGGAAACTAGTCAAAGGCACACAGCAACAACAAACTATAAAATTAAAAGAACAATTGAATTGAAAATCAGCTTTAGAAAATCATAAAGTACAGCACCCACCATTTTCCAGGCCCTTCCTCAAACTAACTAATTAGTTGCCAAAAGTCTATTTGAATAAAAAAGAGGTCCTTGCCTACCAGTTGAATGACAATGAAGTAGGAACCAGCCCAGATGGTAGCCAGATCTCTTCCTTTGATACACACAGAAACACAGTGAAGCAATGAAGATAACATATATGCTCTTCCTAAAATCAAATGTGATTGGAGAGAAAAATTTTGGTCACACCTAGTTATTAAGCAACACTCTTGTTTGCACTCAAGTCTGAAGAATAGCTTTACACCCTGAGTGACCCCTGATAGCACACATTTTAACTACTTCAAAACTTTAAGAACATATTAACTATTAGGAGAACCTCCAGAATGACTTACTTCTCTATGAACACCAGTATTTAAGTTAAGGATGGGAAATATGCCAGCTGTAAACTGCATGAAGCTCTCTAAATGTCAGTGACTCTTTAAAAAAAAAAACACACACACACACACACACACAATCCACCAAATTGGGTGAGGCAATGCCTGAAAATGGTGAATCACCTCTGCTAGGACCTCCCAGGAGTGAGAGACTGGGTGCCATCCTTGTGTTAACAGACACAGGTTCATCAAATGTATGCTCCATTGACCATTCAGATTCTTGGTGCAAAGCAGAGTTCCACAGGCAGTACAGACATCACATCACATATTGGTTTGCAATATACATGTTTGTATAATGATACACGATGTGTTTGGACATGGATGCATAACAGGCATGTGTGCTGGTGCACAATGTTCATTTAGTGTGTCACAACTGCCACTTTGCCCCAGAAACATAAGTTAATGCTCAGTGAAGCATCTCTTCAATGTAGGATTTCATTATTTAAAACTAACTCCCAGATAAGCCAAAATTCAAGGAGAAATCTGCCAGTAAGAACTGGAAGTGAGTTCCAATTCTCACTGTTCAGTGCACTGTAGGGATGTGAGGGCAAATATTTTCCAATACCACAGATGTCTTATATGGACTCAAATCCTGTCGTAGCTGGTGTGTCAAAGACATATCCTTATATGCAAGTATTTGCTCCCTCATTGGGATGCCTTTAGAAACAACCACATCCAGAGTAGCAAATGAAGGCAATACAGCATCATTGTTGGGGTTACAAATGCTGTCATGTTCCTCCTTCAACATAGAAATATCCCCATGCTAATAAGGCATCATTGCAGTTATTGATTAAGTCATATGTCAGATTGTTGACCAAACCATGAAATAACAAAATCAGAGATGCAAATATGGGCCACTTTATGTAAACTATATGGGCCACTTTATGTAAACTATAACCTACTTAACTTTATTCCTTGAGAAATGCAAAAAGATGGCAGCCATCTCCTGCCTCTAATACAATGTAAATGATGCTGTATTGCCTTCATTTGCTACTCTGGATGTGGTTGTTTCTAAAGGCATCCCAATGAGGGAGCAAATACTTGCATATAAGGATATGTCTTTGACACACCAGCTACGACAGGATTTGAGTCCATATAAGACATCTGTGGTATTGGAAAATATTTGCCCTCACATCCCTACAGTGCACTGAACAGTGAGAATTGGAACTCACTTCCAGTTCTTACTGGCAGATTTCTCCTTGAATTTTGGCTTATCTGGGAGTTAGTTTTAAATAATGAAATCCTACATTGTTAGACCAGCTGAGGCAGTTGGTCTCTCCTAGACCTCCTCCACAGCTTCCCCTGACTAAAACACCTGAGCCCCAAGGAGAATCTAAAAACTGGGTTGTGCCTCTGCCAGTGATCTGCTAGAAATCCAACTGGAGGATCCAACCCCCAAATGATTTCTGTTGAAGGCAACACCCTCTTGGCCAGCCCCAAGGGCACCCTCCTTCCTCACCCCATAGTCTCACAACCTGTAGGGGCAGCTCCAGACAGCTATCTGTCACCAAATAGGTACCATAGGTGGTCACCAGCTCCTCCTCTCCCCCATTACTTCCAAGTGACTGCCTGTTTAGGACACCACCCATAAAGACAAATCTCCAATGCATAGTGCAGGGTAGGCGAAAACCCTGCAGAAATGGGGAGAAAACCAGACCCAGAAATAACCAGCAAATTTACATTGTGTTAGAGGCAGGAGAATGGGTCAAAAAAATCAAAGGTAGGAGTCTGAGGGGTAGCCAGACCTTATTAGTTCCTCCCCCAGCACTCCTGCTCTTGGCATAAATTTCCATACTGAATGCTTGCATGCAACATGGGGATATACAGTTCCTTAAAAGTTTCTGTTACAAGAGAATGGAAATAAAATGAAATTTCACTGTCATTTCAAGCTCCAGGTTTCACTTGATGTGTACCAACAGATGACAATGCCTTGTAAACAAAGACCTTATCTCTGAGAGTGCATCCCAGCATATTCTATAGTTCTTGAATTCCAGAAGTAAAGCAACTGCAGTTTATAGCAGATTTCATTTCCCCTCCTCTAGTTGATTTGGGGTTTTTTGCATGTATATTAAAAAGCAACATTAATTAAAATTTAAAAAATAATAAAAATAAAAATTAAAAAGCTTGATACAACTCTGTGTATAATTGGATAGAATCATGGAATCCTAGAGTTGGAAGACCCCAAGGGCCTTCCAGTCCAATCCCATTCTACTATGCAGGAAGACACAATCAAAGCACTCCCAACAGATGGCTATCCATCCTCTGCATCATGACATCTGTGAAAATCTTCACCAGTATCAATCAACTTTGACAAGATAATAACAGTTTAAATCCCCAATTTTCCCCATGTGATAAAGTCCATGGTCTTCTTCCTCAGGCAAAGATATTAAAAATCATGCGGGAGAACAAAGGTGATAATGTTATAGTTATAGGTCGGTGTCTTGCATGAGAAATTGGTTTAATATTCATTTTGGAGCGGTCTTCAGAGGTGTTGCTGCAGTTCAAGGCCTCTGTCTTGGCCATGTTGTTGTGAACTGCCTTCAAGTCAGCATTAACTCATGGAGACCCCGTGAATGAGAAATTTCTAAGTCTAGCTCTCCTTCACTGCTCTGCTCAAGTTCTGTAGACTCAGGCCTGTGGTCTCCCTGATAATGGGCCTCGGCAGACGACTAATAAAGTCATCTCTGAGGCATGAGCGGCGCCCCTTCCTCCTCCCGAGGTTGCCCTTGGAGCTGCCAGCCCTCCGCACGGCCGGCGCTCCGGGGGCAACCTCCCACCGCAGCGTCCTCACATGCTGCGGCAGAAAAGCCAGGGAAAGTGCGCCCGACACGTTTAGGGCGCACTTTCCCTGACTTCATTGGGATGCCTTTAGAAACAACCACATCCAGAGTAGCAAATGAAGGCAATACAGCATCATTGTTGGGGTTACAAATGCTGTCATGTTCCTCCTTCAACATAGAAATATCCCCATGCTAATAAGGCATCATTGCAGTTATTGATTAAGTCATATGTCAGATTGTTGACCAAACCATGAAATAACAAAATCAGAGATGCAAATATGGGCCACTTTATGTAAACTATATGGGCCACTTTATGTAAACTATAACCTACTTAACTTTATTCCTTGAGAAATGCAAAAAGATGGCAGCCATCTCCTGCCTCTAATACAATGTAAATGATGCTGTATTGCCTTCATTTGCTACTCTGGATGTGGTTGTTTCTAAAGGCATCCCAATGAGGGAGCAAATACTTGCATATAAGGATATGTCTTTGACACACCAGCTACGACAGGATTTGAGTCCATATAAGACATCTGTGGTATTGGAAAATATTTGCCCTCACATCCCTACAGTGCACTGAACAGTGAGAATTGGAACTCACTTCCAGTTCTTACTGGCAGATTTCTCCTTGAATTTTGGCTTATCTGGGAGTTAGTTTTAAATAATGAAATCCTACATTGTTAGACCAGCTGAGGCAGTTGGTCTCTCCTAGACCTCCTCCACAGCTTCCCCTGACTAAAACACCTGAGCCCCAAGGAGAATCTAAAAACTGGGTTGTGCCTCTGCCAGTGATCTGCTAGAAATCCAACTGGAGGATCCAACCCCCAAATGATTTCTGTTGAAGGCAACACCCTCTTGGCCAGCCCCAAGGGCACCCTCCTTCCTCACCCCATAGTCTCACAACCTGTAGGGGCAGCTCCAGACAGCTATCTGTCACCAAATAGGTACCATAGGTGGTCACCAGCTCCTCCTCTCCCCCATTACTTCCAAGTGACTGCCTGTTTAGGACACCACCCATAAAGACAAATCTCCAATGCATAGTGCAGGGTAGGCGAAAACCCTGCAGAAATGGGGAGAAAACCAGACCCAGAAATAACCAGCAAATTTACATTGTGTTAGAGGCAGGAGAATGGGTCAAAAAAATCAAAGGTAGGAGTCTGAGGGGTAGCCAGACCTTATTAGTTCCTCCCCCAGCACTCCTGCTCTTGGCATAAATTTCCATACTGAATGCTTGCATGCAACATGGGGATATACAGTTCCTTAAAAGTTTCTGTTACAAGAGAATGGAAATAAAATGAAATTTCACTGTCATTTCAAGCTCCAGGTTTCACTTGATGTGTACCAACAGATGACAATGCCTTGTAAACAAAGACCTTATCTCTGAGAGTGCATCCCAGCATATTCTATAGTTCTTGAATTCCAGAAGTAAAGCAACTGCAGTTTATAGCAGATTTCATTTCCCCTCCTCTAGTTGATTTGGGGTTTTTTGCATGTATATTAAAAAGCAACATTAATTAAAATTTAAAAAATAATAAAAATAAAAATTAAAAAGCTTGATACAACTCTGTGTATAATTGGATAGAATCATGGAATCCTAGAGTTGGAAGACCCCAAGGGCCTTCCAGTCCAATCCCATTCTACTATGCAGGAAGACACAATCAAAGCACTCCCAACAGATGGCTATCCATCCTCTGCATCATGACATCTGTGAAAATCTTCACCAGTATCAATCAACTTTGACAAGATAATAACAGTTTAAATCCCCAATTTTCCCCATGTGATAAAGTCCATGGTCTTCTTCCTCAGGCAAAGATATTAAAAATCATGCGGGAGAACAAAGGTGATAATGTTATAGTTATAGGTCGGTGTCTTGCATGAGAAATTGGTTTAATATTCATTTTGGAGCGGTCTTCAGAGGTGTTGCTGCAGTTCAAGGCCTCTGTCTTGGCCATGTTGTTGTGAACTGCCTTCAAGTCAGCATTAACTCATGGAGACCCCGTGAATGAGAAATTTCTAAGTCTAGCTCTCCTTCACTGCTCTGCTCAAGTTCTGTAGACTCAGGCCTGTGGTCTCCCTGATAATGGGCCTCGGCAGACGACTAATAAAGTCATCTCTGAGGCATGAGCGGCGCCCCTTCCTCCTCCCGAGGTTGCCCTTGGAGCTGCCAGCCCTCCGCACGGCCGGCGCTCCGGGGGCAACCTCCCACCGCAGCGTCCTCACATGCTGCGGCAGAAAAGCCAGGGAAAGTGCGCCCGACACGTTTAGGGCGCACTTTCCCTGACTTCTGAAAGGAGCGCCAATTTAGCGCTCCTTTCAGGGACGCTGCCGGTGCGCCACGGTGCGGCTGCCATGGTCCCGCGGCGCACCGTCCCAGGGCATCCCAGACTCCCTGGTCTGCTTCCCCCCTAAGTCTATCCATCTGGTATGCAATCTTTAGCTCTTTCTGCCTGCCATCTACCTTTTTCCTAGCATTATTGTCTTTTCCAATTGTACATGACTTCTCATGATATGGCCAAAATATGACAGCCTCAATTTAGTCAACTTGGCTTCCAGGGAGAATTCTGGTTTGATCTGTTCTAGGACCCATATCCTGAGCACTCTTCTCCAGGACCACATCTCAAATGAGTTGATTATCTTTCTATCTGCTTTCTTCACTGTCCAGCTCTCACATCAATACTCAGTGATGGAGTTAATGCTGGTATGGATCCTAATGTTGGTGTTCAGTGTCATATCTTTTCACTTTACGATCTTGTCTAGTTTTTTCATAGCTACCCTTCCCAGTCCTCAATTTCTTCTTATTTGACTGAAGTCTCCACTTTGATCAATGTTTGATTCAAGGTATCAGAAATCTTTTGCTATTTTGATTTCTTCTGTGGTATTGCACATGCATGGACTTAATGAAAAGCTATTTAAAGCCAGTGAAAGTGTCCATCTCAATTGACAGCAACAAAGTAAACTCTCTTTGAGAATTATTATTATTATTATTCAGAGGTTTTTATTATCTCTGCCACAGATATCCCTGTTCAGTACTAAAGACCGCATCAAGGGTATGACCCACACAATGAGTGAGCCTGACAATCAGTTGAAATAGGCCCATGTTTGTCATGGATTCCATGAACTCTTGAGCCGAGTGGAATGAATGGAATGTTGAAGTCACCCAAAACTAGGAGTCTGGGGGGGTTGCAGACTGCCAGAAATAGTGTGAATTCAGTCCACTTTTAGGGTTAGGGTTAATGCTAGGGAATCATGGGAACTGTTATTTTCCTGAGACATTGAGCCTTCTCTGTCAGACAACTCTGATGCCACAATAAAATACAGTTCCCATGGTTCCCTAACTCTAACCCTAACCCTAAAAGTGGACTGAATTCACACTATTTCTGGCAGTCTGCAACCCCCCTGGGTGACTCTAACAGCAGCTCTGAGACCAGCTGTCTCAGCTTGGTTAGGGAGTCTGCTAGACAACAGGGTGGTCGGTATACTAGAAGAATCCCTAAACTATGCTTGGCCCTCAGGCTCAGGTACACACACTCAAAGTGGACTGTGTTCCGGACAGGTATCCTGGCCAAGGTTAGGTTGTTCTTGTGAACCAGAGCCACTCCACCCCCCCCCCTTCGCCCACTTCCCCTTACCTGCTCACTGACAGAGTACCCAGCTGGGAGGGCCTGTGTCCATGTCCTAGCAATATCTTCTCCCAGCCAGGTGTCTGTAAAGCAAGCCAAATTGGCATCCTCCTTTAATAGGAGGTCATAAATAAGAAGGGTCTTATTCTTAACTGACCTAGCATTGCAAAGGAACAAGGTAAGGTTCTGTGGAATGATTGGTGTGCTCTTCAAACCATTCTTGGAAACAGAGTGAACTGAAGGCGGGATAGCTTTCGAACATCGATTTGACTTTCTTTTGTAACAACCCTTCACTCTGTTGCCGCCATACTTTACCACCTCCACCTCTGCTCTTCCTCAGTTTCCGTGGCAAGCTCCGGGGGTATCTGTTTTCTGTTGAAGGCAGGAGGGTTGGGGTGGGCTAAGTAGCCTCCGCCCAGTCCTGGTTCCTGGCCCAACTCCCGGTGTGGATGCCATGGCTGCTGGGTAGTGATGGTGATTGGGTGGGCCTTTAAGTCTTCACCCGGGCCTCTCCCCCCCCCCCCCCGCCATACTGCCAGGTGGTGGTGGTGGTTGGGTGGGCCCTGAAGCCTCCCAGGTGCTGCCAGGTGGTGGTGGTGGTGGTTGGGTGGGCTAAAAGGCTCCACCTGAGCCTCTCTCAGTCATGTGTGAGATTGCAAGCCCCTTTATGGATAGAGCAGAGTGAATCTTTCAAAGATTCTTTTGAATTTTCACTTGTTGACATATGTTTAAGTGTTGTAATAGGTAAAACTTGCCAATGATAGCCAAATTCAGATTGTTTTACCTGTGTTAAAAGTCAAAATCTCAGAGAGAAGCACCCAGGCTATTAATTCCTTTTAGATAAGGATTCTCTTTTAAGAATAACTAGACCATATTTGATGGTGTAGCTGCACTGCAGAATTAAAGCAGTTTGGCACCACTTTAGCTGCTATGGCTCCATCCTGTAGAATCCTGGGGTTTGTAGTATGGTGAGGCACTAAAGTTCTCTGACAGACCAAGTTGAATACCTCACCAGATTACAAATCCCAGGATTCCCTAGTATGGAGCTATGACAGTTGAAGTAATGTCTGATTCAATTTTGCAAGGTGGATACATCCAGAGTTGCCTAAATGCAGTAAAGACACTAAATCCCATCTGATTTTGGAAGCTAAACAGGGTCATACCTGATTAGTACTTGAATGGGAGACTACCAGCGACTACTGGATACTGTAGGCTATACAGTCTGGCCTCCGTATCCAAAGACTTGGCATCTGTGGATTTCAGTATCTATGGATGGCAAGCCCATAGGGGGCCAGCAAAGGAGGAGGAGGAGAAGGGAAGAGTCAGAGGAAGAGGAGGTAGAGGTGGGGGGGAAGATCAGAAGGAATAGGAGAAGGAGAAGGAAAGAAGGAAGAGGAGAGAGGAGGAGGAGGAGGAAAAGTGGCAATGGCAGTGGTGGAAGAAGAGGAAGAGCAGAGGTGGAGGTGGTAAGGAAGAGGAGGAGAGAGAAAGAAGAGCTGTGGCAGCAGTGGAAGTGGCAGCGACAGGGAAGAGGAAGAGAGAAGAGAGAAGAAGGAAGAGGAGGAGAGAGGAAGAAGAGCTGTGGCAGCAGTGGCAGTGGCAGTGGCAGTGACAGGGAAGAGGAAGAGAAAGAAGAGGAAGAGAGAAGAAGAAAGAGGAGGAGAGAGGAGAGAGGAGGAAGAACGGTGGTGACGACAGAGAAGGTAAGAGGAGGAAGAGGAAGGAGAAGGGAAGAAGAGCCAAAGGAGAAGGGAGGGAGGCAGCCACCTGCCGAGGTAAGGCGAGCTTCAGGGTGGCAAGGTGGCAAAATCCCATTGTCCCCAATGGGTGGCTGCACCATTGAGGACAATGGGACTTGAGCATCTGCAGATTTTGGTATCTGTAGGGAAATCCAGAGCAGATCCCCCATGAATACTGAGGATCCACTGTATTTCCGAGGAAGAAGCTGGCAAAACAACCTCTAAGAATTCCTTGCCTAAGAAAACCCTATGAAATTCAAGGGATCTTCCTAAGTCAACAGGTGACTTGAAGACATACATACACAGAGATTATATTTTATTTTATTTTTGTTTTGTTCTGTCTAAAGTAATTAAAAGCCATAGCAAATTGTGCATACACTGTGCCCTGTATAAAAAATAAAATTGCCTAATGCAGCAAAAACTATTTTATCTGTTCATGTACTGAAACTGATGAGAACAATCCAATCAAAATTAAAAAGAGACAACACGTATAGTTAAAAATTAAATCACTGCTCAGACTATTTTCTGAGAGACTAGAAAGTTCTGTTCCTTGCCTGTCTAGTTCTTCTCCTTGTATGTATTGTGCATCCATTCCTCAGAGTTTTGTTACATTTCCAGGTTTCCATATAGTCTATGGCCTATTCTCGACATCAAACCGGACATATATTACACAAAAGGGGGCAAATGGAACTGTTACTGATCATTCTCTTGAGTAAGTAGCACATTATGTTTTCTTATTTTCTAGAAAGTACTTAGCATGCTTAATATAACTCCAAAGGATCTTGCCACTGCCCAAATGGTAAAAAATCTAAAAAAACAAAACAAAACAATGAACTGTTTGTTGGATGCCAAGAACCAAAAGGTCAGTGCTGTTTGCTTTATAACAGGTTTGGTTGGTATCCCATAGTTACATGTGAAAACACTGTGATAGCAAGGTTCAATGCATATGTCCATCTTGTCACAGCTTTGTACTTGGCAGTAGGTCAAATATGTCAACAGATTAATTCAAAGTGGTCAAGACTGAAAAGTCATGACATTTTCTGGGAACTTACTAATCAATTTAGTATTTCTATGAATATATACAGTTGACCCTCCATATCCACAGATTCTGCATTCACAAATTCAACCTTCCCCTCTCTCTATATATAATATATATACACACATTTAAATCTAAAAAGCAAAGCTTGATTTTGCCATTTTATATAAGGGACACAATTTTTCTCTGCCATTGTTTATAATGGGACTTAAGCATTCATAGATTTTGGTATCCATGGAAATGTGGTCTTGTAACCAAACCCCAGATGATACCAATATCACTGTATTCTTCTACTGCAGGTTCAATTAATGCTAGGCTGGGGAATCTTTTTCAGTCCTAAAGACACAACTGTAAAGTGCATGTGCTGGGAAAATTCCATGGAGCTAATAAATTTGATGAAGAAGCCAGTGTGACTTCAAAAGCTTGCAACATATAATTGTGTATTTTGGTTGGCCAAATAAAGGTATCATTGTTTGGATGTTATTGGATTTGCTATATGGCCAACACAGCTACCGCTAGATAAATTTGATCGAAGTTTTGACTTTAGACATCAGTTAGTCATGTACAGGCTCTTGTAAGTTAAACAGCCATTCCCCAGACCTTTCTGCATAAGCTAGTCTCTTGATGTCATAGGGAACAAAATATACATACCATGTAAACTTCACAGCAGCAGCTTGTTCATAGAATCATAGAAGAGTTGGAAGAGAACCCAAGGGCCATCAAGTCCAACCCCATTCTGCTATGCAGGAATACACAATCAAAGGACTCCTGACAGATCATAGAATCATAGAGTTGGAAGAGACCACAAGGGCCATCCAGTCCAACCCCCTCCCATGCAGGAACTCCCAATCAAAGCATCCCTGACAGATGGCCATCCAGCCTCTGCTTAAAGACCTCCAAGGAAGGAAACTCCACTACTCTCCAAGGGAGTGTGTTCCACTGTCGAACCGCCCTTACTGTCAGATGGCTATCCAGACTCTATTCAAAAACCTCCAAAGAAGCAGACTCCATGACACTCCATGGAAGTGTATTCCACTGTCCAAGAGCTCTTACCATCAGGAAGTTCTTCCTTAGCTGTTTAGGAATCTCTTTTCCTGTAGCTTGAATATATTATTCCATGTCCTAATCTCTGGAGCAACATAAAACAACCTTGCTCCATTGCCAATATTACATCCTTTCAATTGTGATATTGACAATTGAATACTTGTCAATATCCAATTGACAAATATTTAAAATGGCTATCATGTCACTCCTTAACCTTCTCTTCACCAGTCTAGACATACCAAGGGAAGGGTTTCCTCTGGATAACCTGAACAACTTTTGCCTGTGAGAACATATGGCACACAGCAATGTTTCCTACACTGACAGACTAGTTGGACTAGTTGACCATCATGGTTCCTTCCAACCTATACTATGATTCTATGAAACCCATTATCAATATCTCTCATATCAGAATGGCAGAAGGCTGTCATGGTCTTTGATAAGACAAATACTTTGCTTTACCATAATAGTTTGGTACTCCTCCATTGAGTTTTAATCCACATATGTGTTCACAGCATCATCAAACTCCAAACAAAACAAATACCTGATCCATTAACTACTTAAACCTGGTCCATTAACTACTTCATATATCTCCCAAACAAATGCTTCAAATTCTTATACTGTTTGGCTTTCTGTACTGTGTATACAGTATTGGGATACAATATGTATTGTATTGTATTGGGATACACTATACATTGGGAGCCAGTGTGGCATAGTGGTTTGGGAGTTGGATGAAGACTCTGGAGAATAGGGTTAGGTTCCCAGCTCAGCTATGAAACCCACTGGGTGACCTTGGGCAAGTCACATTATTTCAGCCTTAGAAGAAGGCAATGGCACACCTCCTCTGAACAAATCTTGCCAAGAAAACCCCATGATAGGTTTCCCTTAGGGTCACCATGAGTCAGAAACAGCTGGAAAGGCACAAATGTGTTGTATTATTTTATGATATTTCATTTTATTTTATTTAGGGAGAACTTTGATTCTTAAATCATGTGGTAAAAGGCTTTTTTGCAAGTGAGTACTGGTGCTTGTGTCATCGAGTTTTGTAATTAGGCACTAAATGTCTTTAAACTGATCCCTGGTGGCTCAGTGGTTAAATGCCTGCACTGCAGCCACTCACTCATAGATCACAAGGTTGCGAGTTCAATACTAGCCAGGGCTCAGGCTAGATTCAGGCCTGCATCCTTCCGAGGTCGCTAAAATGAGTACCCAACTGTTGGGGGGCAATGAGCTTACAGTTGTAAACCGCTTAGACATCCCATAGTGTGATATGAAGCAGTATATAAATGAAGTTGCTTTGCTTTTAATCATGTGCTTTTGTAACAGAATTGTTTATTTTATTGCTTTTTAATTTTTGTAAAATAAGATTTTAGCAGAACTTTGCTTTTTAAATCATTGTAAGCTGCTTCAGGTCCCATGCCAAGAGAAAGGTAGGGTATATATATATATGTGTGTATGTGCGTGTGTATGTATAAATAAATAAATACATATTGTTTGCTCTGTAGTGCACATTAATGAATCAGCTTTGATATCAGAAGTAACATTTAGGCTTTGGTTGACAACAAACATTTTTGTGCAACATTGGGAATGATGTACAAACTTTTGGAGGGGTGCTTTTTGGAAAATGGCAGGTTTTGGTCCAATTTTGTGGAAACAATTTTTAAGGGTTGCGGCTTAGTAATGGAGATGAGCACTGCCCCCTATGGTCAGACATAACTTGAAAACCTTGTCAATGGGGAATACCTTTACCTTTTGCTTGCTAAACATTTGTTGCCTTCAAACCACAAATGATAGCTAAGATTAGGTAGGTTTCATACAAAAGATATCCCTTTCAACATATGAGGTTTGGTTCTATTGAAAGATTGTTGGCCAAGATGGGATGCATACTTGTGATCACCCAATCTTCCTGGTATGAAACAAGTTACAAGGACTGTAGGTACTAACCCTCAAACATTTGTTACTTTCAAATCATAACTAGAATCATCAATATCATTATGGGCAACACTGAATAAATTACTTTGGTTGGCATTCTGTGTTTTATTAATGGATACATATTCTAGAGGCCATAACTGCTCTGTATTCACTAATACCGTGTATTC
The DNA here is from genome assembly GCA_026167975.1 of Phrynosoma blainvillii. Lineage (NCBI taxonomy): Eukaryota > Metazoa > Chordata > Lepidosauria > Squamata > Phrynosomatidae > Phrynosoma > Phrynosoma blainvillii. The sequence continues at coordinate 13,739,537 of JANUYF010000001.1, forward strand.
ACAATTACGGCACTATTGCCACAATACTAAATTTACCCACATCTTCATCAACAGACAGCAGACACACAGAATGGTGGAGGTGTCTTCTGTTGCTGATCACGATGCAGCAGGATGATATCAGCAGCTCTCTCTTACCAGTGAGATCTTATCACCTCTTAACCATCTCTTCTCCAGGCTAAACATACCCAGTTCCCTAAGTCATTCCTCATTGTGTGTGGTTTCCAGACCCTTCACCATTTAGTCACTCTCCTTTGGACATGGTCCAGCTTCTCAACATCTGTTTTGAATTGTGGTGCCCATAACTGGACACAGTATTCCAGGTGACTCTGACCAAAGCAGAATAAAGTGGCACTGTTATTTCCCTTAATGTAGGCATCATACTTCTATTGATGCAGCCTAAAATCTCATTGGCCTTTTTAGCTGCCACATCATATTGTTGACTCATGTTTGTGATCTACTAGGATTCCTAGATCCCTTTCACACATTGTCTCATTAAGCCAGGTGTCCCTGGTCCTATATCTATGCATTTCATATATATTTTTTGCCCTAAGTGCAGTACTTTACATTTCTCCATATTGAAATTTATTTTGTTAGCTTTGGTCCAGCTTTCTAATCTATCCAGGTCATTTTGAATTCTGATCCTGTCCTCTGGAGTATTAACTATTCCTCCTGGTTTGGTGTCATCTGCAGATTTGATAAGCATGCCCTCTATTCTTTCATCTAAGTCATTGATAAAGATGTTGAATAGCACTGTGCTCAGGACAGAATCCTGTGGCACCCACTGATCACTTCTGTCCAGGATGAAGAAGGGCCATTGCTGAGCACCCTTTGGGTTCAGCCACTCAACTAATTACTAATCCATTTACAAGTTGCATTGACTGGCCCACATTTTACTAGCTTATTGCAATAATTTCATCGGGGACCTTGTCAAGGCCTTACTGAAATCAAGAAATGCTATGTATGTCTACAGCTATGTATGTCTACAGCTATATATGTCTACTACTATGCTATGTATGTCTATTTCATCTATCAAGTTGGTAATTTTATTTTAAAAAAAAAGGGATCAAATTAGTCTGGCATGACTTGTTTTTCAAAAACCTGTGTTGACTCTTTGTGATTATAGCATTCCCTTCTAAATGTTCACAGACACTTTATGTAATGATCTGCTCTAGAATATTCCTGGTATTGATGTCAGACAAACTGGACAATCATAGAATCATAGAATCATAGAGTTGGAAGAGACCACAAGGGCCATCCAGTCCAATCCCTTGCCATGCAGGAACTCCCAATTAAAGCACCCCCGACAGATGGCCATCCAGCCTCTGCTTAAAGACCTCCAAGGAAGGAGACTCCACCACACTCCGAGGGAGTGTGTTCACTGCCAAACAGCCCTTACTGTCAGGAAGCATTTGAAGGGATGTTATATTGAGGAGGGAACAAGCTTGTTTTCTGCTGCTCCAGAGACTAGGACCCGAAACAATGGATGAAAGCTCCAGGAAAAGAGATTCCACCTCAACATTAGGGGGAACTTCCTGACAGTAAGGGCAGTTCAACAGTGGAACACACTCCCTTGTAGATTAGTGGAGTCTCCTTCCTTGGAGGTCTTTAAGCAGAGGCTGGATGGCCATCTGTCGGGGATGCTTTGATTGGGAGTTCCTGCATGGCAGGGGTTGGACTGGATGGTCCTTGTGGTCTCTTCCAACTCTATGATTCTATGATTCTATGATTCTATGAAAACTCACCCCCTTAAAATGGCTGCCTAGGAACTGCTCTCCTCCTCCTCCTCCTCCTCCTCCTCCTCCTCCTCCTCCTCCTCCTCCTCTCTAGCAGGAACTTGCCTAGAAGAGTCTAGAAGGCTCTGAGAGGAGTTGTATAGAGCTAGACTGCTACCTCCACACCCTTGTGACTCACAAGTGTGACTCACAGAAGCTCCACCCCCTCAGCAACAACACACTCTCCCAAGAGTTTTTAAAAGTTCAAAACTCACCCCCTTAAAATGGCTGCGCAGGAACTGCTCACCTCCTCCTCCTCCCCCTACAATAATTGCAGGGATTCTCTCTTTTTCCCTTTTTTGAACATGGGGACAACGTTTGCCCTCCTCTAGTCTGTTGGGACTTCTCCTGTTCTCCAGGAGTTCTCAAAGATTATTGCAAATGGCTCTGAGATTCCATTTGCCAGTTCTTTTAATACCCTTGGATGTAATTCATCTGGTCCCAGAGACTTAAATTCATTTAGCTTAACCAGGTATTCCTGTACCTCCTCTTTACTTATTCTGTGCTGCATTTCCCCTATTGTGTCCTCTGCTCAATTTTCCTCAGGTTGAGCACCCTTTTCCTTTTGTGAGAAGACTGAGCAAGAAGGTGTTGAATAGTTCTGCCTTTTCTCTGTTCCCTGGTTAGCATTTCTCCATCTTCTCCATGTAGTGGCCCTACCATTTCTTTCTTCTTCTTTTTGCTGCAAACATACCCCCAAAAAGCCCTTTTTATTGTTCTTAACCTCTCTAGCTAGCCTCAGCAAATTCTGCGCTTTAGCTTTTCTGACTTTACCTCTACATGTGCTCTCTATTTCTTTGAATTCCTCTTTGGTGATTTCTCCCGTTTTCCATTTCTTATACATGCCCCGTTTAAACCTTAGTTCCATTGAAATTTCTTTAACAGAGGGGCGGGGTATAAATAAATTTTATTATTATTATTATTATTTAGCCTGGTTTCTTGAGACACTTCTCATTTTTTTTTCTCCTCATTGGAACAGTTTGAAATTGTTCCTTCAGCATCTTCCTTTTGAGAAACTCCCATCGTCCTGAACTCCCTTCTCTTTTGGCATTTCTGACCACGGGAACACCCCCAATTTTTGTCTAAGTTTACTTAAATCAGAGTCATTATCAGTGCCAGAAGGGCATGTACATCTCTGACCTTTGCAAGCATATAAAATCATAGAATCATAGACATGGAAGATACCTCAAGGGCTCTGATGTCCAATTCTCTCTTTAAATCTTCCAAAGAAGGGGACTCCACCAGGGAGTGTGTCTGACTGTCAAACAGCTCTTACTGTCAGGAAATTCTTCATGAGGTGGAATCATTTTTTCCTGCAGTTTGCACCCATTGCTCCATGTCCTAGTCTCTGGAGCAGCAGAAAACAAGCTTGCTCCATCTTCAATATAACATCTTTCAAATATTTAAACAGGGCAATGATATCACTTCTTAACCTTCTCTTCTCCAGACTAAACATACCCAGCTCCTTAAGTTTCTCTTCCTAGGGCAAAGTTTCTGGACATTTTGGTTGCCTTCCTCTGGACACACTCCAGTTTTTCAACATCCTTTTTGAATTGTGGTGCCCAGAACTGGACACAGTATTCCAGGTGAGGCCTGATCAAAGCAAAACAGAGCGGCACTATTACTTCCTTTGATCTAGATATGTTTTTGTTTTTATTAATCTTCCATAGAATAACACTGAGGTCATGTTTTTCCCCACTCAGAGCTGTTTCCTTCACTTTTAGGAGACAGGTAGTGTCTTTTAAAAATGTTTTGTCCTTTTCTTTTTTTATTAGACACATCACTAAGTTAGAAGCATTCTAATGGAGATGAGGGTGAGAACAACGATGGTGATAAAAAGAGGAGAAGGAAGTTGTTAGTCCTCACACAATCTCCACGATAGTAAAGATGTAGCTGTGAAGATGCACCCAACTAAAGGTGGTGGCAAATATGGGTGTGCAATGCCAGTACCCTGGTGAGATCAATCTCTAACCCAAAAAAGGCTCCAAAGCTGAGTGTAAAGTCCAAAAAGAGGGAAATTTATTAAAGAAAAAAAAAAAAAGGTTTCTCCTCCCAAGCTCTAATAGGCTTAAAATAAAAGGTACTTTACAGTTCAGGTTTAATGATCTTCAGTGTTGTCATCTCTCTGGGTTTGTTCCTGGATTGATCTCCTTCTCAATGAAGCTGGTGCAGGGTCTTTCAGCTTCTGGTGCTATTGTCTTCTTTGATGATGATATTTACTAGAATTAATTGCTACAGGTAACTAAGGGGGGAAGCACACGAGCGGCACGGGGCCGCCCCAGGAAGCTGCGCCGCGGGGCCGAGGTATCTGCACACCTCGGCCCCACAGCACAGCTTTACTGCCCCTGGAAGGAGCGCTAAAATAGCGCTCTTTCCACAAGTCACTTAAGGTGCCCTGCAAAAGGCTGCCGGCACACATTCGGCGACTCTTCCGCTGCAGTGTGTGTGGACGCTGTGGCGGTAAGGCATCCTCAGAGCGCCAGGCGTGTGGAGGGTCCGGCGCTCCGATGATGTCTTGGGGAAGGGGTTGGGGTGCCCACCGTGTGGCTGCCCCTCCCCTGCCTTGCCCCGAAAATGGCTCTTTGCGCCATCTGCTTCCCCCCTCAGTTGGCTAATGTGGTAAATGAATTGGCTGAAGGTGTAAGTTGGCCAAATAGTGTAAGAAATGCCCTTTCCCTCTGTCTGAGCCTGTTTTTGCCACCAAACAGATCAAGCCAAGCCTGCCTAAGAAAAACTAAAAAACCCAAGCTAAAGCAGAGCTTGCTGGGAAGGGGCAAACCAAAGCTGCAGGGGATTCCTACAGTTCCTCCCACAAACTAATACAGTGGAACATTCCTATGCTGAAACTGAACTAAAAATGAAGGAAAATGCAGGGGAGAATTTAAACAGTCCAGGCTGGACCTCACAGTAGCAGAAAAGAATCAGTACACCAGCCAGTGCCTTCTGTGCTTCAAGCAACAAAGAAAGCAAAATTAAACATATTTCCAATTTCCTAGACTTCACCCCAAATTGAGTTCTACATTCTTCATTATGTGATGTAGGTTGCTCAGCAATGACTCTCCATGGTCTGTCATTTGTTATCATGAATCTCAACATCAATATCTGAAAAAGAAAAGAGGAAATCTGACATGAAAACCCAGCAAATGCCAAAGAACTCCAAAGCCTAAAGAAAAATTAGATTCTGAAAATTCCAGGACAGCTATAATGATGTTGTCAGAAGGACAAATTGCAATTTGGAACTTATGCACAAAAAGAGTATGTGGACGTTATGCTCAGAAAATAGCTTTTACTGTGCAGACTTTTTTTCTGCACAAAAATGTGGGGGGGTTTTGTACAGGAAACATTATTTCTGCAGAAAAAAATGCTATGGGTGTGTATGTGTGTCAGGATTCTATGTTTCTCATAGGAATCTGATCACCAAGGAGTGATGCATGTTGGGGGGGGGGATCAAAGGGAATAGCAGATGAGCAATGTAAATAATAGCTGAGACATTGAGGCAGGTTTACAACTGGGATGAGAGTTTGCCTTCCCATTCTAGGAGATGAAAGGAGATGGACCTGGAAGAACTAAACTTCAAAGATCCTTTGATATGGACAACTGGGCTACTGGGGAGGGGAAATGGGGGATTGGTCAGAGGGCTTTAAGGTACTGGTTTGGTGGGAGATCCCTAGAGTTGTTTCAGCCCTTGTTTCATGTTTCTAAAAGGATTGCTGTGGTGAAGTGGCTTGGTTCCAGAATAAAGCTATAGTGAATTTACACTTGAAGAGGTTTTCCTGGTTCTTCAAGTTTCTTGCTACCAGCATGATGGGGGATCCACAAACATTTTTTGTGGAGAATATAAGCTGAACTGCAACACTCATGGAACCTATTATTTCTCAATTATGCAAATATTTTCTGTTGTTGCCCAAAATGGTGAGAGACCTAGGGTCCCCACCAACAGTCATAGCATAAATGTGGGGGGATGCCCATGCTTAATGAATAACGAAGGTTTTATCTATAAAAAGAGCAAACAAACTCACAATAGCAATTCAGAAACTATGCAAGGCTAACTGAAATAAAGGAATTGAAACTGAATAGCAGAGGTTTAGAATTTTGGAGGGGGCAATATTTACTAGTCCTACAGAGGAATCCACAGAAAGCAGGCTCAGACAGCATCTGAGGGTGACACAGTGAGTGAAAAGGATGGGGAGGACAGTTATATGTGATTTCCTAGGTTCAAGGTGTACTAGGTGCTATCTTGCAGTGTAATAGATCTGGTAGTCTTCCCACAGAAGCAACAATGGATTCTGGAATGACTGATGGCTTTAATTTACGATTAACAAAAACACTGATTAGAAGTCAGCTTTCACAGTTTTCTGTGGGTTTCTTGGGCTATGTGGCTGCATTCTGGAAGAATTTATTCCTCATGTTTCACTTATATCTGTGGCTGGCATCTTCAAAGTGTGTGGAGTATATATACCTGTGGGATCATTACTTGGGAGAAGGAGTTTACATGTTAATGGTGGAGGTGAGTTGTGGGGGATATGCAAGGGGGATTTGTGTCTATTTAATTAGTAATCCATTGTCCAAAATATCAGGAATACATTCTTCCAAAATGCAGCCACATAGCCAGAAAAACCCACCAAAAACTAACATTGATTGGTTTTAGGACAATCCCAAGATGGATGGATAGGGAAGTTATTTGGGAATGTGGCAAGGGTTAGTTAGGAGATAGTGTCATAGTACCTATGTCTCCAATGCAAGGAGATATGCAGAAAGCCTAGGGGAGGATGGAGTGATCAGCAAATCCATTTAACTTTTCTTTTGTTACTAGCTAGGTCCTCCACATGACTTTGGGTCAACATTCCACGGGACACATCCTACAGTTTCAAAGGTCATCATGACATCTTAATACATGCCTGGTTCTAGATATGAAAATATGAAATATGATACCCTATGTACAGTGTGGGGATGTTGGGGGTGCTACCACTATCAATAGGAACCACCTCTCACAATGGGCCAGTGGGTATCTAACAGCTTTCTCAAGAGTTCACTCCATCTGGTCTGTGGAATGTTTACCCAAAACATAGGTAGTGGTAGTGGTTGTTATTCTTGTGGTGATGGTGGCCATGTATCTTTAAGTCATTTCCAACTTATGGTGACCATAAGGTGAATCTATCATGAAATTTTCTGGTGCTGAGAAGGCATGACTCACCCAGGATTACCCAGAGGTTTTCTATGATCAGATGGGGAATCGAACCCCAATTTCCAAAATCCCAGCCCTATGCTCAAACCACTACATCATGCTGGCTCTCAACACATAAGTAAAGCCCCTTAATTCAATAGGTCTCCTCTACTTCATGCCAGTCCTTTGTTTTTATATTTTTAAACCATCCCGTAGCACCACTGGGCAGCATATAAACATTCTAATCAAAGAAGGAAAGTCCCTCCTATTGCTTTAGATGATCCTAAAGCAACATACTTTGCACAGCAGAAAAAATTGTAAAGTCGACAAGCGCTGATGAAGGTGTTTTGCACACATCCATATGGCTGGCAGCGACCAGAAAGCTTTTCACATTCCTGAAATGAGACTGGGCTTCCTGTGAGTCCTGTGAGTCCTGTGAAAGACAAAGGAGAAAGAGAAAACAAAAGAGCTGGGTACCAAAGAATTTAATTAGACTTAATTAAACCACTCAGCACTGCATCTGAAGAAGTAGGTTTATATCCACAAAATCCCATGCTAAAATAAAAGTTAATTGTTCTTGAAAGCACAGCCACATTTCATTTTTCTCACTTTTCCTTCCTCCTTTTGTGCTACAAGAAAGTAACTCAGCTGCTTCTTTGAAAATTTCATTCATACTGTATCCAAAGTGACCTTTTCCTTGTTCTTTTATCAATATCATGTAGAAGAAGGATCAAGTTTGTTGCCCTGTGAAGAGTGACTCTGGCCTCAATCAGATGGGCCTGAGCAGCGTGGAACATTGGTGACCAGACACTGTGGTCTAAAGGCCAGCTGCTGCTGCAGTCCACAACAACCACCAACAAAGAACATATCTTGGGTCTTAGTGAGCTGGGTATGTTTAGACTGGAGAAGAGAAGGTGAAGAGGTGATATGATAGCCCTGTTTAAATATTTGAAGGGATGTCCTATTAAGGATGGAGCAAGCTTGTTTTCTACAGTTCCAATTGATTCAAACTACAGGAAAAGACATTCTACCCCATCATTTGGAAGAACTTCCTGACCATAAGAGCTGTTCAACAGTGGAACACACTCCCTCGGAGAATGATGGAGTCTGCTTGTTTGGAGGTTTTTAAACAGAAGCTGGACGGCCATCTGTCAAGGATGCTTTGATTGTATCCTCCTGCATGGCAAGAGGTTGGATTTGTTGGCCCATGCAGACTCTTCTAAATCTATGATTCTATGATGCTATGGTGCTGTTATGCTTTTCCAGAGACCAGAACATAATCCAATGGATCCAAATTACAAGAAGAAAATAGATTTCCACCTGAACATTAAGAAGAGGCTCCTATCTGCAAGAACAGTGGAACACATGACCTCACAAGGAAGTGGAAGCTCCTATTTTGCAAACTTTAAATAGAATTAGAATGATCATCTTTTGGGATTGCTTTAGTTGTGTGTTCATTATATGGAGTGGGACAATATGGCCATTGCAGTCTCTTAAGCTTCATTATTCTATGATCTGTATAACTAAATACCTAACCAGTTTCTCTTGGTATGTGAACATGGAGGAGGTGGAACCAGTCCCTGCATGTAGAGATATACAGCTGTGCTTGTCTTGTTCCCATGTGTAAAAGTGAGAAATATTTTTCTCTTTAATTGCAACACTGGGAGGAGCAGACCAAGAGCTTGGAGCAGCTTCTAGCATGGGACTGTGGCAACCGGATGACCTGCTCTGAAAACAGGCTGCTGCTGCAGTCCTGAATGCTTTTTGTGTTGGCTTTGGGCCACCTCAGGCGGCAGCAGAGCAGCTTCCAGCCAATCCGAGGGCTTGGGTCATCTGCACACCATGCTCCCGAAGCAGCCAGAAACTGCATTTTTGGGGCCATGTGTTTATTTTCTAAGAGACTTTCCATCCTTCAGAAGATAGCTCTCATATTTACAAGGAAGTTGGGAAGATGCACACATTGTGTGAAACCCCAATAGCTACTGCCTTGTTGCATAGATTTTCAAAAATCAAAAGTGTCAAATGAGTTGTTTCCAGCTTTTGACCAGTCAGCCAGGCTTTCTGTGCTTGTTCTAGCCCAAATCCTATTCTTTTGTCCTGCTAACAGTAGACCCATTCCATCAGCTTCACTTACCTAAGTGTCTTCTCACCATTCACCCACTGAGTTCATTGTTTGTCTCTAGTAGGGACTCCATAACATAATTTTGGCAACTAGCTTTGTGCAGAAACTTTACTGAAATTGTTGAAATGTCAATGAGGATGTCAAGTAATACCTTGAAACAGATGGACAGGAAAGTGCAGCTTCCACCTGCTCTGAGGGTGACTTACACCCCCAGAGTGGCCAGAAGCTGCATGGAGAGCTGGGAAAAGCCAGCCAGCAAAGGAGCAGGAAAAGTCCACCCTTTGCCAGTGTCCTATTTGGGACTGGGCTGTGCAATCGCCATGGTCCCGCCATGGTCGGGGGGGGGGGGTGACCAAGGCTGGAGTGGCCTCAGGCCACTCTAAGCTGCCAGTCTGCATGACCCATAGTCTCATTGTGACACCCAGCAATTTCTCAACAAGTCTGTTTCAGCATGTTGTGATGTTAATTTCTCTCTTTATTCCTCCTGTCCCTGAATAGGGGCAGGGAAATTTATTATTATTATTGCTCTTTTGTGGAGAGTGAGATATTTCAACTTGATTGCCCCTCAAAGAGAAGCAAACCATTCCTGACAAATTCCTGAAGAATGAGCGCTGTAAAACACTCAGCTGGCTCTCCCTCTCTAACCTCTTCTTTCAATTAGCGGTGTTAACCATGAAACTCTATTCACAGTGTCTAATCTTTACAATAGAATTCTATCCCCCCCCTTTCTAGGCTGCAGTCCAATGGAATATTTATATTGTCTTGACTGAAACTACGGGCCTTTACAGATTGCCAGGAATAATGCAGCTTGAGTCCACTTTAACTGCCCTGGCTCAGTGCTAGGGAATCATGGGAACTGTAGTTTTTTCTGAGGCATTGAGCCTTCTCTATCAGAGAGCTCTGGTGCCGCAATAAACTACAGTTCCCATGATTACCTATCACTGAGCCAGGGCAGTTAAAGTGGACTCAAGCTGCATTATTTTTTCTGGAAGTCTGTAAAGGCCCTAACACAATTAAAATGGGGAATATCAAATTATCTAGGTGATCCTACTACAGCTGTGAATTCTTATGTGCAATGTCAGGTGCACATGAAACACACATGCATGCATATACTTTTTTTGTTTTAAAGCCATAATGGATCTTTTGTTGGTGACTTGACAGAGCCATGAAACACTCAGCTGTGGGGCTTTATGGATGGCACTTTGCACTGTCTTCAAGCCAAGGAAGAGGAGTGGCAGCCGAACGCTGGGCGCCCCATCCCCTTCCTGAGGACGTCATTGGAGCGCCTGCCCTTTCATGCAACGGGCACTCCGATGATGTCCTTCTGGCTCAGAGTCCAGACACGCTGAGCCAGAAGGGATGGAAAAGAGCCGCATGGCAGTTCTTCGGGCGCCCCTTTCATGGCTTGTGGAAGGAGCACTACTTTAGCAATCCATTCCCAGGCAGCGAAAGGGAGGATCGAGGCCGAGGCATGGGGCAGCCTCGGCCCCTATCCGCCACTTCCCAGGGCGGCCCATGGCCACCTGTCTGCATCCCCCCTGTATTTCCCTTCCACAAGGAAGCATATCCTGTGTTTATTTTTTATAATAGAATTCCTCTCTCTCACCCTCCCCTTCTGCAGCCAGGCAGAGTAATTCAAATTGTATTGACTGAGACTCACACCATTAAAATGAATGGTTGAGCCACTGTTGCTTTCGTTACTTAACACCCTCCAAAAAAATCCTAAACATCAAATTTCTTACAGAAGTGCCCACCCTGTTATTTTGTTTTTGCAAATGAAGTATCTGCAAATTCTCATACTTCTGATCAGGTGCCAAATTTCAGATCTCATAAATGCTTGAGCTGAACATTAAGAAAACCATACAATGGGATGATACAAGCTGGCCATCCCTGTTGTAAATGACCCCTTCACATCATTCTTTTTCTATAGTTATATTTTATAGCTTTAATGTTGATGTAAGTCTTACCTGGAGGGAACAAGACCATGGCTAATAGTAAAGTAATGAAAAGGCACCCCATCTGCATTGTTGAGCTGGGATCTCAAGTTAAACAACAAGTGGAGAAGACAAAAACAGAGTCTTGTCTTCTGAAAGAAGGAAAGGCCACCATTTATAGTATTTTGGGCAATCCTGATACCCAAGCCTAGTATGTTAATGATCCTGCGGCAATTCAAGAAACTCCTGGTGCAGCAAAAAAGACATGATGTACAAGGGAGAGCAAATATTAAATTGGCAATTCTTCATGATTCATTGGATTAAAAATATGAGTTAGCTTCTGATTAGCTATTTCCTTTTTGGGACTCTACTAGGGTAGGCTCATTGATGAATCACTGGGATTGAGCATCACCATTCATCTAATCACCATTCACCATTCATTCTAGCGTCACCATTCATCCAATGGCTCTGCTCTCAGCTGGACCAACTAATAATATTTCAGCCCTTGTTTAATAGCCCATGGAAATTCATTCATTTGCAAGGGATTTCAGCCCTTGTTTAATAACCCATGGGTATTCATTCATTTGCAAGTCTGAGAAGGTGGGATTTTAGACTTTGACTGGAAAATGTATCATTGATCAAAGAGTGTCCCCCACATTTTCTCAGGATTGCAAAATTGTGGAGCAATTTTTCAACCATATTCTTACAAAATTCTAATGAAAAATTTGTTTTGTTTTGTTTGTAAATAGGAAATTAAACGTAGTCTGGAGGATTCCTCACTCTCTTTTTTAAAAAAATTAAAATTTTATTACACCGTGTATAATACACATTATACAATAATGTTTCATATAGTAATTTTTTCCTCTCAAACCCCCCCCCCCCCCTTGTAAGAAAACAGCATAGAGAAATTTACAATCAAATCTAATTAACAATCAATTTTGGAGATATGGAAAATATTATTGATTCTCTTATTAACTTCCTCATACCCCATTTTACCTTTCACGTTCTTAATTACTGTTCCCCATTTGTCTTCCCATGGTTCTTTATTGTTTTCTCCAATATATTTTAATCTTCTTTCCCTAAGGAAGTCGAATAATATATATTCTTTTATATATTTAAATAAGTAAGCCTTATTCCAATTTGATTTTTTCCTCCATCCATAAGCAATCACTGCATAAGAAGCTTTTAGAAATTGTTTTATTACATATTTTGATTATTATTCAATCCTAATTCCCCTAAATTGAGAGTCAAGCAATTTTCTTTACTTAATTGTATTTCTATCCTTACAATTGTCTTTATCTGTTGCTTAACCTCTATCCAAAATTTTGGACAAATGGACATTCCCACCACATATGAATATATATTCCTTTAACTCCACATCCATGCCAACATTTGGATTGAAATTTATCATTTGTAAATGCTAATTGGTGAGGTGTCCTATACCATTTTCTGATTATTTTCATTTGTTGTTCTTTTAAATTTGTATTTTTAATTGTTACAATTTCTTGTAGCCAAATTTTAATTTTATCTATATCAATCAATAATTCTTTTTCCCAGTTCGTCAATACCTCTATCATTCTAAATTGGGTTATTAACATACTCTTATAAATGGTTCCTATTATTCCTTTACCTCTTCTATTTTTTTAATTATTTCTTCTAGTAACTCATTTTGTTCAATATTTAATTGTGTTTCATCTAGCAATTTTATTATCCCTTTTATTTGAATCCAATATTGCTTACCTATTAAAATTGCTTACTTATTAAAGGATTCCTCACTCTCAATCAGATAGTTCTGGGGCCTTTAAACTCCCTAATATATGTTTCAGGTGCCCCAAAAATGGACTGGAAAGGAAATGTACAACACCTTGCCATAAAGTAAGGCACCATCAAAGCACTTCCAACAGATGGCAATCCAGCCTCTGTCTGAAAACCTCCAAAGAAGGAGACTCCACCACACTCTGAGGTAGCATATTCAACTGTCGAACAGCTCTTACTGTCAGGACATTCTTCCTAATGTTGAGGTAGAATCTCTTTTCCTATACTTTGAATCCATTGCTCTGTGTCCTAGTTCTGGAGCAGCAGAAAGCAAACTTATTCTATCCTCAATATGACATCTCTTCAAATATTTAAATATGGCTATCTCTTTCACACCAGGTGTCACCAATCCTATATCTGGGCATCTCATTTTTATTGCCTAAGAGTAGTACCTTACATTTCTCCCTCTTGAAATTCATTTTGTTAGTTTTGGCCCAGCTTTCTAATCTGTTTAGATAATTTTGAATTTTGAATTTTCTAATCCATTTAGGTCATTTTGAATTTTCATATACTTTGAATTTTCATATCCATATAATATTTTGGGGTATTAGCTACCCCTCCTACAATTCGGTGTGATCTTCAAATTTGATAAGCAGGCCATTCACTCCATCATCTAAATCCTTGATAAAGATGTTGAACAGCATTAAGCCAAGGACAGAACTCTATGGCACCCCACTGGTCATTTCTCTCCAGGATGAAAAGAAGCTATTCTTGAGCACACTTTTGGGTTCTTCTCCAGATCCAATTCTTTTCTAAGCCAGAGGAAAACTGGGGTTTTGTAATAATCACAAACCAAGGAATTTTGAAAACTTTTTCTAACATAAATTCAGTTCTCTTCTAAGCTACATATGATTTGGAGTAGGATTTTCAAAAAGTAGGCAAGCAGATCTTCATTCGAATATTGGCAATTGCATCATTTTAATATGTTGTCATATGTTCAGTTTAAAATGACCAACACTAAATGAGATGCCTGATACAATGAAAAACATACACACACACCCCCGAATAAAACATTCTGGTGAATAATTCACGTTCCCTGGGCCACATTCTGAGGTCATTTTGGTCACCTCTTGAAAGGAGGCCAGAAAATGATTGGATATGGTATTTCACTCCGCATCTAGGAAAGGGGCTATTTAAGCCAGGAATGCCCTACCCGGACACTCTTTGCTTGTTGTTTGGGAGAACATCTGCTGAGTTCCTGGTTGCCTCTCCATCACTACTCTAAGTATCTGCTCCATCTCAGAGCTCCAGGCTGTGCTTGGTGCATGACTTTTTTTTTCCTTCTGCAAGGCTTTGCAGACAGCGCTTTGTGCCATCTTCAAGCCAAAAAAGGGGAGGGGCAGCTGGAGGCTGGATGTCCCATCCCCTTCCTGAGGACGTCATCGGAGAGCCCTCCCTTCCACACGACGAGTGCTTCGATGACATGCTGAGCTGGAAGGGATAGAAAAGAGCCGCATGGCGGCTCTTCAGGTGCCCCTTTTGCAGCTTTCGCAACTTTCCCAGGCAGCAAAAGGGAGGATTGGGACCAAGGCATGGGGCAGCCTCAGCACCAATCCACCATTTCCCAGGGCAGCCCACGGCCGCCCGTCTGCATCCACCCGCCTTACTTTAATTCATTTTATTTTAATTAGCTTGAGCTGGTTCTTTTTGCACCTGGGGAGTGGTGGTGGAGCCTGGGGATGGTTCTTCACTGGCTAGCGGGCTCATTTGGGACTGACTGGTGCTGGCTGAGGCATGTGCACAGCCATGGCAAAATTGCCTCTCCCCCCCCTTCTGTTTGGGAAGGACTTTTTTGGGGACTTGATTTTGCTTACCTGTTGGTGTTGGGTTTGTAGTTCTGGAGACTGGGACCCATTTTTGATGCAACAGGACCATTGAGGCCTTGGGCAAGTCATACTGTCTCAGCCCTGGGGCGATGGCTATCCAACGCCCTCCTTCAGAGCCCTGCTGTACCTCCTCTTTTTCCAGCCACTTGAGTACAGATTATCTCGTCCTATAATTTAGTTACACACACACACACACACACACACACACACAGTTTTAGACCACTTTTTAGCTGATTTCAGGCTATATTAAATTAGAGAGACTGTGAGTTTGTTTTTGGTTTCTTTATTTTCCTTTCTCCCATCCCACTCTGAGTCCATTCAGTTTTAGATTTCTGTTTTTAGCCATTGTTAGTTTCACTATCCATTAGCTATTGTTCATATAGGCTGCTTGAGTGACTTCTGCTGGCCATCGAGCAGATTGCAATTTGAATTTAATTACAGTTGCTATAGGTCACACTTTCTCAGATGCAGTTCATGCCAATTCATACATCGTTTGATTAAAAATACATACACATAATTAAAAATCCGTACACGTATAAAATCTGAATTATATAGATATTTGATTTTATTAATATCATTATTTAATATCATTCATATTGTCAAATCTACAACTATACATTAATTTTATAAATCTTGTTCACTGCTGTAGGCTATATTTCAGAAGATTTAGGTGACAATATAGATTTGCTATTCAATTTAGACACAGTTTAATTCATTTTATTCATATGATTATACATGAAGTCAGTGCATACACATTTAATAGTTAGCTCTGCTGAAGTTTCTTGATGGGCCCCAAAAAGGGTAAATCAGGCCCAAAGGGCACGCACTCTGCAAAAACAACAACAACAGCAACCCACTAAACACCCTCAGATTAGCATAGCCTCATCATCTGATAGTGATGAAGATGATGTTCAATGGAAGACTGCTCTGAATAGGATTCAGGTATTGAAACAATATCATCAGCTAACCAAACATACTTTACTCCCTTCAAAAGTTTCAAAGATATCTGACAAAAACAATGCTCTTGTCTTGATACCCCAAACAGTTACAATATCAGGGTGAACCTTCCACAGCTCCAGACAAAGCTGACGATGATTTTCTGGTATTCGTCATTTGTTTATGTAAAAAATATATATATTCTGTTGTTGGTTTAGAACAAGTTGTGAGACAAAAGATTGCTAAAGAGGTAGCAAAGGGTAGAGTAGTGGGCCCCTTCCCAACCTGAGAGTGTCTCCTTTGGGGATAGTATCAAAAAGGCCCCCAGTAAATACAGATTGATTCTTCACCTTTCATATCCAAAATGCAATTCAGTAAATTATGCCATATCTGTTGATTTGTGCAGCGTTCAATACACCTTATTTGACCTGGCCATTAGGCAAATTAAGAAAATTGGTTTAGGGGTGGAATTGGCCAAATGCAACATTAAGTCGGCATTTTGTTTATTACCAGTCCACTGTGATGATTTTGAGCTCTTGGCTTTTATTTTGATGGTGGTTTCTATATGGCTCAAGCCTTACCCATGGATTGTTTGGTTTCTTGTGCGGCCTTCAAAACCTTCAGTTCCTTTCTGAAGTGGGCCATTAAAACCAAATCATGTCAACAAGGTGTGGTACACTATCTAGGTGATTTTTGTTTGTTTGTTTATAGGACCACCCCCGCAACTCCAGATTCTCCTAGGCAACATAGCTGACCAAAGTATGGAAACAGAAGGCCAATGATCCAGGATGGATTGGAGGTCATAAGTAACTTGTAAAATCAAAGCTTTATATTTCAACAAATCTAACTCTTTACCAACCAGGTGAATGGCAATGATATGTGGTGGAAGCCCATGGTGCTCCCCAAACAACATGGGCATAAAGCCGTGCCAACATAGCCCATGCTTGCCATCCATTCAATGACTGCCAATTCTTCCAGGCCCAGCTGATCTCCAAGATGGCCCTGTCTGGCCTGGCGAGCAGCCCAATATACGTAGCTATGGCTGTAGATCAACACATAAAGTCATCTTGTCCATAAAATAGAATCTGTAAAAGAGAACAAAACCAGATATTAGAACTATAAAGGCTGTACATATCTTTGGTAGGCCGTAAACCTCCAATGACCCATTTGCTTTACGGACTGCTGCTCATAACCCAAGGATGATACAGTAGAGTCAGCTCCAATCCTAAATGAATGAATTCCAAACTTGACTCCTTATAGCCCAATAGTTAAAAGGGCTTTAGATGTCACAGAACAAAATTGAATGGATGGTCATTGAATGGCCACTTTCCAGGGCAGCCCAAAGCCGCCTGTCTACAGTCCCCCTAAGTTAATTTAAATAAAGTGGCCCTTTTTACAACCCATGTTATGTGGCTGCTCTCATTATTTCATATTGGTCAGCAAATCCTTTTTGAACAACAGAAAAGAAGTACAAGCTGAACATCTGAACTACTGACTGTAGGGGCTGGTGGCTTCCATGTCAGTAAGGTGACAAATGCAATTGGGGTTTTAGTTTGAACTTTAAAGAAGCTGGTTTCCAGTCTGGGGTGCCCACACCCCCAGGGGGTGCACAATGGAATTTCAGGGGGTGTAGCAAAGATAGTTGTATTTATCTGGATTCAGTTTTCTTTGGTTGATCAAGAGAATAATTTAGGAATCACCTGAAGGCAGATCTTCAGATCATAGGCAGTAAGAAAGTTCCACGTTTTGACTAAACCATGAATGAGAAACAGGAGCAAAGATGTCATTTAATTTTATGTTCAGAAATGGGATTGATTTGTTTACTTTTTTCTGAATAAATTAGAGTCTAATTGCTCAACCTGGATATGCATTTTGTGCACTGAGTTAAAAAGTGCTTTTTAAATTCAGTTTATTCAACCTCAGTATTATACGAAGTTCATTTTGTGGTTCAAAAATTAGAAATTAGACTTCTTCATCTCCAAATATGGTATTACTTTTGTAGGGGGTGAGGACATTAATCAAACATTTCCTGGGGTGTGGACATTGACAACGTTGGGAACCACTGATCTAAGAAGTGGAGCCATCTCACTTTAGAAACGTCTTTTCAAGATTGTGCAATGCTCCACAATGGAGTCATTGCCTCACAAATGTTGGAGTCACCAGCCACTGAGATATCACTACATCAACCAGTGCAGTAACTCATGGTGTCATACAATGTAACTTGTGGTGTCACCCCCATTAGCCTCCCCCCCATACTAAACTTTACAGCATCCTTGACAATGTTTTTTTATGTCAGTGTAACTCATAAATTGTAATTCCTG
Organism: Phrynosoma blainvillii; assembly: GCA_026167975.1. Lineage (NCBI taxonomy): Eukaryota > Metazoa > Chordata > Lepidosauria > Squamata > Phrynosomatidae > Phrynosoma > Phrynosoma blainvillii. Next base: position 13,757,427 of record JANUYF010000001.1, read on the forward strand.
TATACCAATGAATGTAATATAATAGCAATAGTTGTGAGAGATAAAACTAGCAAAATTAAGATTATATCTTTAAATTACAATATCACAAATAGTGCCTAAATGTATTTAGGTTTACCTAGATTCATGCTATTAAAGTGAAAAATTGTGAAAAATTGAAAATTTGGTAAGACTTGATGTTTAAAAGAAAACATTTAAAATAATAATAAATATTAATAAAATTTATTTTTATCCCACCCCTCTGCAGAGGCAATCGGGGCAGCTTTCAACATTAAAAGTACAATACAAATGCAATACAAATCCCATGAACCCACCCACCCCTTAAAATAGAATTGAACGATAAAAGAATTTAAAACATACTTAAAATAAATCAAAGAACACCAAGCAGCAATAACAATAACATACTTAAAATAAATCAAAGAACACCAAGCAGCAATAACAATAACTGCTGAGTTTGGGAGAGAAAGATGAATTAACTCTTGAGTTTAAAAAAGTAAAAAGTAAAAAATAAAATAAAATAAATAAAACCCTGAGGTCTCTCCTTTCTCTTCCCACTAAGCCTTGCCCCACTCACTGTTGGGTATAGCTATTCCGCATGCTGAGACCTTCTAGGAATCCAGATCCATGTCTATGGTAATTTATTGCTTTACTAACACATGCCTCATTTCCTGTTTATGAACACACCTCCCCTTTGTCCCTGGAGAATCGCCATTCCCTCACTTTTTGTCCCTCTACCAAGAAGCATGTCATTTGAGGATGCTAATGAAGCTTTCTTTGAATGCCTTTTTCTAAACAGTATGTAGATACCTTCTCTACCTCATTTTCTTTCAACATGAAGCTGAGCCTGCGTATGAACATGCACATGTTTTTGTTTTTTAAATTTTATTTTAATTTTTTATTCATACATACAAATTTTATACAATACATAATTCCATACATATATTTTCTACCTTCTTTTACAGCTTAGCTAAATATATTTTATATCCCACCTCAGTGTTCCCCTTTCCCAGAGCCATTTTCACCCTTATATTCTGTCCAATATCTCAATTCCTCCCGTGGAGGTAATTTTCCATCTTCTTTTCTCAATACTTTCTCAATATACTCTTTCCAAATTCCATCAAAATCACTTTTCCCCATAATCCCATTTTTACTTTCATTCTACATGTCAATTTATCATTAATTACTAATTTCCACTCCTTCTTATACAATTCCTCTAATTGTACAGGGGGAGTTTTCCCCCAACATCTTGCTATAATTAATCTCGCTGCTGTAAATGCACATGATTTTGTAAGTAAACCTTTCTCTTTTTTTTAAATTATTAAATAAATTTTATTGGTTAAAAACAAAAAAAAGAGACAATAAAAACAATAACATACAACAAACAGAAAAAAGAATAAGAACATAAAGAACATACAAAAAATAAACCACATGTAAAAACAAACATACAAGACTTTTAAAAAAAGTTTCTTCCTTGCTAAACATGGATTGTTTTTGAGCCTGTGTAAAGTATACTTCGTTTATAGACTTGTGTATAGTCTAATACCATACATTATATCCATCTTTTTATTATTCTTATAAAATAACCATACAATATTACTTAAAATCAATTCTATTACCGTGATTCTCATCTATTACACATTCTAAGCTAATTCAATAATAAATTTGGTTCCTCCTTCTGATTTCCAATAATCTATCAATAATTTCCAATCCTTTTTAAAAGTATCAAATCCTCATTCTTTTATAAGACCCATTAATTTGTCCAGTTCCATAAGGTCATATATTTTTCTATACCAGTCTCTCATGTCAGGAATTTCTTTAGTTTTCAATTTTGCCGCATAAACAGTCCTTGCTGCTGTAATTAAATAAAAAGCCATCTTTCCATAGTTTTTCTCCATATCCTTGTTATCATTCCTAAAAGATACATCAGTGGGTCAAACTTCAGTTGTTTTGAAATATTTTCATCATCTCATCATGTATTTGTTTCCAGTATTTTTTTGCCTCTTGCATCGCCACCATAGGTGGTAAAAAGAACCCACTTTCTTTCCACATTTCCAACAGATATTTGTATGGTTTCTTCTCATTTTTGCTAATTTAACTGGTGTCAAATACCAAGGAAACTGCATTTTATAATTTTACAATTTTCCATACTCTCACCAATGCCTGTCTTAAATAATGGTCATTAAATTTTTTATGCGTTTTGACTTTATCATATATTAAGTAGCCATACCAACCATAATAATAATAATAATAATAATACGATTTATTTCTATACCGCCCCTCTGGCGAACCAATCGAGGCGGTGAACAACAGCAATTTATAACAAATGAAGCAATATATTACAATACATTAAACAATATCAACAACAATATATAAACAAATTAAACAAATTAACCGATATACATTACAGGATTATAGCAACAGAATCAAACAAAATCAATAACAATAAAATCAATGACAATGATAAAAATATACAATTATAAAATGCATAATGGGGCCCAGTAATAGCAGTAATAAAATATACAATGTAAAATACATAATAGGGCCCAGACAATCCCGTAATAAGCGCCGCGCCTCCGAAGCCGGGTGGAAAGATGTTGGACCTATGCAGGGCAGATAGCATATACATTGTTGTATCTCTCTAATTTTAGGTTTTTCTCCTTGTCTAATTTTATCCAATCCATCAGCCAAAAAAGACAGTAATCATAATAATATATTTTCAAATTTGGTAAACCCATTCCTCCTCTATTTATTTCATCTTGCATTAATTTCAACCTTATTCTGGGTTTCCTACCTCCCCAAATGAATTTAGATAAATCACTTTGCCATTTGCGAAAACACTTAACATGATAGGAATAACATGATAGGAATATTCCTATCACTTAACATGATAGAAATATTTTGAAATAAAATTAACATTTTTGGCAATATATTCATTTTTATGGCTGCTATTTTACCCAACAGAGATAAATTTAATTTTTTCCATCTATTTATTTCATTTTTAATTCCAGTCCATATTTTCTCATAGTTGTTTTTAAATAAATCCAAAATTTTGGTAGTAAATTTATCCCTAAGTATTTTACTATTTTTCCTTCTTGGAAGTGTCTTTTATCTTTTAATTCTTTTTTTCTCTACCTTTGTTAAGTTCATCAACAACATTGTCATTTTATCCTTGTTGACTTTTAAACCCATTACATTTTCATATTTTTTCATAATTTCTAAAAGTTTATCAGTTCCTTAATAATAATAATAATAAAATTTATTTATATCCTGCCCTTTGGAAACCCAATCAGGGTTTCTTTTGGACTTGCCAATCCTTCTTTTGGACTTGCCAATGAAACCATCAAGTCATCCACAAAGGACTTTACTTTAAATTCTAAACCTTTAATTTTTATCACTTGAATTTTTTTTCCTGTCGAATTATATTCAACAAGACTTCAAAACTCATTATAAATAATAATGCGGAGAGTGGACATCCCTGTCTAACTCTTTTTTGTATTTTGAAACTTTTTTGTTGATTCACCATTAACCAATATTTTTGCTTCCTGATTTTGGTAAATAGCTTCTATCCATTTTTTATAATTATGACCTATATCTATTTCCTCAAGGATGCTCTGCATAAATATCCAATTTAAATTATCGAAAGCCTTTTCGATATCAAAGAAAAAAAAATGCCAATTTTTTACCTATATTCTTATTATGGTATTCTATTAGATTTATTAAATTTCTAGTATTGTCTTTTATCACTCCCCAGGAGGAAACCCACTTGGTCCTCCTGTATCCATGTTTCTAAATAGTTCTTTAGTCTATCAGCAATGATATTTGTGAATATTTTATAGTCGCAGTTTAGAAGAGAAATCGGTCTATAATTTAGGGGATTTAATTTATCCCTATTTTCTTTCGGGATCAAGGTAATATTAGCTTGCAACCATGATTTGGGAATTGTATTTCCCAATATACTGTTCATAGTTTCTAATAGTGGAATAGCTAATTGATGGGAAAAGATTTTATAGTATTCAGAAATAAAACCATCAGGACCTGGTAACTTACCAGTCTTTAATTTACTTATCACATCTAGTAGCTCCTGAAGTTCTTTTTTTTTTTTAATTTAAATTGTCTTTTTGATTTTCTGATGTTTTTGTCAATTTTTGTTGCTTTAAATATCTTTTTATTTTATTAAATTTATCATCATTATTATGTTCATCTTTATATAAGTTAGAGTAGTAGTCAAGGAGAATTCTCTTGATTTTCTTTTATATTACTCTCAGTTAAAAACTGTCTTAATTCTTTATTGGGGCAGACACGTGGTTTGGGAGAACAAAGGGTGGACTAGTTTCCTGGTCTCACATATATTCTGCTGAAGTTACTCTGCTGATGAGATTAAACTGATCTCTTCTATTTAGGGCTTTTTACTAAAACACAGAAATCCTAACACTCACACCTTCTTTTCTGCAGAGCTCCAGGATTTTAAAGGGATGTGAGTGAACACCATAGCCTATTTCTGCCAAAAGGCAGATATTTGGGGAACAGTGGTGTCACCCCACATTAAGGTGTCACCCAATGTGACCCAAACACTCCACAACCCTTTAGTTGCACCCCTGAATATTGGGACTTCAGAGTTTCTTTTCATCTTGGGGCTGCAGGAGCTGGCCCAATGGAAATGAGCAGTGGTGGGTACAATAGAGAGGTGACGGTAACAGACAATTGAAGATTCCAAAGAGGTGAAACAGTCATTCCCATTCTTGCTTCCATTTCTTACAGCAGAGGTCATAATCCAGAGTCCAAAAAAAAGGAAAACAATCCATTTCATCTGAAACTGACACACAGAAACTGACATTAGTTAATTCAGAAAAAGCTGGGGTAGTGGTGGTAGAAAAAACGGGAAATTTCAGAAGTGTTACTATGGAAGTTGGAGATAAGGGCATTGCCACTCCAATAAAAATTCACCCTTCCCCATAACAAAGAGTAAGAAATTGAAAATTACTCATGCCTAAATGTGTTTTATTTGCTAGCTTCTTTTTTACTTGGTCACTATACCTGTCCCTTTTCTTTAGATGCCTGAACAGTGTTTCTAAATGTTCTACTGAAGTCACAATGCTAGAAAATCTGGCAAGTGGAGAACAATTCCATTGGCAGCAGAATTCTTGAGGGAGGGGTGTCCTTATGTTGAACAAGACTAGAACAACTGAACCCTTTTTAATAGCCTCTACAACACTGGTGGGCATTTAAAACATATACATGTAATTTTGAAATAGTCACTGAAGGCTTTAATAAAAAGCCATACATTGGACTGACACTGGAAAGAAACCAACATTGGCACCAGAGAGACCTCCAGATAAACAGCAGTACCATTCTTTGCTGCACTATTTAACCTTGTTTTTCAAAACCAAAAGAGTATTTCTGGGAATTTCTTGCTTTACTGGGAACCACCTTGAATCACATTCTGGGAGAAAGGTGGGATAGAAATAAAGGGATGGATGGATGGATGGATGTGTGGGTGGATGGACTGTCCCTGCCAAATCAGGACAGTTGAAGGGTGTATATGAGTGGCTAGGATGAGAAAAAATGTTTGCATTCAAGAGCTGGGATAAAAAATTATGAAATAAAACAAAGTTTTGTACTTACTCTTGGCAGCAGTAAGTATTCAGGAAACAATGTCCAATCTTTTTTAAGGGATAACATGGCAAATGCTTGCATTTGCCTCCTACACGTATACACTTTTCATCATCATGCAAAAATGTTGAGTGTCCTACATAAGCAAAAAAAGAGGGTGGTAAGGAATCTATAAAAAGAGCCATAAGGATTTTCAAACTCCCAATAGGCAGTGTGCAAGCGACGTTTTCCAGTCCAGACTCAAATATGTAGGACAGAATGGTAAAGATTATCCATCTATATTGCATAGTATAAATCTCTGCCTGCATAGTTACATATTAATTGTTATATACAACACTTGAGTTGAGTGGTAGTATTGTGGAACTGAACTGAGATGCCCAGTGTGAAATCAAATGCACACCAAAATCTGAGCAACATGAGTCTATGCATCCAGGTGCAATGTGCATTTGCCACAGTGTCCATTTGCATGTGCAATGGCAGCTCATGTGCAATTTTAACTCTAAAACCTTGGGCTGAATGTGGATGTTCCTAGGCAGACAAAAACATGCAGTTACTTCTATAAGATAACTTGTCTATACATGACACCTATATGATTCTGACCTCTCCCCTTTTTTTTAAAAAAAAATCCTTCTTCCCAGATCCCTGCTATTTTATTTTATTTTATTGGTCTTATTAGTTGGGCACGCAATGGAGGAGTAAAATGGAGGAGTAAATGGTAAACATCAGCTTCTTGACTTAAAAAGACACTTTAAAAAGTAACTTCCACCCTATTACCTGTCAAGCCTCAGTAAGGGATGCTGTCACTGGGCAGGGGGACAGAAATTCAGAGGAAGCAGTAACTGGCCTAGGCTTTGGGGGGGAAAGAAAACTCTTTTGAAATCTCTTTCTTCTCTTTCCCTTTGAAGTAAAAAGAAAAAAGAAAAGAAAAAAGCTGCTTCCTTCTCTTCCTCTGAAGTACTTCTTCTTCCCCTCTCCACCAGTAAAGAAAAGCCACAGTATTCCCTTTTGGGAAAGAGGGGAGACAATTCAGAGAAAGCAGCAAGTGGTCTAGGCTTTGCAGGGAAAGAAATATCCTTGGAAATCTCTTCCCTTTGTTTCTTCCCTTTGGAACAAAAAATGCAACCATTCCCTCCACTTTTGAAATGCCTCCCCTTCATTTCCTTCCCCACTAGTTAAGAGAAGCCACTCCATCCCCTTCCAGGGTTTCACAGCTGTTTGAGATGGACACAAATGACAAGATATATGACAAGATATACACACATAAGCCACACTTATGAATATGTAAGCCACTAAGAAGATCCTCCCTCCATGTTCTGATCATTACAATAATTACTTGTCCCATGCTTGTGCTACAAGTTCATTAACAAATCCATTTTGCTTCTCTAGCCACAGCATCATAGTCACTCATGGTTCTCAAAAATATGAACCTCACTGTTTATAATCTGGAATGGGGCAGGGAGGGGGGTAGTTTTACAGTAATAGATTGGGCCTCCACCACTTCAGTATCAGCATGTTGCTGCGGTAGTCTACCTTTGCTTGGGTTCATCTTTGTTAGCTGGAGTAGTAATAGCAACATGTCAAATTGCTGAGATGTATTGATATCAGAGAGTCCCATGTTTGCTTGTATGTTGTCCTTCAACTCTAGCCAGAAAACGTGGACTGGACTCATTAGAAAGGCAACAAACATCCTTCCACTACAGCACTTAGCTTTTTAAAAATGCATAAAATCCACAAATCCAAGCCATGAAATTTGTACAAACTGTGCAGAATCAATGAACCTGTACAATATCTCTAATTGTATAAATATAATACTGCAGAACCTCTGTGTGTGTGTGTAATGTGCCTCAATATCCTGGTTTTGTTATCCCTCCTGTCTGGCTTCAAAGATGTCAACAGACATTACTCTGTCATGTACTAACAGTCACAAAGACTACAAATAAGCCACCTCGATTGCTGAGCAAAGGGGCGGGTTATAAATAAAATGTATTATTATTATTATTATTATTATTATTATTATTATTAAATATAGTCATAGAATCATAGAAGTCGAAGACACCTCAAGGGCCATCAAGTTCAACCCCATTCTGCCATGCAGGAAGACACAAAGCATTCCTGGATGGCCATCCAGCCTCTCTTTAAAACTCTGCCACACTCCAAGGCAGCAGCTCCCTGGTCACTGTTTTAAATATTAGCATATATGACCTAATGCACTATTTTTAAAAGTCCTTCAAATATATTCATAGCATCTTCTATTTTGGGAAGTTTGGAAATGAAGGAAATTACCAAGAGGGCTTTTGGACATGCTGTACTTAACAAATCAGAATAAATGAAGCTGACAGCCCAATTAATTATGAACAAAGTTTTTGTGGGTTTTTCGGACTGTGAGGCCATGTTCTAGAAGAGTTTTTTTCTGAAGTTTTGCCAGCATCTGTGGCTGGCATCTCTAAATCAGGAAGAGTCATAGAATCATGGAATGATAGGGTTTGAAGGAAGATCAGGGGTCATCTAATCCAACCCCCTGACATGCAAGAAAACACAGTTAAAGCATTCCCAAGAGATAGCCATTTATAGATCTCCAAAGCAGAGTCCACCACTTTTCAAGGACAATTATTGCATTATTTAACACTCTTACGGTGAGGGGCAAGGAGAAAAGGACTTCGTAGTGTTTAGCTGTTCCTAATGTTTAGAAGTTCCAACCAGCGTAGATGCATCAGTCAATATTTGCATAAATTCCATCTTCCCAAAGGTCTATTTCAGTTGGGACTAACAATATGATTCGGACCATCATTTCTACATCCCAACCTTTTCTCCATACATGCCTACCTGGATTTATCAGGCATATCTTCCAGATCTTTTATTTTGATTGGTTTCAACTGAGTTTATGTAACTTACCCCGAGCAGCCATGACTGTTATGAATAGAATAAAGGAGAAAACATAAAGAATCTTCATGGCAAGAAGTTGTCTTCAGTATCACTAAGGGAAAGGAGATATCAGGCAAATGGGATAATGGTAAAAATGCTGGCCTTTCAGCCAGGTCCTACATGCTTTAGATATTGCTGACAGTTCCTTCAGATAAAAAGTTGTCTGTTGTGTAAAAAATATATATATATATCCAAATCACTCCTTATAAAAAAATTAAAATATCTATCTATCTATCTATCTATCTATGATGCGGCGGTTTGAGTGTTGGACAATGACTCTGAGATCAGAATTCAAACCCCAGCCCAGTCACAGAAACCCACTGGGTAACTTTGGGCAAGTCACACACTCTCAGCTCCAGAAAACCCCATGAAAGGTTTTCCTTTGAGTTACCGTAAGTTCAAACGACTTTAAGACACACAGCATCTAGTTAGCTAGCTGGCCAGCTATTTCTATGCCACCCCATAACCAAGGATCTCCAGTGGCTCACAATAATATCAGTTTTGTTTTTCTCATGTGCTTTCAAGTCATTTCTGACTTATGGTGATCTAAAGTGAACTTATCATGAACTCTTTTTTTTTTTTTTTTTGGCAAAAATTGTTCACAGGGACTTTGCCATTGCCTTACTCTGATCCTAAAAGAGTGTGACTTACCCATGGTCCCCCAGTGGGTTTCCATGGCTGAAGGGTGATTTGAACCCTGATCTCCCAGAGACCTAGATTGCATCTGCACTATAGAAAGAATGCAGTTTGACACCACTTTAACTGTCATGACGCAGTGCTATCAGATCCTGTTTTTGTGACAACAAGAGCTCTTTGACACAGAAGGCTAAATATCCCACAAAACTTCAAATCCCAGAATTCCACAGCATTGAGGATGGTGACCCTATGGATAAGACATCTCCAAGACTCTGTGTCTTGTACTGTTCTGCTTAGATGCTATAAATTCATATCTGTGACTTTCTTAATAGAGTCCATCCATCTAGCATGAGGTCTTCCTCTCTTTCTTTTTGTTTCCCTCCAACTTTCCTAGCATTATTGTCTTTTCCAATGATGCATGCCTTCTCATGATGTGGCCAAAATATGACAGCCTCAACTTAATATTCTTGGCTTCCAGGAAGATGTCAGGCTTGAGCTGTTCTAAGACCCACTTGTTTGTCCTTTTGGCTGTCCATGGGATCCTCAACACTCTTCTCCAGCACCGCATCTCAAATGAGTTTATTTTCTTTTTATCTGCTTTCTTCACTGTCCAATTCTGTACATGGTAATTTGGAATAAAATGGTTTCAACAATTCTAACTTTAATGCTATGTTATATATCTTTTCTCTTTAGGATCTTGTCTAGTTCTTCCATAGCTGCCCTCCCCATCTCTAGTCTTCTTCTGATTTCTTGACCGCAGTTCCTGTCCTGATCAATGTTTGATCCAAAGCATGGGAAGTATGGTACTCTTTTACTATTTCAATTTCCTCATTGTCTAGGATGGATGTGGTTCTTATTTTTGTTGCCTTTATGTCCAGCAGTAAGCCTTCCTTTGCACATTCTTCCTTGATCTTCCTTAGTAGTATACTATCTTTCTTAGTAATATACTTACATACTTAGCTATGTAAAGTATATGTAAAGTTACATGATGTGCACCTTGATAAAGGAATCCATCAATCTTTTTTTATTTTCCCTTTTGCTGCTCTTAATTTGAATGTTAATTTTTCTGAAGTATATGAACTATATTTTTTAGACATTTTTGTACTGAGAGGTCTTCTAATTATTTCCAACCTTGTAGCACTTAACATAAAATGCTCTAAGATTTTTGTTTGACAGATTTTCATTTCAAATATGAAAATAGGCAGTAATACTCCTCTAAAATGAACTTTTTTGACCTAACATTTAAGCCATGGTTCTTTACTTTCTACTTTTAACATTCAAATGGAACACTCCCAAGCACATTTTAAAAAAAATCTGACTGAACTGGGAACTATTTGATTCATAATGCAGCTTTTTCCAAATATAAATCAGAAATATACCCAAGATTTTTGCCATTGGAAACCCAGAATGAAAACCTCTGAAGGACTCTTGTTCCTGTTCTGTCATGAAGTGTTGAAAGGATTTCCAGTTCCCAAACCAGCAACAACATAAAGATAATGGTGGTTAAACTGAAGAAATTTCCTACACATACTTACCAAGATATGGAAAGACTATGATCCTCTAGCCTAGATTTCCTGCTTATTATTACTCCTTTTTCATAGTAATATTCATATGCCCAGTTATAGCCATTCTGAAGTAATTCCACCCATACAAGATATATGATATTATTATCCCACTCAGAAAAAAAATGCTCATCTTTGAGCTGGAATTTACCATCTTAAGCAAATTATCTTCACCCACGTCCGTGAGCCAAGATGTGCCCATGTTCTTTTTAGTCATCTACTCCACATTCAGTTTATTCAGATAAAGGAACATCTTAGTTATTTTTCTGCCTACATCAACTGCACCAAAAATAAGAAATGTTAGTCTGGGAGTGGGAAGAATAGCTATGAAAGAACTAGACAAGATCATCAAGTGCAAAGACATAAAACTCAACACTAAAGTCAGGATCATCCAAGCCATTAAATTTCCCTTCACTGTGTATGGATGTGAAGTTGGACTCTGAAGAAAGCAACAAGAAGAAAATAAACTCATTTGAGATGTGGTGCTGGAGAAGGGTGCTGAGAATACCAGGGACAGCCAAAAAGGCAAACAGTTCCTTGAACAGATCAAACCTAAACTTTCCCTGGAAGACAGGATGAGGATGCCTAAATTGAGCAAAGCAAAGCAAAGCAGCTTCATTTATATACCGCTTCATATCGCACTAAGGGATGTCTAAGCAGTTTACAACTATAAGCTCATTGTCCCCCAACAGCTGGGTACTCATTTTAGCGACCTCGGAAGGATGCAGGCCTGAGTTGAGCCTCAGCCCTGGCCGGTATTGAACTCGCAACCTTGTGGTCTATGAGTGAGTGGCTGCAGTACAGGCATTTAACCACTGTGCCACTAGGAGAATGTGGAGTAGATGACAAAAAACTAAATTGGGGCTGTCATAATGTGAAGTCATAGGCTTTCATGGCAGGCATCCATAGTTTTTTGTGGATTTTTCAGGCTGTGTGGCCATGTTTTAGAGGAGTTTCTTTCTGACGTTTCACTAGCATCTGTGGCTGGCATCTTCAGAGCACTCTTCTAAAACATGGCCACACAGCCTGAAAATCCCACAAAAAACTATTGAGGCTGTCATACTTTGGCCACATCATGAGAGGGCATGACTCACTAGAAAAGACAATAATGCTAGGAAATAACAGATATACTTGCAAAAGACACAGGAGAAACTCTTAGTGGCTGCTTCAGGGCTGTAGAACTCCCTCCCCTGGGAGGCTTGGTTGCCCCCCCCCTTCTTTCCTTCTGTTGGCAGCCAAATACCTTTTTATTTAGCCAAGCCTTTGGCTTATCAGTCATGTGGCAGACAGGGGTTTTAATGACGTTATCCTATGTTTTCATATAATTTTGGATTCTATTGCACCCACAAAGTAAAATATATTAGGGGAATTTTAATAGCTCAAATTAATAGCAGTGAGATGGCCAGGGTAACATTGGCTGGGACATAAGTCTTTGTATACTGGTTCCAAAAAACTAGAACTCCACTGTACTAATTGCAACTCAGTTTTATTAACAACAAAGGAGTAAATCACAATTAGCATCCCCACACACACATACACAAAAGAACTAATGAAATTAAAGGTAGTAGCTTGTAGCAAGGTTGAGGAAAGGCAATACTTTACTAGTCCAGAAGCCAGGCTCCAATCTGGAACAAAGCTAGGAGCTGAATGTGACTCAGTCTGCTGTCTGTGTAACACAGACAGCAATACTGAATCTGACAGAGTTTCTGCCTTATTGCATACTGTACCAAATTGCTATTGTTCAGGCACGTGTATTTATAGCAAGAAATGGATCTTGGAGCATTGTTTCAGAAGTTAAATGGCTTTTCCAAAAATTAAATGACTTTCCCAGGAGAGAAGAATAGAATGAGATATGCAAGAATGACCAGAGAATCAGCATAAATGTCCTCAGATGAAAAAGAGTTTCATTTCCAGAAGGAAACTCCCTTTGTCTGTTGTATGCAAACAATTTCCAAGTCCAGCTCACTTACACCATTCCCATAGTAAAGGGATTATGCTGACACCAATCTTGAGAGATGCCATTTTGGCTAAGTGCCATGGGCTTCTTCCATGCTGAGTCATCTGGCTGGTTTCCTGCACTGGAGAGCCCCCTTTTGGTCACTTGCCTAAAACATCCTTTTTGGAGATAGAATTGATATCAAAAGTCATAGAGTGGTGAATGAGAGTTGGATCTTAGATTACAATATCCAATGACATTAGACGGGTGATTTTATATTTATTTGTCCTTGCTAAATAGTTTCATTTTAGCCTAGCAGTTCAAGACCAGGAGGACCCTAGGTAAGCAAACTTTATTTTTACCAACATGCTTGTACTGTTCACATAACCATTAGGATGGGAAAATAGGTCATACATGTATATTTTCTTTCCTTTGTTTCATTTCCCCCTATATAACATCATGATTCATCCCACACCAAGAGACCCATTAGCCATCCATGGGAATCTGCAATGTGATGGAAAATTTCAGCAATCTCTCTTCCTTCCTTCTTTGCTGTTTAGAGCTATTGAGATTTTAGATAGCATAGTATTTCCTGGATGTCAAACTCTGCTGTCTTTTCTCATTTAAAATCTCCCATTTAAAGGTACAGTTTTAATTTTATCAGTTGTTTATGTCATAACTATTGCCATTTCATTCAGTGATATATGGAATTATGATTTATGAGTAACATTAGGGCAGAAAAAAACATTACTAAGGATTCTGTATGGTGTAATATGGAGGAAGTCAATGGAAGAGGTGAGACCATAAGTTACTGCATTGGGTGACACCAACATTAGTGATGCCACTGGTCCTGGTCAAAGTTTGGAACAAGAGGATTGCAACTCAAGAGCACAACAATGGATTCAATCTACAGGAGAAGTGATTCCATCTAAACATTAGAAAAGACTTTCTGATGGTGAGAGCTATTCAACAGTTGAATATAGTGCCTTGAAGAGTGGTGGAGTCTCCTTCTTTGGAAGTTTTTAAATGGAGGCTGGATGACCATCTATCGGGGGGGGGGGGTCATTGTGTCTTCCTGCATGGCACAATGGGATTCGACTGGATGCCCCTTGGGGTCTATTCAAACTCAATCATTCTTTTATTCTATTCTATTCTATGATTCTAACTCCCAAAATCATTCATGTGGTGTAAAACAGGAACAACCCCTATATTGAATGTTATCAGGGGTGTTTTCATTGTGTCTTCCTGCATGGCAAGATGAAGCTGGACTGGATGGCCCTTGGGATCTATTCCAGCTCTATCATTCTTTTATTCTATTCTATGATTCTACCTCCCAAAATCACTTGTGTGGTGTAAAACAGGAACAACCCCTATATTAAATGTTATATGTTTAAAACTCTGACCTGTGTTCTCTGCTCAGAGGCAGACCAATTGCATCTACATTGGACTTAATTGCACCAGTGTGTGAACACAACTTTGTGAGAACCATGGCCAAGCAGTAAGAAGGAAAGAAATAAAGGAATCTATATCTGAACTGTGTAAACTGGATTCCACCCCACCCAATCTTTGGAAGGTGATAAGGTAGAAGCAGTTGCAACAATGTGGAGAGCTATGCAATGGGAGAGTGAAAAAATGTGTGGGGATCTCAGTGACTGATCTTATTCTATTTCTTGCTGCGTCTTTTTGAAGGAAACTTCAAGTGCTCAGCAATTCTTCTAACTTCAGTCCCATGAATTTCTGAAACACAGAGACATGGCTCAACTTAAACACAGGCTATACATGAAGTGATTCACCTAGACTGCTACTAAACTGCAGAACTAAGGCAGTTTGACACGACTTTAGCTATCATGGTTCCATCCTGTGGATCCCTGGGAATTGTAGTTTGCACCAGAGCTCTCTGACACAGAAGGCTAAGGGCCTTTGCAGACTGCCAGAAATAGTGCACATTAAATTGAGGCACTGCCCTGGCTCAGTGCTAGGGAGTCATGGGAATTGTATTTTTTTCTGGGACATTGAGCTTTCTCTGTCAGAGAGCTCTGGTGCCACAATAAATTACAATTCCCATGATTCCCTAGCACTGAGCCAGGGCAGTGCCTCAATTTAATGTGCAGTATTTCTAGCAGTCTGCAAAGGCCCTAAATATCTCTCAAGACTACAAATCCCAGAATTCCATAGCATTGAACCATAGCAGTTAAAGTAGTGTAAAATTGGATTGCTTCTACAGTGTAGATGCAGTTCGAAATACCCTAAAAGGCAACAGATCCCATCTGATCTTGGCAGCTAAATAGGGTCAGACCTGGTTAGTACTTGAATGGGAGACAGCCAAGGAATACCAAGTTATATTTCAGAGGAAGATACTGGCAAAAACACATCTGGGTATTCGTTGGCTAAGAAAACCCTATGGAATTCATGAGGTTGCCACAAGCCAACAGGCAATTTGAAGGCCCATAAACACATGCATGTAAGAAGAGAAAGCTCCGTCAATTGACATTTTTAGACAGCTTTAAAAAGGCTGTCAAGACAGATCTCTTCTGGCAGGCCTTTCCAGAATAATTAATCCTGGCCTCAGCAACGCCCCCCCCCCCCGAGAAGTTCTCAGGTTCCCCTTTGAAAATCTAATGACAGCTACAGCTGCTGTTCTATATTGTTGTACATTTATTGATGGGTTTTAATTGTTAATTTTTTTAAAAAATATAATTTTTAATTGGTTTAATAATTTTTAAGGGGGGGGGAGGGAATCTGATTGTGTTGTATTTTATATTGTATTTTTACTGTTATTATCCTCCCCGATTGGTCTCAAAGGGGCAGGATATAAATTTATTATTATTATTATTATTATTATTATAGAAAAAAGAGACACTGAGGGTATTACTGGTGGGAATATGATTACTACCATACGAGCAGTGGAAGCAGATGATTCCTATGTTACTGGGGTAGTAAATCTGCTATGGGTTTCAGCCTAAATTTTAAAGCTATTGAGGGTGCTGAGTGTATTTTAGGGATAATGTTCAAGCTAAAGCCTGCAGCAGATTAACCACTCTCCTGAAGCCTTCAGTTACAGCTGGTCATGGAGAAAAGGTTCTCCTGCTGATTCCTTCCCAAATCTTATCCCTGGTTGCATTGCACTGTCTTTTCTTGGCTAGCTTCTCATCTATTATTCTCCTGTTTATACTTCTTCATAGGAGCTGATCAAAATGTGACTTTTTCTGCAATTCATTCTACACATTGTGCTGAATAAAGAGGTAAAATACTGTGCTGCTAACCTCAGATCAGGGCTTAGAAAGTTGCTTTAAAAACAAAGTAAAAAGTAATTAGTTATAACTACCAGAACTAATCACAATTATCTATCCACAGAAATAGTTAGCTGCCATATCAGTTTTACTGTTGTGCTGCTTAAAAGTGCAAATTGAGTCCACTTTAAATGCCCTGGCTCAGTGCTAGGGAACCATGGGAATTGTATTTTTTTCTGAGACATTGAGCCTTCTCTTGCAGGTTGCAGACTGCCAGAAATAGTACAAATTGAGTCCACTTTTAGGGTTAGGGTTAGTCCTAGGGAATCATGGGAATTGGTTTTTTTTCTGAGACATTGAGAGCTCTGGTGCCACAATAAACTACAGTTCCCATGATTCCCTAACCCTAACCCTAACCCTAAAAGTGGACTCAATTTGCACTATTTCTGGCAGTCTGCAACCCCTCTCTGTCAGAGAGCTCTGGTGCCACAATAAACTCCAGTTCCCATGATTCCCTAGCACTGAGTCAGGGCAGTTAAAGTGGACTCAATTTGCACTATTTCTGGCAGTCTGCAAAGGCCCTAAGATAAGCTATTTTGAGTTACTTCTCAAATTCTCAGTATTTTTCATTTAGCAGCAGAAGGTACCACTTGATGCAGCACTTGAACCCATGATATTCATCCCTTATCATTTAGTGAAGTCACAAACCCATAAGTCTAAACATGCACAAGGTGCTGCATATAGAAATACACTTCCACAAACATGAACCGAGTACAATCATTCTGTAGTGTAGTGGACAAAAATATTCAACTGCTTATGTGGAGGAACTTACACACACAAATATAAGCACCACCTATACTTTTCAAATTTTTTTCTGATTTATTATTTGTTTTGTAGAAGGGGAAGCTGGATTTAGGAACTGGGATAAGAAAATATATATGTAGAGTTTCCTTACATTACACTTACCCTTTGCAACACACCTCTTTACTATTACATTTGCCAATCTTTTTTGCAAGGAAGCACTCCTTTTTTTCACATCTACCACCAGCATCTAAACACTGGAAAGCATCATTAATCTCTTTCATGCACCCTGTAGAAGCAAAGAAGAGCTAGTCAATTTTCCCCCTCAATAAAACATGAAAATATTTTCTTGGGCAGCTACAAATACCACGGATTGCCGATAGATAGATATAGATAGATAGAAAGATAGATAGATGATAGATAGATAGATAGATAGATAGATAGATAGATAGAGGTCATAAGGGCAAAACTGAGGCTCTTATACTTTGAACACACCATGAGAAGACATGGTTCATTAGAAAAGGTAATAAAACTTGGCAACATGGAAGGCAGTAGGAAAAGAGCACAGCCACATTGCAGATGGATTAACTGAATAGTATAAGCTATGGTCCCAAATTTTCAAGACTGAAAGTACTAGAGGCTTCTCCACTCTCTATTTAAGATGTTTGGATGAACTGCCACTATTATTACTCAAAAAGCAAGAAAATGTCCTGGCACCTTCTGATAAAAGATAAACATTTCCTCCTTTCCTTTCAAACTTCCTTGCATCAGGGCTGTGGAGTCCTACTAAACTACTTGGATAAGTTCTAAGTTCCTCTTTGACGCTTTGTGCACTCAGGTTTTCTGCAAATTATGGTGACCCTATGGACTTTATCACATGGGGCCAAATCCTGACAGAATCCAAAAGGAATCCCGACCTAATACGTATTATTTTTCCGTGTTTACATACGACATCACACAGAACCCCGACAGAACCTCAACACAATGCAGCATGATCTGAGTTCTTTTGTACTTCGGTTTCTTCAGGAAGTACAATTGCGCAACGGGATTCATTTCGCTTTTACCGTAAGTATGGTCACCCAATACGTATCGCCAAATACTTATTGGGGAGCATTTCCCCATAGCGCCGCCTCTCCAAGGGGGCCTCCTCGGAGAGCCGATCCGACGCAGGGCCGGCGCTCCAAGGAGGACCCCTTTGGAGAGCCGGCCCTGCATTGGATCAGCGATGCCCCGACTCCACCCCCAGGTTGCTCTTTTGGCTGACCTGTATTGCCCCAGAGTCACAATGGACAGAAATATAGTCCAAACATTAGATGTAACTACAAAGATGAAGCTATTTTTGTAGCTACATCCAACACCCCCTGCCTAGCAAAAAAGTCCACATCTTCATCAAGACAACATCCCAACCAAAGATTTTTTGAGATGCTGCTGATAAAAGTACTGGGGAATGTGCTGCGGGTGCTACAAATAAGAGCATTGCAGTGCTCTCCTAGTTGAGGGGCACACTGAGGACATCTGGAGAGACTCCCTTGAGGTTCTGATTACTTTTCACAAGGTGACCTAGAATTGGGAAAGTGCTGTAGATGCCAATTCCCATTACCCCAATCTGCTGCATTTTCAGGGATCCTTTGGGTGGGATACTCCTTGGCCGAAGAGGGAGTTTGGAAGGAGGTCACATTTCACCATTAACAACTGTAATTATGAGACCCTAAGTCCCATTTATGATCTCATAACTACTGAACAGGATGCCAGTTATTGTCAAGAGGCTTTGTGGAGCTAAAGGCATTGCCCTTTAGCCTATTGCTTTTGGAGATCTCTCACTCACATGGGGACTCTACAGACAGCCCTTTAGGCCGTCCTGGAGGCAGGGATGGGGAGAGGCAGCTGCATAGCGGCTGCCTCAACCTCTCCCCGAAGACGTCATCATACATGATGCATGCCATCAGGACATCCTTTCAGCACAGCGTCTTGATGCACTGCACTAGAAGGGGTGCAGAAGAGCCACACAGTGGCTGTTTGGGTGTCCTTTTTGCCAGCTCTGAAAGGACCAGCATTTTGCCACTCCTTTCAGGGCTGGGAAATGGGTGGATTGGGGCTGAGGCATGGGGCAGCCTTGGCACCAATCCTCCGCTTCCCAGGGCAGCCCATGGCAGCCCGTCTACATCCCCCCCATGGTCATCATCAAGCAAAGTTGACTTGATAACAAACAACAATTTTGAAGATCATCCTTTTTTTACTGTGAACAAGAGAAAAAAAGGGCTAGAATTTGGATGCGGGTTCAAATTGACTTCAGGTGTCAGCAACTTTACTTGCTGTAGCTCCATCCTGTGTAATCCTAGGATTTGTAGTTTTGCAAGCTCTTTAGCCTTCTCTGCCAAAGAGTTATGATGCGTCACAAAATTACAGATTCCAGGATTCTACAGGATGAAGCCATGGTGTCACACTGCATTATTTCTATAGTGTACATGCACCTTTTGAAGAGCATCTTCAAGAGCCTAAATGAAATTTCCAGCAGAGGTGAAGCTTGCTACCACCCTTCTCAGTGCAACCAACCAACCAACATGCATATCTATCTAGGATATATTCCCAAAACAACACACACCTCCCTTTAATTCCTCCCAGTAAGTTTAAACTCAGCTTACCTGGAGCAATAAGGAGTGCCATGCACAGAATCAAGGAGACCATCATATAATATGTCTTCATGACAGAAAAGTGTTGTTGACCTCAGTATAACTAAAAGAGGGACAAAATAAAAAACAAGGTTTAAAAGTGGCAATGCAGATTGGTAGGCAGCAAATTCACCAACATTTTTGAATGGCTCCCAATTCCTGTATTTTAGAAATGGCAAGTTTTTACTTCAAATTAAATAAGAGCAAATTTGCCTCTTTTTATTAAACATATTTATTTACAACATCTTAAAAACAAAACATCAAAAATGACAGCTCTTGAACAAGCACAGTAGAATGATTATAGGAATATCACAAATGAACTACAAGTTGAGCATCCCTTATTTGGAATTCCAAAATTCAAAATATTCAAAAATCCAAAATTGTCCACATGGATGGCTGAGATAGTAAAACCTTTGCTTTCTGATGGTTCAGTGTACACACACTTTGTTTCATACACAAAATTATTTAAAATGTTATGTATATAATTACCTTCTGTCTATGTTTATAAGGTGCATACAAAACTTAAATTAATTCTGTGTTTAGGCTTGGAGCTCATTTCCAAGATATCCTATTATGTATATGCAGGGGTTTGGACCATACCAGGTGACACCTTAATAGGGGGTGACACCACTGCTCCTCAAACATCTGAGTTTATGTAGAAACAGGCTGTGAGATTCACCTGTGCCCCATTACAAGGCTGAAGAAATGGCATGAATGGAATGAAGCTCAGTGGAAGGAGATGGGAGAGACCCCACCTTTTAAAAAAAAATTACAATTCCATATTTCAATTTTTTTTAATTTGAAAAATTTTATTTAAAAAAATTCTTTAAAAACATCACCTTCTACTGAATTTTCACTCTAGTCACATTAAACCATGTATATGTAAATAGAAATTAGTTTCAACAGGGAGAAGTGTAAGGTACTGCAATTATGGAGAAAAAAATGAGATGCACAGATATAGGTTAGGAAACACCTGGATTAACAAGACTATGTGTGAAAAGGATCCAGGAGTCCTAGGGGGGAAGCAGACGGGCGGGCGTGGGCTGCCCCGGGAAGCTGCGCCGTGGGGCCGAGGTATCCCCACACCTTGGCCCCACGGTGCAGCTTCACCACCCCTGGAAGGAGCGCTAAATTAGCGCTCCTTCCACAAGTCGCCGAAGGTGTGCCGCAAAAGGCTGCTGGCGCACCTTCGGTGACTCTTCCGCTGTAGCGTGTGCGAACGCTGCAGCGGGAGGTCCTCCTTGGAGTGCTGGCCATGCAGAGGGCCAGCTGCTCCGAGGACGACCTGGGGAAGGGGTTGGGCCGCCCATCGTGTGGCTGCCCCTCCCCTTCCCTGCCCCCAAAACGGCTCTTTATGCCATCTGCTTCCCCCCCTAGTAAACCACAAGTAGAACATGAGTCACTGCAGCTAAAAGAATGAATGCAATTCTAGGCTGCATCAAAAGAAGTATAGTGTCTCTAGAGTAAGGGAAGTAACAGTACCACTCTGTTCTGCTTTGGTCACACTTCACCTGGAATACTTTGCCCAGTTCTGGGCTCCACAATTGAAAAAGGATGTTGAGAAGCTAGAGTGTGTCCAGAGGAAACCAACCAAAATGGAAACCATGCTCTATGAGGAGCAACTTAGGGAGCTGGGTATGTTTAGCCTGGAGAAGAGGAGGTTCAGAGGTGATATGATAGCCCTGATTAAATATTTGAAGGGATGTCACATTGAAGGTGGAGCAAGCTTGTTTTCTGCTTCTCCAGAGACTAGGAACTGGAACAATGGATGCAAGCTATAGAAAAAGAAATTCCAGCTCAACATTGGGAGAAACTTCCTGACAGTGAGAGCTGTTTGACAGTGGGACACATTCCCTCAGAGAGTGGTGAAGTTCACTTCTTTGAGGTTTTTAAACAGCGGCTGGATGGCCATCTGCCAGGAGTGCTTTGATTGTGTGTTCCTGCATGGCAAAGGGTTGGACTGCATGGTCCTTGAGGTCTCCTCAGAATCTATGATCTTTGATTCTATTGTAATTTAAAGGATAATTTTAAGTTTCTCAGTTGTTCATGTCACAACTATTACCATTACATTTAGTAATATATGGGAATTACAATTTGTGAGTAACATTAGTACAAAAAACATTACTAAGGATTCAGTATGTTATGTTATCGGAGGAGATTTCTGTGGATAACACCATGAGTTACCGCACTGGGTGACACCAACCGTAATGACACAATGCTCAAGAACACGAAGAAAAAGAGAAGGGGAACAAAGAAGGCAACAGAAAATGTAGAAGAAGCTGCTTCACAAAGCAGGTTTTACTGCATGCTATGGAAGAGTAGCAAGGAACTAAAAATCTACTACCATTTTTGCTAGTAGTCACACTTTAGTGGAATATCTGGGGCCTTTCATTTTTCACAAAGTTCTATGATTCCACTTTAATTTCAATGACTGTATACTAGAGAATCCTAGGATTTGTAATTTTGTGGAACATTAGAACTCTCTGATAGAGAATTCTGTATATTTCATGAAATCCACAGATTCCATAGGTTGGAACTAGAGTACTTAAGGTGGAATCAAAGTGCTATAACTTTATAGTGTGAAAGGGTCTCTAGCCTGGTTAAACAAAGATTTTCTTTCTACATATAAGTACATTTAAGTTAAATACTGTTGGGGAGAGGAATGACAGCTCCAGAAGTCAGTTCAATAACAAAGTAGCTTGCTTGGGGAAAACAGGCACAGAATTCCTTGGATTATTTCAAAGGAACAATGGGTGGACATCTGCAGAATGTTTAGACATTTTGTATGCTCATCCCATCAACGTTCAACAATAGGAATAAATGTAGGTTACATATAGGGAACAGAAGTTAGGGGCCATTCTGGTGTTCCATCAACTGCTCACCATAAAGATACATCAAAGAGAGTTGTTATCATGGGGGTTATTTCAGATAAAAAGATTCTGTGATGCCCTTTCCCAAGGCTGGTCATTCTCTCCCAAAACCCAGGCTGGGGAAACTTAACCAAAGGAGCTGTGATACATGCCTAGCAAGCCAAAGAGAATGAAGAGATTATTGCACCGCTAATAAAACTGGTTCACCTGGGCCAGCTTAAAATTTAAAATGGGCAGCATCCTGACGTTATCAGAAGGATTTAGCTGCCGAAATCACCATCCAGGTCCAGTCCGAGTCCATCTCTGCTCGCAGGGGTGCTCAGTGAGCCTCTTTTCGAAGCCAGGAATTTTCCAGCTTAAGGAAATGGCCGCCACAGTCAGGGGTGGACCCAGGCTGGACCCAGGTGGTGATTTTGGCACTAAATCCTTCTGATAACATCAGGATGCCACCCATTTTAAATTTTAAGTCAGCTCAGGTAAGCCAGTTTCATTAGTTGTGTGATAATCTCCACCTGGAATGAACTCACAATAGCTACATTTATTGTGACAATTACATAGAGTATAAGGGTAAGTAGTAAGAACTCAGGAAGAACCAAATTGGATTAGACTACAGATCTACTGTATCTAGTCCAATATTCTGATCCCACAATCCATACTCGACTACTTGTTGGAAGCATACAAGCAGGACATAAGTGCAATAAATCAACAAGATACATACAAACCAACACAGCATGCAATCAGACAATAGTTGTGCTTGGTCATTATCTAAGAATCAAGCTAGTTATAGGTCATCCCACCCACCCACTATCAAATGTGTACAAAATGTGTGCCCGCTACCAAGTATAGAGATGGTGCGTAAGACCCTCTTGAGTCAAATAGAAGTTAGGAGGAACATGTGAAACCAGGAGGGGGGGGGATTTTAACCAGTCTAATAATGCAGTTTGACATTATTTTAACTGTCATGGCTCCATCCTATGCAATTTGGGGTTTTGTAGTTTGTTGTGGCACCAGAGCTTTCTGATAGAGAAAGCTAAATATTTCACGAAACTACAAATTTCAGAATTCCATAGCATTGAGCCATTGCAGTTAAAGCGATTTTACTGAATTATTTATGCAGTATAGTGTCAGGAGAGGTGGGCTGCCTCAGAGGCCTTCTCTCTGAGGAAGATCCTTTTGTTAAGGATCCAAAGTTTATGGATCTACCTGATGGGTAACAGCACAAAGATAGAATGAGTGGCGGAAATGGATAACAATGTTACGAAAAAGGAGCAAAGATGCCTTGAGGAGTTATGAGGAGAGAGCAGAAAAGGGAACTGTTCTTTGTATAGTGGTAGTTTAGGAGACAGAGAGAAGGCTTCAGCAAAGTTAGAGGAGAAGAGGGAGAGAAAGAGAGAGAAGGCTTCAAGCATAGTTACCACTCTTGAAGTTTAGATGTGCTGTCTTTAGGAGGTTTGAGACTTTCCAGTTCAGTACCCAGCTAAAAATGAACCCTCTCCTTGAAGACAGCTCTTTTTATGCTAAGATTTTACTGTAGGCTTACCTGAGATTGCTTCATTTTTTTATTACTTCCTTACCTCTGCATCCCATTTTCCCTCTGCTATCTAAAACCTTCAAGATCCCTAATCTGGTCCCTAATCTGGTGAAGCAAGCCTACTTATCTTGACTCAATTAACAAAACTGTAGGCATCCCAAAGTCATTTTGAAAGAGTCTGTATCATATCCTCTTTAGTCAACATGACCTGTTCATCTTAGACATATAACTTCTTCATTCTCATACCTGCCTATTGTGGTGTGTGAAATTATGACTGTGGTTGCTGCCACACTTCAAAATTAATGCAGTTTGTCACTGCTTTGATTATCATGTTCCCTCCTATGGAATCTTTGGATTTGTAGTTTGGTGTTGAACCAAAGGTCTCTCTAACAGAGAAAGCTAAATATCTCACAAAACTACAAATTCCATAGCATTTAGCCGTGGCAGTCTAACTGGTGTCAAATTGCATTAATTCTGCAGTGTAGATGAGGCCTGTGTTGTAGACTTGATTCTTATGGTTTCTTCTCCAACTTGTATTGCTTTATATAGATATGTCTATTATGACATTAGTAAAGAAACTTGACAGAAAGTGAACAGTTGTAGTGGTTTTGACTATGCTTCTGGAGATCAGGGTTCAAATTCCACCTCAGCCATGGAGACTCACTAGGTGACCTTGAGCAAGTGATAGGTTCACCTCAGGATCACCATAAGTCAGAAATGACTTGAAGGCATGCAACAACAACAACAACAACAAAGAAATACAACAGAAAGCAAATCAACTCATTTGAAATGTAGTGCTAGGGACGAGAGTTCTGTGGCTACCATGGATTGCCATAAAGACAAATAAATGGGTCCAAGAATGAATCAAGCTTTTCCTAGAGGCCAAAAAGAGTAAACAGAGGCTAACATACTTCGGACATATCATGAAAAGATATGACTTATTAGAAAACATGTTAACTCTTGGTAAACTAGAAGGCAGTACAGAAAAAAGAAGAGCCCATTGCAGGTGGAAGCCACAGTTCTTGAGTTTGTAGGACTTGAGCAAGGCTGTTGGTGACAGGGTGCCTCATTCACAGGGTCACCATAAGCCAATACCAATGTGAAAGCAATCAGAAACAACTAAACTCAGAGCATGGTATTTAGAAGAATACTAGACACACATCAAAACATTTCTATTATGGGGACTATACAACAGTCCTGTTATAACAAGTTCCAGTGGCTACTAGTTTGATTCCTCACACAATTCCAAGTGCTGGTTGTAGAGACCTGTATGGCTTAGATCAGGGGTAGGCAACTTTTCCCCTTTAAGGGCCGAGGGACTTCAGCTCCCAGAAGCCTCAGCCATGTTGGCCAATAGTCCCATGTTGGCCAATAGTCCCATGTTGGCCAATAGCTCCTGGGATTCTGGGAGATGAAGTCCCTCAGCTCTTAAAGGGGAAAGGTTGCCTACCCCTGGCTTAGATCAAGGATGCCTGATAGACCTCATCTTCCTTTCTGAACTTTCCCAGTCCCTGAGATCTTCAGGAGAGGCCTTCATTCAGTCCCATCACTTTCACAGACATGGATGGTGATGTTGGGGAATACAGCCTTCTCAGTGGTTGCCCCTAGGCTCCAGAACAGGGGTAGGCAGCCTTTCCCCTTCAAGGGCCAAGGGACTTCAGCTCCCATAATCCCAGGAGCTATTGGCCAACATGGGACTATTGGCCAACATGGCTGAGGCTTCTGGGAGCTGAAGTCCCTCGGCCCTTAAAGGGGAAAGGTTGCCTAGCCCTGCTCCAGAACTCCCTTCCCACGAAGATTGGAATGGTCCCCTTTCTGCTGTGCTTCTATTAGCAGGTAAAGATTTCTTTATTCCAACATGCTTTTAGAATTCAAGATTTTTAAGGAAAGATATTCAGATTATACTTACTGAGCTATTTGTAATGACTTTCATATCATTTTTAGCTGCAAGGTTTAAATTGTTTTAATTGTTTTAATACTGTGGTTGATTTAATCCAATTTTAATGTTGAATGTTTTAGCTATATTGAATCTCCTGACAGTAAGAGCCATTTGACAGTGGAACACTCTATCTTGGAGTGTGGTGGAGTCTCCTTCTTTGGAGGTTTTTAAACAGAGGCTGGAAGTATTTTGATTGCGCGATTCATATCCCATCCAAAAATTTCCCATTTCCAATTGAATCTAACAGTGGCATTTATGGATTGAACATGTGATCATCATTTGACATTGTTCCTCTCTGAAATGCAAAACTATAAAGAGAAAATCATATTTTCAACATGTTCTTATTCTCCTTTTTCCTAAAAAGGTTTTCAGTTTGCTGTAAATGAAGAATTTGATTCCATCAATTTCATTCCTCCCATGTGTTTGAAAAATATGGTTTGTACCAGATTAATTACTGGAAATTTCACTCACCCTCATAAAATAGCTATCTAGTTATCAGTACTGCATTTTCCTTTGTTCCATTAACTTTTATAGTGATTGATCTCTGTTTGATAATGCATTTCAAGTTTTAGAATGATGATGTTATGCAGCTTTGGTTCCACAGTGTGATTGGATCAACAAAAATGATTGTATTTCCTTCTTATCATGATTTTGCTATCTTGTGTGCTTCCAACGATGTCTAAATACCCTAAAGGCACCTGATGCTTCCTGATCTTGGAAGCTAACCAGGGCCAGCCCTGGTTAGTACTTGGATGGTAGACCACCAGTGAATATTAGGTGCTGTAGGTTATATTTCAGAAGAACTAACAAAACCTCCTCTGAGTATTTGCCTAAGAAGATCCTATAAAATGCACATGATCCCCAAAAGTTTATAGGCAACTTAAAGGCACATACCTCTGTCTTTTGCTGGTCCTTTGATATTGGAGAACCACATTTCACTTGTCCTTATAGAGATAATGCAGGCTATTTCTTCCTTATTCGTGTATGTATTAAAATATTTGTTGGGTTTTTTGTTTGTTTGTTTGTTTGTGTGGTTTGTTGTTGTTGTTGTTGTTGTTGTTGTTGTTGTTGTTTTTGTGAAGTCAGCACCAAACTACATTTGCAGAGACAAAGTTAACACTGATTTTCATAAATCAGTTTAGAATTCATGTGGAGAATACCCATAGTTGGAAGCTCTATATCTGGAGTTTCTCCTGGATTCAAAAATTGATTGTTAGCAAACAACCCAAAGAAAGTTAGGTGAAAAAGATTGTTTGTCAGCAGGGTTGAGGGAAATTGTAAATCTAATACTTCCTTACTTTTGCATCAAAGATACAGATTTTGAAATCACCCTTGAGTTGATCTTTGTAGCAGAACCTTCTACTTGCTGTACAATTATGTAGCCACTAGAGGGTTCAGCATCAGTTTTGTGGGTATGTGCCATTGAGATGCCTCTTGAGTTATGGTGACCCCACAAATTTTGTAGGGTTTTCTTAGGCAAGGAATAGTTTTAGGTAAATCAAAAAGCTCAGTTATATTTTTCCTTGAAATGCAATCATGCATTGTTCCAGAAATATTTTTCCTTTCGGATGATACCAAGCAATCCTCAGGCATTAAAAATAGTTCTAATTTCAGTTTGCTTTCTGTGAGCACCATCAAAAAAAGGCTTGTGTATATTCTTGTGAGCCCCCCCCCACACACACACACACACATATACACACAACCTTCTTGATACTTGAGGCTCTTGTCTGGTTCCTTCACAGCTGCCCTTCCAAGTTCTCTTGTCTTGCACTAAAGGCTCTCCCTCCATCCCAACTGCCCTTATCGTGGCCTCAGAAGGAGAGAAAAACCAGCTGTATATGGTGGACTTATCTCATTGTCATTCCCTTTTCCATTTGTGTCATGTCTTATTTATATTTTAAGCCTATGAATAGGGAACTGTCAAATTTAAAAAAAAATGTAAGTGTTCTGAGAATCTTTGTGGCTGAAGAGCAGGGTATAAATACTCTAAATAAATAAATGAATAAATAAAATTCTACACTTGTGTTTCTCATTGACACTAAAAAAAAAGTGGTCAAGTCAAACCTAAACATATTAAGAGAGAAATTATGGCTGAAATTCTACATCTTGCTTGTCTTGCATTAATTTGCACACAAGTAGTTCAGTTCTGGTGCATTACGGTACTTTACCCTTCTTCCAAATATTACTTATTATTATTATTATTATTATTATTATTATTATTTCTTACCAACTCTCCCCATGGATCAAGGCATGGAACAACAACAATTAACAAACAACATCAGTTAAAATACATATCAATTTAAAGGGGAAAATAAGATGTGCTCATATTAAAACAATTCACATTTAAAATTCATTATTTAAAATTCACAATTTAAAAATCATCTGGATAAGCCTGCCAGAACAGACTGGTCTTTAATGACATTTTAAATTTGAACAGCATATTCAACTGTCAAATCTCTTCCAGCAGGTCATTCCACAGTCTTTGGGCAGCTGAAAAAAGTGTCCTCTGGATTACTGTTTCCGACTTAATCCTGGTAGATTGGAGTAAATGTCCACCACATCTTGTGGAACTAAGTGTGGAACTGCCAACATTCTTGCTTATCACCCCATTGTGCAACAAATGGTAACAGCCAAAGCATTTAGGAGATTATCGCACTACAGTTAAACTGAATTAAAACAAGACTTACCTCTCCTGAATTCAAGTAAAATTTGGGCTGCATCCGGATGCTATCACATGGATTCCCCCCCCCCCCCCAAAAAAAAAAACAACAACACAAAGGCTGACTTAACTCTGGGAGCCATTTTTCAAAGTCAGAAATCAGTGCAATAGCATCTGAATGCAGCCTAAATTTTACTTCAGTTCGGGCGAAGTAAAAGTCTCTTTTTAATTCAACTTAACTATAGTGTGATAATCTCCTTAGAAACTGCAGCAAAGAGGCAGCTCCTGCTTCCCCGCTATTTGCTCCCTTAAATCATTTATTGATAAAGCCAGCTCTGACTGTAAGCTTCTTTGTTAAACTGAAAATATCTATCTAAATTCAGCTGAAAAATATAAATATACTCACAGCTCTCTAATTCCCCGCTATTTGCCCCCTTAAATCATTTATTGATAAAGCCAGCTCTGACTGTAAGCTTCTTTGTTTAACTGAAAATGTCTATCTAAATTCAGCTGAAAAATATAAATATACTCACAGCTCTCTAAGAAGATAGATAAGCACAAAGATCCTTCACTTCGTTATAAACAAAGAGATCTCTACTACTGCTTACCACATATCATGAAAATAAGGCCACGTCCACCCCGGATTTTCTTAAATATACACCACTGTGTCTCTCTGTCATTGGCAGTGTGTAAATGCCCCATTAAATTTCTGTCCTGAGCAGTGCCAGGTCATGGCTTGCAATTTTTGTATAGCTCATTATCATGAAAAACATTATTATCCTGGTCCTATTCAAGGTAAGGATCTTAAAAGCCTTCCTCTAGGGTTATAATGCCCCCCTCTCTGCTCCCAAGGCACCAGATCCTGTTTCATATTGGAAACTGAGCAGGATCAGCCCTGGTTTGTACTTGGATTGGGGCATGCCAATAAATACCAGGTCCTGTAGGCTACACAGTACAAGGTGTTGGTTTTGACCTTTAAAGCCCTACATGGCTTGGGTCCAACTTATCTCTGAGACCGCCTCTTCCCGTATGATTCCCCCCCCGCGCACTTCGGCCCTCTGGGAGGAACCTGCTACAGCCTATGAAAACTAAGCTGTCGCAGACCTCCCAGAGGAGCTTCTCTGCCACCGCTCCGAGATTATGAAATGGCCTGCCAGATGAGATCCATCTTATTACCACTCTTGACTGGTTCAAAAAAGCAGTAAAGACGGATCTCTTCCGGCAGGCCTTCCCGGAATAATCTCCCGGCTCCTTAAATTGGTTTGGTTTGCTACCCCGTTCCCTTGGCTGCCACTGCCTGCCTGTTTTAATCTTACTTTGGTTTATTTGATGTCTTGGTTTTAGTTGATTGTTTTAATATTGTTTTGGTTTAATCTATTTTTAAGGGGCGGGCGGGTTGGGGGGATTAATTTGACTGATACGTTTTACTCTGTATCATTTTAATTTGTTGTACGCCACCCCGGTTGCTGAGCAGAGGGGCGGGTTAGAAATAAAATTTATTATTATTATTATTATTTCAGAGGAAGGAACTGGCAAAAAAAAAACCTCTGAGTAGACATTACCTAAAAATATTGTTCCATCTTTGCCATGGCATCCCTTCAGATTTTTAAAAATGACTATTGGGTCACCTCTCAGTCATCTATTCCCCATGCCAAACTTGTCCAGTTCCCTAAGCAGTTGTTCATAAGGCTTGTTTTCCAGACCTCTGAATCTCTTGGCCACCCTCTTCTTGACAATTTCAACTAATCAATATCTTTCCTGAATTGTGGTGTTAAAAGTGCATCACAAGGTGGACACTTTTCATGAATTCAACCTACCCCCTGCAAATTTCACATTATCATGTCTCCTGAAGAACTACAGTTTTTATGAGTTTTTCGGGCTATGTGGACATGTTCTGGAAGAATTTATCCCTGATGGTCACCTGCATCTGTGCCTGGCATCTTCAGAAGTTGGTGAATCTCTGAAGATGCCACAGATGGAGGTGAAACATTAGGGATAAATTCTTCCAGAACACATCCACATAGCCTGAAAAACCCACAAAAACCTATGGATATCAGCCATGAAAGTCTTTGACTTCCTGAATAACTGTTCCTAAGCTTCTGTTAGGATTTTAGCATGGATGATGGTGAAAACTAGACAAATAGGATTGTGGCAGGTGGTAGAGACAGACTTTGTCTGCCTTTTCTCCCTTCTAATTATTTTCTAAGCCTGGGACCTTACATTTCTTCCTGTTGAAATCAATTTTTTTGGTACTGTTCCACTTCTACAGTCTGTTATCCTCATCTTTGACCTTGACTTTGTCTCCCACAATAAGAATGTAGAATGTTAGAGATCCTGGTTAAGGAGTAAAGGACACTAACATCGTAGGGAAACAAAGGGCCTTTACACACTGTCAGAAATAATGCAGCTTGAGACCACTTTAACTGTCCTGGCTCAATGCTAGGGAATCATGGGAATTGTAGGGGTTTTTTTCCCCCTGAGACATTGAGCCTTTTCTGTCAAAGAGCTCTGGTACTACAATAAACTACAGTTCCCATGGTTTCCTAGCACTGAGCCAGGACAGTTAAAGTGGTCTCAAGTTGCATTATTTCTGGCAGTCTGTAAAGGCCCAAAGTAAAGGATTTATTACAAAGAACAGTGTTCTGAAATAGGGAAGTTGCTTAAGGCAGTAAAATAATCAAGGCTAGAATCCTGTTAATCTTAACTAGATTTTAACTAGAATAGCTCTTTTGGGTCCCTTATTGAATGATGACTCAACACATGAGTAAATTCAATTGTTTTAACAGGTTTAATCTAGTTAGGACTAGCAATATAATTTAGACCTGAGTTGCATTCTGTATAGTAAATACAAAAGTGGATCAAAAGCTTAACTCCTAGACTGGAGGCTCCATTTTGGTTTCCAAGAGCTACACATCTTCAAGGAAGAATGTGAAAAAAGAGTAATATTTGATATTACTCAAGTAAGCCAACTGCTTCTAAGCTCTCTCTCTCTCTCTCTCTCTCTCTCTCTCTTTTTTTTTTTTTTTTTTTTAGGATTTTGGCATAGATGGGGGGGGCACTAAACAAATAGGCTGATGGCGGTGGCAGATTTTTCCCCTCACACCCACAAGTGCTCTGGTTCCCTCTACCAGTTGCACTCCAGTTCCCTTGCCAAATATCTGTTTTCCTCTGCAATCTGTCTTAAAGTGGTGTCAGGAAGTGATGCAGTATAACTTCTTGTCTTTATTTTGAGAGGAGATTTAGAGGAAAATGGAGTTATTTAGTTTTGTTGTGGGGAATGTGGCTCAAATAGGGATGCCTAGAAGGGGAAATCGGACTTTGACCCCCTTCCACAACTACACATACACTGTTGCCTAACTCTGATGTAACTCAACAAACGCTACCCTCTCTAAGGCATTTTGACAGTTCTCTGCCAAGTGCCCTTGCACTTCCAACAGACATGAGTTATTCTTCCCAGTTTGGTGCCATCTGCAAATTTCACCAGGGTGCTCATACCTGCTCCTTGTACTGGGAAAAAATAAAAGCTTACGGTGGTATAAAGGAGGATTTTCTTCCAGGGCTCCACCCAGTGCACATAGCAGATACTGGACTCAAGCCCACAGCAGGTGTTAGTGTCATTGATCCATAGAGTCCTAGAGTCATTGATCCATAACTGTTTTGTATTCAGTAACACTGTATCATCTTACTATAAGACTATATCAATACCCTCCCTCCAGCCCAAGGTCCAAGAAAGATGACATTTCCAGCCCCTTCCCACAAGCAAGGATCCCTGTTGCAATTTGATGTCTCAGACTCACTTGAAGATGGGAGGGGGACAGAAATTCTTCCTCTTTGCAAATTGATTACCAGCCAAACAGACCTTCTTTGCCCAGTGCAGCTGCAGACTACTACAGTAGGCTTGGGATCAGGCCAGGAGATAATACATAAATACACATATGTAACTAAGTATATGATGTAGACTATCAGTCACTGTTTATTTTGTATTTATCTATTTATTGATTCATTTAATTTTCCATCTTCCTCCTGACTGAAGATCTATGCAGCATAGATTAAAAAAACAGTACAGCTTAAAACTTGATCATTACAAAAGTGAAAATACAATTAATTTAGCTATCCTATTAAAACAAGACTGATTTAAAACAGTATAAAAGCATTTGGGCAGTATAAAAATGTTAAAGCCCCCTACCTCTGTTATGATCCCAGACGTGATAGCCCTCTGCACATGACTGCAATTGTGTATGGGTATGAATAAATGTTTTACTTTTTCAAAAATGATTCACACATTCAGTTACTGCCCCACAGAACCCTAAGTCCAGATAAAAGTCCACTGGCTCAGAATTATATGACAAGAGAATCCAGCAGAGTATTGGCATTAATTGTGGCTGTGCCTCTCCATCTAGCAAAAATGAGAGTTTCTCCTTATGAGGAAGAGACTCATGTTTTCTTTGGCTTGCAGGGAGATGGGGCAAAAAGAAATGGGGGGGGGGGGAAACAGCCTGCTCTAGAATAGCAAGGGAGGAGGGACAAGGGGAAAGAGAAGGAGACACTAGCACCGTATGACTGTCCTATACCAGAACTGCCATCACACCTGAGGACTAATGTTGCAATAGTGAGCTTAGGAGCTTATTGACAGGTTTTCCCATCCATGACAAGGTGTACTCTAACAGTGCTTGGAAGTCAAGGTAGCAACAAGATGGAGATAGCACTGTGCAGTAAGTATTGCCAAAGGCACTATTATCTAACTTTAATGGTGGCTTAAAAGCCACGTGTGATGAAGTCCTAAGTTTAGTTTGTTATTGTTGTTGTTGTACACCTTCAAGTCATTTCCAATTTATGGTGAGTCTAAGGTGAACCTATCATGGGGGTTTCTTGGTGAGATTTGTTCAAAGGAGGTTTATCATTATCTTTCCCTGAGGCTGAGAGCATGTGACTTGCCCAAGGTCTACCCCGTGGGTTTCATGGCTGAGATGGGAATTGAATCCTGGTCTCCAAGGTCATAGCCCAACACTTAAACCACTATACCATTCTGGCTCTCTAGCTTATACATTCATAACTATTCAACATAGTGCCAACCAATGGAAATTATTATTTCTTAAGGATAAAATAAAAAAGGAAAGTAATCTGTTTGGCGCATTTATTTATGTATTTATTTTGGGGTGGTTCTTAGGCTCCTTAGGCTGTACCTCTTCACTTCATAACACCTGAGCACCTGTGCAGCTTGAAAAGTGGTCCTATGCTACCACAGAAGTTGCCCATACCTGCTTTCAATTACTTTAAAATGTTTTAAATGGTTATGTGCACTTTTTTAAAAATTCAGTGCTTTTTTTTCCAAATGTACCTTCCTCAAATCTTATAAGATATAAATATTTTAGTTTGACATATACACACACAAAATGAATTCAGCATCACAACAGTTTATTGGTACATTATATAGAACCACAGCAAATCAGAGAACAAAGATAAGCTTTCATATGTCAAATGTGAATGTTTCTGAAAACCCAGCACTGTGTCTCCATATATAATTTGACTGCACAAAGCTGGAATACAACAATATGGCTGTGTTCTAAACCTAGGTATTTGAAAGTACTCTGCATTAAACGTTACATTGCATTGCACAATCTCTTCTGATGCATTGGATTTGGTGGCATGGATTGAATTCAAGAGAACCCATGCAGTGCCCAACTAAAGAAGGAGAAAATGACAAGCAATAAGGCAACCTGGAAAACTAAAGTGTATGGTTTTCCAACATCAAATCTGTGAATTGTCATTCTGGCAGCAGTGAGATGGATCACAAAGATGCGACTCCTCTCTTGTGGATATTGTTGTCAAATTGGAACCTTCCATCATAGAGTATGCTGAAGAGAGGACAAAGAAAACATTGTGTCAATAATGTAGGTGAGAGGAAATGTAAGCTCATTTTGCCTTCTATAGTACAGTCAGCCCTCCATATCCACAAATTTTGCATCCACAGATCCAACCATCCACAGCTTGGAAACATTCACACACCAAAAAATCCCAAATGCAAAGTTTGATTTTGCCATTTCATGTAAGCGACACTATTTTAGCAATGGCAATAGCAATAGCAAGTACATTTCGAAACCACTTAACTAGCACTCCCTATGTGGTTTATAATCTGTAAGCCAATTGCCCCCAACAAGTTGGGTACCCATTTTACCAACTTACAAAAGGATGGAAGGCTGACTGGACCCTTGAACCCTGCAGGATTGAACTCACACCCTTGTGGCTGTGAATGACTGCAGTACCAGCATTTAATCACTGTGCCACCAGGACTCATTCATTTTACTATGATGTTGTATATAATGGGACTGCATTTTGGTATTCATGGGGGATGCTGAAGCCAAACCCCAGTTTAAACCAAGGGCCCACTGTATTAACAAAGAGCATGAGCAATTGTTACAGATCCTGGAGCATCTATGGAACATGTCTTGTTAAGATCTTTCACAAGGAAAAAAAATCTATGTCCTTTTCTCCCCATACCTTGTAGCTGCTAGGCACATGCAGCTTTTATGGGACACTTCTCTGGGTCTTATCAATCAGGACAATATGATAATTGATATGGGATGTGACCTTGTCTGCTGTAGCACTCCAATTCCAAAACATCCTCTTCTTCAAGGCCCAACTGATGCCAATATTGCTGTCATTCTGGCACCAAGTGTAAAGACAGTCATTTTCTAAAACATCTTAGGTTTTGCATAAATCTGCACACATGTCTGCTTCATGTTTTAAATGATTTGAACCATTTGGAATCTTTCCCCTTTTAACTTCTTAAATTGTTTAATATGTTTTTAGCCTTTAGAAAACATTTTAAATGGTTCTACATTGGTCAAGTTGGTCAGCTTTATTGTGTGCCCCCCCCCCCCCAAGATCTCTAAACAGAGGGTGAGATGTAAATAAATAAACCAACTGCAAGCTGAAGATAAATTTGGGATCTTCCAGCACAGTACTGGTTTTATTGCTGAATCTATTCTTGAATTATGCATGCCTTGTTATTAAGGACAGTATGTTCAGTTTGTTCAGTCATTCTATTCCATGTGTAGCTGTTTTCTCCCCACCCAGCCATCCACTCAAAATGCTGATATGCATGTTTGCACTGCTAGATCAGTGTGCCAAGACAATCTGTATGTGGTTATATCACACACACACACACACACACACACACACTGTGACCACACTCCCCTCCAAGGTCTCAGAACTTGTTCTCAAAAAATTGAATTTTACCACCAAAACTTCTGAGAACACAACTTTCCCTCTAAATATAATTTCCCCAGAGCCTTTTTTATGGGAGGAAGTCCAGAAAAGGTAGTTTCAGAAACATGAAGTGATTAATTCTGTCTGTTTCTGGAAAGAGAGGGAGGGAAGCCTTTATTGCTGTTATGTGCCTTCAAGGCATGGTGACCCTGTCACAGAGTTTTTCTTACAAAGATTTATTCAGAGGAGGTTTGCTATTGCCTTCCTCTAAGTGTGTAATGTGCCCAAGCAAAACCTGGTGGGCTTCCATGGCTGAGCAAGGATTTGAACTCTAGGTTCCTCGAGTTAGTCCAGCAAAAAAACAAACAAACAAACCACTGACCACACTGGCTATCATAAGGATGGCTTTATCTCTAGGTAACGTAAAGACAGGGATTTTAAAAGGGATTGGTGGATTTAGCGTTGCAATCTGCCATTTGGAGGGGTATTTTTTTCATGGCCCAATTTTTTTCATTGCCTATCCCCCTCCCCAACGGTCATGTCTCCTCCCTCTTATTGAAAAAATATTAATAATTAGACATCTCTGTGTCTTGGTCTTACTTCCTAGTGCAACAAGCCACCAGCCTTGAACATCTTCCAACTTCTCTCCAGTTCGGTAAACACCGGGCCACCTGGCATTTACCTCCAGACCATTCGCATTTCTCTGGAACACTAATACGTGTATGGGTGAATTCTGCACAGAAAGAAAGATATGGGCAAGATTATGTATTCTTCCCAAAGCCTCCTCAGTCTTCTTTATCTTCTTTTTTTCTTGTAGTAGAAGCAGTCACATTTGGTGGCTGCCAGGTAAGTGGAATGACAATTCTGCTCCAAGTTTGAATCTCAACTTTCCAAAAAACCCTATCCCCCAAACAAGTTCAGCATTTTAAAAGGTTCCTTTAAAATTCAGAGTGAAAACCAGAGCAGATTCACTGCCCAACTGATATAGGAGCCACTAGTAACCACCGAGTGGAGCTATTTGGTCTTCTTTAGTTTGTGTGCTTGGTAGAAGTTGATTCAACACATCTATTTAAGTGGGGACCAACCAAGAGACTAGGCCAATAAGGGTTTTGTTCTGTTTTTTGTTGGTCTGGACAGGAATTGTTAGATTTGTGGGGCCAGTGTTGTCACAAATGGTGCAGTTCCACACAACCATAATAGCTGACATTTTTATTTTGGAAGGATTCTTTATATCTTTTTGATGTGTCAGCCAGCCTTTTTGTGCTTGTTGTGTGCACACATGTCAGATTGGCTCCACAAAGGGAAAAGAAACTAGCTTGTAGTAAAGACATTTGTTTGTTCATTTATTCATTCATTGAATTTATATCCTGTTTTCTCCCAGGATTGGATTCAAAGTGGCTTACAATATTTTTTTAAATTCCCTTTGAGGAGCATCTTAGGGAGCTGGGAATGTTTAGCCTGATGAAAAGAAGGTTAAGAGGAGACATGATAGTCATGTTTAAATATTTGAAGGGATGTCATACTAAAGAGGCTTGTTTTCCATGGCTCCAGACAAAGAGCAATGGAGTCAAACTACAGGAAAAGAGATTCCACCTCAACATTATGAAGAACTTCCTAACAATAAGAGCTGTTTGACAGTGAACACACTCCCTCAGAGTGGGGGGAGGGGGGTCTCCTTTTGCAGGTTTTTAAACAGAGGCTGGATGGCCATATGACAGGGGTGCTTTGATTGTAAGTTCCTGCATGCCAGGGGGGTTGGACTGGATGGTCTTTGTGGTCTCTTACAGCTCTATGATTCTATGGTTCTATGAGTCAAAGAGTTAAAAAATAAGTAAACCACAATATTATTTTTAAATGCTAACATATTTAATACATTTTATGCAAAAAAAATATACATATGCAGAAATCTTAGTGGGAAAAGTACCTTGGAGAAAGAGAAACAAACAAGCTCACAGGAAAAGTTAGCTAAATCTTAATGTCTGCCTGTACATGTCAACACAGGGAATGTAAATTCCCAACTATTTCATCCTAGCACAGAGCAACAAATTATTACAGCCACTCCTACATATCCGTGGATTCTACATCCATGGATTCAGCCAATCATAGCTCAAAAATATTCACAGATAAAAAAATCCAAAAACCAAAGTTTGATTTTGCCCTTTTTGTGTAAGGGGTGCCATTTTATGGATTTTGCATGGGGGTCCTGAAATCTGCAGCAGACATCAAGTGCCCACTGTCCTGTAGTTTGGTATCCATTGGGAGAAAAGTGGGTGAAAATCTCACTACTCTTTTATTCTTCCTGATGGGGTTTCTGAGTGTTGGGAAATAATTTTGGACTGGGAAATGTGTAACAGAAGACTAGCCAAGATCCTGCATCATACACATAGCCAAAATGGCATGGCTACACTCTGGAGATTATCATAGTGCTGTTAAAGTGGCTTACCAGAGCTGGCTTAAAATTTAAAACAGGTGGCATCCTGATGTTATCAGAAGGATTTTGCCACCGAAATTGCCACCCAGGTGCAGCCCAGGTCTATCCCCACTCCCAAGCATGGATCAGGATGGCTTTTTTCAAAACTGGGAGTTTTCTGGCTTAAGGAAATGGCTGTCAGAGAGGCCCCGGGAGCAGGGATGGACCTGGGCTGCACCCAGGCAGCAGTTTCAGTGGCAAAATGCTTCTGATAACTTCAGGATGCCACCTGTTTTAAATTTGCCTCCATTCAATGAGTACAGCAGGAACTTTACCTCTCTTCACCTCACTGTGCATCCTTCTTTATAAACTATATTCTGAGAGATATATGCTCTGTCTTAAAAGCATACCCATCCCTTATGCTTTAATACCACTTACCTGGAACTACCAGAAGTAGGAAGAGGATGGTAGAATAAATAGCCCAGGTCTTCATGGTAGGAAGCAGAGCCACTAAAAGGAGAGGTAAAAGATTTTCTTAAATTGAAACAAGACACAAATGGTGAAGTTGAAGGCTTTCATGGCTGGCAGCAAGCCCATGGGGGGCCAGCAGAGAAGGAGGAGGAGGAAAAGGAAGATGAGGCGGATGGAAAAGCAGTGGTGGGGAGAGCTGGAGGAGGAAGAGGCAGCCTCCTGTTGCCTGCTGCAGTGAGAGCAGCAAGGCAGGCTTCAGACCGCCGGGATGGCAAAGTTTCATTGCCCCTAATGATGGCACAGTTGCATGGCTGCAACACCATTGAAAACAATGGGAATTGAGCATCCACAGATTTTGTATCCGCAGGGGGATCTGGAATGGATCCCCCCACAGATACTGAGAGCCAACTGTAATTTACAGCTGCTTCATGGGGGATTCTTTGTTTAATTTTTAATTTATTTTTATTTATTTTTACAAACAACCTTTCATTTTAGAACTAAACTAACATCAACATATAAACTAACATCAGCATATGGCTCAGGCCCAGGCTATTTGGCAGACCACATCTCCCTCTATGAGCCAGCTCAAGCTCTGAGATCCTCTGGAGAGGCCCTTCACTCATTCTCACCACCATCACAAGCATAGCTGATGGGGATGTGAAACAGGGCCTTTTCTGTGGCTGCCCCTAGACTGTGGAACTCCCTGCTCAGAGAGAACAGTATGGCTCCCTCTTTGTTGGCCTTCTGCCAGCAGGTTAAGACCTACCTATTCAGACAGGCTTTTAAAACAGAATGTTTTCAAAGGAACAGCTTGAGGTGTTGTATCATTTTAAAGTGTTTTAAACAGTATTATCTTTTTTAACTGTATTTTATTCTTTTAATAAGCTATTTTAATATTGTAACTATTTAATTCTGTTTTAATGTACCACTTTCTATGTTTTTAAGTGCATTCTTCTTTTAATGTTGTGAGCTGCTCTGGGTCCCAGTTCTGGGAAAAGAGTGGGATATAATATAATTAATAATAATACAAATAATAATAATAATATCTCACTTCATACATCATCTTCCAGCTATGTATTCTATATAGTCTACAATCTTGACTATTCATCATATCATGTATATCATTCAGTCATTCCCTTTCTCATAGTAAAATATGTTGCTATATGTACTATATCATGTCATATTACCATTATTTGCTATTTCTAACGTTGTTAACCTGTTCATTTCCCCAGGTGGGAAATCCTGTCACTGCCTAAACTAGTTCTTTTTCTTATATGTGCAGTCATCCTTTTCTCATAGTACAGGTATGTGTGTTCTCTTATCCCATTCACTTACACTATATACAACAAAGAGGTCAATCTCTTGGTCTGTCTTTATTGTCCCTGAATGTTCTGCTCAAGTTTATGCACAAGATGGATATGTTTATCTGAATTATGTCTTAGCTTTTAACACCCACATGCACATTGGGACCATAGTGTGTCTTCTTGCTGAACAAAGTTCTGAAATAATGATCCTGGGTAAGCTGAGACTTGGCAATGCCAAAACATCTGATAGTCCTCATGACAAGAGGCTACTGTCAGAACAGAACACGGAGAAACAGAATGGTTCCCAGTGGGCAAAGGGGTCAGACAGGGCTGTATCCTTTCAGCTTATCTATTCAACTTGTATGCAGAACATATTATAAGAAAAGCAGGCTTGGACACAATAGAAGTAGGAGTAAAAACAGGAGGAAAAAATATCAACAATCTAAGATGTGCAGATGACACCATAATACTAGCAGAAAACCTGACAGACCTGGAACACCTAGTAAAGAAGATCAAAGAAGAAAATGTTAAGGCAGGCTTAATATGGAACATAAAGAAAACAAAAATAATGTCCACTGAGGACCTTCACAAGTTCAACCTAGACAATGAAGAAATAGAAATAGTAAAAGAATTCCCATACCTGGGATCAAACATTGATAGAAATAGGGACTGCAGTTAGAAAATCAGAAAAAGACTAAGAATGGGGAGGGTGGCTATGAAAGAACTAGAAAAGGTTCTAAAATGCAAAGATGTAAAACTCAGCACAAAAGTTAGAATCATAAAAGCCATTGTATTCCTGTTACCATATATGGATGTGAGAGTTGGACAGTCAAGAAAGATGACAGGAAGAAAATCAATTCATTTGAGAGGATGTGGTGCTGGAGAGGAGTGTTGAGGATCCCATGGACAGCCAAAAGGAAAAACAAGTGGGTCCTAGAGCAAATCATGTGGGAAATCTCCCTGGAAGCCAAGATCATCAAACTGGGACTGTCGTACTTTGGACACACCATGAAAAGAGAGGACTCATTGGAAAAGACAATAATGCTGGGAAAGGTGGAGGGAAGTAGAAAGAGAGGAAGCCACATGCCAGATGGATGGACTCTATTAAGGAAGGTACGGGTATGGAGTTGCAGGAATTAAGCAGAGCAGTGGAGGACAGAGGGTCTTGGAGATGTCTCATCCATAGGGTCAACATGGGTCGAGATCAACTCGAGATTAGTTAACAACAACAAAAGCTAAGGACAAGGAGGGAAGCTGATAGAAGATATTTAAAAAAACAGGTGAGAAATGGGAATGGCAAAGGATTAATCAAGACTGTCCCTGGCAGATTAGGACAGTTAAAGGCATGAAACTTTATATTTAGCCCCATGTTGGTGAACCTATGACACATGTGCCATCTGTGGCATGCGAAGCCATTTTGGAGGGCACACAGAGACAGGAGGGGGGAGAGGGAGAACAAGCATGCCCCTGCTCCTCCTCCACCCTCGTGTGCCTTCAACTTCTTCCCCAGAGACAGCTGAAGGCCCAGGAGGGTGGGGGGAAGTGGACGAACAGGTGCACACCTTTTCCTCTTCTTCCTCACACCCTCCAAGGCCTGCAGCTGCCCCTCTCCTGGGCCTTCAGCTGTGTCTCCAGAGACAGCTGAAGGCCCAGGATGGCAAGAAAGAGAAGGAACAGGCACACTCCTGTTCCTCTTCTTCCTCCCTTAACCCACCCACCCCCCAGCCTTCAGCTGTCTCCAGAGAGACAGCTGAGGGCCCAGGAGGGCAGTTAGAAGAAGTCCCACGTCAGACATCCTGTCCCCAGAGGACAGAAGTTCCAGCCCTGGAGGGTGGAAGGCTCGCCCCCCCAGCACCGCGTAATACCTGGTGCTGGAAGGCCTTTTAGTTTGGGCATTCAGCCCCTAAAAGTTTCACCATCACTGAGTTAGCCTTTAAAGGGGTTTTTTGTTGTTGTTAAAGTCATAAAAAGAATGAAGTATCAAGGTATGCAGAACTAAATAGGATAGTTACTATAGCTGACAGAAGAGGAGGAAGGCATGGATGAACAGAGCAGCTATTGTTGTTGTTGTTGTCGTCATCACCACCACCACCATCATCATCATCATCATTATCATTATTTACTTATACAGTGCCATCACTATACATGATGCTTTGCAAGACAAAATAACAAGAAATAACAATTCCCTGCCCTTGGTCTTACAATCTAATGTAAGATATTGTCTAGCATGTGTCCTCTGTCAAGGCAATGCAATGAACAAAGGAACTGGACTAGATTACCTTTTAAGTCCCTTCCAGCTCTTAAGAATCCATGTCTCCATGATGAGTCTATGGTTCTGCCCATTTCTCCTTTCCTGTGGTCAGAAACCTACTAGGAAGTAACTCTGCAATAGGGGTACAGAAATGGTGTAGTACAGGCCAGAGAACTGGAAGCTGAATGCAAGCTTGTTTCAATAAAGTTCCTTGTTTTTTGAAACTCCTGACTAATTCTTAGTTAACACCACTGGAAATGCAGAACACATATATTAACTGCAGCTGTAAGTACAGTGAATTATACAAACATACCTATAACTTTCCACGCCTTGAAGGAAGCGTTGTCTCTTATTTTCGAAGCCTTCTTTTTCTGTAGAGGAAAGTCCCAGTTTTTCAGATTCTCTCCTGGCAAGCCCTATCCTGTTGCTCTTAGTCAGGAATAGTTTCCGTGACGTTGCTTCAAAGAGAGACTGCCAAGACTGAGGAATAGTTTCCCAAAGTGTTTACCATCTACAGCAGGGGTAGGCAACCTTTCCCCTTTAAGGGCCGAGGGACTTCAGCTCCCAGAAGCCTCAGCCATGTTGGCCAATAGTCCCATATTGGCCAATAGCTCCTGGGATTCTGGGAGCTGAAGTCCCTTGGCCCTTAAAGGGGAAAGGTTGCCTACCCTTGATCTACAGGATTGGGCATTGCAGAAGAAAAAGAAGAGTGGAAAAAGGTTTGTTTTTATTTTACTCATTGCAAGAAATATTGGTTTCTGGAAGCCTGACATATCTCTCCACCAAATCCATTAAACTCTTTCTGACAATAAGAAGTGAAGGAATGTGGAAGGGTTAGTAAAGGGAGGGACGGCAGAAAGCTAAGCCTGGGAATTCTAACCGTTTCAAAATCTCATTTTCCTGGCAGTAAGCTAGTTTAAAGCAGAGCTTGTTAGCCAGAGAAGCTTGGAATAATTCCCAGAATCTCCCAGCCATGCTATCACAGTTATTCATATTGAGTCAAACCCACCATGTGTATAAGAAAACCCTATGGAATTAATGGGGTTGCCATAAGTCAACAAGTGACTTAAAAGTGCTCATGTGCACATGCGCGCATGCACACTACTGGTGATATGAATACAATATGAATACTGGTGATGTGAGTACCAATGACGTGGACAAGCTCCTTGGAAGAGTGGGGAAGACGACTTGCCCTCTTGATCCATGTCCATCCTGGCTGGTCATCCGGGGGGGGGGGGGTGCTGAAAGTGTTCCTTCGGGATACAATCAATGCATCCCTTGGGGAGGGTTCTGTACCATCTTGTCTGAAGGAGGCGGCAGTTAGGCCACTCCTGAAGAAACCCTCCCTAGACCCCCTGGACCCCCTAGAAACAACTATAGACCAGTCTCCTTGCTACCTTTTTTAAGCAAGGTGATCGAGAGGTCAGTTGCTTCCCAACTCCAAGAGGTCTTGGATGAAACCAATTATCTCGATCCGTTTCAAATCGGCTTCAGGACAGGATATGGAGTGGAGACTGCCATAGTTGCTCTGACCGATGACCTCCGCCTGGGCATCGACAGGGGTAGTGTGACCCTGCTGGTGCTCTTGGATCTCTCAGCAGCTTTTGACATGATAGATCATTCCATCCTCTTGGATCGCCTGAGAGAGTTAGGAATCGGAGGCACTGCTTTGCAGTGGTTCGGCTCCTTTCTCTCAGGCAGATTCCAGAGGATGAGGCTCGGGGACAATTGCTCATCCTGTCCCCAATGCTATTCAACATTTATATGAAGCCGCTGGGTGAGATCATTCGGAGGCATGGAACGCGGTGTCATCAGTATGCTGATGACACCCAGATATACACCGAGGAGGAGGCTGAGAAGAGTAGTGGCAGGTGTGTGTGTTTGTTTGCCTGCCCTCCTCCCCCAGCGGAACACCTGGCCTCAGAACCTTCAAAAGGCGCTCCCCAGCCCGACCACCGGCTACACCGAGGAGGAGGTTGAGAAGAGGAGTGGCGGGTGTGTGTTTGTCTGCCTGCCCTCCTCCCCCAGCAGAACACCTGGCCTCAGAGGGAACCTTCAAAAAGCGCTCCCCAGCCCGACCACTGGCTACACTGAGGAGGAGGCTGAGAAGAGGAATGGCAGGTGTGTGTGTTTGTTTGCCTGCCCTCCTCCCCCAGCAGAACACCTGGCCTCAGAGGGAACCTTCAAAAGGCGCTCCCCAGCATTTCCCAGCCTGGCCACTGGCTACACCAGTGCAGCGGTGATGGTGAGGGCAGGCGTGGCTAGAAAGCCAAGCCTAGGACATCATCTCCCTCCTCAGCACCACCGTGGAGGGGTGTGTTTAAAATCCTTCCCTAGCAATACCTTTCCCAGCAACAATGCAATCATGTATTTTATATTGTATATTGTATATTGTATATTCCTAATAATTGTCTTTTAATTTGTTTTGCTTGATTTGTTTTTGGGGGGTGAGTGGGGGTAGGAATGAGGGATGGGATCTGATTTGATATTATTTGTTTTGATGTTTTGAATGCTGTACGCCGCCCCGATTGCTTGGCAGAGGGGCGGGATATAAATTATTATTATTATTATTATTATTATTATTATTATTATTATTATTATATACTTCTCCATGACCA
Organism: Phrynosoma blainvillii; assembly: GCA_026167975.1. NCBI lineage: Eukaryota > Metazoa > Chordata > Lepidosauria > Squamata > Phrynosomatidae > Phrynosoma > Phrynosoma blainvillii. Next base: position 13,802,052 of record JANUYF010000001.1, read on the forward strand.
GATCATCAGCTCAGACTTCAGATGGCATCTCTCCTCTCAATGACTGTCTCAGAGCGGTAATGGATTGGATGAGGAAAAACAGATTGAAGCTGAATCCAGACAAAACGGAGGTACTGACAGTCACGGGCCCGAAACCAGATTTGGGAATACAGTCTCCAGTCCTGGATGGAGTCACACTATTATTATTATTATTATTATTATTATTATTATTATTATTATTGCCATAGAAGTAAGAGCCTGAACAAATTATACTAGAACCAAACTGGATTGTGCAATGAAACTGAAGAACAGAAGCTTCAGGGCAGACTTTTTTCAATGATTTATTTGAAAAGGGAGTATTTTTTGAGACTGTTTTCATACTCAGTGATATTTGGCTAACACAAGGCTAAAATCAGAATAGCCACCAATTATGATGGTTTTAAAAGGAGATCAGATAAATTCACAGTGGATAAGATCATGATGAAAATATTTTTGCCCAAATTCTACACTGGCTACTTAGGGCTATATACACTAGAGGCAAAGGTCTGAATGAACTCCTGCCCTTCCTACCCCTGCACTTGTCCCAGAACCACTCCACATAATTTTTCTTTGCAGGACATTGGGTAGATTGTCTACACTGCCAAGCTGACCCTTCAGGGTTTCTTCCTGCCATCTTCAAATCTGGGGACCAATTCTCAACCTGAATGGTTCCCCTCCTACTCCCTCCACTTGTGCACCTGTTGTGCTAAAGCAAATGAGGTGCCCAGAATGTGATCTGGCTATCTCATCTAGCAGCTAAGAGCTGCTGGTGGTGGCTCTTAAAGGAAGAGGGGGAGAAATATTTTAAAGTGATAGCAGGGGTCGGGGGGGGCAACAGTGGGGGGCCACAAAGTCAAGTGAAAATTCCTCAGTTTAAAATTCACACCATGAGGGAGAATATCCCAAATCTTGGGTCGATAGGGTCATGTTATTGCCATAGATTCAGGGGGAGTGTTGGTTTTTAACAAGTTTTTAAGCAGTACAGACAAGGCCTCAGTTTAATCTGTCTTGCTGAATACAAAGCAGTTACAGACTCATAACTCTAGCTTACAAATCCATAACTGCAGTTGTGAATGTCAGCCATTATCTCCAGCATCAGAAGGGACATGCCTCTCAATACCAGTTGTTTGGAAACAATAGGATATTATAGGCCTCATATCCTCTTTGTTATCTTCCCATATGAATGTGGCCACTCTGGGAGCAGATGTCTGGGCAAAATAGTTTTTTGACTGATCCAACAATGTTCTTTTGCTGTTCTTCTATTTTATCTGATTGTTTTATTTTTCTGAGCATTCTTCCAGCCAAGACTTCTCTCAATCTTGCCAAAACACAAGAAAAATAGCAATCACTCATTTATAGCACCTTTGTGGGCAGTAGAGGACACCAAGTGCTCATGAAATCTTTTTGCATCTAGGCAATGTTGTTAAAAAGGCATGCCTCAGTGCACTTCACAAAAAATTCAGTCATCCTAGGAAGACATGGGGTGAAAGGATAATTGGATACTATCATATTTGGTGATATGCCTACAACAGAAATCAGTATTTTGGTATCTTTTACTATTTTTCTCCTCAATTAAAAAAAATCACCAAAAGCTGCAGTTTTCAAAGACTATTCACAATTTGTGACCTATTCTGTGCAGAGAATGAGAGAGAGAGAGAGAAAACAAGAGGGAGAGCACATTTTTGTGCAGAAAAGACAGAGTCTGCACAGAGGACAAGCTTCTTGTGAAGAAAAAAAAATCTGAGCAAACATTTTGCTCAGAAACCAAGCAATTTGATTTCTTCAGAGAAATGCTAGTTCCTGTACAGAAAATGCCATTATCTGCATTTTAAAATCTTGCACATATAATGCATCTCAAACTGAAAATTTTCACCTGTTTAAGATTCTCATCATCAGGGTATTCTAACACTTGAGAAACTCATTTCTCAGCCATTTTTGGAATGTTTGTCATTATTCTTTTCATCCTTTGTTGTTGCTGCTGCTGCTGTTGTTGTTAACTGCCCTTGAGTCAATCTTGACTCATGGCAAGCCTGTGGATGAGACATCTCCAAGATGCTCTGTCTTCCACTGCTCTGCTTAATTGCTGCAATCCCATACCCATGACCTCCTTAATACAGTCTATCCATCTAGCATGTGGCCTTCCTCTCTTCCCTCCACCTTTCCCAGCATTATTGTTTTTTTCCAAAGAGTCCTCCCTTCTCATGATGTGTCCAAAGTATGACAGCCTCAGTTTGGTCATCTTGGCTTCCAGGGAGTTTTCCAGCTTGATCTGCTCTAGTACCCCTTTATTTGTCCTTTTGGCTGTCCATGGGATCCTCAGCACTCTTCTCCAGCACCACATTATCTCAAATGCATTGATTTTCTTCCTATCATCTTTCTTAACTGTCCAGCTCTCACATCCACACATGATAATAGGGAATATGATGGCTTCTATGATTCTAACTTTTGTGCTGATTTGTATATCTTTGCATTTTAGAATCTTTTCTGGTTCTTTCATAGTCACTCTCCCCATTCTTAATCTTCTTCTGATTTCCTGGCTGTAGTCCCCATTTCTTTCAATGTTTGATCCCAGATATGGAGATTCTTTTACTATTTCTATTTCTTCATTGTCTAGGTTGAACTTGTGAAGGTCCTCGGTGGTCATTATTTTTGTTTTCTTTATGTTCAACATTAAGCCTGCCTTAGCACTTTCTTCTTTGATCTTTCTTAGTAGGTGTTTCAGGTCTGTGAGGTTTTCTGCTGGTACTATGGTGTCATCTGCATATGGACCTTATCACACGGGGTCCAAAGCAGACAGAATCCAAAAGAAATCCTGACCTAATACGTATTATTTTTCCGTGTTTACACACGACATCGCACAGAACCGCACAGAACCCCAAACGAATCCGAAACGAATTGAGATCTTTTGAATTTCGGTTTCTTTAGGAAGTACAACTGCGCTTCCGAAATCATTGCGCAATGCCCGAGTCTCCGAAAGCATTTCCCCAATACGTATTGTGGAGCATTTCCCCGCCCCCGCCTGTGCCGTGCCGGCTTGGGAAGGAGGGGTGTGTTTGACAGCGGCGGCGGCGGAGGAGGAGGAGGCACAAGCAGCATCTCCTCCTCCTTCTCCATCTCCATCTCTTGCTCCTCCGGGGCTTCTCCCCCATCCTCCGAGGCAAGGCTCCCCTCGGGGCCGCTTTCTCCAGCTTCAGCCTGGCTCCAAGAGCTGCCGCCGCCGCCGCCACCACCGCCGCCCGATGGAGCCTCCACCGCCTCAGCGCCCCCTTCCTCCACTCCCACCCCTCCATCCTTTCCAGCGCCTTCCTCCTTCCCTTCTTCTGGCTCCTCGCCTCCGGGAGCAGCTTTGCCTGGCTCCTCGCCCTCCTCCTCCTCCTTCGCTCCTTCCTCCTTCCCCTCTTCTTGCTTCTCAAGAGATACTTTTCTCAGTTCCTCTCCCTCTCCTTCCTCTTCTTCAGCTCCTTCCTCCTTCCCTCCTTCTTGCTCCTTTCCCTCAGCCGTTGCTTTTTCCAGCTCCTCTCCCTTTCCTTCCTCCTCCTCAGCTCCTTTTTCCTTCCCTCTTTCTTGCTCTTTTCCCTCAGCTGTTGCTATTCCCGGCTCCTCTCCCTCTCCTTCCTTCTTCTCCTCCTCAGCTCCCTTTTCCTTCCCTCCTTCCTGCTTCTTTCCCTCAGCCGTTGCTATTCCCGGCTACTCTTCCTCTCCTTCCTTCTTCTCCTCCTCAGCTCCTTTTTCCTTCCCTCCTTCTTCTGTTTGTCAAATGCACCCCTCCTTTCCAAGCCGGCGCGGGGCCGGGACTCTGGGAAGGAGGGGTGTGTTTGACAGCTGGCTGTCAAACGCACCCCTCCTTCTCAAGTCAGCACGGGCTCCCTTCTGCTCAGAGCCCAGGCCCTGCACCAGCTTGTAAAGGAGGGGTGTGTTTGACAGCCGGCTGTCACCCAAACCTCTCCTTCACAAGCCAGCATGGGGCCATGTCTGGGATTTTCTGAATTGTGTGTGAACGGCAAATACGTATCCGGATACACTTTAATGGAAGCGCGATAATTGAGCGATGATGCTAGTTGCGTCTGATAGCCATTTACGTATTGTGGGGGCTCTTTGGGATCATTTTGGTATAGTACTGGATTTATTCTTATTACGGTTACTCTTCGCTTCGTGGCCAGCGTGTGATATCTTAGATCAGGGGCAGGCAACCTTTTTGAGACCTGGGCCAGTCTCCCATAGCCCAGGTCTCGGCTGGGCCGAGGGGGGGGAATAGAGGCGCACGTGCTCACGTGTGCGCGTGTGCCCTCCGCCACCGCACCCACACCCTCCTCCACCACGTGCAACCCCCCCCGTGCACGCAGCAGCCACCGCCGTAGCATGCGCGGCCTCAGCCACCACGGCGCATGTCACAGCCGCTGTTTTTGAAGTCCAAATCACGACGCGTTTGCGCATGTGCAAGAGTACTGCGCATGTGCAAATGCATTGCGACTGCCATTTTGATTTCCAAAATGGCGATCGCAGCAAGCGCGGCCACAGAGTGGCAAAAACGCCCCCCGACGGCAGCACGCGGCGGCCGTGGCGGGGGCAACCTTCGGCCTGGGCCAGTAAGTCCGGGGCTCAGGGCCTTAACCGGCCCCCGGGCCGTAGGTTGCCGGTCCCTGTTTTAGATTGTTGATATTCCTTCCTCCTATTTTCCCTCCTCCTTCTTCTGTGTCCAAACCTGCTTTTCTAATAATATGTTCTGCATACAAGTTGAATAGATAAAGTGAAAGGATACAGCCTTGTCTGACCCCTTTGCCCATTGGGAACCATTCTGTTTCTCTGTGTTCTGTTCTGACAATAGCCTCTTGTCCTGGGTACAGATCCCTCATTAGGCATATCAGATGTGTTGGCACTCCCATGTCTTTAAGGGCATTCTATAGTCTTTCATGATCTATGCAGTCAAAGGCTTTGCTATAGTCTGTAAAGCACATGCTGATTTTCTTATGGAATTCCCTGCTACTCTCCATTAGCCATCATATATTTGCAATGTAATCCCTGGTGCCTTTTCCTTTCCTGAACCCTGCTTGGACCTCTGAGATTTCTCTCTCCATGTGTGGTTGGAATCTATGTTGCAATATTTTGAGCATAATTTTGCTTGCATGGGAGTTTAGTGCTATGGTTCTATAGTTGCTGCAGTCCCTTGTGTCTCCTTTTTTGTGGATGGGGACGTATATTGATTGCTTCCAATCTGTTGGCCATCATTTGGTTTTCCATATCTGTTGACATATGTTGATTAGCACTAGAGTTGACTGTCAGTGTGGATTGCAGCAGTTCAATTAGAATATCATCTGTTCCTGATGATTTGTTTTTTGCTATTTCTCTTATTGCAGGTTCCACCTCAGTTTTTAGAATTTGGGGTTCACCTTCATATGGCTCTTCGTTCCATGTGTCCTTCATTTTGTCATCTCTTTTGTATAATTCTTCTGTGTATTGCATCTAAATTCTGTGTATTTTCATCTCTACTGGCTATTAAAAGCATACTTGAGTATGACATAATAATTCTAGGGATGCAGTGGCTCAGTAGTTAAGATGTAGATTCTGTCAATTGCAAGATCTGCAAGTCAGCAGTTTGAGGCCCAAGTGCAACATGATGGGTAAACTCCCATCACCAGTCTTAGCTTCTGCCAACCTAGCATTTCAAAAGCATGTAAAAGTGCAAGTAGACAAATAGGTACCACTTTGGTGGGAAGGTAACACTGTTCTGTGCAGTTATGCTGGCCACATGACCCACAGAGTAGTCATTGACAATATTAACTCTTCAGTTTAATAATGGAGATGAGCACCATACCCTGCAGTCAGATACAACTTGATAACCTTGTCAAAGGGGAAACCTTTACCTTTACCTTATAATAATGCTACATGACAGCCAGTGTGGCATAGTGGTTTGAGTGTTGGACTATGATTCTGGAGACCAGGGTTCAATTCCCAGCTTGCCCATGAAACCCATTCAGTGACCTTGGGCAAGTCACATACTCTCAGCCTCAGATGAAGGCAAGGGCAAACCTTCTCTGAACAAATCTTGCCAAGAAAACTCCATGATATGTTTTCCTTAGGGTCACCATAAGTCAGAAATGACTTGAAGGCACACAACAACAACAACATAATAATAATAATAATGCTTCAATGTGCCATAATCAAAGGATGTTAGTTGCTATCTCTGTTCATATAATTTACATACTATTGGTCATTGACATAATGAGGTTATTATTATGCAACATTTCAAAATATTTCTCTCACTCTGGGAGAAAGGTGGCATACAAATGATATAATAAATAATAAAAAAATATGTAGGAATATGATAAATTAATAGTTGTCTGTTCTTAGTGGTTGAGCAACCCCATGTGATTAAGCAGATTGAGAATTCCTTGATGTTGGTGGAGAGCAACAAACCTAGGATTACATACTATATTATTCTTCCCTTCATAGAGAACTTTTGAACCGGTGGACCTGTCCACTAAGGGGAAGGAAGATATTCCACAGCCTTCCTCTCAGGATTAACCTTTAACTGGAGAAGATCCCAGAGAAACAGAAGGGTCTTTGCTCTGGTGCTACCCTTTGAAAAGGAGTCAAGGGATATTGATAGAGCTCCAAATATCACCAGTAAGACAGGAGTGATTACTTGTTATGCATGTAAGTGTGTGAGTGTGTGTGTGTGTTGTTCCTTCAAGTTCTCAATTGACTTATTGTTACCTCAAAAAGACCTACAATGAAAGGAAAATCCAGCTTGCCTTAATATTGCCCTGCTTTGCAGCAACTATGAGCTTGTTTACAAATACTGAAGTAAGTTTGCAAGAACCAGGCACCACATACATCATTTGCATGCGAAAACTAAGTGAGACCATTTTATATGGCCTGTATAGATGCAGTGGCTCAAATGGTTAAGATGCTGCTCTGTTGATTGCAAGATCGGAAGGTTGGCAGTTCAAGGCCCAAGTACTGCATGATGGGGTGAGCTCCCATCATTAGTCCCAGCTTCTGCCAACCTAGCTGTTTGAAATCATGCAAATGCAAGTAGATAAATAGGTGCCACTTCATTGGGAAGATAAACAGTGTTCTGTGCAATCATGCTGGCTACATGATCACAGAGTAATCTCTGACAATGCTGGCTCTTTGGCTTAGTAATGGAGATGAGCACCACCCCCTATGGTCAGACACGACTTGACAACCTTGTCAATGGGGAACAACTTTACCCAGGGGTAGGCAACCTAAGGCCCAGGGGCCGGATGTGGCCCCCCGAGGCCTTTGGACCGGCCCTGGGCTGGTCCTGCCGCCGCCCGCCATGATGATATTGATTATTGTTGTTATTACTTGTTCTTGGGGTTTTCTTGGCAAAATCTCTACAGGGGTTTTGCCATGGCTTTTCTGGGGCTGAGAGAGTGTGCATGCATATTTTTTTAAAAAAAAAATTAAATATTTTTTTATCTTTCTTTCTTTCTTTCTTTCTTTTTTTTCTTTATGTATTTTTGGTGCTTCGGCCCCCCAATTGTCTGAGGGACAGCAACCCGGCCCCCAGCTCAAAAAGGTTGCCTACCCCTGCCTTTACCTTTTATCGATGCTCCCATCATGAATTTTTCCTAAGATTTTATTAGTTGAGGAATACTCAGAGGTGGCTTTGCAAATTCTTTCCTCTGAAATATAGCTTACAGCACCTGATATTCCTTGGCGGTCTCCTATTGAAGTATTAATCAGGGCTGACCCTGCTTAGCTTCCAAAATCAGATGGGATCTGGTGTCTTTGGGGTATTTAGGACAGTAGGTCTTTGCAAATCCATAGAGTTAATCTAGTGTTGTCAGCAATCAGCTGTGAGCTTCCAAGGTTGTCTTATCTTGTCTTAAATGTTTTACCAAATCTTAGGGAATGTTCTAGCATGTGCTATACATCATTTGATCAGAACTGAAGAGGACTCCATGGAACTCAGCCTGGGGCTCATCTGTTAGGTTTCCAGTAAGAGAAAGGACATAAGCTTGGTTTTCTATTTGCTGATGTTTTGTTGTCAACAACTCTGGGAAAGAAAGAGCTGGCTCAATATCCTTCTTGATTAACATCACCTTCTAAACTTTGCCCCTAGGTGGCAACAGTATACCTGTCAGACTCTAACTGAATCAGTCATAAGTTGTGTGTGTGTATAAATTTGCTATATTGGTTAATGTAATAGTTTTAGTGTGTATAACCTTTGTTGGTGGTGAATGATGGGATGCATCATTCTGGTTTAGATGCTTAGTAGTGACGCAGAGGGAAGACTTTTGCCTGGTACTGGAATGTGCAGATTTCTGATGGAGGTTTCCTTTGATCAGAACTTTCTCAGAGGAAAGGGAAAACCAAAACAAGATTGACAGTTATGAGGGGCCATTTGAAGTGGGCAAATATTTTTGGAGAGGACAGAAATGTTTAAATTTGTAAACAAATCAAAGTAAAGCCCATGAAATGTCAGGGTGGGATGTTGTAAATTTTATGTCTATGTTTGTGGATGATAGCAGTTCTTTCTAGAAACGTTTTCTTCCTAACACCTATGGTTACTGGAATAAAGTTCTTGCTGTTTGAGAGACAGAAGGTTGATTCTCTGAACTGAGTGGGAGGGAGTTCTTGAAAATACCTCCCTCAGGGAGGCTGTAACCCAAAGAATGAAGTAAGAAGTCCAGACCTGTCTGTCTGGTCTCATGTGAATCATCCTTGTGAGTTTTATTCACGATGAGGGAACATTAGGATTAGGAGTCCTAATGACAAGCCAATAAGCCAATAATATCCCCTAAGTTTCCAAGAAATGCAAGCTACCCAGAACACATCAGTCTCATCTGAATTTGGAGGCTAAGGAAGATTGGGCCTGGTTAATAACTGGATGAGGGAGCACCAGGAAATACTCCAGGTAGAGCTAGGAGAAAGCCTGTTTCAAGCCCCAGACAGTCATTGATGCCAGTAAAGAGTCGGGAATATGGGGTTGACTATAAATCATAATCCCCTGCTAACCTGACCTTCATAATTCTTTTGGGAAGCAACAACATAATTCTGTTTGGAGAAGCAGGAACTGACCTTGTGTAGAAACAAGAAGAGGAGGCAATAATTGCTGATTCCTTCTTCTCCCTACAGTTATCTGTGACCAGCAATTCATCCCTGATTTCAGAAAATTTCTCAGCCATGAAATCCACTGGATGACCTTGGGCAAGTCACATGCTCTCAACCTCAGACGAGAGCAATGACCGACCCCCTTTGAACAAATCTTGCCAAGAAAACCCCATAATAGTGTCATCTTAAAGTCACCATAAGTTGGAAATGACTTGAAGGCACACAACAACAAATTTCATAGGCTTTAATGGGGGGGGGGATCCCAATCCATTTGTGGAGCCTTCAGAGAATGTGAAGGGATCAATGGATGCAACTCCCAATGTACTATGAAACATCTTTATATTATATCATGCCCATGCGCAAATGAGTCACGGCCGCCATTTTGTTTTCCAAAATGGTGGCCACAGCTCGTTCACACATGCGCAGGAGTACTGCACATGCGCAAATGAGTCGCAGCTGCCATTTTGGAAAACAAAATGGTGACCGCGATGTGCATGGCGGTGGTGGTGCAGTGGCGGCCCACGGAAGACCAGGGGATCCCCAGACCGGCCGCAGCTAGGGGGAACATGCCGACCCCTGTATTATATGGTCCACAAAATGTTCAAATACAAATAATATTTTTTACTCCATTGAATTCTATGGATAAATAAATAAATAAATAAAAATGGGAATTCTGTACATCGCCAACATGGGAAATGTCACAAATCTTTATAGATGAATAACAATATATTCTTTTTAGACAAAGTTTTAAACTTTCAATACATTCAGGATCAACCTATTTCCTTACATCCCTGAAGGGCAGTAAGTGTCCTTCGGTACATGCAGGATGACTTAGGGGCTGTACAGACACCCCCTAAGGGGTGGCTCCGTGTCGCCCCTGGGAGTGCTGGATTGGAGCCACAGCAACCGCATACCATGGTCCCGATCCAGCACTTTGCCACTCCAAAAAGAGCTGACAAATATCGCTCCTTTTTGGAGTGGCAAAAAGCCACCCTTGCCACTGCGGCGGTGGCTTTTTTTATGCTCCTTTAATGCAGCTGTCTTTTTGAGCTGGCAGTTTGAGCATGACATGGGGGCAGAGTTTTCTGGCATGTGGTCCCCATACCCCAACTCCACCCCCAGGCCAGCCCTTGTGGCCAGTCTGTACAGGGTCTTGGTCATTTAACTGCAATTATATTTCAGAATGTTTCATTCTTTCTCATGAGGATCTAAAGCCATTCTTAAAATGATCTTCCGCTTCCAGCACAAAGACCCACAAGCGAGATGTTCAAGAGCTCATTATTCTTTATTTCTCTTACTATTCCTTCAGAGGCTAGCAAATGGAAGCATTTGTTTCAAAGTTTGAGGCAAGCGATCTTTTCACGTCTTCTCTCACAGGCACCAGTTTTATTTTCAAAATTAGGCATGCCAGCTTGCTACTTAATGAGACAAGAGCAATATTGTAAATAAAATTCATTGTCAATCCTGACATGTCCATCTGGAGCCTTCTGATAAGGCTATGTAGTAGTTTTCCTGCAAAAAGAGGAGAGTTTATGGGGTGAGATTGGAGTTTTCTCCTTTGTATAGACTAGGAGTAGGGACCCAATGAATTCACCCAGTGCTGCAGACCAACCTTGGCTTGACTCATGAAGGGGTAAAAGGTTAGCCAAAATAGTTTCTGCCCTCCTTGGCAATATTGCCCTTTCTCCCTCCTCTAGACACTTTTCTGCTGCCATTAGTTGCAAATTTTTATTTGTTAAGCTATTTACACCATTGCATCCCAAACATTTTGACCACAGACTGGTGTTGGTTCACCACAAATTCCCAGTTTTCAATTGTGAAATAGAAGTGAGTACCCACAATAATATCCCAAAACATTTCAAAAATGATGCATTACAGTGTAGGGCAAATCCTCATTGAGCAATAGGGAAAACATGGGATGGATAAACGGATTCATCCAAACCTATCTAATCATAGTCCCGAAGACATCTAGGGATGCATCTACACTGTAGAAATAATGCAGTTTGACACCACTTTAACTGCCATGGCTCTAGCCTACATAATCCTAGGATTTGTAGTTTTACCTTCTCTCTTCTCTGTTTCTCCTTTCACTTCAGTGGGAATTCCAGCTCTCTTCCCACTGTTTTAGCTCAGCTTCCACCTCCAGCCTTCTTCAGCTCTCACATCAACTAACTCCTAGGCCAGACTCACATATCTATCACAATTTTGCTTTCACTTTCTGATCTCTACTAACTCTTATATTTCTGAAGCAATTAAACGTAGCTACTGAGCATCTTAAGATGATATATATCAATACAAAACACTATTAGCCCCTTATATATCAATATAAAATAACATAAACTCCAAGGAGCATCCTGGAGTATTCTGCCCTGTGTAGACCTGCCTTAATAACATCTCTTCGCCCAAACTCTTCCAGAGCCTGAGAAAAATGTAATACATCCATGCCTCAATTGCTGGCAGAATGGACATCTTCATGTAGCTGGTGCCCAGTAAAGTAAGTTGGGATAGGAGTTACCATTGTGGCATTAGTGTCAAAATTTTGACTAAGTGGCATTTGTGAATACAAAACAGTTATGGGCAAGTAAAGCTAGCTAGAGCCAGTGTGGCATAGTGTTTTGAGTGTTGGACTGTGACTCTGGAGACCAGGGTTCAATTCCCAGATTGGCCTTGAAACCCACTGGGTGACCTTGGGCAAGTCACATGCTCTCAGCCTCAGGGGGAGGAAATGGCAAACCTCTGGACCATGGGTAGGCAACCTAAGGCCCAGGGGTCGGATCCGGTCCCCCGAGGCCTTTCGACTGGCCCCAAGCTGGTCCTGCCACCGCCACCCCCTACCCCCAACCATGATGATATTGATTATTGTTGTTATTACTTGTTCTTGGGGTTTTTTTGGCAAAATCTCCACAGGGGTTTTGCCATGGCTTTTCTGGGGCTGAGAGAGTGTGCATGCATATATTTTTTATATTTTTTATTTTATTTTTAAAATATTTTTATATTTATTTGTTTATTTATTTTTGGTGCTTCGGCCCCCAATTCTCTGAGGGACAGCAACCCGGGCCCCGGCTCAAAAAGGTTGCCTACCCTTGCTCTGGACTAATCTTGCCAAGAAAACCCCATGATAGGTGTGCATTAGGATCGCCATAAGTTGAAAATGACTTGAGGGCACACAATAAAAACAAAGCAAGGTAACTGTTCTCTTTTCAAATGCAAGTACTAATATTTGCATTGAATCAATGCCCTTCTGTTGTCTTCTGAACTTTCAAGTTTACCTTATACAGCAAGTCCTTTTGTCTCCACATTTTCCAATGCGCTCCCAAGGATCATGCAGGCAGGTTGCAAGCCTGCATGTGCCTTTGGCCTCTTTACAGGCCTTAGCCCTCCGAATATCTGTAGTGAATCCTGCACAGGAAAAAAAGGGAGAATAAAAAGATCAGAATCATGTTAGTCTAAGCATAAGAAGAAAAAGCGGGGGAAAGAAAGGATTTAGCAGTACCTCTGAGATGAAGAGAGTATCTATACTGTAGAAATAATTCAGTTTGGCACCACTTCAACTGCCACAGCTCCATTCTAAAGAATCTTAAGATTTGTAGCTTTATAAGGCACCAGCACTCTTTGTCAGAGAAGGCAAAAGACCTTGTAAAACGACAAATCCCAGGATGCAATAGAATGGAACCATGGCAGTTAAAGTGTTGTCAAACTGCATTATTTCTACAATGCAGATGCAGGCTAACTGGTGCATTTTGGCATCAGCTTTCAAGGAATCTGATGAACTGGACTGGATGGCATGAAAATTTATGCTTAAATATATCAGTGTCTCAAAAATACTGCTAGACTCTTTGTCCCCTCCCCCTTTTTTTCTTATTCTTTAAAAACCTTTTAGCTCTTGTTTTCCTATTCAGAAAATAGATTTTCTATGCAAATTCCTCTTTTGCTACACAGAATAACCACTTGCTTTTCTACACAAACAAGCTTTCTCAAAAGATGACCTAAAGTGCCAAGAACCTTGTTGCTGTTCAGTTTTTTTTCTTAGTAGGGTGCTCTGGCTTTCAGGCTATACTTCTCTCATCAAAGACACAAAAAAATTACAAATATTCTTTATACTGTGGGCTTCTACCATTGTCTAGAGAACCAAGAGCTGGTGGGCAGCTACATACTTTGACTTCAAGAAAGAACATTATGGCAAAAAGGAGACTGACTTGAACCCCTTATATCCACCAACAAAAGAGCTCTCTGAAGGATTATTATTAAACATTATCATTATCATTATTTCTATTTCGTCTTATCCCCAGATTGGGACTCAAAGCACCCTACAATGATTTACTCAAAGCAGGATACAAAGCAGCATAACAATTTTAAAAATTGTTTAAAATCTACGAGATTCAAAAAATAAAATTTACAATTAAACAATAAAAAATTAAAACAGTTTAAAACATATATCATTGAAATACATAATTAAAAAGTCTTGCTCCACTACTCTTGCATATGGAATATTCGCCTATCAGTTGCCCTAGGACTGGACAGCTAAAGGGCAGAAAATTCTATCTGTTCTTGTTCTGATATGCCATTGTCAGCCTCAATGATATGTCATCAACACAATGAGGAAATAGACATAGTAAAAGAGTTCTCATACCAGGGATCAAACATTAACCAGAATTCAGTCAAGAAATCAGAAAACTAGCAAGGGAGATTTTAATGCGGTTTGTGATCCTAAAGTAGATAGAAAATCATTAGAAGGAAGGAAAATCCGTTCAAATCAAGGGAAATTACCATTATCTTGTTTTGAATTAATAGAAGAACTTGGCTTGATAGATGTATGGAGGCATAAATTTAAAAAATCTGAAGGTTATACCTTTTTTTCAGAGGTCCATAATTCACTATCAAGAATTGATTTATTCTTAGTTTCAAAGAACTTGATACCCAAAATAATGACAATGGAGATACTAAACAGATATGTCTCAGACCATAATCCTATAGAAATGAGTATGAAAGTAAGTAAGGAGGAGTTCACTTGGAGACTAGATGAAAATCTACTTAAAAGTAAGGATAATGTAAAGAAGATAAAGGAAGCATTAGAATATTACTTCAAAGAAAACAAGACGGAGGATGTGTCAAGTAAAATTATATGGGAAGCCAGTAAGGCAGTTATAAGGGGTGAATTTATTAAACTACAAGCAGAAGTAAGAAGAAAGGAGAAAGAAGAAGAACAAAAATTAAATGAGGAATTAAGATCAAAAGAGAATGAATGGAAAATGACAGGAGATAAACAGCTGAAATGTAAAACTGAAAATTTAAGACAACAATTAAAAGAATTAACAATTAAAGAAATAGAGATTAAAATGAGATATGTAAGACAAAAGAATTTTGAACTGGGAAACAAAGCAGGTAGATTACTGGCAAATAGACTTAGGAAGGAAAAAGAGAAGAAAATTATAACAGAGATAAGCAATAATGGAGAAATAATTATAGATCAAGAAAAAATAAAAAAATTATTTAAAGAATACTATGACAAAATATATAGGAGATTAGAAACTAGAGAAAATGAAAAAGGAAAAGTGGGAAAATATTTGAAAGAGCAGAAGATAAATAAAATAAATGAAGAACAGGCAGAAAGGTTAAACCAAGCAATAACAACTAAAGAAATTACAGATGTGATTGAGAAAATGAAAAAGAGAAAGGCTCCTGGCCCGGATGGTCTAACGGCAATTTATTATCAGAAATTTGTTGGTATTTTGGTTGAGCCATTAAAAGAAATGATGAATAAGATAAAGGAAGAAGGTATACCAGAGTCTTGGAAGGAAGCCTGGATATCATTAATCCCTAAAGAGGAAAAATCATGTCTGGATTTGAAAAATTTTAGGCCAATATTCTTGACCAATAGCGATTATAAAATTTTTACATCTGTAATAGCTAATAGGTTAAAAGAACTACTAGCCTCAATTATACATGAAGATCAGAACGGATTTATTTCGAACAGACAAATTAAGAACAATATGAGAATAGTACTTAATATAATAGAACATTTTGAGTTTAATAATAATAAAAAGTTAGCACTTGTACTGTTGGATGCTGAAAAAGCATTCGACAGGGTTAATTGGTGTTTTTTGTTAGAACTAATTAAGTCTATGGGAATGGGAGAAACATTTATTAAATGGATTCAGGAAATATACAAGGAACAAAGAGCACGGATAATAATAAATCATGAAAAAACAGAAAAAATTAATATTGAAAGAGGGACTAGGCAAGGGTGCCCTCTTTCGCCCTTACTATTCTTATTAGTTCTTGAAGTACTAAATAACAGAATAAGGATGGACTCAGAAATTGAAGGAGTGAAAGTAAAACATCAAATATATAAGCTGCAAGCATTTGCAGATGGTATAATTTTTTTTCTAGAAAATCCAAAAGAAAACATAAATAAATTAATTAGAGTTATAGAAGAATTTGGCAAAGTCGCAGGATTTAATGTTAACAAAGATAAAACAGTAATACTAACTAAGAATATGAATGAGAGAGAAGAATCAGAGTTGGAAGAGATTTCAAAATTGAAGATCGAGAAAAAAGTAAAATACTTGGGAATAATTTTGACTAAAAGAAATATAGATTTATTTAAAAATAACTATTTGAAATGTTGGGAAGAGTCCAAAAAAGAGCTGATGAGATGGTCAGGAAAAAAACTATCTTTCTTAGGCAGAATTGGAGCAGTCAAAATGATAGTACTACCAAAATTAATGTTCTTATTTCAAAATATACCTATAATCAGTGATGAAAAATATTTAGATATTTGGCAAAAAGAAATATTAAAATTTGTGTGGGAAGGAAAGAAAGCCAGGATAGGATGGAAATTACTGACCGAAGAGAAAATAAAAGGTGGATGTGGTCTCCCAAACCTTAAATTATATTATAGGGCTTCTTGCCTTAATTGGATAGAAGAATGGGTTAGTCTAAAAAATGAAAGGTTACTAGAAATAGAAAAATCACAATTGAGGTTTGGTCTCCATGCTTATATGATATACAACAAACTTAAAAGTAATAAAGACTTTTCACACCACTTTGTAAGAAACGCTTTATTAAAAATTTGGTTAAAGATAAAGGAACAATTTTATATGCATATTCCTAGTTGGACGTCCCCACAGGAAGCTCTCTTTAATAGATCTAAAATGGAAAAAAAGATCTTGGTTAACATACAAGGATTTAATTAACTGGAAAGGAGAAATGGGAGACTCTTTAAAGTCTAGAGAGGTATTAGGTAAAGAATTTCAAAATAATTGGTTTTTATATATGCAGATAAATGAAAGATTCAAAATTGACAAAAATACGATAGGTATATCAAATACACAAAATGAACTGGATAAAATATTTTTTGATAAAAATAAAGGTCATATTGGAAAATATTACAAGATATTGCAAGGTAGGAACCTAGAAAATGAAAAAATAAAGCACTCCATGATAAAATGGGCGCAGGATATAGGTAAACCTATAGACCTAAACAAGTGGGAAAAGGCATGGCTTGATACCAATAAATTTACGAGATATCAGGACTATAAAGAGAACCATATCAAGATGTCTTTTAGATGGTACTTATCTCCAGAAAAACTAAATAAATTATATAAATCTGGAAAAGATCGGTGCTGGAAATGCAACAAACCAAGAGCAATTTTTTTTCATATGTGGTGGACTTGTGCGGAAGCTCAAAAATTTTGGAAAAAGATGAGGGAAGTGATATCAAAAAATTTTAAAGTAGAGATACCATTAGAACCAACTCTTTTTTTGTTAAATATGTTAGATACTGTGGAGAAAACCTTAGATAAAGATAAAAGGCGGATATTACTTTATATGATAACAACTGCCAGAATATTATTTGCTGGAAAATGGAAGCAAACAATTATTCCTACCATAAATGAATGGAAAAAGAAGACGTGGGAAGCAATGGATTCGGATATTTTGACTGGCTTATTAAATGATAAAGAGGAAGAGGAAGTGGTTAGAGGTTGGACAGCTTTTAAGGAATACTGTGATAAAGAAGGATATGAATGAAAATAAATTATTGATATGGGGAACTTACATATGATTTGATTTGAATAAAGATATTAATTTGATAAAGATATCAAGAATGTTAAAGAAAAAAAGAGAGAGTTTTATTTAGTAGAGGGGTAAAGGAAATTTGTTATGACTTTAGGCAATTATACATTTATTTGGAAGAAGATAATAATATTTTGTAGCATTTGGAATTATATTAAAAATGTATGCAAGATGTAAATGTGTGAATGATGTGTGCGTGTGAGAATAGGTAGTGTTTGTATTTGCATTTGTATTTGTGGGATGTAATGTGTTTTGTTGTTATTGTTTTTATGTTTTATGTTGTATAAGTTATAATTGTTAATAAATTTCAATTTAAAAAAAACAATTTACCTCCCACCTCATTACCCACCCACCCCTTAAAACAGAATTAAACCATCATGAAGTTTAAAAAGCCAAGATAAAATACCATACAGCAGATCACCTTCACAATATCAACATTACAAAATTACAATATTTCAATATTTCAAGGCGGGCAGTTATTCCGGGAAGGCCTGCTGGAAGAGATCCATCTTTACTGCCCTTTTAAAGGCAGTAAAAGTGTTAATAAGATGGATCTCGTCTGGCAGGCCATTCCATAGCCTGGGAGCGGTCGCAGAGAAGGCCCTCTGGGAGGTCTGCGAGAACCTGGTCTTTATTGGTTGCAGCAGATTCCTCCCAGAGGACCGAAGTGCGCGGGGGGGGAATCATATGGGGATCTATGAATATAAGAGCCACAAGAGTTAGGACTTTTAACTCAGAGCCATGGCTTCCTTGATTGAATTAATCCATTTGTAATCCATGTTATACTTTTCCTACTGCTTTCAACTCTGAAAGGTAAAAGTATTCCCCATTGACAAGGTTGTCAAGTCGTGTTTGGCCATAGGGGCTGGAGTTCATCTGTATTACTAAATCAAAGAGCCAGTGTTGTCTGAGGACAATTGTGTATGATTGCACAGAAGGCTGTTTACCTTTCCACTGAGAAGTAGTACCTATTTCTCTACTGGCATTTGCATGCTTTTGAACTGCTAGGTTGGCAGAAGCTGGGACTCGTGACAGGAGCTCACCCCATAATGCAGCACCCGGGCCTTGAATTGCCAACCTGCCAATCTGGCAATCAACAGATTCAGAGTCTTAACCACTTGACCCATTGCATCCCTGTGCGTTCAACTCTACCAGACATTATAACGTATTCCAGTAAGCCATATCATGCAATGATGTGTCCAAACTACAATAGCTTTAGTTGAGTAATTTGGCTTCTAATGAGAGCTCACAATTGATTTGTCCCCATTGGCCAGAAGACAAAAGGCTATAGAGTTTGGGGCTGGCTGGATGATTAGGGCTTTGCTGTGTGCATGATAATGTAAACTATCATGAAAGTAATTCAACTGAAAAGCAAACTGTATCTCAAACATACAGATGTATTAGATGTATAATGTGGCTTGGGTCCAATTATTAGATCCAACTAGAGTAGAGATCAACTGAATCTTTTGGCTTTATCAATGTGTTGACTCACCCATCTACAGTTGCCTCAAAGGGTCTATTCTACTTTATACTAACCAATAGGATTCAGACCCATATTTTTCAAAATGTAGGAAGTGAGAAGATGAAGAAACATTTCAGTTACCTGGGTGTTTTTTACAGTGCAGAATGAGAAACAGAAACAAAACAGCTGGCTTTCAGTACTGCAATTACAGATTCATAATGTAGAGTTATGGATCCAAAACTGCTCCATATTAATGTTGTGATATTATTTCCGTGATCATTAATGCCTCCCAAAACCAACTTAACAGCCAGCAACCTCATCAACTGAAGCAGGTCTGTTCTGCTGACAATCAACTAGTAAGGAGGAGGATGTTTTTAACCACATCCCACCAACAAGCAAGGCTGCAACAGTTAGAAGGGCCCTATTATGATTATTCTTCCTCACTTCACTTGATAGTGGGAGAAGGCTAGAAACATTGTCTAATGGCTGATAAACAGGATACTGTTTGTTGTAGAATATTTTTATTTTATTTTATTTTATTTTCAACAGTCTCTAGTCTTTGTGGGGAAATTAGCAACAAATATTCTCATTCAGCAATAGCATAAGGGATTTTTTTTAATCAGAAAAGGGACCTTGTAGCACCTTTGAGACTAACAAAAAGAATGAAGCTGGTAAAATGAGCTTTCATAGATTTGTGCCTGCTTTCTCACATGCATCTGAGGTAGTTGGTTCAAGTGTACTAAAGCTCATGTGATTAGCTTCTTTCTTTCAGATAGTCTCAAAGGTGCTACATAATCTCTTCGCATACTGATTTTCCAGACTAACATGTCTATGTCTTTGAATTTTACCAGGAAAAAAAATAATTACCTCCCAAATAATTGCAATGGACCCCAGAGTTTTAATAAATTCCCTCTCTCCCACCTATCACTCTAAGGACTGGTTTGTGTACATTAATAGATGAATTGAAAGCTGAGTACATGAACTGATGTGATCGGAAAGCATTTGTGTATGGATAGTGCCTCCAAACATGCCAGTCAACACCAATTTTGCATTAATCAAGTGATGAACAGTTTAATGTGTTTTTGCATTACATTTCCCATCACTATGCTCATAAACCTTTATAGAAAGATAGGTATGGGAAAAGATTCAAAATAAAGGAGGAAATGGAGGAGATGTCATGTGACATAGAAAAAAAATAAATATTCTAAGATTTGGAAGGAACCTCAGATGGCATCAAAAGGCATCCCTGCTCTGATTCAGGAATTCTGTGATCTAGCAGTGTTTTTTCAGTTTCAGGAAAGGGTTGAACTAGATTATTACTTGTTGCCTTCCAATTCTATGATTTGTAGTCAACCTTACTTCTATTTTGAACTCCATGATGGCATACATGGCTTTCTAGATGGTTGCTAATCCTGGTATTAATTAGATTCAACCATGCTATAGGGCTTTAATTATCTTTATTTTCTTTATACTTTCTGTCTTTCTCTCAACTTACTTTGTCTTGATTACATAATATGTTCCTTAGTTCAAGATTCTGGAATGACTACTGATGAAAGAGTGGATTATGGAATGACTACAGGAAGAAAGTGCAAAAGTAGAGGCACAACTGCATATTCAGAAAACAAAAATAATGACTGCAGATTGACAAAACCCAAAAGTGGGGGATGAAGGCACTGAATTGTCAAAAAAATTCTATATCTTAGCTCATACATTAATCAAAATGAAGGGTGTGGTCAAGAAGAAGGCTCATACTTGAGAGAGCAGTTATGAAGAAACTGTCAAGATCATGTGGCACCTGGTCTGGAAAATGACAAAGATGTGGCCACTGAAAGGAACTAGAGCAATGGTAACAAGGTTACTACAGTTCAAGTGGCAGGTGCATGAGTCAGCATTTGGCAAGCTGTGCATCATGGGAGGTCTGATGCAACAGGCAATGGGAATGAAACCAGCAAGGTTTCATTAGTGCATAGCTGTCACGTGTTCCCAAGAAGACCACTTATATAAGGGAGAGGGTCAGAATCTCTGTTGTTGGTTAGTTGTGGTTGGTGGTTGGCAAAGCACTTTGTTGGTCTGTATAGCTGTGAGTATTCAAGGTGGCTGTCTGGTACTCTATGTATCTTTGCAAATATGAGGTGAAAAAGTTTCAATAATCAATATTTTATCCATCTATATTAGAAATGTTGAAATAGATGCCAAAGTGCCAAGCAGCCACACAAAGGATTCTGGGAGTTGAGGCCTCTTAGAAGGGATGAATGATAGAAGATTTCAGCAGCAGGGATGTGCAGGATGTTTAGAGGCAGATGACCTTTTGAAGGACCCTGAATGCATTAGATGCCAGGATGATATTTGTTAGCCATAATAAATCATTGGTAGGAGGGAAGACTCTGTGCTAAGGGGCCCATGGTACTGATAGGGAGCTTGGTATGTGGTTGGTATGTGGCTAGAATGTATTTTAAGTAGATTATAATGTATTCTGAAATCTTTATGCTCATTGCTTGAGATTCTATATGTTTAGAGTTTGAAATACCCAATGAGGTGTGAGAATTGGATTTCTTTGTCTAATGGTGTATAAAACGAAGCCATTTTCCTCTGCTCTTTGCCCAAAACTTTGGAAAGCTAATTCCTTTGGGACTGCTGGCATAAATAAATCTATGTTTACAAACTGATCAAAGTCTCCTCTCTTACTCTTGCTCTGCCAAGAACCAGAAGTGCTGTGGGTTGAATAACTCATAGCCTGTTATTTCCACTACAAATATTTGCAACAAAGATTAAATCCCTCATTGAGTGAAGTCTCACTGTCCAGCAATTCATTTCTCCAAGTTGAATGCAGCAGCCTGCGTGTGGGAGGATTTTTCCTGTGCCGTCTGGAGGAAGACTTCACAGAAGATCATCTTCTGGGCATTCCTGCCTATGTGCATCAACTCTGCGTGTGTGTATGCTAGATCCTGCCTGTCTGCATACCTCAACAGATACTATATAAGATCCTGAAGAGGAAAAAAAATGTCTTTCAGTATCCAAGTCAGG
Organism: Phrynosoma blainvillii; assembly: GCA_026167975.1. Taxonomy (NCBI): domain Eukaryota; kingdom Metazoa; phylum Chordata; class Lepidosauria; order Squamata; family Phrynosomatidae; genus Phrynosoma; species Phrynosoma blainvillii. The sequence goes on from JANUYF010000001.1 coordinate 13,823,716, forward strand.
AACATCTATGTCATAGTATTTCTGACTTCCAAGCATAGATGTGAAACCTGGAAAGTGAAGAAAGCTGACCAAGAAAAGAATTGATTCATTCAAAATGTGGTGCCTTAAGAAAGTCTTAAAGATAGCACCATCAGTCAAAAACAAAAAAAACAAATAAATGGGTTTGAGAGCAAATCGAGCCTAAATTCCCCCTAAAAGCCAAATTGACTAAACAGGATGTCATACTTTTAACAGTCTCATGTGATGGTGTGATGACACATAATAACAAGAACAACTTTCTCCCAGGCTGCTGTTACACTGCAGAATTTATGCAATGTGACACTACTTTAACTGTCATGGCTCCATCCTATGGAATCCTGGAATTTGTTGTTTGTTGTGGTACCAGAACTCTGTGATAGAAATGGCTAAATGTCTCCAAAAACTACGTTTCCTAGAATTCCATAGCATAATGCCATGGCATTTAAAATGGTGTCAAACTGTATTATTTTTGAGTGTAGACACAGCCCCAGTCTGTTCAATATTGTACAATAATCCACAAAAAGAAGGAAAAGGAATATATCAGAGACAAAACATCTCAGAGATGAAAAATACAGCAACATTTGATTGGAATATACCTGGTGTAGCAAGGAGTACCATAGAAAGCAGTATGAAAAACCAGAAGGGTCTCATTGCTTGAAAGTTGTCTCGTTTCTCAACACTCCTGTAAGAGAGAAAGAAAGCAAAGATGGATCAAATCCTGATATATATCCAAGGACTAAGAAATCAATTTCTGCTTAGGGAAGCATGGAAATTTTCCTAGTTACACTGATTATTGCAATGGATGGTTCACTGACAACCATGAAAGTACATGACATTCTGTATAAGGAATATATTGCCATAACAGTTCAGTGAAGGAGATCTTGGGGAAAGAACTTCAAAACTGAACAAATAATGGATGATAGCGCTTGATACTAGCTAATGTAATTAAGGCTCCAGCCTTACTTAGGAATGCTTTCTTGTGTTTTTTGTGCAAAAGACATTAGCATGAATTCTACTGTAAGTGCCTACTAGAATAGACTCATTGAATCATGATAATTTACCTATGTGTGGATTCAGCATCCAACAATTCATTCAGGGAGACTAGTCAGAAGTATCCAATGGGATTCAAACCACCCTTTTTTAGTCCTCTAAAGAAGGAGACTCCACCACACTCCAAAGGAGTGTGTTCCACTGTCGAACAGCTCTCACTGTCAGGAAGTTCCTCCTAATATTGAGGTGGAATCTCTTTTCCTGCAGCTTACATCCATTGTTCCAGGTCCTGTTCTCTGGAGCAGCAGAAAACAAGCTAGCACCCTCCTCAGTATGACGTCCCTTTAAATATTTAAACAGGGCTATCATATCCCCTTTTAACCATCTCTTCTCCAGGCTAAACATACCCAGTTCCCTAAGTCGTTCCTCATACGGCATGGTTTCCAGACCCTTCACCATTTTAGTCACCCTCCTCTGGACATGCTTCAGTTTTTCAACATCCTGTTTGAATTGTGGTGCCAAGAACTGGACACAGTATTCCAGGTGGGGCCTGACCAAAGCAGAATACAGTAGGCTTGACAACCTTGTCAATACCTTTACCTTTATTCACCTAATACCTGACATAGGGATGATAAAACTAAAAACATAACAGGTGTGATTAGTGGAGATTATTTTAAAAAACTTAATTGAAGATTAAACATTTTAGATTTTTTAAAAACAAAATAAAAACAGATTAATGGGGCAATTTTTAACCTTCCTTGTGGATACTTTTAACTGTCCACTTTAACTGTCATGGCAACATCCCATAGAATCCTGGGATTTGTGGTCTGGTGAGGGTTATTAGTAGTAGTAGTAGTAGTAGTAGTTGTTGTTGTTGTTGTTTAGGCACTGGAGCACTATGGCTGAGAATCCTAAATGCTTCTCTCTAAACACCCATCCCCAGGATTCCATTATGGAATCATAATGCTATAGATATGTACTGTGAAGGGGCCCTTGTTATCTGAAGAAGTGACAGACTATTCCTAGTGGCTTTTGCTTCAAACTGAGAAGTTTTCTTTTGATTCTTCATATGCTATCTACTACCACTGAGGCCTTCTGGACTTGCCTCTTTAAAACATTGTGTGCTAAAGATATACATAGTCCTATATTTCCATATATCTACATACCTCTTGCCCAAACCTTGTGAGGGCCAAAGCAAATGGACAGGAAAAAGTGTCTCAGTCCTGGGTTTTCTGAAAGCAAGTAAAACCCCTGCTGTTTGCACAGTCCACTCCCAAGGTGGGCCAAACACCCACGAGCTATTTGCACCACACTTCATGCTGCGCTATGAAGTTAGGGTTTTGTTGTTGTTGTTATTGTCTCCCCATCATGCATACACACTGTCACGCAAACACATTGCCTATAACCAAATAGCCTCCCCCTTACCACACAGATGCCATTCCTTTGGACACCCATCTGTATGATTGGCTGATGCAGCACCTGCACAGTGCATCAGTGCATTGGTGTGCCCAGTGATACATTAGCAAAGCACGATCATGGAGACTTCTCATACATGCCCCCTTCATCCCACATCACTCTATGCCCCCCTGTTGCCCCTAAGTCTGATTTGTGTATGTTGTAATTACATCAATTGAATTACTGCTGATTGCATTTTTGCTTTGCACACTCCTGGGCTTTGTATATGGGGTGTGATGATAGGCACTTTCTGCCTTGAGTTGGAGTATTCCAGTTTCTTTTTGCTCTAGTTTTTTCCCTGGAACACAGATTTGTTTCACTTTCCACCCACTGCCACCTTGTGCTTTGTCTAAACACCCCACCTTCAAAGCAGTCAGAAGCTGCTTTATTTGGCCAGTGTGGATTACCCCTTAGATTAGCTGGAGGCCAACAGAAGTAGTAGTAGAGGAGAAGAAGCAAGTCAGTAGGCTTCTCCAGCAAACAGAGGAATAGCTGAAAATTTTAACTGGTACTTTTTTTTAAAAAAAGAAGACCTTTCTGGAATGTGTAAACATCATCATACATTTGACAGTAGTAACTTGAGATTTTAAAATATAGAAATGCAAGAGAAAGCAAGAGTGACTTATGCAGTCAAAACTAGGACTGGTAGCTTTAAAGCTATATCCATGCTTCCATGTAGCACTCAGGCTGCATGCGTGTAAATACAATTATCTATTATACCCACATGTGTCCAATGTGCCTGTTGAATTCTATATATACATACAAGTGTTCACAAGCTGATGGAGCCACTTTCACTTGTTCTCCGATGCTGGCTGCTGAACTGGAATAGTTCCAGTTTCCGGGTTCTATCCCAGCAAGCCCCATCCTGTTGCCAGTAGTAGGGAGTAGCTTCAGTGACGTTACTTGAAGGCATCTTCCAACCCTGGGGCACCTCCAAGAATAGCTTTACAAGCTGTTTACTATCTATGGGAGTGAAAGTTATAGCAAGAGGGGGTAAAGTGGAACCTACTTGCTTTATATTTATTACATGTTTACCCTCCGTGTGGGGTGTTGTTTCCTTGTTGGATGAAATGCCAGTTTCTGCCCTGTTTTTCACTCAGTATCTGGTATCTTCCTTCACTGAAACCATTAATTTCTTTTTGACAGTTCTTGACAGTGAAAAAGGAGTGTACTAATGATGGAAAGTAAGGACTGGGTGGAGAGAAGGCAACCAGCCAGCAGCACAAACATCCATCTTACTGTCATGCCATTGAGCTTAAATCTGAGCTTGGGCAAGTTACTTTTTTGGACTACAATTCCCAGACTGAATATTATAATAGGTCTTAATCTAAAGTCACAAACAAAAATTTGTTGAGGACAGGGTTGGACATGCTCCAGCCCTTGCCCATTTGGAGCTCCTCCAGTGCTCCACAGAACCACAGCATGTTGTTGTGGCTGCCATTTTGTGGTAAGTGAATTGACCACACAACTCTTCTAATCATCTTTGGAACCATTCTGGAAGGGGGATTCAGGGTGGACACCCCTCCAAGAATAGGATTTTACAGTCACACAAATGGTTGGGTTGTTGTCAATTTTAATCATTTTTTCAGATGATCTGTTTGAGAGAGTACTAGGGCCTTTGGGCTAGGGCCTTAGCCCTGATGATTCAAGGACTATAATGGGGTCCTCCAAAAAGGTGAGCACAGTTGTAATCCAAAAAGCTGGGGTGGGGCAGAAGGGCACCCACAAATTAATTTATTTCAAGGGAATTTTAATAGTTCCAATAAGCATCTACCTTGGCTAGGGCAACATTCAGCATGGGATCTTTCCCATTGTGTATAATTCCAAACCACACAGAACTCCAGAGGCAATTCCAAAAAAGGTTTTGAAGGGGCAAAGCAGACCGACCCAAAGGAGTGGTTCTGCACTGCCTCTTTGCTCACCAGATTGGGGATGCAGCAACCATATGCCATGGCCCCAATCTGGCATTTTTCCAATCTCAAAAGAAGCAGCAAAATGCCACTCCTTTTTGGGACAGAAAAAAATCCGCCCTTTTCATTGCAGCAGTGGCTCTTGTGCATTTCTGCAGCATGCGGTGTCTAATCGCCATGATGCAGAAACGTCATGATGCCACCTGCCATCTGGGAGGGTGGGTGGCATGATGCTGGTTTGGGGATGCAGTCGTGGCATGTGGTGTGCAGACACCACACCCCCAAGCCACCAGGACACTGGCCCTTTTGGCCCATCTGTTCAGACCCTGGTTTATTAGAGAAGTAATCAAAACTCTCACACACACATAAACTAATGAAGCAAAGGTGGGAGGAGATGAAAAGCAGAGGGCTTGCTAATAATAATACTGAACCAATCCTAAAGAGTAGTTCCAATCAAGGGGTGTCCGGAATGGAGATGGCTCAACAGCCACTGTGGCAAGTGTAATTAAGGAATCTAGTAAATGTTGAACGGAGGTTATATCATGCTTCAGAACAGGCAAATAGCTAGTGGCAAAACATCTATAGTTATACTCAAAATCAGATCTGGGGCAGTATTCTTGGGATGAATGGGTTACCTCATTGCTAAATGTTTATTCCAGGAGAGAAGACTAGGGCAATATGCAGTAACAACCAAGAAATTGGTGTAAATGTTCTCAGATTAAAAGTCTCATTCCCAGAAGGAAAGTCTCTTTGTCTGGGATCTTCAAGCAATCTCCCAGTCAAGCTCACTATCACCTTCTGCTCAGTCTAAGAATTATTCTGATTCTGATCTTGAGAGGTCCCATTATGGCTGAGTGCCTTAGGCTTCTCCCAGTCTGGGTTATCCAGTTCAACCAGGCATAGCTGGTTTCCTGTACTGGGGGGGCTCCTGCTTGAGCCACTTCCCTAAAATATTCTTTATGATATTACATTGATATCAGGGTCACAGAAAGGTAAAAGGGGACTGGTTCTTGGGTTACACAGTCCATGGGCTGCACATTTTCCAACCATGATATAGCAGAAAAGAAGATGGAAAGTGGTGATGTGAGCGAAGCCATTGATTGGATGCGGATAGCATTTCTTATTTGGGGCAGTAAAAATTAAATGCACAGATATAGGATGGGTGGCACCTGGCTTGACACCAGTACATATGATAGGGATCTAATAATCTTAGTAGCTGAACATGAGCCAACAGTGTGATGTGGCTGCTAAAAAGGCCAATGGGATTCTACCTGAGCCCTGGTGGCGCAGTAGTTAAAAGCCTGTACTGAAGCCACTCATTCATAGACCACAAGGTTGCGAGTTCAATACTAGCCAGGGCTCAGGCTAGACTCAGGCCTGCATCCTCCCGAGGTCGCTAAAATGAGTACCCAGCTGTTGGGGGGCAATGAGCTTACAGTTGTAAACCACTTAGACACCCCATAGTGCGGTATGAAGCGGTATATAAATGAAGCTGCTTTGTGTTATACTGCAACAATAGGAATATAGTGTCCAGATCAGGGAAGTACTAGTGTCACTCTATTCTACTTTGGTCATGCCTCACCTGGAATATTGTGTCTTGTGTCCAGAGGAGGGCTACCCAAATGGTACTGGGTTTGGGTAGGGATGTAATTCTTCACCAAGGGGGTTGAGCAGATGGAGCAAAAGGAGCAGCCAAAAGCCAAGGCCAGCTTCCATTGCAGTCCAGTGGCTCAGTGCTAGGGAATCATTGGAATTGTAGTTTTTTTTCTGAGACATTCAGCCTTCTCTGTAAGAGAGCTCTGGTGCCACAATATACTACAGTTCCCATGATTCCCTAGCACTGAGTCAGGGCAGTTAAAGTGGTCTCAAACTGGATTATTTCTGGCAGTTCAAGCCCTTAGTCAACCACAGTGCAGCTTCAGCCTGATCATCTGAACACCACACCCCCAGATCAGCCTGAAGCTGACACTTTTGGCCTGTCTGTTTCAGGCCCATGTTTCTTCTTGAAGGTGGCAACAAGTAATTTCAGCAATTTTAATACCCACTGCAAGACAGTCTTTGAAAAACCAATTTTCAAAGTGTATTCACAATCCAGGACTTATTCTGCAGAAAGAAAAATCCTATGTGGTTGCTTTTGCAGAAATTGTCAAATTCTTTGCACAGGAAACAGCCTTTTCTGAATAGAAAGTAATATTTCAGTGCAGAAATATTAATTCCTGTACCAAAAATTCTATTTTCTATGCGGAAAATGCTCTATTTGGGGATTAATTTTGTGTAAAATTCATACATTTTATTTTCATTGAAAACAGAATTTTCTGCACAGAAAAAAAGCATTTTCTGTGTAGTAATTAATATTTCTGTGTTCAGATAGTTTCCACAGAGAAAATGATATTTCCTGTGAAGAAAAGGATGATTTCTCTGCAAAATAACCACATGCAAATTTTGCACAGAATAAGTCTTAAACTGTGAAGATTCCCTTCAGTCCAGGATCTTTCTCATCACAGTTAGTTTGCACTAAAAAATATATGTTTTTCAACTATTTTTGATTTTTTAAAATATTCCTCCCTCAGTCTTCACTCTTATGGACTGCATATTCGCCTCATAAATACTCCAGTTTGACACCTCTTTAACTGTGGTGGTTCAATGCTAGGGAATTCTAGTAATTGTAGTTTGCTGTGGCACGAGAGCTCTCTGACAGGGAAGGCTAAACTTCTCATAAAACTACAATTCCCAGTATTCCATAACACTTAGCCATGACAGTTAAAGTGGTGTCTAACTGGCTTATTTATGCAGAGTGGATGCAGCCATAGAAGTTGGAACCAATAGCTGACTAGGTGGCATTTTTAATCAATAAATCTGAGGTTGAGTCTACCAATCACATTTCAGAGACACTCAAATAGGAGTATGCAGGTCTAGAAATGTTCAGAATGGTACTCTATAGTCTTGACTGAAAATTTTGTCATACAACTATGCTGAGAGAACTCTAGGAAGATTAGACTTTGTAGGCTTTAGATTGTGTATATTTTCATGTATACCTGGTTAATTTAGTGAACACTTAGACTGAACTATTTATATTTTCAAGAACCAGTATGGTGTCATGGTTTCAATGGTGGACTAGGACTCCCAGAAACTTCCAGTTTCAAATTCCCACTTGGCTATGGAAATTCACTGTATGACCTTGGAAGTCACACTCCCTCAGCCTCAGAGGAAGGCAATAACAAATCCTGTGATTGGTTCACTTTATTGTTTCCATAAGTCAGAAACCACTTTAAGGCACACAGCAACAACACATTTATATTTTCATCTCCTAGGCATTTATGTTCTTCCATCAGGATGCCCAGTCACATTATTCTACTTGTGTGTCTTAATGGAATAGACAGAATATTTGAAAACATTCTTAAAATTGTCTAAAAACATGTTTCTCAAATATCAGGAGTCACTGGTGAAGATGTAGAACAGAGCTGAGGGTGAGTTCTGACAGCTGGGAGTGAAGGAAGAAGCTAAGTAGGTAAATTACACAACCCCCTTGGAGGATCTGTGCAAATTGTAGCAACCAATCAATTAGACCTTGGAAATTATTGCAGGCTGGTGGAGATGTACACACAATTCTTTCCTCTTGGCCAGATCTGAGCCCCCACAAACTGGAGAAATTACACCACCATCTCTCACCTCGAAATGACCCATAAAAACTGTAGGTTCAAGTGCAGGTCTTGAGATCCGGCAATCCTAAACAAAGCATAGAAAAATTATCTCCTTGATCCCAAAGCACTTCTGGGTATGCCCGGAGAGCCTCTTGTAATCTAAGGCTTGTCTACGTTAGCCCTATAACTCAAATTCCCTCCAAGCTGGCTGCATGGTGTTCCTAAAGCCTCCAAAGCCTGACTCAAGTACAGGCTCTTTACATAACATCTGGGCCCATTTCAGGTTTTCCACCCCCTAACCCATATTTACTTAACACACCTTTTATTGTGAGTTATCTAGTCTCTTCACAGTGAAGACAATGGGTGCCTTCACTCACACAATCCTGAACCATCTGCTGCATGGCATTGACATGGCTGGGCTCCTCATCCTGGCCTCAGAGCACCATGCCCGCAGTGGTTGGGATGGTGGGTGGCCTGGGACTTTGCAAGTGAAGGCAGCATTGTCACTGCAAAGCAGGTAAGAGGAGAATTTGGAGTAAGGTAAGGGGTGAATCGAGGACACCTCAGAGTATTCTGAATGCTATAGACTAGCCCTCATTTGTCCAACTTTCCCCATTTCTTTTTAAAACAAAAGGGTATGAGGAGGGTTAACTATCCAAAGCAGCCTCACGCATGGCTAGTGTTACAACTCTTTTGCACAGACTAACGTTCCTCTTATTTGTACTTATTACTTCTATGGTTGTTAATTTTATTTTCATTTTTCCTGGAGTCTGGGATAACTAAAATGATGTTTTGTGCATCAAGCCATGCCCTTTGAATAACATTTCCCGGGTGCCACAAGGTGAGCTTTTGGCATCCTTTGCCACTGGGAAAGTCATGAGAGAGAGAGAGAGAGAGAGAGAGAGAATGGGCCTTTGTCATTTTTCTTCAGCTTTGGCAAGCTCAAGAGATCAGGCCACTTGCACCCATGAAGGTCTACTCTTCCCTTACACTTCTATTTTTGATCATCCTTGTTGGTCAAGGTAGGTCTTGTCATGGGGGGGGGGAGGAGAGAGAAAGAATATTCAGACCTGAAAAGACTGAAATGATGGGCAAGATCTGTAGATTTCTGAAGTGCCTGGGCTTTTGGATATCATAACAGTATGACAAAACAGTACGACAAAAAATACATTACAAATTAACTGGGCAGACTGTAACTTTTCATGATCTATGCAATCGAAGGCTTTGCTAAAGTCTATAAAGCACATGCTGATTTTCTTTTGAAATTCTCTGGTGAGCTCCATTATGGCACTGCTATTAACAACAACAGTTAACAACAACACTCTCTTGCTCCTATTCCCAAAAGTTGACAGTGAGAAGCCTATTGACAACTATTTCTCATTCCACCTGTCTTCACAGAAGTATGATAAACTTAAAGGATGTTGTTGACTGAGTATTGGAAGTACAACAGATTATTTCATACAAAGCAAATGTCCCTAAATTGTACCAGCAGGGGGCACCCTAAATATCAGAAGTTCACAGGACAATTTTTACTTATTTTGTTATATGTATTAAAATATTTAAACCCTGCCCTGTGTCTGACTTTCTTAGAGTGGCATACGATACAATAAGTTTAGAACAGTTTAAAACAATGAGAATGATTTTAATACAATAAAATAAGTTTAGAGCAGATTAAAACAATGAGAATGACTTGGAGCATATTAAACCATTTCACACTTCCAAAAAGACATTTTAAAACCAGTGAGAACAATTTAAAATAAAGTAAAGTAAATGAAAACACAAGTTCACAGTGGATAAAATTAGTCCTCAAAAATGTAATAAAAATCTGGTTTTGAATTGGCACTGGAATGATGCCATGTAGGGTTGGCAGTCTGGATTTGTCTCAGGCTCTGAGGTTTAAGCCAAAAACAAATCAAAGACTGGGGAGTGTCCCTGGTGATATCATTAAGTGGTATGCATTAAGTACCAACCACAGTTGCTCCCAGCTTGTTGTTCAAACATTCCAGGGACAGAGGGCATATTTTCCTGTTTGGAAATTAAGACAGAAATCATAGCTAAAGCAATTGTTTGCAGCGCAAGGTGAAACAAGGAGATTATTCCTTTTCAATTACTGTCAGGAAGTTCTTCCTAATGTTTTGATGAAATCTCTTTTCCTGTAGTTTGAATCCATGGCTCCATGTCCTAGTCTTTGGAGCTGCAGAAAACAAGGTTGCTCCATCCTCAATATGACATCCCTTCAAATATTTAAACATGACAATCATGTCCCCTCTTAATCTTCCCTTCCTCGGGCTAAACATACCCAGATCCCTAGGGCATGGTTTCCAGACCTTTTACCATTTTGGCCACTCCACTTGGACACATTCCAGTTTGTCAATAGCCCTCTTGAATTGTGGTGCCTATGCCAGTTGCATGCTTCCAAAGATATTACACAAACATGTACAATTCTGTTTTCATTGACAAGTGTGATTGTGGCAAGAATCATGAAGTCATCTGCTCATTGTCATCTTGATGGACATGGGGCATGCTGAGATGAGCAGTTGTGGCAGGAACCCAATGGTCTTTCAGTCTGCTTGTCTCAATGCAGTCCACAACTAGGAGTGGGCTGCACCAATCTTGAACTCCTCAGAAACCACGTTCTAGAAGAGTTTCTTTCGAACGTTTCGCCAACATCTCTAAAGATACCAGCCACAGATGCTGCCAAAACGTCAGAAAGAAACTCTTCTAGAACATGGCCACACAGGCTGAAAATCCCACAAAAAAACTATGAAAGCCTTCAACTTCACTCCTCAGAACCCTTCAGCTGGGCTACTTCCTGGGTTATGAGGTATGCTGGGGGGGGGGGCGGCATTGCCAGAAGCAGCTACAATCTCTTTTGTTGTAGCTACATTGACAATGCAGAATCTTATCCTCAATGCTTATAGTACAGACTGAGTCTCTTTTGTCTGAAATGCTTAGGACAAGAAGTGTTTTAGATTTCATATATATAAATATATATTAATTTTGGAATATTTGCATATGCATAATCTTGGTTATAAAATCCAAGTCTAAACATGAAATTCATTTATGTTTCATGTACACTTTATAAACATAGCCTGAAGATAATTTTCTACAGAATATTTTTAATAATTTTATGCATGAAAGAAAATTTGTGTACATTGAACCATCAGAAAGCAAAGGTGTCAGTGTCTCAGCCACCCATGTGGACAATGTTGGATTTTAGATAATTTTTTATTTTGGAATTCTGGATAAAGGAGACTCAACCAGTACTTTACTGGGAACAAAGTGTTAGTAAGATGTTCATCGATGTTTATTTCTCTCTCTCTCTCACACACACACACACACACACATGGGACACCTTAAGTTTCCATGTTATCAACAGACCTTCTAAGGCCTTGCAAACTCAGAGCTGTGGCTTTCTTGATTGAGTTGATCCACTTCTAAGGTAGTCTTCCTCCGTTCCTTCTGGCTTCTACCTTGTGGAGTATCTTTATCTTTTCTAGTGAGGCATGTCTTCTCATGATATATCCAAAGTACATCAGTGTCAGTTTTGTCATTTTGGTTTCTAGAAAGAGTTTAAGCTTGATTTGTTCTAAGACTCATTTATTTGTTTTTGGCAGTCTATGGTATGTAAAACTCTCCTCCAGAATCACATTTCAAATGTGTTTGTTCTCTTCCACTTTCTTCACTCCCCTGCCCCCACACATATATGGCTATAACCACCATTGCTATAGGGAAATAGTTTAGCCCTGTGAAATAGTTTAGCTGCTTCATATATTGATCTGCCCATCTCTTCTGCTTGCAATATATCAAGCTAGGATTAAGGTGGTGAGACCTGGCTTCAGTAATCAAAAGCTGACTGGTGAGGGTTAAAAATGAGTAAACCGGTTCCTTGAATGACATCTTTGAAATGTGGAATTCCAGTAGTTCAGTTTTTCTTGATATCTCATCTTCTTGATATCTTGTCATAAAAACAGTTAAACAGCTTCTTGAATGGCAATTTTGGAATTCACTTCCAGTAGATCACTCTTTCTTAATATCTGATCTCCCTAATGGTTTGGACTCCCAGAATCTATTTGTGTTCCATACCTCTTGGGGTTGAATTTCAAAATACCTGAAGGGTAAAAAGTCAAGACTGGTTTGACTGCAGCCCACTGAAGTTCAAGAGGTCTTGCTCAATACTTTGCTTCTGTTTTGTGTCTCTGCAGGATTTTCTGATGATGTAACAAATAGTAAGGATTGTGAAAAAGAAGGAGGGCAATGTGTAGGGGGGGCATGCTTTTCCTGTTGGTCTGGTTTACTACTTGGGCACTGTAATGAACATTTGAGATGCCGCAAAAGGTGAAGACTAAGAGCTGAGACAAACTGCTCAGGCAAAAGGGCTTTCTACTCCAGACAAGAGAAAGGAGAGGAGAGTGGGATTTTTCAAGAGCTGTATGTTTGTCTTTTGCTTCATTTCTTCTTCTTCCTCTCCTCCTCCTCCTCTTCCTCTGGAATATTAAAACAGCGCATCTAAAATAATATGGAGTGCAAACGTTTAAAAAAATGTTAAGCCATACACCCAATTAAAACACTACTTTTAAGACATTATCATTAAAACAGTTAAAACACCTAAAATACATATTGCATACTAAAAACAGCACATTTAGTATGCATCTAGACCATAGAAATAATGCAGATAGATACCACTTTGAGTGGTGCAGCTCCATCCTATGAAATCCTAGAATTTATACCGTAGTTTTACAGGTCTTTACCCTTTTCTTTCAAAGAGCGGTTACCTCAAAAAAAAATACAAATCCCAGGATTCCATAAGATTGAACCATGGAATTTAAAGTAGTGTCAAACTCCATTATTTCAACAGTGTAGATGCACTCCTTGCATCTCCCTCTACCCTTGCCAGTTAAGGTTGAAGGTCTATCTAAAGAATGGCAAAAAGACAACAAAAAGGGGCAGATCAGTTCTCCCTTGAAAGGTAGTTCCAAAGCATATAAGCAGCCACCAAGAAGACTTTTTCCATGCTGGAAAAATGATGGAATGAAGAAAAAGCCCTCTTCCAAGGATCATAAGACTTGCCATGGCTCATAAAGGAGAGTGTTATTGTTGTATGCCTTCAAGTCGTTTTTGACTTATGGTGACCCTAAGGTGAACCTATCATGGGATTTTCTTGGCAGGTTTCTTCAGAGATGATTTGCCATTACCATCCTCTGGGGGTGAGAGAGTGTGGCTTACCCAGGGTTACCCAGTGGGTTTTTATACTCGAGTGAGGAATCAAACCCTGGTCTCCAGAATCATAGTCCAACACTGGCTCATACAGGGAGACAGACTTTCAAATAGTCTGGACCTAAACCAGATAAGACTTTATAAGAAAAGTAGTACTTTGAGTACTTGTGTCCAGAAATGGATCAGCATCCAGTAAAGGACTAAAGAAGAATTTAGGTGGTGGTGGTGGTGGTGGTGGTGATAGTGATAGTGGTGGTGATTTTGTATTTTCCCCTTTTCCCAATCTGGAATTCAAGATGATTTAAGGAAGTTAAAATATACAGCTTTAAAAATGCATCATACAAAAGTTTAAAAGGAGATTCTCCAGAGGTCCCTGCCATGTGAGATGGGGGTGTCCTTTTGCTCTCTGTCCTTATTGTCGCATGGGTAAGCTCACCCTCTGGAGAGGTGGGGACATGCTGGTAGACTTGTCCATGGTGCTTCTACAGGTTAGGGTTAGGCTGTTCAACAGTGGAACACACTCCCTCGGAGTGTAGTAGAGTCTCCTTTAAGCAGAGGCTGGATGGCCATCTGTCGGGGATGTTTTGATTGGGAGTTCCTGCATGGCAGGGGATTGGACTGGATGGCCCTTGTGGTCTCTTCCAACTCTATGATTCTATGATTCTAGGTAAGGCAGTAGCAGCCACAGCTTTAGGAATGGGGGGGAAAACAGCCATGTCAATGTGGTGTCAGCCCAGCTGGCCCATACAAACAACATTACACTGCCACACCAGGTTTATCCTGGTGCATGTAACCGCCATCATGGCCAATCAGGTGTCAGCCCACGGTCAGTTCCAGAGTATAATCCTCCTGACTTTTGGCCAGTGAAGACAGGATTGAGTAGGAAATACTGGCCGTTACTTTTGGATCAAAACTTACAGAATCCCCCCCCCCTAGCATGGCTAGTGGCCCTGCCAACTGGAGGAATTGGAGAGATGTCATCCAAAAATGTAACTTGCCCATTTTCTGGTTGAAGGTACATGACTGTATCAAGATCCTTTTTGTGCACTGTCTTTATGCTCTCCACAGCAGTCTTCCTACACAATTGTAAGAACCCTACACAAAACAATCTCAGTACAACCATATGAACTATAATTTCAAGTTTCCTAGTGCAATTCTATAATATCGACCACAAGTTGATATTTCCTATACATTAGTAAAACATGGCACAGGAAAAATCCCTTTGGAGTCATGCTCATATTTTCATTGAGATCTTTTTTTATGGGGGGGGGGTGTTTTGTTGGGGTATACAGTATTTTCTGGGGTATAAGACTACTTTTTTACCGAGGAAAATCTTCAAAGTTGGGGGTCGTCTTATATGCCGGGTGGCAGAGGAGGAGGAAGAAGGTGTGGTGCAGCGTGAGGCGGGAGGAGGAGGAAGAAAGGAAGTCCAGGTCAGAGGAGGAGGAGGAGGAGGGGAGGAAGGGGTGGCGTAGTGTGGCGTGAGGCAGGAGGGGGAAGCAGCAGTGGATAAGAGGTGAACCCCTATCCTGGGGTTTTCTTGGCAAGACTGGTTCAGAGGAGGTTTGCCATTGCCTTCCCCTGAGGCTGAGAGTGTGTGACTTGTCCAAGTTCATCCAGTGGGTTTTATGGCAGAGTGGGGAATCAAACCCAGGTCTCTAGAGTGGTAGTCCAACACTCAAACCACTACACCATGCTGGCTCCTATTCCCATGTACTACCTATGAAACAATTGCAGACTTTTTTTGTTGTTCTTGTGTGTCTTCAAGTCCTTTCTGACTTATGGCAACCCAAAGGTAACCTTTTCATGGGATTTTCTTGGCATGTTTCTGTTGGGGTGTATTGAAAAATATCACAGCAGAGTTGTGGAGTCAACAAATATAGAGCTTTACTTCAGCAGAGTGCAAGGCAAAAAATAAGCAAAGCAAAAACATAGCATAATAGCCAAGTACATATACAATGCAGAAAAAAGGCATAACATAACTTCCTGCAAACCTGCAGTACTATAACTCCTTAGCAAGGAGAAACAAACTTACCTCCCAGCAATATAAAAAACAACAGGCTTCTGACCAGCATGAAAAGTAATACACTCTCTAACACTCAAGCAAACTCCCAATGCAGTTATACTCTGCTAAGTGGCTATCCAGACCACCTGGCCTAATTGTCTAACTGCATCATTAATTGCCAGAGCTGGCTTACTATCATGGACTTCACCTGCCACTTTGCTATACCTTCATCCAGTCACAACTTAGCAAACTGGCATACCCTGACACCCCTCCTTGTGTACTGGATGAAGTGTATACCCAATTGGAAGATTTATACATCCCTTTGAATTAAGCCAAGTCTGGACATCATCTCTTTGTGTTTTACAGCAACTAATGGTTTAGTAAACATGTCAGCAACATTATCTTGCAATGCACAATATATCAGTTGTATCACATTGGTTTGTACAGCTTCTCTAACGTTGTGGTATTTTATATCAACGTGTTTTGTGCAATTTTTTATTCTTTCCATTGTTGCCATTTCAATGCATGCTTGAGAATCTTCGTACACAGACGCAGGTTTTTCTACTTCAATTTGTAGATCCTTCAGGAGTTGTACAAACCATACTAACTCACAGCACAAATCAGATAATACGGCATATTCGGCTTCTGCTGAAGACACTAACACAAAACTTTGCTTTTTAGATTTCCATATTACAGGAGCTTTACCATAAAAAATAACAATGCCGGTTGTAGACTTTCTGTCTTGTACATCATTAGCAAAATCACTGTCTACATAACAGTATAAATCTTTTGAAACAGATGATATTAACAAGCTATAATTCATTGTCTCATTTAAATATCTCAGTGTGCGCTTTACAGCTTGCCAGGCTGCACTAGTTGGTTTTGAACAAAAACAACTCAATATATTTGCAGTTACAGATAAATCTGGCCGACTCCAGTGTGCTAAATACAATAAACTCCCCACTGCTGATTGATATAGCTCTACATCATCAAACACTATATCACATTCACTTTTTACAAAGTCTACTACCATGGGATCAATTTGACCTTTGCACTCCTCCATATGGCGTCTCTGCAAAAACTGCTCAATCTTTTCCTTTTGACTGATTAAAAAACTTCCATCATCTGTTCTCTTTATTTCCACCCCTAAGTATTTGTGAATATTTCCCAAATGCTTTATTTGGAATTTCTCTTTGAGGTCTGCTGCAAACTTATTGACATGGCTTATGGATGGAGCAACAAAACATATGTCATCAACAAAAGCAAGCACAATTTCTAAATCTTTACCTGACCCTTTGGTAAAGACACAGGGATCAGCAATACCCTGTTTAAAACCATGCCTTAGTAACTCAGCTTCAAGACACTTGTACCAGCATCTAGCTGACTGTTTTAACCCATAGATAGCCTTATTCAATTTCCAAACCATATCCGAGTTACTTGTTTGAAAACCAGGGGGTTATGCCATGAATATTGATTCTTCTAATGCACCTGTTTGTGCAGCTATAGTGAGAATTAATCTCAGACTTTCAGCTTTTGAGGTAGGTGAAAAAACCTCATCATAGCTCTCAAACTTTCTTTGTGAAAAACCCTGTGCTATAAGCCTAGCCTTATACTCTACTTCTCCCGAACTGAAGTGTTTGAACTTGTAAACCCAGCAACACCCTACAGGTTTTTTATCTGCTGGCAAACTCACAACAGTATATACTTTGTGATCATTCATGGCTTTCATTTCTGCTTGCATAGCCTTTTCCCATTTTGCCTTTTCCATAGGAGGTAAACTCAAAATTTCCTCATAACTTTGGGGCTCTAACATAACATTACACACTCTAATAACATTTGGAACTGAGAATCTTTCAGGTGGAACCCCTTTGTTTTCTCTCAAAGACCTTCTTGGCTGATTAGTAGTTCCTGGATCAACAGAAAACTATGGACTTTCCTGTCCCTCCATTTTAACATTCCCAGAGCTTTTCTCAAGACTTTTTACCTGTTGACCACTAGATGGAGTAGTTTCGCTAACAGGAGATTGAGGTGGTGAGGGTGTAGCATCAATATTATTAGTTTCACCATTTCCATTCATAGGCAAAAGAATTTATGAATTGGCATGGACATGCCTCCAATTGCTTTCAATAAAGGTAGCATTCTGGGACATTACCACCTTACCATAGCCTGTATCAAATCTATATCCTTTACATCCTGTAGCATAGCCTAAGAATCTTAGCTTTGCAGCTTTAGCATGCCCTTTTCTCCTTTGTGCCTTTGGAATGTGCACCCAGGCATAACTCCCAAAAATCCTTAAATGTGTAAGGTTGGGTTGCTTACCAAACAACAGAAAATATGGTGTGTTGTTTATTGCAGAGCTCCATGTTCTATTTACAAGATAGTTTGCGGTAAGTAAAGCCTCAGCCCAATACTTACAACTCATCCCAGAGTTACATAGTAGTGAGTCTTTTACTACTTTAAGCATTCCCCCATGGCGCTCTGCTATGCCATTTTCCCAAGGTGAAAAAGGATTAGTAAGTCTATGCAGGATGCCTTTTCTTTTCAGCCACTGCTGAAAAAAAGTTTGATAAGTATTCTCCTCCTCGGTCTGGCTGCAGCTTCCTGGACCCATCAAGAAAAAAGGAGAAAGTGGACAAAAATTGGATAAGACACTAGAAAACTACAATATATGAAAACTGCAGCTTGAATGATCTATGCACAAAAATGGAAAGAGATAATAATTCCTTCATTAGAAGATTGACTGTTAAAACTATGATTTTGCAAAAACTGATAAGTTGATTATCTTGATACATGAGAAAAATTATTTTAAGAAATAATGGAAAATGTTGATTTACTATATGAAGAATAAGGGAGGTCTTGATGGTTTGAGTCTTTTGGAAAAGATATAAGTAGAGGGTCAATTACATTTTATATCTTTAGTTAGTCCTGAGAAAGGACTTTCATTTATAGTAGGATAATATAACTTTGAGATTATTTTAGACACTTGAATAAACTAGGGGGAGTTAGATAATGTATTGTTGAAGAACCATAATCATACATTGTTTCACTGTTTTGATGGGTGTTTTCTATCTTTTTAGTTTTAGAACGGAGATTGTTATAAATTTTTGTTAATCTGGAGTGTTATTTCCTTGTCATTTTCTTATACAGAACAGTATGTATTTGTGTATTGTTGTTTTAATAAAAATACAATACCCCAAAAATTATTTATTTATTTATCTATTCATTTATTCATTTATTTCATTTTTATGTTGCCTATCTCCCAGAAAGGAACCCAAGGTGGCTTACAGATAAAAACATTTTAAAAACTTTACAATAAAATTTAAAAACAATTAAAATCATCTAACTAAAACCAGTATAAAATTACCTAAAATAGACAAAAGTTAAAAAGAAAAAAAGAGAAAGAGAAGAGCCAAATTGGATCTGATCAAAGACCTATATATCCAGCATTCTGTCCACACAATGACCATCACTGGCCCCTGAGTAAGACATAGGTGTAACTGTACATGTCTGGCCAGAATCGTATTGGTGTCTTAGGGCCTTTACAGACTGCCAGAAATAGTGTAACTTGAGGCCACTTTAATTGTCCTGGCTCAGTGCTAGGGAATCATGGGAATTGTATTTTTTTCTGGGACTCTGAGCCTTCTCTGTCAGAGAGCTCTGGTGCCACAATAAAGTACAGTTCCCATGATTCCTTAGCACTGAGCCAGGACAGTTAAAGTGGCCTCAAGTTGCACTATTTCTGGCAGTCTTTAAAGGCCCTTACACATGTGTAAGTTCCCCAATGGAAGACGTTGGGCATTATTTTCCATGTACAACATCTATATTCAAAGAAGTGGAATTACACTTTCAGATGTGCATTTTTAGGTGATGTGTATCTGTTTGCCTCAACTAAAAGAGGTGATAGTACTTGCACAACACAATGTAGTGCAATCAATATGTTATTCAACTTGTAGAAACGTATGCCACACAGCCCCAATATAGGATCTGGGCCATTAATCCACATTTCCTGACCACTGACATAAGGAGGCATTGTTGTATGTCTTCATGTAATTTCTGACTTATGGAGACTCAAAGCAAACTTTTCATAGGTTGTGGGTGAGTGGAGGTTTTGCAAGGTTTGTTCAGAAGGCCTTTGATATTGCACTTCTCTAAAGCTAAAAGAGTGTGATTTTCCAAAAGTCACCTAGTGGGTCTCCATGGAAGAGTGGGGATAAGAACCCTATTCTCCCTAAATCCTAGCCCAATCTCAAACTACTACACCACACTGGCTCCCTCTGTGGAGACACATTGTCTCCAATCCTGAAAATTATACGTAGCCATCCTGATAGTAACCAGTACACTACCTTCCTTATGTACAATGCACCCTCATTCTGCATCCCTTGAGAAGTTATCTGGAATTGGATCCAGCCCTTAAGCTGAAAATGGTTCCCCACCTTTGGCATAGATATTGCTATTCATGCATGGGAGGAGTACCAATGGTTTCACAAAATCCGAGGATTCCATAGCCTCAGGCTACAGCAGTTAAAGTGGTGTCAAATTGCATTATATCTACAGTGTAGATGCATCCCTAGAGTTATGAATGTATGACTGGTTTGTATTCAGAATCCTTACATATTTACCATTGTAGGGAATGCATAACATTCGTAACCAATTTGTATAGTAATCATAATCTCTATGTATGCAATAGATCAAAGAAGGAAGTGTAAAGGCAGGCTTACTGTTGAACATAAAGAAAACAAAAATAATGACCACAGAGAACTTGCACACATTCAAACTAGACAATGAGAAAACAGAAATAGTAAAAGAGTTCTCATATCTGGGATCAAACATTGATCAGAATGGGGACTGCAACCCAGAAATCAGGAGAAAATTAAGAATGGGAAGGGTGGCTATGAAAGAACTAGAAAAGATCCTAAAATGCAAAGACATACAACTCAGCGCAAAAGTCAAAATCATACAAGCCATTGTATGCCCTATTACCATGTATGGATATGACAACTGGACAGTCAAGAAAGAAGATAGGAGGAAAATCAATGCATTTGAGATGCGATGCTGGAGAAGAGTGCTAAAGTTTCCATGGACAGCCAAAAGGACAAACAAAGGGGTTCTAGAACAGATCCAGCCAGAGATATCCCTAGAAGCCAAGTGACAAGACTTAGACTGTTATACTTTAGACACATCATGAGAAGGCATGAATAGTTGGGAAAAAATAATGTTAGGAAAGGTGGAGAGAAGTAGAAAGAGAGGAAGGCCACATGCTAGATGGATGGACTTTATTAAAAAGACTACGAATATGGGTTTGCAGGAGCTGAACAGAGCAGTAGAGGACTGGGGGGGGGGGCGGGGGCTGGAGATGTTTCATCCATAGGGTTGCCATGGGTCAAGACACACACGAAGGCAGTTAACAAACAAAAAAAAATCATTAGTGTAGGGAGGATGTAGAGATTATAGAAGTCTCCCATCCCTGCTTTACCAGGCATCAGACACTACAAGTCAAAAGCCAGTGGACATTTCCACCCCCCTCCCACAAGTGATCTCTAGTATGAGGAATAATTGGGACAGAAATACTGCTAGTTGCACAGGAGATCACTGGAAGGAGGGACTGAAAATGTCAGCCTACTGTGCCCCAATCAACAAGACAGCAAACTTCCATCACTCACAGCAGCTGCTGCCCAGTAAAACAGAATTGAAAGGTTGGGGTAGGAGATAATACAGTTAATATACTACAGGAAACTACAGGAAAAGTGATTCCATCTAAACATTAGAAGAACGTCCTTATAGTAAGAGCTGTTTGACTATGGAATACACTGCCTTGGAGTGTGGTGGAGTTTCCTTTTGGAGGGAGTTTTAAACAGAAGCAAGATAGTCATCTCTTGGGAGCGTTTTGTATATTTCTGCATGGCAGAATGAGGTTAGACTGGATGGCTCTTGTGGTCTCTTCCAACTCTATGATTCTATTATTGTAAGTATTAATTATTTAGTTAGTATACTAAGTAATTAGCAAATTAACTAAAAGTAACTGATCTTGGATCTCAGCCATTACGTTTATGAATTACAGTTTTGAGAATGCTCCCCAAAGCATGGCCAGCACCTGGTGTCCATTCTTGCCAAGAAGCCTCTCTTCCATCTCCTATCATTTTTTTCCTGTATCCCCCTCTTCACTCCTTTAAACTGCTCTGTTTCGGTGTGTTCCTCTATGACTGAATCCAATTACAATAATGTCAGAACATTCTATCCTCTATGGTTTTCTGGACAGTTGCCCAACTGGCTTTATGCTACAATGACTATCACACTTGAAAGATCAGAAACCATTGTGTAAAAATGGTACACCATGTCTTCAGAGAGTGCCACAACCCTAGAGTTTCTGCCACAGTGCTCTTTGCATTGAGAACAATAAATCACACGGCTTGGGTAATTATATCACAAGCCCTTCAATCAGAAAGATTTTGAGTCTCTTAGCGAAACATCAGAGCATTAGTCTTTCCCTTTTGTGGTCTTGTTTGAGATCTCCAACAACCTTCAGCAATGCACAGGAGAAGCCTTTTCATTGCTGTGTTTTCATGGATACTCTTGTCTTCTCCAGGTAAGAAACACATCAACATGGTGGGAACCATCACATTTTTCTAGCAGTCCTGTCTCTGATATATTTAACAAGATTACTCTTTTCTATCTTTATAGTTTTTAGCAGCATGCTCCACCAGCGTTTTCCCACTATATTTTGTACCTTTTATTTGCCTAAGCTAACAAGCAACACAAAAGCCATAGTTCTTGACCCAATCCTGTCAATGTCATACACGTTTGTAAATTCCCAAACACATATGGTTGTAGGGTTTTTGCTTTTTTTTTTTTTTTTTTTTTTTGGTCTATTGTGCAATCATTCAGTTCATAACTGTGTGAGAAGAGTCTCATAAGTATAACTATTTCACATGGGCCTAAATGAACATGAGTCAACAGTCTAAAAAGCCAATGCAGTTGCAGGCTGCATCAGTAGAAGTATAGTGTCTAGACCAGGGGTAGGCAACCTTTCCCCTTTAAGGGCCGAGGGACTTCAGCTCCCAGAGGCCTCAGCCATGTTGGCCAATAGTCCCATGTTGGCCAATAGCTCCTGGGATTCTGGGAGCTGAAGTCCCTCGGCCCTTAAAGGGGAAAGGTTGCCTACCCCTGGTCTAGACTGAGAGAAGTAATCATACCACTCTATTCTGCTTTGACCAGGCCTCACCTGGAATACTGCAGTGGACACCACAATTCAAAAGTGATGTTGACAAACTGAAGCATGTTCAGAGGAGGGTGACCAAAATGCTGAAAGGTCTGGAAACCATGCCCTATGAACAGCAACTTAGGAAGCTGGGTATGCTTAACCTGGAGAAGAGAAGGGTTAAGAGGTGATATGATAACTCTGTTTAAATATGTCATATTGAAGATGCAGCAAGCTTGTTTTCTGCTCTTCCAGAGACTAGGACCCAGAGCAATGGAGTCAAATTTCAGTCAGCCCTCCATATCCACAGATTTTTTTTATCCATGGATTCGAGCATCAATGGATTGAAAATATTTTAGAAAATATAAATTCCACAAAGCAAAACTTTATTTTGTCATTTTATATAAGAAACAATGGGACTTGAGCATCCATGAATTTTAATATCCAGGGAGCAGGGTCCTAGAACAAAAACCCCATGGATACCAAGGGCCTACTGTACAGGAAAAGAGATTACACCTAAACATGATGAAATAACATAGCGGTAAGAGTTGTTTGACAGTGGAATATGCTGCTGCCTCAGAGAGTGATGGAGGGGGAATGTAGATAGGCGGCCTTGGGCCTCCCTGGGAAGCAGAGGATTGGAGCCAAGGCTGCCCCACACCTCGGCCCCAATCCACCCTTTTGCCAGCCCTGAAAGGAGTGCTAAAATGCCAGTCCTTCCAGAGCCAGCAAATAGGGCGCATTAAGACACTGCACTGGGAGGACGTCTTGATGGCGTGCACTGTGAGTAATGGTGCATGCAGTGATGATGTCCTCGGGAAGGGGTTGGGGCACCCATCATGTGTCTGCTCCTCCCCTTCCCTGTCTTTAAGACAGCACAAAGTGCCATCTGTAGAGGCCCAGAGTCTCCATCTTTGGGGGTTTTTAAAGAGAGGCTGGATGGCCATATGTTGGGGATGCTTTCATTGTGCCTTCCTGCATGGTAGAATGCAGTTAGACTGGATGGCCCTTGAGGGCTCTTCAGACTCTTATGATTCTATGATTTTAATCTTGATCAAGATAGAGCCATTGATGCACCATTCAACAATTAGTTCAATGACTCTACATGGGACCAGCCAACATGATTCCAACCATGCAACTGCACATTATTGGATGGTGTGTAATTATCTGTTAGTGCTTTCCATGTACCACTCGATACAAGGGGATTGCAAAAAACAGCCACTGTGCATTCCTCATTGCATTGTGGGACAATAATCCACCATGTTAACAGATATACAGTCTATTGCATAATGTCAGTATTAAGCAGAAGAGTAGTATAGCTCAACCACTATGACTATGGGGGGAAGCAGACGAGGGCGTCCAAGACGGCCTGCGACGGTGCGCCGTGGGACTGGAGCAGTCGCACCGCGGTGCACCGTCGGCACCTCTGAAAAGAGCGCAAAAATAGTGCTCCTTTCAGAAGTCAGTGAAAGTGCACCCTAAAAGTGTCGGGCGCACTTTCACTGACTTTTTCGCCGCAGTGCGTGCAGTCACTGCGGCGGGAGGTTGTCCCCGGAGCGGCGGACGTGCGGAGGGCCAGCGGTTCCAAGACGACCTCGGGAAGAGGAAGGGGCACCGCGCGTGCGGCTGCCCCTCCTCTTCCTTGCCTCGGAGACGGCTCAATAAGCCGTCTGCCGAGGCCCAATATAAATGTAGATTTACACTATGAAGGCAAAAAATAGGGTTTCATCCCTTCTCATGAGACAGACCTTTGAAGATGCCTTACATTGAGACAGACACTGGTCCACCTAACTGACTGTTGTTTACACCAGGGTAGAGAATCAAGCAGTAAGTAATAAATAAGTAGTAAGAGAACCAGTATGGTGTAGTGGTTGAACTGTTGGTTTAGGGTTACAATAGCATCAAGTTGAAATGTACCATTGTGCAATGTTTGTATTCACAAGATGGGAGGGCAGACATCAAGACCACTGTGCAAATAGAGTCAATTCAGTGGAGTTGATGTGAAACTAGCCTTATACTGTGAAGACAGTCTGGACTTGAATCAGGGATTAGGCCCTTCAATGTAAAGACAGGTCACCATGAGGAAGGTAGGACACAGTTTATTTCACCCCTGTAGATAAACTCATAATTAATTTAGTAGTATCTTTTGACCCAACCCCCCAATTCTGCTTTACTGGGCAGCAATGGAGGTCTATTCTCCTGTTGATCAGAGTACAACTTTTTAGTGATGCTTCCACCTCCTCCCCTTGCAGTCCTTTGGTGTGCCAATGAGAAGCAGGATCTCTATTACAATTCTTCCTTGCACCAGAGATTGCTGGCAGGAGTGGGACTGGAAATATCAGCATGCTGTACTCTGACCCGTAGTAGAACTGAGCTCTGTTGTTTGCAGTGGCTGCTGCTTGGAACATCAGGATTTCATGATATTGACAATAGTGTCACAAATGTGAATATGAAGGAACTTGAATAGAAATCATTTATGGATAAATAGCTCTAGGTTATGCATCTGTCACTGTGCTAATGAATTCCAGTTCCTGTTTTTGCAGTGGTGCCTTTTGGCTAACCAAAATTCACAAAATACATGATGCAAGATTTGAAAGCTCCACTGGCTTCTTCATCAGGCAAAGGGGTTAAGAATCATACAGGAGAAACAAAAATATATATAATGATTATGTTAGTCGCAGGCTTGCCTTTTCTCAGGTGGTTTTTTATGTTCCTCCATCAGATATACCTTCATGGAACATCAAAAACAACCTGAGAAAATGCACGTCTGTGACTAACAAAGGCCCTAAGCAGACAGGCAGCCATGGGCCACCCCGAGAAGCCACGGATCGGGGCGGAAGTAGCTGAACTCCTCAGCCCCAATCCACTTCTTTTAGGGCGCCTCTTCAATGTCTCTTCTGTCGCAGCGTGTCCGGACGCTGCGGCAGAAGGACGTCATCGGAGTGCCCGTTGTGTGGAGTGACAGGGGCTCCGATGATGTGTTCAGGAAGGGGTTGGGGCACCCAGCGTGAGGCTGCCCCTCCCCTTCCTTACCTCCAAGACGGCTCAAAGTGCCGTCTGCAAAGGGGGATAGTCAATATATATCATATTGTCCTGTAGGATTCTTAATACCTTTGCTTGATGAAGAAACCAGTGGAGCTTCAAATGCTTTCATCATGTAGTTTGTGCATTGTAGTTGGCAGATTAAAGGTATCACTGTTTTGTGGATTTTGGATGTTATTGTATTTTGCTATATGGTCAAAATGGCTCCCCATGAATATGTTTTTGCAGTGTGTGCTTTGTTTGGGGAAAGGCTGAATGTTGAGCCAATCAAAAGAATTGGGATCCAGTTAATGCCCACTGGAGAACCAATTACAAACCAGTATCTTTGATTCAAACTTACCGCTCAGAGCGACAGAAGATTTAATAAAAATTATTGAATACTTTGAACAATGAAAGTGCTATAAACAGAATTACAGTCAAACCTCAATTTTGCAAATACACAGAAAAAACACAACACTATTATCTATTCACTGGATATCTTCATTTCTCAGAATATTCAGCTGGGGAGGCATGGAACCCATAGTAGTAGCCCCTGAAAGAAGAACTCTGTAAAGAAATAGAAAAGTTTAATTTATGGCAGGCCTAGGAAAGCACTGTCAATGTGCCACATCAGCCCACATTCCATTATTCGTGGTCCAACTAACTTCACACCAACTAATATCCACTAATTCCTCAACTATTCCTCAAAAAATCCAGAACAAAAACCAGAATAAAAATTACCTCAAATGGATCAATTGCCATTCTTGGATGCATGACTCAATCTCACCCCTGCAAATTTCACTTCTCTGATCCTCTCTTCCAAAAACTTTGGAAATTAAAATAACTTGAATTGATTTCTGGTCACATTTGGATTGTGTTCTGGGGGAGGGGGGGGTTGCAGCCCATTGGCAGTGGATCAGCTCCCTTAATAATTGCCTCATCCCTATTTTATGGTATTGTTATTTAACCTGCTCTGCTCCTTATATTTGACTTTTCTGCATACAGGTTATGCTGTAACAAATGCTTATAAGAGTTGCATAAGAAGTGGAGGAAAATGCCTTTTCACATCAAATAAGTTGTGTGGGAATATTAACCTCATAAAGATTGGAAACTGTGATGAGCATCTTATCTGCTGCCACAGGTGAGAAGCAGAAGACTTGGGGTCCTTTCCCATTGCATATTTATTTATTTATTTATTTTATCTATATGCCACCTTTCTCCCAGGTGGCTGGCTTTCATAACAAATTAAAAACATTTACAAAATGTTTTAAAACCAATTTAAAACCACCACATGAAAACACTATAAAACTGATTTAAACTCACACAAAAGTTAAAAACAGATAAAACACAATGTTAAGAACCTTCCCTACTTATTCATTAAAAACTTAAATTATTTAAATAATTTATTTAAATTTAATATTTATTTAATACTTGCTCTGTGATGCCAGTTAAACTGCCTTGGTAATTTCCTGTGGGATCTTGAGATTTGTAAATTGAGATTTGAGAAATCTCAGCCAAAGGAGTCTAGTGCCCCACGAATCTGCCAATTCCAGGATTCCACCAGATGATGCCATGGCAGTAGAGTCATAATGCAATAATTGTACAGCGTGAAGGAGCCCTCAGTAAAAATACAGATAATAACCCAATTAACAATGTAGATGTCTTCCTAAACATGTTCATCGGAATCCTATATGACCTATCACTCAATGTACATTTGCATATATTTAACTATGTAGCAGAGGCACAAAGAAATCCTCTAAGGGGCTCTAAAGACTGTCCCAATAGAGCGGTGTCCTACTGCCCCTTTCAGCACCAAATCAGGGCCACAGCAACTACACATTGTGGCCCTGATCCAGCAGTTTGCCACTCTAAAAAGAAGCAACAAAATGTCACTCCTTTTTAGAAAAGGCACCCTTGCTGCCATGGCAGCACTTTTTGATGCTCCTTTTGACATGAGGCATCTAAACACCATACCAAAGGTGCACTGTGGGCAGGTGGGCAATGTGATGCCGCCGTCAGGACGGAGTTGGGACATGTGGCATGCAGTCACCACACCCCCTACTCCACCTTGATGCCAGTGTTTATTGCCAGTCTGTACAGCCAGTTAGTGGATTGTGAAGATGTGTAACAGAACACCAGGAAGCATATTAAAATAATAATAATAATAATAATAATAATAATAATAATAATAATAATAATAAATTTTATTTATATCCCTCCCCTCTGTCAGACAACATTAGGACTGATGCAGTGCACATCAGCTCCATTGTCCTAGAAGAGATTTGACAGCTGAATACGCTGTCTGAATTCAAAACAGCATTAAAGACCAATCCCTTCCAGAAGAAAATTTTTAAACTGTGAATTTTAAATGCTGGTTTTAATGGGTTAACAGGTTTTAAATGTGGATTGTTTTAATATGTCTGTTTCTTATTTGTCTTTTTAAATGGATGTGTATTTTAACTGATGTGTTTTAACTGATGTGTTTATCTGTCAATTGTTGTTACCTCAATCAATGGGGAGAGGTGAGTAAGAAATAAATACTATCATTATTACTATTATGTATCAGTTGCTTTGCTGGTTCTGCTTCAAAGTTTCATAACAGCAGCTGTCTACTGGATACGGATGTAGCACATCTTTGCAATTCTAATTCCTACACATACACATCCACCTGCAAAGATACAACTCCCATACAACATTCTGAACTATTCCTTTAACAGAAATCTTGGTTCCAGAAGCAGAGATAACATCAAAATAATAGGGGTGGGCTCCTTCACCACACAAAATATGTTGGGAACAATGTCCCTTTAAGACAGTGTAAAATAGTTTGTATGGCTATAAATGAGATGTAATACCAGGTTTCAATCATTTGTCATTACCACTGTATATAAGTGCTCTAAAAGCCAGTTGATGGGTTGTTTGTAGAGAGTGGATTGCTGTATATCAGACAGTGAATGTTGGAGAGAGTTAAAGCAGAGTTTGTATATAACTAGTATATATTGCAGCAGTTGATAAAAGCCTCCAAGGACTTTGGAAGAATCCAACTGTGTCTGTGCATCATTCAACATTGGTTAGTGCAATATTGCCAGATACTACAAACTGAGGTTGCGCTTTTGCACTCTGCTGCAAATAGCTACTGTTGAGGTTGAGCATCTCAGACAGTGCTGATAGTTGCATTCTCTAGTGGGACTAGTTTTTGGTTTTGTTGCTGCATGCCTGCAAGAAATAGAAGAGAGACAATAAAATAATGTTCTAGACTGGCCCTGGATAAAGCAGCTAGTGTAGACGTGTCTCCTAATGAACAAGATCCTTCTGAAGCACCTTTCCCATTTTTCCTCAAAACTTTGAATATTCTTCCCATTCCTAGCTTCTGTTATTGATACATTTTACAAATGCAGACTTAAGGATTATTCCCACACCTTGAGACCAGACATACCATTTTTTCTGCCCCCCCATGATTATGTAGTGGCTGTTGAAGGATAGGGACAGAACAGGCAGCCATATGTGGAGGATTTTCACTAGCTGATAGCCAACATCCTGAGAGATCCTGGAGAATCCCTGCATTGTCTTACATCAAACAACAATTCTCAATCAACAACACTCTCTTCACTTTTCTGCTGGCTGGGGGGGGGGGTCGTCTAGTGAGCAACCACATCACTATTGCCTATTCACTGGACATCTTCCTTTCTCAAAATATTCAGGTGGAAAAGCATGGAACCAATAATAGTGCCCCCTAAAAGAAGAAGTCTGTAAAGCAATAGATGTGCAAGGCAACTAAGGGCCAAAATAGATGGCACGGATGAGATAACGTGAAGCCATCCCACCCAAAGATGGACTGGGGCCATGGCACCCACACACTGCAGCCCCATTCCGCCATGGTGCCGGCCAAAAAAGGAGTAGTTTTCAAACATGCTTTTAGCAGCTCTTATGTGGACCTGCAGCAGTCTCACAGCATGTTGGGGGCTTGCACTGTGTAACCACCACACTCCCAAGATGTCCAGAAGCAGGCCAATGTGCAGCTGCTGTGGGGGCCTTCAGGGTGTAATGGGACAAGAGGTGTGTTCATGCTATGCCCCCAAGCCCCCACAGCCATCCTAAAGGTGGCGTTTAGAGACAGTCTGTTCTGACTCTTAGTGAGGACTGTTGTTCAATTCCCAGCTGGGCCATAAAACCCACTGGGTGACCTTGGGTAAGTCATATGTTCTCAGCCTCTCAGAAAACCCCATGGTAGGTTCGCTGTAGGAACACCATAAGTTAAATTTGAAGGCACACAACTCACATGTCAGAAGTACATAGGCTGCAGTGGTGATCCATCTTGCTTGGCTGACCCCTACCACCTTCCTGTGAGACACTAAAATACCTTTAAAATAATGGCCAATATTCTGTATCAACTATTAAATAATCTCTCCTGGCCCAGTCCCCCTACAAACCTGACATAAATCTCATTCATCCATGCTTTGATTGCCCACAGAATGGACTGCCTTCTCCACATGCAGCTAATACCTGCTAAAGTAGGTTGGGGAGAAAGAATTGCGATCATGACAATAGTATCACAGTTATGACTAAGTAGTGATTGTGAATATAGAACAGGTACGAAATCTAGGTAGCTATTATGTATTCAAGATTACTACTTAGGCTGCATCTGCAATGCATAAATCATGCAGTTTGACATGGCTTTCACTGCCATGGCTCCATCCTATGGAATTCAGGGAATTTTTGTTGTGGCACCAAGGCCCTCTGACAGAGAAGGCTAAATATTTCACAAAACTACAAATCCCAGAGCCATGGCAGTCAATGCAGTGTAAAACTACATTATTTCTGAAGTGCAGATGCAATCTTACTCATGACTGTGACACTATCACCACAGTTGCCATTCCTTCCCAACCTATTTGACCAGGTATAAGCTGAATGGAAACAGGAGAACCATTCTGCCAAGCCAGCAGAACATGGGTAAATGATGCTTCTATCAGATTAAGGGAGTGGGTTCAGGCCTGGAGAGGTTACTTAAAAGTAGCTGATACAGAATACTGGCCAATAACAACAACATCATCTGTGACAACAGTTAACTACATCCCTCTGTTGTTAGGGTCACAAATGGGGCCATCAAAGTGATCTTATCACCTCCTTGTTATAGGAACGACATTGGAAACTGGATGGATTGTAAAGCGAATAGAGGAGAATGCAAATTTCCCTCAGATACCACCTGTGCCCTCCCTTTTTCTGTCAAGATTGGCTACTGCTATCCCCCTGTTCTCATCTGCTGCAAAAGGTGAGATTAAAAAGTTCCTTCATTAAAAAAACAAAACAGTATTGCCATATGTCCTCTTGCAAATGCAAAGAAAACCATATGTCGGAAATGAGAAAAATAATGTATCATGCCCATCACGAGTGTTGTTATGATTTATTTTCCCCCATTCCTTTTGCCAGTCAAGCTGATATACCAAAATTCAAGGCACCCTAAAAATGACTTTGATCATTGTGGAGTCTGAGAAGATACAAATGCAGGGAAACAATGGGTTTACACTATTATCTATCTACAGGCAAGCTGTGTAAGTGCCAGGCTGTGTAACTGACCCTGTTACCTATGACCAATGTGTGGTGGGAATGTGCTTGCATCATTATTGAGACAAAAAGAATAGTTGAAAATATTCCAAATACATTTGGAAAATGAAGAAAAGGCATTCTTAGGTGTTGAGAAACTTGACAAGAAAGAACCCTTAGCTGATGAGAATCTTCACAATTTGGAGCTTACTCTACACAAAATTGTCATGTGGATTTGGGTCATAGAAAGCAGCATTTTCTGATCAGAAAATAATATTCTATTTCCTGTAAGGGAAATGCTGCTCTGTGCGAAAATATTGCATGCAATTTTGTGCCAAATAAGTCCCAAGCTGTTATGAATCTTCTAAGCCTGCAGTTTTCAAAAACTTTCTCTCAGCAGGAAGAAGTTGCTAAAATTGCTTGTTGCTTCCTTGGAGAACAAAATTAACCCCCTAATTTGTAGTTACTATTTGTTTTTAATTTGTCAATGAGGTCTGAAATATCATGCCTTGTTTTGCCACAGCTCTTCTGAAAAATAACAGTTCAGGTATTACTCCTATCACATGGGGGAAAATTGGAAGTATAAATGGTGATTAACCTGTGATTAACCTGCAATTGTGCGAATGGTTTTCACATGATGTCGCATGCAAAGCACGATTATCCCATGAATAATCCGTGATTAACCCGCAATTGCATGCAATTGCACCATTGGTTTTCACACAACGTTGAGACAAAACATGATTAAAGTGCAATTATCCCGTGAATAACCAGGCAAGAAACAGCAATAACTCGTTCACAGAATTTTCCTATGAATGACTTTTTACTGTTTCTTGCCTGGCTATTCCCTGGTTATTCATGGGATAATGGCACTTCTGTTAATGTCATTTAAAGCATGTTTTATTGTCAATTGCATTATTTTCATGGGTTAATCATTGTTTAAACTCCCATTTTCCCCTGTGTGATAAACTCCCTATGATTGTGGGAATCATGCAGCTCTTCAAATGTACTCAGACTGCCAGTTCCAGCAAGCTTAGCCATCTTAACCAATGGTGAGGAAAGTTGGGACTTGCAGCTCAGTAATATCTAGAGGGCTTCATGATTTCCACCCTTCTCCATCAGTGAAGAGATAAAATAATTCATTCAGCTTTTCCACAGTTTGTTTATCCTCCTTTAATACTCCTTTAGCTCCATTGCCATCTCACATTTCAGGCACCTCCTAGCTGCTCTTGATATATTTAACCAAATTGTCATGGCTCTAATATGCACTGCAGAAATAATGCCATTTGACACTGCTTTAAATGCCATGGCTCAATGCTACTGAATTCTGGGATTTGTAGTTTTGTGAGATATTTAGCCTTCTCTACCAGAGAGCTCTGGTGCCACAGTAGACTACAAATCCCAGGATTCCATTACATGGAGCTGTGGCAGTTAAAGAGGTGTTAAGCTGCATTAATTCTGCAGAGTAGCAGCAGCCTGTGTTGGCATTCCTTGGTGTCTTACAGTTATACCCTAAGCACAATAGGGAGACAAGAGCATACATATAAATTTTCTGATATACCAGGATTGGGAACTTTGAAATGGAAAATGGATTACTGGAAACAATGTTTTATATTATATAATAGCTGTAGCTATTAACCCTCCATATCAAACCGTCTTACTTTTTAGGATATAAGCATTGGGAGCAAATGATATCTATGTCACTACCCTGCTTCAAGAGTCATTGGCTGAAACCCTGGATCAGAGACTGTGATATGTAACTTTACAACAACGGAACTATATTGCTGACGTGATATCCAATCTTGCTAGCAAATTGCGATGATGCACGACAGAGGACTGAACAAGATGTCCCATTGTGCAATGTGAGTTCTCCTTCTGCAGAAGGATGAATTATGAATTAGGGTACATGGCACATCAGGACACATTGTGCCTCAGGACTGTTGCACAATGGCCATGCTGCTGGCTTTGCTTGTGCAGTGACCCTAATGGTGTAGCTATGTCTCTGCTCCCCTCCTGAGAATACAAGCATTCTGCAATGGTACATTTCTTAAAATGACGTCAGCAAGATGCCAGTCATTGTTTCCTTCTTCAACTCAGCCTGATGAACTGTGGATTATAGTGGAGAACCATAAATAAGATGTTGTAGTTGTTGTTGTGTGACTTATAGTGATCCTAAGGCGAAGCTTTCATGTGGGTTTCTTGACAAGACTTGTTCAGAGGAAGTTTGCCATTGCCTTTCCCTGAGGCTGAGAACATGTGACTTGCCCAAGGTCATCCAGAGGGCTTCATGGCCAAGATGTGAATCGAACCCTGGTCTCCAGAGTTGTAGTCCAACACTCAAACTACTATGCCACACTGGCTCTAAACAAGACTTATAGTTTTATTATATCATTTCTTAATCAATACAGTGTGGTATTGCAAACAATCACATCTTCTAACACTATCTGGGGGTATCCTGGATTTTGTTTTTTAAATGAAAATATGTAAACATCCAATTGTACATCTGTTGCATCTATACAAACCAAATACAAAGGATCAGCTCTATAATGAACACCTACCAGATTCTAAAATTACTGTCCAACATCATCATCATGTACTACAGTTTGAAAGATAATGTGTTAAATTCTGGACAGATCTATAAGACTAGGAACTTTCTGATATCTATTCTGCATACATAAGATTTATAAAGAAAACCACATTCCAATAAAATCACAAAGGCCACCAAGTCAGTCCATAGTTTACAGCCCAAATTTCCAGGCTATCTGAAGAGCAAGAGGTAATAAATTTCTCAGGGGGATGTGTCATGCTACTATTGGTCAGTCCATTTCATGAACAGATAAGGAATGCATTGAGATATTCACTTTTGTTGACTTTGTGTTATACACTGAGAAACTAATTTGTTCAGATGGGTCTAAATGAAAGAATCATTTCTGTTTATTTATTTTATTATTGCAAAGTCTCTGTACTATAAAACTACAGATAATGGAAATACATTTAAAAACACAACATGGATAAACATAAAAATGCAACCACACTACTAAAACTGTAGAAGTGCAGACAAGGCCTTGGACAATGTGTCGCCAACTGTGATATTTTCTCCCACAGCTCTAATTGTGACAAACACCATTGGGAAAAAAATAAAGAGGAGCAAGGTAGAGCAACTGAGTTCTTGCTATAGATCAACCTTTGCTCTCCCAGTAATGCTGGAAGCCTTGCCATTTAATCATTCAGTGGCACAAACAGAAAATACTACAACCCCTTGAGAATTCAATTCAGTTCACTTCAGCTGGATCACCAATATGCTTAACAAGTATGACTTTGAATCAGGGCAGCTGATGATTTCCATGGCAGTAGGACAGTGGATCCAGCACTTTAAGAGAACAATCCAAGGATCTGAACCTACTTGGATGATGAGGTCTTTCACTATGGATAACTTCTGTAAAGTTCCAACTAAAACCCAAAGCAGATTTACCAGTTTGTTGACATGGAAACCACCAACCTCCATTGCTTTAAATGCATAATCATCAGCATCATGCTTTCAGTTAGCTTCACAGCATTCATGTGAAGTAAGGTCCAAAACATAAACTGAAATAATCCAGGTTGAGACTGCTTTAACTGCCCTAGTGAATTCTGAGAACTCTAGTTTTGTGAAACATTTTAGTCTTCTCTGCCACAATAAACTACCGTTCTCAGGATTCCCTACCACTGAGTCAGAGCAGTTAAAGCACTCTCAAACTGGGTTATTTCTGCAGTGTGTTTTGGAGCTAGGCTAGACTATTATCATACACTGGTTGAGGTCAAAGACTGTAAATAAATATTTTGTTTAAAGACCATAAATAAATTCTGTTCTGTTCTGGTTGAGGTCTGAGATCTATATTATTATTATTATTATTATTATTATTATTATTATTATTATTATTATTTCTATCCCACCCCTCTGTGTAATGCAATCTAGGGGAGACATATGTAGTAGATAAAATAACTATGGGATTTAAAACATTACTCCACCATAGCTAGATGTCTCTGGGTAATGCACTGCCTTTCAGCCTCAGTTACTCAATTGGGGAAAAAAGGAGGGGCTTGGCAAATAGATAGATAGATAGATAGATAGATAGGAAGGGAAGGGAAGATAAGCTAAACTTAAGGCCTAAGCAGACTGCCAGAAATAGTGCACATTAAATTGAAGCACTGCCCTGGCTCAGTGCTAGGGAATCATGGGAATTGTATTTTTTTCTGAGACATTGAGCCTTCTCTGTCAGAGAGCTCTGGTGCCACAATAAATTACAGTTCCCATGATTCCCTAGCACTGAGCCAGGGCAGTGCCTCAATTTAATGTGCACTATTTCTGTCAGTCTGCTTAGGCCCTTAGCTAAACTAATCTAATCTAAGATAAACTAAAGGCCTAAGCAGACTGCCAGAAATAGTGCACATTAAATTGAGGCACTGCCCTGGCTCAGTGCTAGGGAATCATGGGAACTGTATTTTTTTCTGGGACATTGAGCCTTCTCTGTGAGAGAGCTCTGGTGCCACAATAAAATACAGTTCCCATGATTCCCTAGCACTGAGCCAGGGCAGTGCCTCAATTTAATGTGCACTATTTCTGGCAGTCTGCTTAGGCCCTAAGCTAAGATGAAGGTCAACCACCCCCATAAATTGTGAGCATTAAAAACATACAGGCATACCTCTGTTGTGCTAAGTCAATATTAGCTCATAAAATCTCTGACAGGTGTATCCCAAGCATTTCAACTGGTGCATAATGGACACATTCATGATTGTCAACCCACCCATAAATACAAGGAGAAGGCTCCATCTTTGTTAGGCAGAGCTTATAGAACAAGACAGCCTTGAAACCATGAAGTCCTTTTCCTTCTTCTCAGTGGTTTCCCTCTTTCTCTTCTTCATTTCTCCAGGTGAGTTGCAGTGCAGAGGATGACAACTGGAGACAGTGTTTCTCTGTGGAATGCATACAGTCCCTTCATTGTTCAAATGTTCCAGCAGTGAGTGATGGGGGCTGAGATCCCATTTGATGGCATCAGAGTATAAACCTCTGGAGATGTATTTATGCTGAAGTAGGAGAAGACTATAACTACTAAATGGACAAGGACACGTAAGACCTCTCTCTGGACTCCTAGATGTGGATCAGTTGTTGTTTGGATTGGGGAGTGCAGTTCCATCTGGACACCATCTAGCTGCCATTGTTCAACCTAGGGAACTATTGCATAGGGAGGGTCTGGATACTTTTTTGTTCAACATCAGAAAAAGTCCTTACATTAATGTATCCCTTCCACACACCCACTTGTTGTGATCATGTAAGTCACTAGGAGGGTTGCAGCCCAGTATATTCTGGATGACCCTTTGGGGAACAAGAGGAATTGTTTAAGAATACGGATTTATCTAGGCCAGATTCACAAGTACATAAAGGAAATGATTTAATATTAGATTACCAGACTTGAAGGAACTAAGGGGAGATAGAGTGGCTTTAAGCCACAAGATGTAGTTAAAGCTACCAACCTGGATGGCTTTAAATAGCAACTTAATTTATTCATCGATGCTTAGGGCCATAAATGGATTTTATTTGGAATTAGAGTTATATCCCTCCATATGTCAGTTGTTGGGGAGCACATGGTGTAGGGTGTGGCTACATTCATGTCCAGCTGGTAGGATTCCCCAAGGAAACAGTCTGGTTGCCACCATGTGATCAGAATGTTGGATTAGATAGGATTTTGGTCTGATCCAGAATGGTTCTGCTTATGTTTTTATGGTGCAATCATCTCTTTAGAACTCTGTTTAGCTTCTTGGCTTTAACTAAAACCCATGGAAAATATCATGATTAGTAAATGTGGCCTGCCACAATAATTGCAGAGCAGTGGCGCAATTGTGTAACAGAGGGGTGCATCTACACTGTAGAAATAATGTAGTTTGATACCATTTAACTCTCATGGCTCCATCCTACAGAATCCAGGGATTTGTAACTTTGTGAGGCACCAGAACTCTTTGGCAGAGAAGGCTAAAGAACCAGTAAAACTACAAATCCCATGATTCCATAGGATGGAGCTACAGCACTTAAAGTGGTGTCAGACTACATTATTTCTACAGAGCAGATGCACCCAGAAAGACAAAATACAGTGTGCCCTTGGTATCCACTGAGGTCTGATTCCAGGACCACCCATGGATATCAAAATCCATGGATGCTCAAGTCCCATTATATACAATGGTGTAGTAAAATGGTGTCCCTTATATTAAAAAATGGCAAAATCAAGGTTTGCTTTTTAGAATATTTTAAAGCCTTGGCTGGTTGAATTCATGAATACAGAATCTGTAGATACAGAGGGCAGACTGTAAAGAGAACACCTAGCTTCTCTATACCACCATGGTAAAAGAAATTAAATAATGCCTCTAGGATGAGGAAGAAACATGGAACTTGCTTTTTTGAAGGAAGAACCTTTGCATATTGGAGGGCAGATTGAGGCAGAGTATTAAGCACAAAAAGCACTTATTTGTCTTATAGTTAGTTTCTTATTAGCTATATCTGTGTATTTAATGTTGATCATTCAGCCTGTAGAAATATCCAAACCAGTCTTGGGCAAGCCAACATCTTAATTTTTTACTCTGCTTCATAGGGCCAGATGTAATGTAAACTTTAATTTGTATATTCACTATACTTTTTAAAAATATTTTTTTGAAATATAAAGTAGTTTGCCCTGAATTCTGTTGGTTCAACACAACTGGAGTAGACCCATTGAATGAATAACTGAATGCTAAATCAACAGGTAAACCCCAATGATTAAATGGTTCTATGCTTGCCATGTTCTGTGTGCTAACAGTAGAGTCTATATTTTATTTCCCGCTAGCACTTATAGGAAAAGCCATGGGTACATGATCAACTGACAGCTTTTTAAATTCCAGAACTGTTATTATACGGGAATTGAGATGTGTCAGTTTATGGTGGCATCTTGGATCTTACATGCTTAGTTCTGTTCCAAGTTTATTTTGTGCATGTGTGTTTGTATACAGGATTCTCTTCAATACAGACTCCCTGGGCCTGTGCAAGTCAAAAAGCAATATGTGTAGGCATGAAAAAATGTCCATCACCTTTAAGAAACCTTGAAAAATGCAATCACGAATTCCTTTGCTGCAAAGCATGAGGAACAGAGAAGAAATGAATTGCAAATGTAAATTTGCTCACTGT
This sequence comes from Phrynosoma blainvillii, assembly GCA_026167975.1. Classification (NCBI taxonomy): domain Eukaryota; kingdom Metazoa; phylum Chordata; class Lepidosauria; order Squamata; family Phrynosomatidae; genus Phrynosoma; species Phrynosoma blainvillii. The sequence goes on from JANUYF010000001.1 coordinate 13,861,892, forward strand.
ATGGAAATAATTAGTGAGTTGAAAAAAGTATGAATGAAGCTTTGTAACCTTCCATATGGATTTCTTTTTGGTTGTTTTGGTTTCTTCGGCTCTCTCAGATCAAAGAGGTTTATAGGCTTTTGAAAATCACAAAACCCTTTTTCACCATTGATGATGGTGTGAGGCTCACATCCGCCAATACTTACTGTTCATTCTCCATCTGCATGAAAATTTTGTTCTACCTGTCCAAAACATCCAGAGAGCCATAACTTTGCTTAAAAGATCTGTACCATTCTCCTATGGCTCTCTCCCAGAATATTATTGTGAAGTAAGAATCTGAGAGATTGCATGAGAAAAGCACAGGATGTAACAGTGCAAGGGTTCACAGCTTTTGGTCCTCCAGATGATTTGGATTTCAGCTCTCATAATTCCTGACTGTCAGCCAAGTTATCTGAGGCTTCTAGGAACTGAAGTCCAAAACAAATAGAGGACCAAAAGTTGGGAACCACTGGATAGAATTGCAATGTAGGCTCCTACCTTATAACATCCAAAGTTTAAATGTGACTGGACCAGTTTGGGAAATGACTATAGGAAACTAACCACCTAGACTTCATAGAATATGAGAACTTAATAACTCTGGTTTTGGCAAGGAAGTGGACTCCAAAGACTGACTCCTTCAGTAAGAACAAGAAATTGGGAAGTAATAAAATGCCACATGCATTAACCTCATCAGATGAGATTATGAATCCTATGAATTAGTAGTAGTGCATAATGTCTGTGGTGGCAACCTGATTCTGGAACACTCTCCAAAGGGAGGTACATTTAAGACTATCCATTTGTCCAAATATTTTAAATGCATTGCATTTTCAGTTAGTTGAATCAATTGTAATTAGAACCAATGAACCAATTTCCCTCCTACCATCAGGTTTCTTCAGGGATATGTGCCTCAGTGATTAGATTTGCAAATTAAGCTGATCTTCATTTTCCAGTGACCAGTCACAAAACAAATCATGCTAAATGCAAGATAAGTAGATGAAGAAAACTACACATTATAACATGGTTTCTATCCTAGAAGATCCTGAGGTTTATAGTTTGGTGAAGCATTCAGCCTGGTCTGTCACAGAGTTCAGATGCCTCACCAAACTACAAATCCTAGGTTTCTGTAGGATATGATTATGGCAGTGAAAGTGGTGTTAAATTGCTTTAATTCTGCAGTATGGCTACCCCCCTAGTGTTCCCCAGATGGTTTGGATTTCAACTCCCATCAGCCTCAGTCAGCATGGGAAAGGGTCAGGTATGGTGGCTTTTGCACAACTAAATATCTAAAGGACACCAGATTGAGGGAAGCTGTCTAATTTTATGCAACATCAGCAGGGGCAGTCAGAGAAGGGCACATTGTGAAGTGTGCTGGCAACAGATGCATAGAGAAAAGAAGACACAGTGGAGCATCAAGATGCACAATCACAACATCAAGATGGTGCCCTCAGAACCAAGTACAGGATGCTTGAATTGTTTCACTTGTGTTTAAAGATATTAATTTGGATATTAAAATCTTTCAATTTGAAAGTACAATTGAAGGGAACATATCCTTATTGACTACACTGCATTTCTCCTTGAAGAATCATCTCCTGATCTGAAGCCTATTCTGCATTTGGAAGCTTTTCATTTTTGAAGAACCTGAAGAACAAACATTCTCCAATTTACATGTTTTGTAACTCATTGCTTAATACAGATCTGTGTCCATCTCAGCTGAAAATAAGTGTCTAAAGGTGGTGGTACTATTTTTCATATGGTTTCAGACTAGTCTTACACATAGCCAGATGGAAAGATCTAAAGTGTGTGATAAGCACACCAATATGTCTCACATCTCTGCCAAGGACTGCAACATGTTTGTCTGCCATGCAAAAGGACTTTCAAAAAAACTGCATTGAAGAGATATGGGGTGCATCAACACTAGAAATAATGCAGCTTGACATCATTTAAAGTACTGTAGCTCCATCCTATGGTATCCTAGTATTTGTAGTTTTATTGGGTTTTTAGCCTTCTCTGCAAAAGAGTGTTGGTGTTTCAAAAAATTACAAATCCTAGGATTCTGTAGGATGGAGCCAAGTCAGTTAAAGTGGGGTCAGATTGCATTATTTCTGCAGTGCAGATGAACGTGTGGGGTGTTCTGTGACCTCATTTGAATTCCAGTGTTTTGGGGGCTAGAGTTAGGGTTAGGGTTAGGATTTGCAGTAGAACTTAAGGCATACTTCTTGGATTTCTTTAACCCACCAAGAATTCTGGTGTCTCTCCCACCCCCAAATTGGGTCAACATCTTGGCAACCAAAGTATGCAACTCCTGTGACAATTTATCCTTGTTACCTTACATTAGCTCAGACCAAACAAAGAATCCTAGTGGCCAAAAATAAAATAAATGCATTGTGACAATTTTCATCCCAGCCAATGTTTATGTCTGTTGAAGAAAAAAATGTAGCAAGTGGCCAAGTGTTGGGGACAGTGGCTGGCAATCTGTTCAGTAGTTATAATATTTTAAGCTGGATTTACAATATTGTAATTGTTAGGGATTCACATTTACAATTATGAGCAACTGAATGTGAGCCCAAAAAGAAACCATTGCAGCTAGCAGCAGTCAATACAGGGTACTTGGAAATTATATCTACAGTATGTTCCCAATTGGGGGTTCTTTGAGACAAACAAAGGGTCTCTCTAGCACCTGCCTGTTCTGAAGACACTCCATAACTGGGAGAGTTGTGGGTGTCATTTTCCAGTGTCCCGGTCTCCGGTGCCTTGGACATTCTTCAGTCAGTTTGCTGCTAGACTGTGAAGATAATTTCAGGAGGGTTTTGTCAGTTCTAACTACAATGGTAGAGCTCCAATGGTGAAGTTACAATGCCAATGCAGGGTCTAGGCCATTATTTGCAAGTCTTCGGGTGCCAAAGGCTAGAATCCTCTTGGCATCTTATGCACATCCCTAAAGAAGCAGTAGGACATTCTTGTCTAACCAAGACCATCCTCATTCAGTTCAAGGTTGAAGTGGAGTTGTTTGTGTAATGCCAGTGTGTCTGGATGCATATTGAACATGGCAGCACATACTCATTGCTCATTGATGTGCATACACATGACACATAGATGCACAGTGGATAGGCAGAAGCACATTTTGTTGTGCACTCAGTTCTGCAATTCAGTAATGAGACAACATTGTGCAACTGCCATATAACTCTGTGAGTGTGAAGTTACGTGCCATCTCCTCAATGAAGGATCTCAACTGATTTCAAAGAATGCCTATACCAAAAGTCTACATCATCGCAAGATTTGCAAGAACATTTTTATCCTGATGCATTAAGGAGCATTTTTTTAAAATAGACTGAATTCTTAAACCAATCATCTTTCCATTATCAAATATGAATAGGCACAAAGTGACATTACAGCTTGCATTTATTTTAGTCAAAGAGCAAGCACATATCTTACAACGACTAAAAATCCTAAATGTGTGGTGCATCTGAATATCACTGCAGCAGGATCCAGTAAATTTTGAGGACACAGCTGAAATGTGAACATTCTGCTGTTGGTCAACGCCTGCACAAATAAGAAGAACAGTCAAATGATATTATGAGATTTTCCTGAAAGACAGACAAAGTATAGACTCATAGAATGACAGAGTTGAAAGTGACCACAAAGGTCTCCCTGCCATGCAGGAAGACACCAGCAAAGCACTACTGACAGATGGCCATCCAGCCCCTGTTTAAAAACCTCCAAAGAAGGAGACTCCACCACACTCCAAAGGAGTGTATTCCACTGTCAGACAGTTCCTACTGTCAAGAAGATCTTCCTAATGTTTAGGTAGAATCTCTTTTCCTGTAGCTTGAATCCATTGCTCCATGTCCTAGTTTCTGGAGCAGCAGAAAACAAGCTTGCTCCATCCTCAATGTGACATCCCTTCAAATATTAAATTATGGTATTATGTCATCTCTTAACCCTCTCTTCTCCAGGATAAACATACCCAGCTCTCTAAGCAACTCCTCATAGGGCATGGTTTCCTTTCACCATTTTGGTCACCCTCTTCTGGACACACTCCGGCCCGTCAATATCCCCTTTGAATTGTGGTGCCCAGAACTGAACACAGTATTCTATGTGTGGTACTACTATTCATAACAATAATTGTGCTTGATTTATCTAAACAGTCTAAAGAATACAACCAGACACAGATGGTAACTTCCATGTAAGTAAGCTGGTTACTCTGCTTTGGATTTTAGCCTGAATTTTAAAGGTTACCCAAAGTATTGAACCTATTGGGAGGACAGTTTCCTTCAAAATCCAGGATGGATTTTCCACCCCAGGATGGATGTTCCCTGTTGCCCCTGAATCTAATTCCTAAATCCAACTACACATCTACATTGCTACCTGGTTGAGCCCTAAAGAACCTCAGTCAGGATATCAGCCACAAGCTTTTGGGGGACATGTATGGAGAAAGTGCTAGATTTCTAGGCCAATGTTCCAAACAGCTAATAAGCAATAGCCGAAATCTTGTTGGGGTCTTGCATATTCTTAAATTCCCGTAGAGAAACAGTTACACTTTTTTTGCACAGAGCGAAATAAGGTGGAAAGAATGTTTAAAACTGTTTGCAAAATGGTAAAAAAAACAAAAACATGTTTTTCAAGTGCTGAAAACCTCTGACAAGAAGAATCCTGACTAACAAGTATTTTCACAGTCCAGGGCTTATCCTGCACAAAATCTGCACAGGGTTGTTTTGCACAGAAAGCATTTTCTGCTCAGAAATACTATTTTGTGAGAAGTAAATGCTGTCTTCTGAAAAGATAAAGCTGTGGATGTGCATAGTCACATGTTACACATGGATATGCAAGAACATGCATTGTATGCTTGTACTGTTTAACATTTTAAATTAGTTGTTAGCTGCCTTGAGTCCCTATATCAGGAGAAATGCAGGATATTAAATAAATAAATTCACTTTCTGCTAGTAAGTAAGCCTTAGAAGTGGCATATCAACCTTTGAGAATGAGAAAAAACTACAAAATCTGGGAAACCACCAACTGATGGCATTGTGGGTACAGAAGGATGGACTGTCATCTCAGGAGGGCTAGAATCAATCTCAGGGCTAGAGATTCTTTCCCTCTACTTTATTACACATATAGCAATAACTAGCATGACTTGATGACTCCCTGAGGTTGTTTCTTTGTAAGTTTTCTTCCTTCACAAAAAGCTTCCCAGACTCACACATGGCCATGGGAATCCACTGTAAGGTAGACAATGCTACATATGAGAAGTATTTTTTATCACAAGGGACAAATTCTAGTTTGGGAAGAATCTTGGAGGTCTTGGGAACACGCCAAGGTCAAAACAAAGTGGATAGGGCCAATAATTTCTTATCTCTGATCATTAATATCTGATCAAAGAGCAAAAGAAAAGTTTAGGCTGGCTATAGAACCCACAGGTTGCATCTGGCCTGAGATCTGGACTTTCTTCATCCCTCTTATTGAGTGCACCTTTATTTTATGTGGGATACCAATAAATCCTATTTGATTTCATATGTACTGTATGGGGACACATCATCGAATGCCCTTGCAAGCACATTCATTATGTTCCTTTTTGGCCTGGGATCTTGGCTCTCACCTGCAGCAAGCAATCTTTTTGGAACAGTTTCCAATGCGCTTATAATTTCCTGAGCATTTGCGCTTGACACATTTTCCCTTGGCAGCCCGGCATTGCTTACTGTTACCTATTTTAGAAAACCCTGTGGACACAGGAAAATAAGATGGAGTAGAACTGAGAAGATTAGTGTAAGACTTTAGCATAATCAATGTAGGATTTTCTATGCCTTTTCAGAGGGACTGAAAAATTTGTGGCCCTCAAGATATTACTATACTCCTATCCCCATCAACTTCAGCCAGCCTAATCAATAGTGAAGCTTGGTAAGAGTTGTAATTCTTTCACAAGGAATTGGGATCTAGAACTCCTGGAAAAAATTTATCCTAACACAAGAATGTAGAATAATTCAGCTTCATAAAATGATGAAGTATAAATACAACCAAACCTTTAAAAATACCACATTTTAACCAAATCTTATTATGTATATATAAATACATTTAGCTTGTGCATATGAATTGTAATTTGAAAGTATAATTTTAATATTGCTGGTTGTTTATGTCACAACTATTAACATGACATTCAGTGGTATATGAAAATTATGATTTATGAGTAACATGGTGCAAAAAAGCATTACTAAGGATTCTGTATGGTGTAAAATGGGAGGAGGTCAATGGGTGGGTGGCACCATGAGTTACTGTACTGGGTGACACCAACCCTAGAGATGCCACTGTGTGCCACAGGTGGCTACATTATTTGTCTTCTTTTCATGATTTTTGTCAAGGCATGTGTGGTTTGGTCACATTTCTAGGATATTAATGTTTATAAGCAGTTTCACCCTATTTCCACTGTATTCATTTTCCAGTATATTGGATTATTGTACATTTTGGGATATTTTTTCTAGATGTTTTGGAACCCAGTTCTTTGAAAAGATATATAATTATTGGCTAGGTTTGCTGCTCAGTAGTTGTATTTTAACAATAGCTGGAGTGATAGGTTCCCCAATTCTGCTTTAGCATTGTTAAATATAGTAAAATATGTATGAGTAAAAGCCAGCATAATATAGAGGCTTGAGGATTGAACAAGGATACTAGAAGACAAGGTTGCAGATCTTCACTCAGCCACAGAAACTACTACGTAACTCTAGGTAAGTCCTGTTCACTTAGACCAGTTATTCCCAAACTTTTGGCCTCCAGGTGTTTTGGACTTCAACTCCAAGAAGCTCCAGCCAGTTTGGCCAACAGTCAGGAATTCTGGAGCTTAAATCCAAATTATCTGGAGATCCAAAGTTTGGGAGCCACTGACTTAGACTTAAGGGAAGGCCATGTCAAATCTCCTCTGAACGAATCTTTCCAATAAAATCCTAGGATTAGGTTTCCGTGCATAAAAGTTAATTTAAAGACATATAACAGCAGCAGTCATCAGCTCTCAGCCTCAGTTTCATTGCTTTTCTTCAAATGCTATCAAATGCTAAAAATCTCTCAGCCTCAGTTTCATTGCTTTTCTTCAAATGCTATCTTGCCTTCCTTGTTTTGTGCTTGGTGAAAGACTTTGTAACTTTTCTCCCCACATGAAAATTCATCTGTATTTTGGTATGTACATTTTGTAATCTAATCTCAACTTTCCTCCTAACATCTACATTCCCTGATCTACATCTGTGTAAATACATTTTATCAAGTTTTTGTGTGTTTTTCAAAGATATGTATTTTTTAGCTGTGCATATTCATTTGCATAGCATTTGAAAAGGGAAAATAAAGAGGAAGAGAATCTGGGGATCTACATTTCCTTCCAGTCATGTTAACTTTCGCTAACACAGAATTGCACACAATTTCAAACATTCAATTTATGTCAAGTCTTTTCCATCCCTTTTCCAAATACATACCTGCACTATCACATCTAGAAAGACAAACACCATTCATTTAACAGAAATCTGTGACAATGTCCCTTAGAGCTGAGAAACAGATTTCAGTATTTTCATTTTTAAAAAACATTTTGTTAAAATGTACCTTTTGATTCTTAAAACAAGTAACCCCCAAGAAAGCACAAATGGTTAGCTGGAGGCAAGTTGTTGCTCCTGCAATATAAAGTATATCTATGCCACATATGAATAGTGGTTTCAACCTGCTTGAATTGCCAAGACTCCAACCTATGGAATCCTGGGAGTTGTGGTTTGGTGGTGAGGTGGTAGAAATTTTCTGCTAGAGAACTACACTTCAAAACAGTGGACTAGAGACCATTCTAGATGAGAATTCTAAGTTCTTCCCCAAATAATAAATCCTGGAATTCCATGGGACAGATAGTTAAAATGACATATAACTGGTATGACTATGTAGTGTAGAGAACATTCTACATGATCCTAAATTTTAAAGGACCAACTTTTTAATGACCCTGTATGCCTTCTGTGCATACACACAGACTCTTACAGACATCCACCCATGCCCAGCAAAGCTCAACTACTATAGTAGCTGAAGTTCTATATTTATTCCCCCAAAAAAGAATCAGAACTGGGATTTCAAGAATACAATGAGAAAAAATTTGCTCCTCTTAAGTCTTCTGATTTGAGACAGTCTGATACAATAATCTAGCAAGCGAGGTTTTCCCATTGTTTCTTTAAAAAAAGAAAAGTCCAAGAAACGTTTCAACAAGTTCCAATTCTAGGATTCTGTGAGTCTGTGACTATTATTGCATGCCCTTTTTCACCCATTCCAGGCACAGGCTGGGCATAGGCTTAAACAGGTGAAAATTGATCTTATTGCATGCCTCTGTGCCCAATTCAGCTGCATCTCATACCCAATCTGGACTTCTGGTGTACTTTTTTGGTGAACAGGAAAGTATCGTTCTTCAAAAAGTATGCCAGGAGTTTGGGTCAGGTTCACAATGTGGCTGAGTTGGGCATGGGTGCATGTGATAAAATCCATTTTCACCTGTTTAAGCTATGCCCAGACCATGTGAAAAAAGGTGTGCAATAATCTCCTAAATCTCTACAAACCAGACTCACATGCCCAGAGCCAATTGGTTCCCAGATTCTACTACTAGTCTTACCTATATAATGTGTTAACATTCTCATTCATCCCATCCTTTTATTTCCCGTATTCTCCAGATATTAGAACTGAGCCTCAACATAGCTGGAATTTCCAACACAGCAGAGAATAGGTCCTGTCTTAACACATTTGACAAAATCTCACTCTGTACAGTATGGGGTCAACAGATAGCACATTACCTGGAACAACCAGCATCATCAGGCACAGCAGCCCAAAAACAAGGTACATGAGTCTCATGGCTGAAGATTCAACTGGAACTTGCCACCACTAGAGAAAACAACACACTGGGGACTGAAGGAGGGATGTAACACACGAGTATTTAAAGGTTTCTGGGACCAATGAAATGCTGGGATATTGCGAAAGTGTAAAAACTACAGACTAGTTTTTGCAACATTTGTTTTTCAGTTTCATAACAGGTTAAATGTTACATAATTACTGAAATCCTTTCTGCAATTTTTGAAAGATACTTTCTTTGTAACACTTAAGTGATAAAAACAACAATGCACCCAAAAAGACTTTAGATCAGTGGTGGAGAACATGCCAGGTATGTCCCAGATTCAGCCCTAAGCATCTCCACCATGTGGCACTAGAAATGCTGAAGTCGTAGGCTTTCATGGGTGACATCCATAGTTTTTTGTGGGTTTTTCAGGCTGTGTGGCCATGTTCTAGAAGAGTTTCTTTTTGACATTTCGCCAGCATCTGTGGCTGGCATCTTCAGAGATTCTCTGGAGATGTCAGCCATAGATGCTGGTGAAATGTCAGAAAGAAACTCTTCTAGAACGTGGCCACACAGCCCGAAAAACCCACAAAAAAAACTAGAAATGTTCTTTGCCTGAAACTGTGGAGAAACACTACCAGTTAATAAAGGCAAACACCTTTATATAAACCAATGGCCAGCCAAAGACAAATTATTGTGTTTCTAGACTTAGATTTGTAGAACATTTTCCACAATTCTTGTTCTTGGTTAGGAAGGTTTTTTTCTTTTTTTCTGGATTCAAAAGAATTGCCATAACACTCAGATATCTTCCAGAGAATCATTATACCTCATAGTCTCTTGACACCATGTTATGACTAGGGGTAAGTGAGGATAGAAGAAATAAGTAGATGGAAAGAATGGGAGGAGGAGGAGGAGGAGAAGTCATCAAAGAGAGGATATATAAGATGGAGAAGGTAGAATGGGAAGGCTAGAGAAGAAGTCAAAGAGAAATAGAAGAGACAGAAATGATATGGGAGTTACTGAAATACCTAGGCAGAGAAGAAGAGATAGGAAGAATAGGAAAGGATAGGAAGGAATGTGTAAGATAGGCCACTGATATAGGGAAAGAGATAAGTAACAGTGAAGAGGATGAAATAATGTATAACTAATAATGGCGATGATGTGACAAGAGGAGAATGCATCTGATGTAATATGGAGGAATTTATGTAGATGCAATGTTTTTTGTGATATTTTATTGATGTGTATGTTTGAAAAGTTGTTGAACCTAGGTGCATCCACACAGAAACCCTCCTTCCTCCTGCAGGAGAAGCCCCCTAGTTTCCCCCTCCTCTGAGCTTGGCAGCTGCAGCTTTGAGCACCATACCTGCTGAGACGAAGGGAAGGAAGGCACTGAGAAGTGGGTGCACCCCTTCCCTTCCCTCACTCTTCAAGGAGAGAAGCCCCCCCCCCTTGACCCCCATCTGCCTGGAAAGGCAGATGGTCCCTCCCTGGCTTAGACCCATGGAATCCAAGGCACCTCCCTCCTCTGGGCCACCTTTCCTCTGTAGCCTCCAACCCCGAGGAGGTCCTTTATAGCATGCAGGCAGAGCACAAGGCATGCCAGGAAGTGAAGTTCCCCATCCTCCTTCCCCCCCCCCCAGGCTGCAGTTCTCCCCCAGAAGTGGAAGAGCCCCTCACTTGCGGGAGCTCTGTCCAAGAAGCAGAAGGCAAGGAAGGAGGGGGAAGGCAGGGGGCTTCTTCTTCTTCCCAGGTGCACTGTGCACCTGCTGTGTTAGGGAAGTGATGTGCACTGGGTGCATGGCAGGGAGTTGGGGGCCACTCAGCTAGGTTTTACCCCTCTTCTGGGTGTCATTCTGTGCAATCCACACACCCTGCACCCCGTAGTGTCACCACTGGGATCCTGTAGGAGCCATGACAGTTAAAGTGGTGTCAAACTGCATTATTTCTACAGTGCAGATGCACCTTCACTAACACTCTGTCCATACTCTTCCCATTGTCTGATAGCTGTCAAGTCTTGGGAGCAGCCCTTGCTTCTTTCCCTTATTAGTAGGGATGGGAGGGTGGAGGGAGACAATACCCTTGAGGATCCAGCTTTTCTGGGTTCATGAGGGAAGAAAAAATGAACAAACTCCGTTTCAGAGCACATCCTCATTTCTTTCTCTCCCCACCCCCAAGCTGAGACCACCTGCTTCTCCATAGTCTGAATCCCTTCTCCTCCCTATCCCCCCCACACTAGTAAGCCATGAAATTGCCACCAATTTATATCATGCACACTTTTTCTTTTCTTTCATTTGTGGTCACACCATGGAACCTTTTCATCCCACAGCTGCCACTACCCTATGCAAAGAGCCACTTCTTCATCACCCTTCTCTTCTAGAACTCTTGATGGTTTTGATGGCTTGACAGCTGCTAAGTAGTGGGAAGATGTAGAACTGTGCATGCTGATAGACACAAAAGTATAGCATCTGGGCCACTATATGCTCCATATCCATCACTGGTTTCTGTCCTACTCACTTCAGTGACCTAAATGTAATTGCCAGTTCCAAGCAGAGTAAGTGTAACAAGTGTTCACTTGCCATTCAACTACTGATTCAGCTCTTGCTGAGAAGGGTCATTGGATTTAGACCAGTGGCTTTGGTGTCAACTGAGCAAAAAACCAAACCAGAGAAATGTAGCATTTGTCATTCACCACAGCTTCATGGCCCTGTAGACTGCTAAGCCATTTACAGCCTTGCCATCCAGATTTTTTTCCAATACCCCTTTAAAGCCATCTAAGAGCAAAGGTGAGAGACAGAAAATGAAGACAAGGAAATAAGTTGAAAAATAACGTTCTCCTATTTCTTTGCAATTTGTACCTCACTGAAGAGTATGCAAATTCTTAGTCAGTGGCCTTTACCCTTCTTTCTATGGCTCTGAACAGGTTTATTAGATGTTCTTGGGGTGTTTTTAATGCAACCACTAAACCACTGGTGTGACTTATCAGCTATAATGGAATATTACTCTGCCATGGTCATCCCTATGGCAACCATACTTGTTTCATAACCTATCAGTCCATCTTGATTTACAGGACAGTCCTAAATAAGGTCACTAAAGTGTAAAGTGGTGACTCCACTGTCAGTTCCAAAGCCCTGCAGACATGCTCTAAGATGAGAAGTGGGGGCATATTCACACACTCACACACCAGTACTACATTGCCTTATTTTCTTCTTATTTTCCCCAGACGTCTTTCAGTAAGTGGGGTTTAATTACTCCAGCTCCATACTGGTGGGTCAGGAGACAATCTTGGCACCTTCCAGTTCCTCTGGAGTCAATGCATCTGAGGCTACTTCTTCCTGGATCTGTCCTATCCCCAGAATGTTCTATTCCAGAGCTTTTGGCTGCTCACCATAGTCAAATCATGGAAAGTTAAAAATGTATGACCCAGAGCATGTCAAAGAATCCTAGAATCTTAGAGCTAAAAGGGACCACAGATCTTATCTAGTCCAATCCCCTGTCATGCAGGAATACACAGCCAAGGCTGCATTTGCACTTCAGAAATAATGCAGCTTGACACCACTTTAACTGCCATAGCCCCATCCTATCAGAATCCTGTAATTTGTAGCTTGTTGTGGCACCAGAACTCTCTAACAGAGAAGGCTAAATATCTTACAAAACTACAAATCCTAGAATTCCATAGCATTAAGCCATGGTAGTTAAAGTGGTGTCAAACTGCATTGTGTCTGCAGTGCAGATACAGCCTAAAGAAGTCTTGACAGTGCCTTTCTAACCTCTGTTAAAACACCCCTGTGGACAGAGAGTCCACCATGCTCTGAACCAGGCCACTTCAATGTCAAACAGCTCTATAACCAAGAAATGGTTCCCAGTGTTTAGATGGAATGTATTTCCTTGTAATCTGAATTTGAATCAAGACTTTGGAGCAGCAAAAAAACAAAACAAAACAAAAAAAAAGCTTGTTCCATCTTCTGCATGACATCCCTTCAGATATTTAAAGATGGTTGTCATCTCAGTCTTCTCTTCCTTATGCTAAACATATCCAGATTCTGCAGTCATTCCTCATTATATTCATGAATCCTAAAAGTAACTTTCCAAGTTCTCCTGACATTCATAGGAGCACCACTAATGCTAGCATTTCAGTCACAGAATTCCCCATTGCTATACATGCGACCTCCAGGGTGCATGTGCCTCCGCTTCATCCTAAAATAGAAAGGTGTCAGAACTGAGCTGTTTTACCTCCATTATCAACTTGGACTGAATGAAATTCAAAAGGGTAGCTCCACTCAATCATATTAACTGGAACAGCTGACAAATGAGGGAAAGAGTAAATAAAGAAATACATAAATATGTGTTGATGGAGAGGGGGTTGTTTTTTGTTTGTTTTTGCTGTGGTTGTGTGCTGTCAAGTTGCCTCCAACTTATAGTGATCCTATCCTAGGGTTTTCTTGGCCCAATTTACTCAGAGGTTTGTTATGACCTTCTTCTAGAGCTGAGAGTGTGTGACTTGTCCATGGTCACCCAGGGGGATTCCAAGGCTAAGCAAGGATTCAAACCTTGATCTCCTGAAGTCCTAGTCCCACACTGAAACCACTATACCACATTGGCTCTCAAACAACTAAAAAATAGATAAATCCAGGGGCCTTAATCCACTTATCAGTCCTGACCAGACTAAACACGTTACATCAATTAGACTAACGTGTTGACTCACCATTCAACAACTGAATCAACAGGTTTACTCTAGTTGGGATTCTAGGCAGTATTTCAGAATTTAGAACAGTTTTTTTAGAACTCATGTTTGTTGTTTTTTAAAGAAAGATATTTAAAAGGGTGCTATATTGTGTTAAATTTTTTTGTTTGCAAACTGCATGTGTTTTAAGTTATTTTGGAGTTAATAGTTTAATTCTATTTTAATTTTGTTCTTTTGTGTGTTTTTAACTCTGTTATATAGCAGGGGGAAGTAGGAAAAGAGGAAGGGGGTAGACTCAATCAAGGAAACCATGATCTTCAGTCTGTAAGATCTGAGCAGGGCTGTTGATGACTGAGTGACATGGAGATCTCTTAGAATCATAGAATCATAGAGTTGGAAGAGACCACAAGGGCCATCCAGTCTAACCCCATGCCATGCAGGAACTCCCAATCAAAGCATCCCCGACAGATGGCCATCCAGCCTCTGCTTAAAGACCTCCAAGGAAGGAGACTCCACTACTCTCCGAGGGAGTGTGTTCCACTGTCGAACTGCCCTTACTGTCAGGAAGTTCCTCCTAATGTTGAGGTGGAATCTCTTTTCCTGGAGCTTACATCCATTATTTTGGGTCCTAGTCTCTGGAGTAGCAGAAAACAAGCTTGTTCCCTCCTCAATATGACATCCCTTCAAATATTTAAATACGGCTATCATATCACCTCTCAACCTTCTCTTCTCCAGGATAAACATCCCCAGCTTCCTAAGTCGTTCCTCATAGGGCTTGGTTTCCAGACCCTTCACCATTTTAGTGGCCCTCCTTTGGACACGTTCCAGTTTCTCCACATCCTTTTTGAATTGTGGTGCCCAGAACTGGAAACAGTATTCCAGGTGAGGCCTGACCAAAGCAGAATAGAGTGGCACTATTACTTCTCTTGATCTAGACACTATACTTCTACTGATGCAGCCTAAAATTGCATTGGCCTTTTTAGCTGCTACATCGCACTGTTGACTCATGTTCAACTTGTGGTCTACCTGGACTCCTAGATCCTTTTCACTCGTACTCTCATTCAGCCAGGGGTCCCCCATCGTATATCTGTGCTTTTCATTTTTCCGCCCTAAGTGCAGTACCTTACATTTCTCCATGTTGAATTTCATTTTGTTAGCTTTGGCCCAGCTTTCTAGTCTGTTCAAGTCATTTTGAATTTTGATCCTGTCCTCTGGGGTATTAACTACTACTCCTAATTTGGTGTCATCTGCAAATTTGATAACTATGCCCCCAATACTGTCATCCAAGTTATTAATAAACACGTCTGTGTTAGCAGACGTCCTCCATTTTTATTATATATTTTAGCCATGCGGAGTTCCCAATGACCCCAGCCTGACCCTTGGGAGATGGCAGCCATAATCCCCTAGATGTGAGGTCAGGTAAGCAAGCTAAGCACTGCTTAAGACCACTAGAGATTTCCTGGACAGGCAAGTTTTGGGAGTTGCCCTTGGGAATATCCCATTATGTTGGAGAAGATACCTAATAGTGTTTGTTTGTTAAAGTCTCACACTTGATGAGACAGTGATTAGATTTGATGGCACCTCCTTTCTCTAACTCCCTTTCCTTGATTGCTTTGATACCACATGTATTGTTTAGACTATGCCCAGACTTAAGTAAACAATGAAAAGCCCATCATGCCTTTGTCTAGCTATTGTCCAGCCCATGGCTGGAAGGCAGAAATCGCCCTTAAAAACCCCTGGATTTTAGCAGACATCATGCTACCTTGGAAGTGCATGCTGAAACTCTGTCGGTCTGTACTCTGAGATAGTTCCCATGACCCCCCTCTTGCCGGTCGTGCCCCTTCCACGGAACTCATCTTCATTCGCCGCCAAAGCCCAGAGGAGTCGCTAAGGTGTAAGTATATCCTCTGTCCTGGTCTTTCTCTCTTTGCCTTCCCCACTCTTGCTCTTCCCCACTTATTCTTCTAGTGTGTGTGTGTGTGTGTGTGTTGCATTTGGATGTTTGCTTATTTTGTTAATAAAAGATTTCATACTTTAATTGGAGCCTGGTCCATTTCAGTGTCTTCCCAGCTAGAATTCTTACATCTCCCGTAGACAATTGGATAAGGTCCTAGAAGCGAAGTTGGGCACTTCCCTCTCTCATTTGAGCTAATTATAAATTCCCCACCCCACTGGTCACTTCTTTCCAGGTTGAAAAGGAGCCATTGTTGAGCACCCTTTGGGTTCGGCCAGTCAACCAATTACAAATCCATGTAACAGTTACTTTGTCTAGCCCACATTTTACCAGCTTGTTTGCAAGAATGTCATGGGGAACCTTGTCAAAGGCCTTACTGAAATCAAGATATACTATATCCACAGCATTCCCTTCATATTGTATTGTATGGATTATTGTATTGTTGGATTATTGTATTGTTTTTATTGTTGTAAGCCGCCCTGATTGGGCCTCCAAAGGGCGGGATATAAATAAATTTTATTTATTATTATTATTATTATTATTATTATTATTATTATTATTATTATATACCAAGCTGGTAATTTTATCAAAAAAAGAGATCAGATTTGTCTGGCATGACCTGTTTCTCTGAAACCCATGTTGACTTTTTGTGATTATGAAATTACTTTCCAGATGTTCACAGACTCTCTGTTTAATGATCTGCTCAAGAATCTTTCCTGGTATTGATGTCAGACTAACTGGACGATAATTGTTGGGATCCTCTTTTTTCCCCTTTTTGTAGATGGGGACAACATTTGCCCTCCTCCAGTCCGCTGGGACTTCTCCTGTTTTCCAGGAGTTCTCAAAGATTATTGCCAATGGTTCCGATATTACATTTGCCAGTTCTTTTAATACCCTTGGATGTAATTCATCTGGTCCTGGAGACTTATATTCATTTAGATTAACCAGGTATTCCTGCACTAGCTCTTTACTTATTTTGTGCTGAAATTCTCCTATTCTGTCCTCTGCTCCATTATCCTCAGGTTAAGCACCCTTTGCCTTTTCTGAGAAGACTGAAGCAAAGAAGGTGTTGAGTAATTCTGCCTTTTCTCTGTCCCTGATAACTTTTTGCCATCTTCTCCACACAGTGGCCCTACCATTTCCTTCTTCTTCCTTTTGCTGCTGTCATACCCAAAAAAGCCCTTTTTATTGTTCTTAACCTCTCTAGCAAGCCTGAGTTCATTCTGTGCTTTAGCTTTTCTGACTTTACCCCTACACGTGCTAGCTATTTGTTTGAATTCCTCTTTGGTGATTTCCCCATTTTTCCATTTCTTATACATGTTCTGTTTAAAACTTAATTCAGTTGAAAGTTCCTTAGTCATCCATCCTGGTTTCTTGATACACCTCCCATTTTTCTTCCTCATTGGAACGGTTTGAAATTGTGCCTTCAGTATCTCCCTTTTGAGAAACTCCCATCCATCTTGAATTCCCTTCTCTTTTAGTATTCCTGTCCATGGGATCACCCCCAGTATTTCTCTAAGTTTAGTAAAATCAGCTTTCCTAAAGTCTAGAATGCGTGTCTGACTATGCCTGACTTCTCCTTTCCACTGTATAATAAACTCCAGGAGGACATGATCACTCCTGCCTATGGATCCAACCGCTTTCACACCATTAACTAGTCTTCCCTGTTGGTTAGGATCAGATCCAAAATAGATGACTCCCTTGTTGCCTCTTCCACCTTTTGGACAATGAAATTGTCTTCATCGAGGCAAGTGAGGAATTTGCTAGACCTTGAGGATTTTGCCGAGTTTGACTTCCAGCAAATATCCGGATAGTTGAAGTCACCCATCACCACTATATTTCTCCTTTCTGAGTGTGTGGTCATCTGTTCTAGAAAGGCATCATCCAATTCTTCTGCCTGATTTGGGGGTCTGTAGTAGACTCCCACACTAACATCCCTGTTGTTTCCCTCCCCTTTAATTTTTATCCAGATGCTCTCCACCTGGCTTTCAGGACTGATGTCCTGGATTTCTTCACTGGTGTAAATAACCCTGACATATAATGCTATTCCTCCCCCCTTCCTGTTTGGCTTGTTTCTCTTGAAAAAGGTTATACCCCTGTATTTCTACATTCCAGTCATGAGACTCATCCCACCAGGTTTCAGTGATGCCTATTATATCATATTTGCTTTGTTGTGCTAGGAGTTCAAGTTACTTCAAGAAGTTCTTGTTCATAGGGGCACCATAAGTCACTATAAGTCAAGTTTATAACAACAAATTATTTTATTTATCTATATTCCAACCTTCTCCCAGGCAGGGACCCAATGTGGTTCTATTACATAACATTCTGGACAACAAATTAAAAGACAATGAATATCAGAGGCATAAATAAATGAATGTCAGGACTTGGCTGGAGAATTATAATTTGTCTATGGAAGGATATCTGAGTTTTGGCCTCAGTGCTCTGAGTGACCTGTTCTTTGCCACAGAAAAAAGAGTAAAACAAACTGTAAAAAACCAAGTTTTTCAACTCATTATGTCAGGACTAAGAAAGACCACTCCAGGACACACTGTTTTCAGACTTTTACTTTACTGTGGCTCAGATTGTTAGAGTTTTTATAGAATGTATGTTTCAGATTACACCTTCTGCTTACATTGCTGAGGGGAGGAAATGTACAGTAGGCGTCCCTTTTGACATGACAAAAATGTATGTTTGGCTGCAGTCAGGCCAAACATTTACATATTGTTCTGCACATCAAGAAATGTTACCACATATTCTCCTATGCAACTCAAATGAAATTGCATTGCATATTAGTATATAATCAGCCTTATATCACTAGTATGATAATGTCATTTGCTCTAGTCATAAGGAAACTATACACATTATGAGTTGTTGTTGTTAATGGCTGTCAGGCCAACTGCAATTTATTGCAACCCTATGAATGAGAGATCTCCAGGTCACCCTATTACAAAAGCTCTGCTCGGGTCTTGCAAACCAAGGGCCTCTACAGATGGCGTTTTGCACCATCTTAGAAGCAGGGAAGGGGAGGGGCAGCCACACGCCGGGAACCCCAACCCCTTCCCAAGGACGTCATCAGGGCACACACAGCTACACATGGCGTGCGCCACCAGGATGTCCTCCTGGTGCAGCGTTTTTGCATGCTGCACTAGAAGAGGTGCAAAAGAACCACATGGTGGCTCTTTGGGTGCCCTATTTGCCAGCTCTGGAAGGAGCGGCATTTTAGCGCTCCTTTCAGGGCCGGCAAAAGGGTGAATTGGGGCCAAGGTGTCTTCTTCTGATATACAGTGGGGTAGTAAAATGGTGTCCTTTATATCAAATGGTAAAACCAAAGTTTGCTTTTAGGAATTTATATTTTTTGAATATTTTCAAGCCATGGATGTTTGAATCCATGAGGAGTGACTTAGGAAGCTGGGTAAGTTTAGCCTGGAGAAGAGAAGGTTAAGAAGTGATATGATAGCCCTATTTAAATATTTGAAGGAATGTCATATTGAGAATGGAGCAAGCTTGATTTCTGTTGCCCGAGAGACTAGGACATGGAGGAATGTATGCAAACTACAGGAAAAGAGATTCCACCTCAACATTTGGAAGAACTTCCTGACAGTTAGAGCTGTTTGACAGTGGAACACACTCCCCGTGAAGTGTGGTAGAGTCTCCTTCTTTGGAGGTTTTTAAACAGAGGCTTAAGGGCCGTCTGTTGGGGGTATTTTGTGAATTCCTGCATGGCAGGGGCTTTGACTGGATGGCCCTTGGGGTCTCTTTCAACTCTATGATTCTATGATTCTATTCTATAAGTCTATGAATCTGTGGATAAAGAATCTGTGGATACAGAGGGCCAGCTGTAATATATCATCTGCATATCTTAAATGTTTCCTCCAGTTTTCATGCTTTCTTTCTCCAAATCTAATCTTGCTTTATATATGTGATATATTCAGTGTACACATTAAACCAGGGGTAGGCAACCTAAGGCCCGGGGGCCGGATGTGCCCCCCCGAGGCCTTTGGACTGGCCCCAGGCCAGTCCTGCCGCCGCCGCCGCCGCCCGCCATGATGACATTGATTATTGTTGTTATTACTTGTTCTTGGGGTTTTCTTGGCAAAATCTACACGGGTTTTGCCATGGCTTTTCTGGAGCTGAGAGAGTGTGCATGCATATTTTTTTTATCTTTTTAAATTTTCATTATTTATTTGTTTGTTTGTTTGTTTGTTTGTTTTGGGTGCTTCGCCCCCCCCCCAATTGTCTGAGGGACAGCAACCTGGCCCCTGGCTCAAAAAGGTTGCCTACCCCTGCATTAAACAGATAGGGTGATTAAAATGCAGCCTTGCCTGACATGTTTGCCAATTGGAAATCATTCCATTTCTCCTTATTCTATCCTAACAATAGCTTCTTGTCCTGAGTACAGATTACATATCAGAACAAGCAAATGTTGTGGCACACTCATATCTTTAAGAGTGATCCATAGCTTTTCATGATCTATACCAGGGGTAGGCAACCTTTCCCCTTTAAGGGCCGAGGGACTTCAACTCCCAGAATCCCAGGAGGCATTGGCCAACATGGGACTATTGGCCAACATGGCTGAGGCTTCTGGGAGCTGAAATCCCTCGGCCCTTAAAGGGGAAAGGTTGCCTACCCCTGATCTATACAATCAAAGGCTTTTTTGATAGCTTGTGAAGCACAGGCTGGTTTTCTTTTGGGTATGCTCCATTATTCATAGTATGTTTGTGATATGCAATCTCTAGTGCTTCTCCATTTTTTGAACCCAGCTTGGGAATCTGGCATTTTTCACTCCATATACAGTAAAAATCTTTGGTAGAATTTTGAGCAACACTTTGCATGGGAAATTAATGTAATGATCCAGTGGTTACTGCAATCTTTGCTGTCCTCTTTCTGGGAGACTAGAATATATGCTGGCCATTTTCAATCTGTGGGCCATTTTTTTGTTTTCCATATTTGTTGACAGATTTTAGTTAGAACTACAGTAGATTTTCTCTGTGTAGGTTGAAGCACCTCTATTGGTATGCCATCAGTTGTTGGTGATTTGTTTCTTCCAAGAGCTTTGAATGCAGCTTCCGCTTCACTTTCTAAAATTGGAGATTTCTTTTCATATGGTTCTTCCTTGAATGAATCTACCATCCTTGAATGAATCTACCATCCTTTCATCTGAGTTCTTCACTGCTTGATTTTCATTTTTTTTTTCTTGATCATGCAGTTTATTTTTTCCCTTTTTATGACACCTTTCTCTCAAAAAGGAACCCACTTCATCCACTTCACTTGCTGGTTGTAGATCATCCACACTCTTTGTTTAAGTTTCTCTTTGATTTCTCTGAACTTATGGGTAAGATCTTTTGCACCACCTTCTTATTGTCGTCATCTGTTTATCTACATTGATTGCTATAGTAGCTCTCTTTGTCCCAGCACACAAGCAACTGAACAGTTGTGTTCAGGTTTCTGACTCTATTTCTGTCCCCTTTTGCTTTTGCTTCTCATCTCTCCTTAAATGCATGAAGAGTTTCATCTACTATCCAAGGAAACCTTTCTTTCTTTTTAGCTGCACATAAAGTTAACTGATGTTATTTGTCTGTTAATTGCTGTTGTTCCCCACCTTGATCCATGGGGCAATGCAGGTAAAAAAAAAATAGTAGTAGTAGTAGTAGTAGTAGTAGCATTTTACTTTAGTTCATTGCTCATTGTGAAATTTACGAGATTATCGCACTACAGTTAAGCCAAATTAAAAAGAGACTTACCTCACCCGAATTGAAGTAAAATTCAGGCTGCATCCAGATGCTATCATGTGTATTTTCCCCAAAAACCACCATCTGGATGCAACCCAAATTCAGCCAGACTTACTTAACTTGCTCTGACAGCCATTTTTCAAAGTCGGAAGCATTCCAACTTTGACAAATGGCTGCCGGAACGAGTTAAGTCAGCCTGGCTGAATTTGGGCTGCATCCGAATGGTGGTTTTTTTGGTGTGGAATCCATGCTATGGCGTCCAGATGCAGCCCAAATTTTACTTTAATTTGGGTGAGGTAAGTTCTTTTTAATTCAGCTTAACTGTAGTGTGATAATCTCCTTAGTGTTCTTTTCCTCCCTCTACTCAACATCCAAGGCCACCCAAGACTTACCATTTGGGGGCAATACGCCCCCAACAGCCATCCCATTGCTGGTGAGATCAGAGAAGTGTCTGGCTATGTTTTTGTAAGCAGACACAGACAGATAGCATCATCTCCTGACCTCAGTGGAAGACGCAAGTGGAGGAAATCACATTTGCAGATGAAAGAAAACCTGGAGAGATAACTAAGGAGAGCCCACCCCACACTCACATTTCCTTCCATAGGTGTGATGTACCCATGGGGCCATCTCTAAGGGACCAGACCAGACCCTTCCGCACAGACATTCCCATAGTTACAGGCCTGAATCAAAGAACCAATGGACTAGGTTTTCATTGTACAGGTTGTTTTATGAATGAAAGTTTCACAGTTTCCTCCTTTCTCTTTCAAATATAGAGAGATAAAGCGTGAAACTATTAGCACAGCAATGTTTTATTTCAGATAAGAGTTTGAGAGCATTCAAAACAAAAGTTGTGTTGCTCTTCTTTGGTAGAGCTTGTCACGAAGATTCCAGTGGAGCTACAGCATGCATGAGATGTGTCTCCATCAATATGGCCTAAAAGGATAAAGATTTGAGCTTCTGGGTTAATAATCCACATATACAGGTTCCGAGTTAGGCAAGAAAACAATTCAACCATCTCATCATTATCATACAAACCATCTTGTGCTTTTCCCCCAAAGTCTCTCTCCATGTACTTTTCACTGTTGGCGTATGGTTATGGGTTGGCATACATCAGGGCAGACAGTAATCAAGGTTTGGAGGCAATGAATTAAGCCTACAAAATATCAACATCTAGGATATGTCCTGTAGAAAAAATGGCTCTCCTGGACCTATATTGGCCAGGGAAAGAGGAAGAAACATGGAGAACTTTCTCCTGCACAACCCTTCCATGAGGCATTTTGAAGCAAAAAAATCAAAGATGAGTTACTAGGGGTAGGCAACCTTTCCCCTTTAAGGGCGGAGGGACTTCAGCTCCCAGAAGCCTCACCCATGTTGGCCAATAGCTCCTGGGATTCTGGGAACTGAAGTCCCTCGGCCCTTAAAGGGGAAAGGTTGCCTACCCCTGTGTTACTCTATGGCCCTCAAAATAACCCTGGGACCTACAGGCTGAATTTTCCCCTTCTATGAAGAAATAGTGGACTCATTCTCTTGTGTGTCAATATTTATATGGGCAAAACAGAATGATCTATACACAAAAGTGAAGTATCAGCAGGCCATACCAACTGCCATTGCAGGAATGCAAAAATGGCCAGCTCTATCATGTCTAGGCCGCAGTGGCTGGTGAGAGGCCCTCCCTCCATTTGAACTGCCACTGCTATGTACTCTGAGGGAGAGAAG
Source organism: Phrynosoma blainvillii (assembly GCA_026167975.1). Classification (NCBI taxonomy): domain Eukaryota; kingdom Metazoa; phylum Chordata; class Lepidosauria; order Squamata; family Phrynosomatidae; genus Phrynosoma; species Phrynosoma blainvillii. The sequence continues at coordinate 13,884,814 of JANUYF010000001.1, forward strand.
AGCAGCTACCCATAGCTCCATTGTGCCCAGGTCCCAACAAGTAGTGAGAGGCCATCCCTCCTTTTGAACTACCACTGCTATGGCCTCTAAGAGATAAAGAGCCACCAGCATTTGCTGGTCTTAATGCCCTTCTTCACTGCCATCTCCCTTACCTTGTATTTCATTTCTTATTAGATTTTAAGCCTGAGGGCAAGGAGGTATCAAATTAACTAGTAAGCCACTCTGGGAGCCTTCATTGGCTGAATGGCAGGGTACAAATGCTCTAATAAAGGCAACAGTTAACAATTCTCTTTTTGTGCAATAATGTCACCATTGTTGGTGACATTTTCACCCTAAGAAGTTTGTCTGTTACTCCTAAAAGCCTAACACAAGCCATGATGTCTCATGTTATCCCATCTTGTACATCATAGGCAATTCTACTTCAATGATTCCAGCATCGACTTATGGATATATTTGGACTTACAAAGGATGCTGTCACGCTGCAAAATTTAAATGTCATGGCTCCATCCTATGAAATCCTGGGATTTGTAGTTTGTTGTGGCACCAGAACTCTCTGAGAAAGAAGGTTAAAAGCTCACAAAACTACAAATCTCAGAATTCCATAGCATGGAGCCATGACAGTTAAAGTAGTGTCAAACTGCATTAATTCTGCAGTGCAGATGCATCCAAGGATATATACATTTACAATACAGTGGGCCCTTGGTATCCACTGGGATTTGGTTCCAGGACCCCCCATGGAAACTAAAATATATTAATGCTCAAGTCCCATTAAATACAATGGCATAGTAAAATGGTTGTCCATTATATTAAATAGCAAAGTCAAGGGGAGGGTATGTGTATACACACACACACACACATACAGAGAGAGAGAGATGATAGAGAGAGAGAGATTTCAAGCCATGGATGCTTGAATCCATGGATACAGAGGGCCAACTGTATTGCTTGAGTTCCTTCTTCAAGGAGACAGTAGCAGGATGCAGACAGCGAAAAGCACCATCTTCAGTCCCAGGAAGGGGAGGGTCAGCCGGATGCCAGGTGCTCCAACCCCTTCCTGAGGACATCATTGGAGCGCCCGCCATTGCATACAGCAGGTGCTCCAATGACATCCTTCTGGCACAGCCTCTGGACACGCTGAGCTGGAAGGAGCATGGAAGAGGCGCCCGTCACCTCTTCCGGCGCCCCTTTTGGTTCTTCTGAAAGGAGCACTATTTTAGTGCTCCTTTTCAGAGGCGCCATAAGGGTTGAGCGGGGCCAAGGCATGGGGCAGCCTATTCCCAATCTGCGGCTTCTTGGGGCAGCCCACAACTGCCCGTCTGTAGAGGTCCAGTGTTACTTTACTCTTGGAGTTATGATGTGCTTGCCCAAGACCCCCTTGTTAGTACAACCAAATGCACATGGACATCTACGTGTGCAATACACCATTCACAATGTGCATCAAATATGCAGTATGCATGTACACAAATTCACATAGGTGCACAATGGACATGCACATCAGTGCACGATATGCAGCCATGTACAATTGTATCTTAGAAACAACTTTGCTTCCCCAAGCTTGAAAAGAAGATGCCCAGATAAAAATGTCCAACTACTGCCATAGGGTATCTCTAAGACATGAACAGGATTCTGGTGGCTGATTTTGTTTTCTCACCTTTTGCAGCAAGTGTGTCTTGGGAAACAAACTCCAAGCATTATATAACGAGGACCCCAACACTCTGCCATTTTCTTCAGGTTGAGAAAACAGAGCCCTCCCAAATCTTCACATTCCTCATGAGTCCGAAAGAAAGGAAGCCCTATGAATAGATAGGAGGAGGAAAGTGAATACCTATTCATTTAAGTCAACACTGGATATGTAAAGACAGAACCAGCTAATCTCCTTCAAATTTCTCTACATTCCAGAAGAGAGTTAATAAAAGTTACTTTCCAGTTGACAACTCCCAGATTCCCTCAGCAAGCTTGGCTAGTGGCTAGTAGGGACATACAACTTCACTTCCAGCAAGAATTTTAAATAATTGCTCATTTTCCAATTATTTTCGGTATGTGGGATGGGGGAGAATTGTCAGGATTTTGTTTGAGTCAAAAATATTATTTGGTATGTATTGTCTAGAAAGCAAAATGTGTGCAAAACAAACATACACCTTTTTCTGCACAAATCTTTGAGGCCTTGGGCGGGGACAGGTTATACCAAATACAATGTTTTTGCCCAATTGATTTGTTTTGTTGTTGGTTTTTTAGCAAAAATAATCTCCAAATGTGAAAAAAAAATCTATGCAAGGGCTGACTGAGGGCCTCAGCAGATGGGAGGCCGTGGGCCTCCCTGGGAAGGTGCGCCGCGGGACCGAGGCATCCTCATGCCTCGATCCCATGGCGCACCGTCGGCGGCCCAAGAAAGGAGCGCTAAAATAGCGCTCCTTCCATACGTCGCCGAAAGTGCGCCGCAAAAGCTTGCGGCGCACTTTTGGCGACCCTTCCGCCCCAGCATGTCCGGACGCTGCAGCGGGAGGTTGTCTTCGGAGCACCGGCTGTGCGGAGGGCTGGCAGCTCCGAGGACGACCTCGGGAGGAGGAAGGGGAGCCGAGCGTGCGGCTGCCCCTCCCCTTCCTCGCACCGAGGACGGCTTTTTAAGCCATCTGCCAAGGCCCTGAGTCAGCATGGTGTTGTGGTTGGGCATTGGACTATGACTACAACTCTGGGGACCAGAGTTTGAATCCCCACTCAAGTCACATTCTCTCAGCTTCAGAGAAAGGGAATGACAACCCCCCTCTGAACAAATCTTGCCAATAAAACCCTGTGATAGGTTTGCCTTAGGGTCATCACAAGTCAGAAAAGCCTTGAAGGCACACAAAAACAACAATGTGACTGTTCATGGTTTGTCTCAATGTACCGGTATTCAGCCACTCTTTTTCAATAAGGACAAGAAATTTTATTAGTTTTCTTTGCATACCTAATGGCTAGAGAACTCTGGAAGTCATAGTCTAAAAAGTAATTTTTTTCTCAGGTTTTTTTTTTTTTTACATCATTTGGTTGGTGTAAGAAAGGTGTTTCAGCAGAATGGATTTTGTTGGTTTTCCCAAACTCAGTTCTGGATTCCTAGCTATCTGTCAAAGAGCTATTTTCTACTACTTTGACAGGCAGATGTATATCTATATATAACACTCAGGTCCAGACCAAAGACTGAGCAATAACAATCAAATACAAGGAAAGAACTTGACAACTGGTCATAAATCAGGGCTGAGGAATGTATGGCCTTCCAGATGCTGGACTACAAAGTTCAGCATTCCTCACCACTGATTGTGATGACTGGGGCTGATGGGTGTTGCAGTCTGAGAACATCTGGAGGGTATCACTTTGTCTACCAGTGACTCTTCTGATTCACCTACATTGTAAAAATGTTATTCTTCTCCCTTCTGTATGTTATTAAAATTGATTATACCTGTGACCGGGTCTTCACCATTGCTGCTTCTAGAGAAAGAGAGAGGGAAAAAATGCTGAGATAAGAGAATCATATCAGAAAATCAGTAGATGGGGGCAGAGTTCATAGAAAATAGTTCATTTTATTTCTTTCCTTTTGGCTCATCACCTCAAAATTTAAGCCATACTCTTAGAACATGAAGCCATTTGCTTCAAATGTTGTTGGTTTGAGTCTAGTCCTATGACCTAATGACCCTAACCTTTCATCTGTGGTGAAGGCAAGGGGGGGGAGTATTTTATCTTTAAATAATCAGGTAAAAACTATAAAGAAAACACTTTTAATAATCAGAAATAATGATGTCAGCATACACATGCACACATATAGAGACACAAACAATAACATCTTTTAGGCCTACCAATGCAAGAAGAAACTAATCTTCCAACTTTGGCTTTTTGGTATGGATAGACTCCACTTTTCCCCTGGCATTGACAAGGCTTTCATTCCTTCTTGCTGGTTTCATCTTTTGCCCTTCCGATCAGTTTTAGAGTAAGCCTAGTTTGTGGAAATCCCCATTTTAGAAAGTTACTAGTGAATAATTCAATTATCTGATGGGGAATCCCCTGACCCTGGGTGAAGTTCATTTGCATTTACTAGGTCCTGATTTTGGTATTTTTGACCTGGAGGATGAACTGAATCACCTAAATTGGGCTCTACAAGCTAATGGCTACTCCAGCTCAGACATCAGAAGAGCAGCCAGATCCAGAAAAAAACCACAGGAGTGAAGAAAAACAACCAACCAAAGTGAAGGTATTTTTATCATACATCAAAGGAGTCATAGACAGAATAGGGGAACTGATGAGGAAACACAACCTCCAAATGATCTACAGACCAACCAAAAAAATCTAGGAAATGCTGTACTAAGCAAAGGATGATGATAATAATAATAATAATAATAATAATAATAATAATAATAATAATTTATTTGTAACCCGCCCCTCTGCTCGGCAATTGGGGCGGCGTACAGCAAGGTTAAAAAGACAACAATTAAAACATTCCTTCATCCCACACCCTAACCCTCCCACCCCTTAAAACTGAATTAAACTGCAATGGAAATAAAATCAGATTAACACAAATAAAATACAATAAAATCAATTTCTAGGCTAACATGTTGTGGCGGCAAGAAGGGTAAGTAGCCGATGACCTCCAGTTAGCCGGGCATTTATTCCAGGATAGGAGAGACCCTCTCACAGCTGCAGGACTTAACCACAGCTGTGAACAAGTCTATATAGGGACCACAAAACACAGTGTTCAAACACGAATCAAGGAACATGAGAAACACTGAAGACTGGGCCAGCCAGAAAAATCAGCAGTAGAGAACATGTTATAAACCAACCTGGGCACAAAATGCTATTTGAAAACACTGAAATTCAGGACCATGCCAACAACTATTGGGTCAGAATGCATAGGGAAGCCATTGAAATCTACAAACACCTGTACAATTTCAACAGGAAAGAAAAAACCTTGAAAGTAAACTTAGGGCCTCTACAGACGGGCAGACGTGGGCCGCCCCAAGAAGCCACAGATTGGAACCGAGGCTGCCCCATGCCTCGGCCCCTATCCACCCTTATGGCACCTCTGAAAAGGAGCACTAAAATAGCGCTCCTTTCAGAGGAGCCAAAAGGGGCGCCGAAAGAGGCGCCAGGCAGCTCTTCTGCACTCCTTCTGGCTCAGCGTGTCCGAACACTGCTCCAGAAGGACGTCATCGGAGCGCCTACCATGTGCAATGGCAGGCGCTCTGATAACGTCCTCAGGAAGGGGTTGAGGCGCCCGGCATCCAACTGCCCCTCCCCTTTCTGGGTTTGAAGATGGTGCTTTTCGCCATCTGCATCCCTCCAAAGTTTGGCTACCAGTCCTCAAAAACACCAAAATTAGGACTCAGCAAATGCAAATGAACTTCACCCAGGGTCGGGGGTTTCCCAGCAGATAATGGACCATTAATTAAATAAACACTAATCCTCCTCGCATATCCTTCCACCTTGAGACCTTGCCTCAATAGAACAATATACAGATTTACATGCTAATTCCCAGCAGACAATGGACCATTAATTAAATAGACACTAATCCTCCTCGCATATCCTCCCACCCTGAGGCCTTGCCGCAATAGAACAATACACAGATTTACATGCTAATTTACATGCTAATTCCCAATGGACCATTAATTAAATAGACACTAATCCTCCTCGCATGTCCTTTCACCTTGAAGTCTTGCCTCAACAGAACAATACACATATTTACATGCTAATCCTCTCAACCAAGGGTCACACAGTATATATTCCCCATACACCTCCATGCCACCATTCTCTGAAGATGCCAGCCACAGATTCAGGTGAAGCGTCAGGAAAACCCACAAAAGCCTACCAAATGTACTTGCTATTGCTATTACTATACAATCCTATACATCAGGAAAGTCAAAGTGTGATCTTAAGGCTACATGCAGCCCCAAAGTAATTTCCATGGCTCCTAGACTTTCTAGACCACAATTACTCTGGGGAGTAAAAGGCCAATTACTTCTTTTGGAAGCTTCCAGGAATAGCAATTTCCCTCTTAAATAGGTTGGAAGACCCTCCTGCACTGTTATTGTTATGCATCTTCAAGTCAACTCCAATTCATGGTAACCCTATCTTGGGGTTTTGTTGGCAAGATTTCTTCAGAGGAGGTATTCTATTGCCTTTCTCTGAGTGCATCTAAACTGTAGAAACAAAGCAGTTTGATACCACTTTATCTGCCAGGGCTCCATTCTACAGAATCCTGAGATTTGTAGTTTTATGAGATATCAGCACTCTGGCAAAGAAGGTTTAAGACCTTGTAAAACTAAAAATCCCAGGCTTCCATAGGATGAAGCTACAGTACTTAAAATGGTGTCAAATTGCATTATAGCTACAATGTATTTTTTTTTAAATTTTTTAAAAATACTTTATTTATTAAAATTGATCGACACACAAAAAAAACTTACAGACATAACGACATTAACAACACACATTGACAACACAACATAAAAACAAGTAATAATAATAAAAAAACAAAAACAACAACAACAAATAACAACAAAAACTTCCGAGTTTAACATTGTCCGATATATCTATTTCACCACAATTCTATACTCCAATTACTCCTGTCAATACAATTCTAATGTCACACCTCATATTTTGACGCCCCTCTTCTCTTCTGATATAAATATAATACTCTTTATTTCCATCCTTTTAATCGAACTTCATTTTCACAGCTCTGCCTATTCATTTACCCTATCAATTCATATCAATTATAAAACAAACATCCTTCCCACTATTCCAGTAATCTATCATTTTCTTCCACTCATCCTTAAACATTTCTTTATCACTTTTTTTCAATATCGAAGTTATCCTTTCCATCTTCATTATCTCCAGAATTTTCTTTTCCCAATCCTAAACATTTGGTATTTCTTTTGTCTTCCATTTCGCAGCATATACAATTCTCGCGGCCGATATTAAATAAAATAACAGTTTACCATGTTTTCTCTCTAATTCCTCATTGTCAATCATCCCAAGAAGATATATCTGAGGGCTAAATTCCAAACTTATTTGAAATATTTTTTCCATTTCTATATGTATCCTTTTCCAATAAGTCTTTGCCATTTTACAATCCCACCATAAATGGAAAAAGGTACCTATCTTTTTCTCACATTTCCAACATTTATTAGATAAATTCCCCCTCATTTTCGCTAATTTATAAGGCGTAAGATACCACCTATATTGCATCTTATAAAAATTTTCTTTAATGTCAGAATTTAACGTAAATTTCAGTCTTACTTTCCAACTCTTTTCCCATTGTCGCAATTCAATGTTTTTTCCTATATCTTGCGCCCATTTCACCATCTGTGGTTTAATATATTCAGTTTCCATTTCCATCTTTAGTAAGAACTTATATATAAGCGAAATTTTATGTTTATCTTGTAATTTTATTATTTCCTCAAATTCTTTATTCATAGGGCCAATTGACTTAATTTTTTTATCTATCAAAAATCTTTCCTTTAGTTGGCGATAGGTGAACCAATTACATTTGAATCCTTCTTGGTTTAACTCCTCTTGCGATTTAATTTCTAACCCTTGTTTTGTCTTCTTTAATAGATCTTGATAAGTTAACCAATTCTCTATCCCAATTTTATTTTCTCTAGATACCACTGCATCCACCGCTGTCCAAAACGGTATTTTATCGTCCCATTTAATCTTTACTTTATCCCATACTCTCAAAAGGGCTCGTCTTAAATAATGATCATTAAAATTTTTATGTTGTTTAATTTTATCATATAATAAATACCCATGCCATGGGTAAACTTTGTCGAAACCTTCTAATTTTAAATTTTTATCTTCCACTAACTTAATCCAATCCAAAATCCAGTATAGACTGCACGCATAATAATAGATTTTCAAATTTGGCATGTTCATACCCCCTCTTTCCTTTTCATCTTGCAGTGATTTCATCCTTATCCTAGGTTTTTTACCTCCCCAGATATATTTGGATATATCTCTTTGCCATGTTTGAAAGGGTGTGTCTCTAATCATAATTGGAATAGTCTGGAATATATATAACATTTTAGGAAGTATACTCATTTTTACCGAGGCAATTTTACCCATTAAAGACAAATTTAATTTACTCCATCTCTTCATATCTTCTTTAATTTCTTTCCATTTACTCTCATAATTATTTTTAAACAAATCGGCATTCCTAATTGTAAAATTTATCCCCAGATATCTCACCATTTTACTCTCTTTGAAATTTGATATTTCTTTTAATTTCTCTTTTTCTTCCTTTGATAAATTCATTGTCAACATAGCTGTTTTATCCTTATTAATTTTTAACCCCGTTAAATTTCCATATTCGCTAATTATTTCATTCAATTTGTTTATCCCCTCCAGAGGATTCACTAATGACACCATTAGGTCATCTGCAAATGCTTTGACCTTAAATTCACAATTTTTGACTTTTATACCTTGTATCTGTTTTTCCTCTCTTATTTTCATCAATAAAATTTCAAAACATGTAATGAAAAGTAGTGGAGAAAGTGGGCAACCCTGTCTGACCCCTTTCTCAATTTTAACATTTTTTGTAGATTCACCATTTACCAGTATTTTTGCATTTTGTGTATGGTAAATCATTTCAATCCATTTGTTAAATTTAGGTCCCACTCCTAGTTCTTCCAACGTTACTTTCATGAATGCCCAATTGAGACTATCAAATGCTTTCTCTATATCGTAAAAGAGAATTGTTCCTTTCTTATCAATACTCTTATTAAAATATTCAATTAAGTTTACTAAATTTCTTGTATTATCCTTTATTTTCCTTCCTGGGAGAAACCCAGCCTGATCCGCATCTATCCAGGTACTCAACCATTTTTTTAGTCTACTCGCCATTATACTTGTGAAGATCTTATAATCACAATTGAGAAGTGATATAGGTCTATAATTTTTGGGGTTAGTTAAATCTTTATCCTCTTTGGGGATTAGTGTTATATTTGCTTGAGCCCATGAAGCTGGGATATTACCTTCTGCTACCGCGTTCATTGTCTCTAATAATGGTATAGCCAATTGGTCAGAGAATTTTTTATAATATTCCATGATAAAACCGTCAGGTCCAGGAGATTTCCCATTTTTGGCCATTTTTATAGTCTCTAATACTTCTTGTAGGGAAATTTTCCTTTCTAATTCTACTTTGAGTTCCTCTGGTGTCTCTGGTAACCTCAATTGTTGTAGATATCTTTTTATTTTCATCTTATTCTTTCCTTCATTGTTTTTTTCCTTATATATATTAGTGTAATAATCTAAAAATATCCTTTTAATCTGTTCTTGTGATGTAAATATTTTATCACCTTCTTTTATTTCTAAAATTGATCTTTTCCCTTGTATTTTCCTTAATTTATATGCCAAAAGTTTCCCTACCTTATTTGAAAATTCAAAGTTCTTCTGTTTTAAATATCTAATTTTTTTCTGAATTTCTTCTGTGGCCAATATAGAGATTTGTCCCCTTAATTTTTGCAAATCTGTTTTTAATTTCTTACTATTTGGATTTTCCTTCAATTCATCTTCTTCTTTTTTTATTTCACTTTCTAGTATCTTTGTTTGTTTCTCTCTCTTCCTTTTCATCTCGGCTCCTTTTTTTAAAAAAAAAACCCTCATGTATGCTTTTGAAGTATCCCATACTATATTGATTGCTGTATCTTTATTTGAATTTTGTTGAAAAAATGTTTGTAACTCCTCTTTTGCTTCTTTGATCAAATCTTCATTGCACAAATATCTCATGTTTAATTGCCACCTAAATTCTGAAGGGGTAGTTTTCAAACTCATCATTATAGGATTATGATCTGACCAAATTGTGGGGAGTATCTCAATCTTCTGTATTGCCTTGCATAATATTGCTGAGACCATGACCATGTCTATTCTAGACCATGAATTGTGAACCTGCGAAAAGAAAGTATAATCTTTTTCGTTTTTGTATAGTACCCTCCAAATATCTTTCAATGATAATCTTTCCTGTAATTCAAAAAAACTTTGCGGTAACTTACCCTGTGATGATTTTATTTTCTTTTGCGATTTCCTGTCTATAGAGGGCTCAATGACCCCATTCCAATCTCCCATAACAATAATCCGCTCGTTACACCAGTTTTCCAATTTCAGTCAATTGTTTATAGAATTCTCCTTTATTAGTTAACGGTGCATAAATTCCAACTAATAATATATTCTCCCCTTTCACATTTATTTCTACCACAACAAATTGTCCCTCATTATCAACATATATCTCCTTGGGATTCAGCTTCGATTTTACATATAATACAACTCCTTTCTTTTTATTTTTTGCTGAGGCCACAAAATCCTCCCCTAATAATCTATTCCTTAGATACTTACTATCTTTACGTCTTATATGTGTCTCCTGTAAACAATAAACGTCCGCTCTCATTTTCTGTAGGTGGTGATTAATTTTTTTCCTCTTGTTGGGAGTATTCAATCCTTTAACATTCCAAGAAACTATCTTAATCTTATCCATTTTTATGTCCTAACAACTAATATCAACACAACAATATTATATCAAATAAGGTAATCACTTAATTCCTTATTATAGGTAGTTCCCAACCCCCGTTTCTATATACTATACTATATACTATCAATTCAATTGCTGATTGTCTCTTACAAAGATAACCCAGTGTCCTAATTCCTTGTGCCTGCTAATCTTATCGTGACTATACTCTATCTAAACGAGGTAGTTCTCTCACTCACTATTTCCACTTAACTATTCATACCCATCTCCTCCATCATCTGAAAGTTCATCCTCCTTTGTAAGTTGATCGCCCTCCGGGTCATCTATTAAATCATTATCAGAATCATTTCTATCCTTCTTATACCTCCAGTTAACAGCCCCCAACTGTTCTAACTCCCCTTCTTCGTCAGATTTCTGCCCCCTATCCTTCTCCTCACTATTTCTTTTTTGTCGCTTTGTTCTTCTTTGTCCTTTATCCTCTTTGTCCTCTTTATGGACAGGTGACGTAGCCTTCCCCTGTTTTTCCTCCTTGTTTTCTTTATTGACCTTCCTTCTCTTCTCCTCTCGTTCCCAAAATCTCCTTGCCTCATCCACTGTTCTTATAACTACTCTCCTCTTTTTGAACCAAAAGGTTAAACCCTCAGGCATACCCCATCTATATGGTATCCCTTCCTGCCTTAAATATGATGTCAAAAAAAGGTAGTCTTTCCGTTTTCTCAACAGCCTAGCTGGGACATCCTTTAAAATTTGAAGTTGTTTACCATCAATTTCTAACGGCGATTCGTTATGTACTTTAAGCAATAAATCTCTAATTTGCCTACGCACAAAATAAACAACTATATCTCTCGGCAAATTCCTTTGTTTTGCTACTAACGAATTAAGACGAAAAATTCTGTCTATCTCAAAATGAAAATGTGTCACATCCTTGCCCAGGAAGTCTGCCAATTTTAATGTAATAAATTCTAATAAATTTTCATCTTTATCTTCAGGTAATCCCCTAATTTTGATGCATTTCTCCCTAAGTTTCTGATCCCACACTGCTTTGTCATCCAAATCCCGTTCCCGATCTTTCCTAATTTCTGCTAATTCATCTCCAAATCTATCATTCCAAAATTCTAAATTTTCAATTTTTTGATTTGCTGTAGCCAGTTCTCCTGTTATTTTTTCTACCGATTGGTTAATCTCCTGGAGTTCCGTTCGAATATCACGCCGTATTTCCAATTTAAAATCTTTCATTTCCTGCCGAATTTCCAATCTTAATTTTTTTATTTCCTCCAGAATATTTACATTAACGTCTACCACTCTGACTTGCTCAATAGAAGACCTCCTGGGCAATTGCGATTGACTTTGAGATTTAGCAGTCTGGTTCCTCGACATCATTATCCTTATATCAATACAATTGCAATTGCGTACTCCACTTGCTATTTTAGCTTCTCTGACTAATTTGTCTCTGTCTCCTCCCTGAAAGTCTCACAATTGTTACTTTTCCCCAATTTTTTATATATATTTTATAAATATGTATACATATAAACCTATATCCAGCTACACACCCAAATGCTCCTTCACTAATTTATAAAAATATCAATATATAAATGTTAGGCAGGAAATTATTTCAAAGAGGAATTTTTCTTCTACAAAAATCAGAACTAGGAAGAGGTTGTTACTCTATATTTTTTAGTCTATAATCCGTAGTTTTTCCCGGAATATCCGACTCCAACAAGGGCGATTACTCTATATTATTTAGTCTATTACTCAGCCTATACTGTGAACCCACTTCCGGTATCTGTGGCTTGTCCTAGAGCGTTGGCGCGTCCTTCTATCCTCTCTCCTCTCCAATCCACCGCTCCGAGCAGAGCGCTCTCACTTCGTCACTCGCAATGTCTCTCAACCATCCACGTCGCTTGTGCGTCTTCCCAATCTCTTCCCACGTTACGTCCCAAGGCAAGTCACAACTTAATTCCTCTTTCTCCTCCACGCCTCCTACTTATCCTTCAATCTTTGTTTACAGTCTCTCAAGGACGCTCCTCTCCTCCTCGTCACTCTCAAGGACTCAACTCAAATTAGTAGGTTAACCCTTTATTGTTGTTTTTTCGTTGGTACCAGTCTCTCCTTGTTTGTCAGGGAAATTAGTCAACTTGTGGGTTTCCGAAATCTCAAAAAAATCTCAAAAAAAGGAAGGGAAAGAAAGAAAGAAAAAAAATTCAGTTCCAACCAGAAAATAATCGTCCTGTTTAAATTAAGAGAAAGTATATATATACTGTTGTTCTTTTAACAATAAGTCCTTTGAAAAGGCTAGGATTGGGTAATAGTATTATTTGAATCAACACTTTAGAGGGAGGGAAACTCCAAATCTCCGGATCTCAAAATCCACTTTTCTATAATATAATGTCTATAATATCCTTAATATCATATCTCAAACAAATATCCAAGCGGGAAGGAAATCCAACATACTTTGTAATTTTAAAGTCCTTAGGAACTTTAAGCTTTTAGTCCAATATTATATAAAAAAAAAAGAAAAGGAAAAAAAAAACTTTAAACTTTTAACAATAGCGGAGGGGCTGTGAAGACTGTGAAAAGAGAAAAAACCCGATCCTTTCTAGTACCGTCTAAAATTATAGTTTCCAGTGCAACGATATATGTGGAGTTAGTCGTCTGGAACAATGTCTTACTCTCCTTTCTTTTAACGTCTTTAGATATTATTGGAGCAAACTTACTCCAGCCGTAGTTTCAATTTAGCTGGTGGCGTCTCAGTCTTCTGTTGAATATCCTGGCAGCGCGGGCGCGTCTCTCCCAGCCCTCTTGCTTCTCCCCCTTCCAACCCTGTTAGAATTGACAGGGTTTTTAGGGGTTCCGAAGCTAGATAGGGACTCTCGATGAGGTCATCCGAACCCCCAATACCATGGGAGTATTTCCGGATCGCTAAACACCAACTTTAGTGCGATCCATATACCACACTGCCTGAGTCGTCACAAGGAGACGTTCCCTGTGTCTTCTCAAACGGGCGCCATCACAGCCGGAAGTGATTATAGCTACAATGTAGATGTCCCTTCTGCGGCTAAGAGAGTGTGACTTGACCAAGTGGATTTGTATGTCTGAGCAAGAATTTGAACCCTGACCTCTCAGATTCCTAACCGATCTACACTAAACCATACTAGTTCCTGTACTGTTTAATAAGAAAAACCAGAAATAGACTTCTAGTCCCTTCTAGATTTGTTTATTATTAATATTGTTATCGTTATTAGCAAATTCTTGCAGTCGGTTCAGTTCTGAGAAATTATAGGGACAAAAATATGTATAGCCACTTACATTCACCAAAATTACTTACCCTTGCTATACATATTTACCTGGGAGTAAGCACTGTTCAGAACAATGGAACTCACTTCTAAGTAGATTGTAGAAGATGGTAAACTACACGTTACGAGAAATGCACGAGCCTCACAGAACTGAGAGTTGTGTGAGAGGGCTACCATTACAATGACAAATATTATCTGCTTTGTGGTGTTTGTGTGTACAGAATAGATGGGGGTGGGCCTGTGCCATCGGTCAGCTGGCCAATGTTTGGCAGTACTGAACCCTTGGCATGTGGCATCACTCACAAGAAGTGGCACAACAGATTACTAGATCAGCTTGTTCAATTTTATTGGCTGTTTTGCAGTGACGGTTGGCCCCGAAGCAGCCTTTAGGATCTCTGATATGGTTTCCACTTTTTTCAGCCAAAAGCTCCATTATTTCAAGGTCCTGGATTAATGGGCATCAAGGGCCACATGTTCCCTCCCTTTGTACACATATGATCCACACACCACACAATTTCCATCCTTAGTATAAAACAGCAGGATGATGTAGAGGTTAGAGTGTTGGACTGGAAGATATAGGTGTAAAGATCCCTGGACTATGACATCTTGATCCAGTCACCCTCTAACAAGGTTGTAAGGAAAGCCATGTGGAACACCTTCAGCTCATTGAGAGAAAGGTGGGTTATCAATGTGACTAGCAACCAGAACAGGAATAGAATATTGTTCTGATCTCTTAGGACAAAAAAGCTGAGTATCAGTATTTGTGGCCCAATCAATGATAGATGGGCTAAATATTTAATTTTGCTAATATTGGGTGACTGAATTTACTGCAAGTGGATAACAGGAAATGTCTGTCCCTCTCTCATAATAGTAGAGCAATAAACTAGATTGACAACAGTGGAGATTAATATAGAGAGAAATTTTGTAGCACCTTTGAGACTGACTGGAAAAAAAAGACATTTGTAGTATTAGGTTTCATAAATTTTAGTCTACTTCTTCAGATGCTTATGGTGGAGTGGAAGCCAGGGACAGACAGGAGGGGAGGAGTTTAACTGAAGAAAACTGAAAAGGAATGTTGGCTACTGCAAACCCTGTCAGCATGAGTAGACCCTATGAGCTCTACATAATGCATAGTTTTGCAAAGGGGTCCCCACACTTAGGTCCCTAGGAATGACATCCCATTGCTTGCACTTGTTGAAAAAGAAGATATCTGTCTGTTTTAGCTGAATGAAGTGGAAAATCCATCAACTTCTTCTAGAAACTTGCCCAGATACAAACTTCTTCTTTTTTTCAGTTAGTCTCAAAAGGTGTTACAAAATCTCTCTATATATTAATTCTACAGATTAACATGGCTATATCTGTAAACAGTTGGGGGAGAGAGAGAAATGGAGATGTGAACTTCATATAGCATGTACTTTTTCACTTGAAAACCTCTTTGCCATGAGGTGGAGGAATAGCCACAGTTTTGTACAGCATTAAAAGACATACTGTATCAAAGGAGGATGGATCCATCAATGGCTATCAACCATGATGTCTAGCTTTATCACCCATATTCAAAAGCAGGTCAGAATGAGGTGGCCAGCCATGCGATCTACACCATGTGATTGATACTGAGCACCTGATCTGACCTCAGAATGAATTATCACTTAGGGTGACCAGATGTCATAACCGCAAAGGAGGACAAGGCACTACAAACTGTAGGATGTTCAGGGAAAATGAAGGATATGACCAAATAAACGCTAAAAATAGTCATATAAAAGTATGCATCTTAGGGCCTTTACAGACTGCCAGAAATAGTGCAGCTTGAGGCCACTTTAACTTTCCTGGCTCAGTGCTAAGGAATCATGGGAACTGTAGTTTATTGTGGCACCAGAGCTTTCTGACAGAGAAGGCTCAATGTCCCAGAAAAAAATACAGTTCCCATGATTCACTAGCACTGAGCCAGGACAGTTAAAGTGGCCTCAAGCTGCACTATTTCTGGTGGTCTGTAAAGGCCATTAGTCCTTTTCAAAATAGAATACATTATGAAATTCCTCCTGGACAGAAGGTTCAAATGTAGGATGTGTCCTGGAAAAGAGGATGTCTAGTCACCCTGGACTTGCTGCAGTAGTGGCAGAACCAGGTGGCACAATAGGATGTGCATGCAAACAATTGTCCTGCATTGCAACAGAGAACTCCAGGTAACAGGGGGACATCAGAGTAGCTGAGAGCTCTCAGCTGTTCCCCAAGTATTCTGGCCTATGCAGACACCACCTCAGAGTTACTCTCTCCTCATCATCATCCTAAAGGCTATGCAACTTTTATATTTGGCTTTCAGGACTTGTGTCCCCAACTACAGCATTTTCTCCACAGAAAACAGCTTTTTTCCTGTGCAAAAAATGCTGTTCTCTCTGCAAAAATCCTACAGTCAATTATATGTACAATAATTCCTGAACTGTGAATAGTGATTGATAACCACACTTTTTTTCAAATATTTTCATGCAGCAGGAAGAAAATTGTTGAAATAACTCCCTATTTTCTTTAAGAATGAAAATAGTAAAGAGTTGCATCCCTGCTTTTTCTCTCTCTCTTTTCAGAGGAATAATGCTAGGATTAAGGCTAATATATACATTATCTGTGTCAACCACTGGCAGCTGAGTGAGAATTTTGGATCACTTTTTCATGATTTTTCACATTCTGGACTTTTTATTCTTTGTATAACAACCTGGCAATAATCTTTGAGAACTCCTGGAGAACAGGAGAAGTCCCAGCAGACTAGAGGAGGGCAAATATTGTCCCCATCTTCAAAAAGGGGGAAAAAGAGGATCCCAACAATTTATCGCCCAGTTAGTCTGACATCAATACCGAGAAAGATTCTACAGCAGATCATTAAACAGAGAGTCTGTGAATATTTAGAAGGGAATGCCATAATCACTAAAAGTCAACATGTGTTTCTCAAAAACAAGTCATGCCAGACAAATCTGATCTCTCTCTCTCTCTCTCTCTCTCTCTCTCTCTCTCTCTCTCTCTCTCTCTCTCTTTTTTTTTTTTTTGAATAAAATTACCAGCATGCTAGATGAAGGGATATGGTAGACATTGCACATCTTGATTTCACTAAGGCTTTTGACAAGGTCCCCCATGATATTCTTGCAAACAAGATAGTAAAATGTGGGCTAGACAATACAACTGTTAGGTGGATTAGTAATTGGTTGACTGACCGAACCCAAAGGGTGCTCAGCAATGGCTCCTCTTCATCCTGGAGAGAAGTGACCAGTGGGGTGCCACAGGGTTCTGTCCTGGGCCCAGTGCTAGTCAACATCTTTATCAATGACTTGGATGAAAGAATAGGGGGCATGTTTCTCAAATTGGCAGATGACACCAAATTAGGAGGAATAGCTAATACCCCAGAGGACAGGATGAAAATTCAAAATAATCTTAATAGATTAGAAGCTGGGCCAAAGCTAACAAAATTAATTTCAACACAGAGAAATGAAAGGCACTGCACTAGGGGAAATGCATAGATATAATATGGGGGACCCCTGGCTTAACGAGACTACGTGTGAAAGGGATCTAGGAGTCCTAGTGGACTACAAGTTGAACATGAGTCAACAGTGTGATGCCGCAGCTAAAAAGGCCAATGCGATTTTAGGCTGCATTAGTAAAAGTATAGTCTCTAGATCAAGGGAAATAATGGTGTCACTGTTTTCTGCTTTAGTCAGACCCCATCTGGAACACTGTGTCCAGTTCTGGGCACCACAATTCAAAAAGGATGTTGAAAAACTGGAGCATGTCCAGAGGAGGGCAACTAAAATAGTGAAGAGTTTGGAAACCATGCCCTATGAGGAATGATTTAGGGAACTGGGTATGTTTAGCCTGGAGAAGAGACGGTTAAAAGGGGATATGATAGCCCTGTTTAAATATTTGAAGGGATGTCATATTGAGGAGGGTGCTAGCTTGTTTTCTGCTGCTCCAGAGAACAGGAACCGGAACAATGGATGCAAGCTGGAGGAAAAGAGATTCCACCTCAATATTAGGAGGAACTTCCTGACAGTGAGAGCTGTTCAACAGTGGAACACACTCCCTGGGAGATTGGTGGAGTCTTCTTTTTTGGAGATCTTTAAACAGAGGCTGGATGGCCATCTGTCAGGGATGCTTTGATTGGGAGTTCCTGCATGGCAGGGGGTTGGACTGGATGGCCCTTGTGGTCTCTTCCAACTTTATGATTCTATGATTCTACCTTCCACTTTGAGCAAATACAATTTAATAATCAAGATCCTGTAGCGGAGTTGAATAACATAAATAACTGCTGGCAATGTGGACACATTATTCATACTGTGCAACCCTTGTGCTGAATGGCATTGTTGCACAACTGGACCAAGACACCAAGCATGCAATCAAAGGCATAACCAAATGTGAATGACCACCCATGTGCAAAGGTACATATGCATGTGCAGTCACAACACATGTGAAACTCTCTGCAGCCTGAAGCTAACTGTAGATGTTCCTTATCAGGCAACAATGCCCAACTGCTTCTGTAGGGAAATATATGAAAGATGTCATTATGCAAGACACCAAAAAGATTCTGGATTTGCTGTGCAAAATCCAGCAAAACAAACAAACAAAAGGGAGAAAGCTCTTGCAATGGAGCATCTTGATAGTGGAAACACCCTTTCTCATTGAGGATGAGGCAATTACATTCCAGTTGGTAGAATTCAGAGACATGGAAATACTCTGGATTAGTATGTAAAGGGATTTTGTAGCATCTTTGAGACTAATTGTGCAATAGAAGGTGTAGCATAAGCTTTCCTAGACTTAAGTCTACATTCTCAGATGCATGGAAAGAAGTACTTAGCAGAGTTTTATAGCTATGAATGTCCTGGTTGCAAGTGTGAACAGCAATAGAAATGTAAAACTTGTGGGTATGGTGATGAGGTGAGATACAGTTTTAACTATGCTCATTGAGGGACATAGACAGGAGGGAAAATGTCACCTAAAATCAAAGTGAGTGAATATCTATATAAATGGTGGAGGGAGTTATTGGAATGTAGTGTGATACTGACTGGGAATCAGAAAGGAGATGTGATAAACTGGATTATAAAATGTGTTGTGTGTCAGGAAACTATTGTCTCTATTCAACCCACCATAAATGAACTGGAGTTTGTGGATATATTGCAGTTCTGTTGTTTCTCTTTCCAGCTTTCCTTTATAGATTTTTGGTCAAGGACTGCTGTTCTGAGGTCCAGGGCATTCCATCTCAGACCTCAGAACAGCAGTCCTTGAACAAAACAAAACAAAACAAATACAAAGGAAGATTAGAAAGAAAAATAGCAGAACTGGAACACATCCACAAACTCCAGTCCATTGACAGTGGGTTGAACAGACACAATAGTTTCCTGGCACGCTATACACATTACAACACTAGTTAATACCCCAGCCTCTTGAGGGCTTTGAATACTTTACATCCCTAATATAGATATACATGGGGAAAGAAAGGCAAAGGATGTTTTTTTTCCTTCCAACATTCTCTGAATCCCCTCCATATCATCCTCATAATAACCAAATGGGATAACCTAAGCTTGATCAGCCTGTCCCTAGAGCTGATGGGAGATGCAAACCTTGCTTCCCCAAACAATATACCAACATATTAACCACTATAAACATATTAACCCACTCTTTGGCCACTCTACATGTATGGGTGGGTGAGAGAAAGAGAGACTTAACAGGTATTGACACTACACCGTTATAACAGTTTGAAAACATTTTAACTGTCATATCATGACTCCATTCCAATGAATCCTGGAATTTGTAGCCTGGCAATGTAGCCTGAGACAGATGGGCCAAAAGGAGCAGCCTCCAGCTGCTTTGGGGATGTGACGTGCAGATGACACATGCCCCTGGAGTGGCCAGAAGCCACTCTGAGGCCTCCTGAGGCCACCTGAAGTCACCAGAAAAAGGAGCACTAAAAAAAATTGTTCCTGCCAGCAGCTCATTCAGACCCACGGTGACAGCCTACTTTGAGACCACACCGATTCCAGTGGAGCAGTCAGAAGCCACTCCTAGCTGCTTGTCTGCTTTGCCCCATAGTTAATTTCTCCTCTAGAAAGCTAATGTCATAGTTCAGAGGAGTATACTAGGGCCATGTCTGTATAACCTGTTACTCCCCCCGCCATTCTGGGGTCAAAATGTTCTGACAATGCACAGCCCAAACCCCAGTTCTGGTGTGAGCAGTCCAGATGATGCCAAGCATGTTCCACACCAGAAACAGAGTATAACAACATTAATATAGAGGGACCCTTATCTGTTGTTCTGGGAAGATCCGGAGCCCTCTGTTTCCAAGCACAGGCATCCCACAGGGTCTCTGAGGCATGTTCACTGCTGCTGTTTGTCATTTGTTTTCAGGTCAGAACAAGAAGCCCAGCATATGATCATTACTGGGTACCTTGTTCTGATCTCAGAAGTGAGTAATAATAATAATAATAATAATAATAATAATAATAATAAATTTTTATTTATAACCCGCCCCTCTGCTCAGCAATCGGTGAGTGAGGTGCAGCAGTGGATGTGTCAGGCGACATGCCCATGCAGACAGCCACCACAGCACAGAAATGGAGGCCAAGGTAACGGGGGGGGGGGGGGGGGGGGAGGTCAGTGCAGACAAGGCCTAGAACTCTAGTAGACAATCCCATGTACCTTCCCAAATTACACATCCCAGATTGCTATAGGATGGAGATGTGATAGTTGATATATATTCTGACTCTCATCCAGACTATAAGTCTATGATGGCCATTGCTATGAAATTCTACACTTCAGAATTTGCCCTTAGCACCACCAACCATATATGAAGCACTCACTCAGAAACTGATCACTATTTTAAAGCATCATGCATGCTTTTATTATTATTAGTTCTACCCTATTTTGGTTTGGCTATTCTTCTGGTGCTGCCCCTGACCTTCTGCAGCAAGGTCTCCTTTTATAGCAAAAGTAAAGTTGTTCATCACCCGGGCGGCATAATTCATTCGCGCAATAGCCTCCAGCATCTGCACACGTCTTATAGATGTTCTTTAAGATCTCTTCATAATCATCATCTAGATTTTTAAAAGAGAGCACTCTGTCAGTGGTGGATTCCATAGGAGGCAATGGGATAAATAATGCTAACAGTTTGAGTCATCTCAATTATTTTAAACTTCCAAATGACAGGATAAATACAAAAGAATATTGTTTCTATGGGGATTGTTGGAGGTAGGGGCCACAATGGTCCCCAGGAAACCTTGGAAGGCTGCAGCTCTGCTACAGTCCCCCCCTCCAAAAAAAAATTCTGAGAGATAATGTGATCATCATCTTTAAATATAAGAAGGTAGAAGGTAGAAGATGGGGTGAGAATGTTTTCTGCTGTTCCAGAAGGTAGAACCCAAACCAATTGATTAAAATTAGAGTAAATGAGATTCCAAGTAAACATTAGTAAGAAAGTTGGTGAGAATTGTTTGAGAGTAGAATAGGTTAGATGGTCACCTCTCAGTATTGTTTTTGAGGTGGTTTCTTGAACTGGTAAAGGCTTAGATTAGATAGCCCTAGGACTTTCTTCCAAATCTGTATTTCTATGATTTGATGAGTACAGCCCTAGATTTATGCCCCAAAGTCCTGGCCCGAAGACACACTATGTCTGTGACCTTACTTTGGACCAGTGGATGATCTACCTCCTCATCTTCTAGACTCCGAAGACTTTCATCATGGGCTTCTTCATACTGAAGCACAGCTGGAACAGAATGAAAAGGCATGTCATCTTCTTATTCCTTGTAATCCATGAACCCAACAACAATAATGAATGTTTTGACCACTTGTTCATGTTTTGCTCCATCCTAGCTTCTCCAACTTGATTAACCAATCAGTTCTTTCAAAACATTTCCACAGGTGTTCTACAGTTATATTGTTTATTTATGTAAGATCTCACCTCCTCTTAGTGCAAGACCCAAGGCAGCTTACAACATGATTAAAAACCAAATGAAAATCCAAGTATTTATAACATTCAAGGTCCTGTCTTTACAGGCAAATAAAATGGCCTCATCCAATCTTCTCAATGGAAGGTCTGGATGACACAAGGCCCAGTCCCCAAGTCTGATGTGAACAGCCTGTATGATATTTGGCCTGTTCAGTGCGAAACCCAGCATTTTTAAAGGTTGAAACAAACTTTAAAAACTCACTATTTGCTCTGGATCTTCCTGGAAGATCAGAAGCCCCCTGGGTCAATACTGGGTGGCTGTTTAAAATGTGTCCACACTAAAGTTTGGATGAATGAGAGAGTAGAGAGATGTCTGTGTTTCCAGGACAGATTACACTCTTGCCTTTCACCAGGTGATGGTTTCCTTTTTTTATAAGAATTGAAATACAATACTTACATTGTCCTGTGGATGAGTCAACACAAATTTTTTGAGCCAATTTTTGATTAAAATTTCTAGACTTATACATGAGTATACAAAAGGGAAGGAACAAGAGACCTATTCCACAAGATTCAAGAAATCAAGAGAAAGTTCAAACTCTAAGGACTGGGATGGTTTTTGTGGGTTTTTCAGGCTGTGTGGGCATGTTCTAGAAGAGTTTCTTTCTGACGTTTCGCCAGCATCTGTGGCTAGCATCTTCAGAGAAAATTGAAATGGAAGAGCATGGGTCTATATATACTGTGAGACCCTGGGTAGGGAGGAGTGGTTCCCAGGTGAACTGTGTGTTGTTCTGTGTTGAATAGGTATTGTTCTGTTGTTAATGGCATAGCTTCAGGGTAGCAATCAAGGATATTGTCTGCTATTCCCATGTAAACTGTGTATTGTTCTGTGTTGAATAGGTATGTTCTGTTGTTAATGGCATGGCTTCCAGGTGAGGATATGCAATCAAGGAGATTGTCTGCTATTGTCTGCTGGGAAAGCCCCTGACCCTAGTTGGTTTTCCATTTGCATTTGCTGAGTGCCAATTTTTTTTATTTTGTAGGACTGGTAGCCAAACTATGAATGCCGGCCATGAAAGCCTACGACTTCACAAGGACTGGGATGCTCTACAATAATAAAAATAACATAATTCAAGACCAGAAAGGAATAAAAAGACAATGGATGCAATATACAGAAGAGTTACATAAAAGAGATGACAATACGAAGGACACATGGAATGAAAAACCATATGAAAATGAACCTCAAATTCAAAAAACTGAGGTGGAGGCTGCAATAAATATTTAGAAGGGAATGCCATAATCACAAAAAGTCAACATGGGTTTCTCAAAAACAAGTCATGCCAGACTAAAGGCCTAAGCAGACTGCCAGAAATAGTGCACATTAAATTGAGGCACTGCCCTGGCTCAGTGCTAGGGAATCATGCGAACTGTATTTTTTTCTGGGACATTGAGCCTTCTCTGTCAGAGAGCTCTGGTACCACAATAAATTACAGTTCCCATGATTCCCTAGCACTGAGCCAGGGCAGTGCCTCAATTTAATGTGCACTATTTCTGGTAGTCTGCTTAGGCCCTAATTTGATCTTTTTTTTTTAATATAAAATTACCAGCATGCTAGATGAAGGGAATGTGGTAGACACAGCATATCTTGATTTTAGTAAAGCTTTTAACAAGGTCCCCCATGATATTATTGCAAACAAGATAGTAAAATGTGGGCTAGACAATACAACTGTTAAGTGGATTAGTAATTGGTTGACTGACCAAACCCAAAGGATGCTCAGCAATGGCTCCTCTTCATCCTGGAGAGAAATGACCAGTGGGGTGCCACAGGGTTCTGTCCTGGGCCCAGTGCTATTTCACCTCTTTATCAATGACCTGGATGAAAGAATAGAGGGCATGCTTCTCAAATTTGCAGATGACACCAAATTAGGAGGAATAGCTAATACCCCAGAAGAGAGGATGATAATTCAAAATCACCTTAATAGATTAGAAAGATGGACCAAAGCTAACAAAATGAATTTCATGACATGAAGAAATGTAAGATATTGCACTAAGGGCAAAAAAATGAAATGCATAACTATAAGATAGGGACACCTGGCTTAATGGGACTATCTGTGAAAGGGATCTAGGAGTCCTAGTAGACCACAAGTTGAACATGAGTCAACAGTATGATCTGGCAGCTAAAAAGGCCAGTGTGATTTTAGGCTGCATCAATAGAGGTATAGTATCTAGATCAAGGGAAGTAATAGTGACATTGTATTCTGCTTTGGTCAGGCCCCACCTGGAATACTGTGTCCAGTTCTGGGCACCACAATTCAAAAAGGATATTGAAAAACTGGAGTGTGTCCAGAGGAGGGCGACTAAAATGGTGAAGAGTCTGGGAACCATGCCCTAAGAGGAACGACTTAGGGAACTGGGTATGTTTAGCCTGGAGAAGAGATGGTTAAGCAGGGATATGATAGCCTGTTTAAATATTTGAAGGGATGCCATATTGAGGAGGGAACAAGCTTGTTTTCTGCTGCTCCACAGAACAGGATCCGGAACAACAGATGCTAGCTGCAGGAAAAGAGATTCCACTTGAACATTAGGAGGAACTTCCTGACAGTGAGAGCTGTTCGACAATGGAACACACTCCCCTAATGGAGAGTGGTGGAGTCTCCTTCTTTGGAGGTCTTTAAACAGAGGCTGGATGGCCATCTGTCAGGGATGCTTTGATTTTGAGTTCCTGCATGGCATGAGGTTGGACTTGTTGGCCCTTGTGGTCTCTTCCAACTCTCTGATTCTATGATTCTATGAAAGGAAATGGGGAAAAACTCCAGTATTATCTCCAGTAACAGATAATATTCCAATAGCATTGTTGCAATCCACATTGACAGAGTTAACTCTAGTGCTAACCAACATATGTCAACAAATATGGAAAACAAAACAATGGCCAACAGATTGGAAGCAATCAATATACATGCAAAGCCTTTGAATGTATAGATCATGAAAGGCTATGGAACATCCTTAAAGATATGGGAGTGTCAACACATCTGATAGTCCTAATGAGGAATCTGTACTCAGGACAAGAGGCTACTGTCAGAACAGAACAAGACGAAACAGAATGGTTCCCAATTGGCAAAGGAGTCAGACAAGGCTGCATCCTTTCACCCTACCTATTCAACTTATATGTAGAACATATTGTAAGGAAAGCAGCCTTGGACATGGAAGAGGAAGGAGTGAAATAAGAAGAAGGAATATCAACAATCTGAGATATGAAGATGACACCATAATACTAGCAAAGAACCTCACAGACCTGGAAGAACTACTAAGGAAGATCAAAGAAGAAAGTGTAAAGAAGACTTACTCTTGAACATAAAGAAAACAAAAATAGTGACTACAGAGAACTTACTCACATTCAAACTAGACAATGAGGAAATAGAAATACTAAAAGAGTTCTCATATCTGGGATCAAACATTGATCAGAATGGGGACTTCAGCCAGGAAATCAGAAGAAGATTAAGAATGGGGAGGGCGGCTATGAAAGAACTAGAAAAGATCCTAAAATGCAAAGACATAAAACTCAGCACAAAAGTCAGAATCATACAAGCTATTATATTCCCTATTATTATGTGTGGATGTGAGACAGTTAAGAAAGAAAGAAAGAAGAGTAAAATCAATTTGAGATGTGGTGTTAGAGAAGAGTGCTGAGGATTCCATGGACAGCCAAAAGGACAAACAAATGGGTTCTAGAGCAGATCAAGCTAGAAATATCCCTAGTAGCCAGGATGACAAGACTTAGGGCCCCTGCAGACCAACCCAAAAGGCCAGCCTGGAGGCAGAGATGGGGTGGGGCAGCCACACACTGGCCACCCCAACCCCATGCCAGTGGCGTCCTGATGCCGCACGCCATTACACATGCTGGGCGGTGTCAGGATGCCCTTCAGTGCAGTGTTCAAATACACTGCACCGGAAAGGGCAAAGAAGAGCCACGTGCTGGCTCTTAGGGTGGCCTTTTGCCTCCCTGAAAGGAGTGGCATTTTGCTGCTCTTTTCGGGGTGGCAAAAGGGAGGATCAGGGCCGCAGAGTGGGGTGGCCATGGCCCTGATCTGCCACTTCCAGGGGCAGCCCAGAGCTGCCTGTCTCCACCCCACCTTAGACTGTCATACTTTGGGCACATCATGAGAAGGCATGAATCATTGGAAAAGACAATAATGTTAGAAAAGGTGGAGGGAAGTAGAAAGAGAGGAAGAACACATGCTAGATGGATGTATTAAAGAGAGCACGGACATGAGTTTGCAGGAGCTGGGCAAAACAGTAGAAAACAGGGGGGCCTGTAGATGTCTCATCCATAGGATCGCCATGGGTCAAGATCGATGTGAAGGCAGTTAACAACAAATATACAGTAAATAAGCTATCATATTAAAATCAAACACTGAATTAAAATAGTTTAGTAATGTAATAAAGAAACATGCAACATTCCACCATCACACTGAAAGACCTTTTTGTAGCAACCACATAGTGGCCAAAGATGTGTCTGAATAAAAACGACTTTGCCATCCCCCATCTCCCACCTGGAAACAACCATGAAAAATGGAGATTCAAGACCAAATCCTGAAGTCTGGCAATGCTACTCTACACACCTGTTAGAACAGCCACCAAGAAGGCCCACTCTGATGTCCTCACTTGACATCCCTGTGAGGGTGCTGAGACCAAGAGAAAGCTTTTCCTGAAGACTCAAACAAGCTTAATTTTGTTTCTTCAGTCTGATGAACAGATTAGTATAAAATAACTAGGAGCTCCAGAGATTATTCTCTCACCTAAACACTTATAGGTGTGCATGGCCAGTTCTTTTCCACATTGCTACTGGAAAATGTGCAAAGTAGCTTTTTCAAACCAAAGCAAACTACCTTGAATCCCATTTTGGGAGACAGGTGGACTATAAATTCTATATATATATATATATATATATATATATATATATATATATAATTGGATTACAAATATATATATATATATATATATATATATATATATAATTGGATTACAAATTACTTCATTCTCAGATGCAGAGGCCAGCTGTCAGGGATGATGCAGATATAGTAGACCCAAGAATGAGAAAGGCTGTTTTAAGGGAGGCATCCTATATACAGGTAGCATAAACAAAATGGCTAGTAAAATCCGCAGGGAGAGGCAGGAAATATAAATAAAAAAATTATTATTATTATTATTATTATTATTATTATTATTATTATTAGAGAAGGATGAGACAAATCCATTAATCCCAAGCACCTCTAAATAGTGTGAACTCTGGAATAATCAAAGACAAAAACCGGGCAGAAACCATTATAATCAGTAGAAAATAGGAGATACTTCTCACGGTGCTCAATGGATGAAATTATTATTATTATTATTATTATTATTATTATTATTATTATTATTATTAAAAGCCCAGCTCATTTCAGTTTGTATATGCTTTCAAAAATCTTTTGGCATAGAATTGCTTCTTTCAGCCACCTCAGGAAAGATTAGTAGGCCATGCTGGTGGATCAAGTATCCAACCTATTTAGAGAAAGAAATGTACTTATGTCTCTCACCCTGATGAACCAGCATCTGAACAGGCCAGAATCTGAACAGAATGGAAGACGTGCTGGAAAAATTCCACAACGCTAACAAAATTGACAAACGTTTTGATTATAGGCTAGGTGTTAGTTGGCCATCTCCAACTTTCTTAAGGTATCCCTAGCCTTTGCTATGTAATCCATTTCCCAGTCCCTTTGCATCATAGGGATGTAACCTTCACAGTATCAGATTGTTCTTCTGGTGGAAACATCCTGACACCAAGGTATACAATTTAAAAGAGATACAAGTATTTTTTTTTCTCAGTTAGCCCATGTTACTTTGCCCTTCACCTTCTTCAGAGGAAGTTTGAAACAGAACTTCAGAAATTTACGTATTTGGACTTCCGGTTGGTTACGGCTCCCCGCCAGGATGTGTGTTGGATGATCTCTCCAACCCGTCTTCTTCTGTGGAGACTTTTGGACCCTTACGAGAGCAGATCGGGTCCTAAATTTTGCACCCCTGGAGGGGGAGTTCGGAGGGGGCTCGAAGGAGGTCCTCATAGGTTTGGAGTCGGCGTTTCGGCAAGATTTTCTTTGCTGCGACCGCCAGCCCGGAGCCGAGAGGACTCGAGAGCAATCCACGGCTCCACAGCAAGTTTTTGGCTTTGCCTCAGGGGAGTCGCCAATTTTTTATTAAAAAAGGCAAGTTTTTAAAGATCTTCATTATGGTAATGATCATCGCCGGGACTAAGAAAGAGACCTGAAAGGTAGTAACCTCTTGGATAAAACGAGAGAGCCAAAGAGAGTTTAAAGATCAAAAGAGTTTTGAAAGAGGAAGAGTTCGGTATTAGATTTGTCTTGAGAGTGAAAGGAACGAAAGGAGCGGAGTGAAAGTGAGACTGGGCTGTAGAAAGAGAGCTCCTTTGCTATTGCTATTAATAGAACTGTATTAAATTTTTTCCTTTTTTTGATACTGACTGTTGTTACCCACAGCTGATTATTTTCTCCCTTTTTGAATTTTGAACTACTCTGGACTTTTGACTTTTGAGTTATTGACTGAGACCAATATTACGCGGCTTTTGCCTTACTGCCTTACTGAGCACCTGTCTTAACGTGCCTTATCGAACACCTGGGTTCGCTGACTGATAAGTTGTCCTTGAGATATATTGGGATAAATTTGTCTGTGGCTCAAATCTGTTGTTTAATATAATGACAACTAGACTGCAGGCACAAAAAATGGCATCTCAGTCGCAAAGATGCCTTTCAAATGAGAAACCCAAGACGACAGATTTGAGTTATGTAATTCTAGAGAAGATCGATGCCATGTCCAATAAATTTGCAGGACAATTTTTGGATTTTAAAAAAGAAGTCCGCCAGGAGATTCGGGTGGACTTGAAGGAGATTAACCAAAAAGTAGATGTAATTATAAGCGAAATGCAAAACATAAGAAAGAGAGTCGAGATTTTGGAACATACAAATGAAAGGTCAGAACGGCAATTGATAAAAATAGAAAATAACAGAGAGGCAGATCTGGATGAATTGGCCTTAATTGAGCAGAAAATTAGAGATAAAGCCATTAAAATTCGGGGACTAACTGAAGTTAAAAATGAAAATCTATCAGAGAGGTTGACGACAAAGCTGGCCGAATTCTTAGGAAAATCAAATCAACAACTTTTGCAGGAGATAGACACGATTTTTCGTGTTATTTCCGTTATGGCCAAGCAGAGGGGATTACCGAGGGATATAGTTATTAATTTTGTAAAAAGGCAAACTAGAGACACTTTCTTAATGAAACATAATAAGGACGCATTCCAGATTGAGGGTGAGAATATAAAAATAATGAAAGATGTCTCAGGTCGCTTTTTAAGAAAACGGCGTAATTATTCCTCAATAACATCCTTTCTGAGAAGAGAGAAAATTACATATAGATGGGAATTTCCCGAAGGATTGACTTTTTGGTGGGGGAAAAAAAGAATAAGAATTACATCCCCGGAACAAGCCTCGGATTTTATGAGAAAGATGGCAGACCGGCAGAGGAAACACGAGACTAAGAGGAAAGACCAGAAGGATCTGAAAGATCTGAAATCTCCAAACAAAGCCGATGAGGAGGAGGAGAAAGTGAGTGAAAGGAGCTGCAAAGGAAAAGAGCGGGAGATGGAAGGAGCGGTCGCGCGGAGGCCACGGAGACACGAATCTCAGGAGGAGCTACTGGGAAGTAATTCTGAAAACCGTGACAATCGACTATATGAGGAAGATGACTTTGTTGATGATATAGCTGACGAAGATGATGACGAGGAGGAAGAGGACGAGGGAGAGGAAGAGGAAGAGGAAACTATTAAAGAAACAACTGTAATTGAAGCCCTACGTTCCACGGATCTTGATCGGTGTAGAGCAGAGAGATATTCGTTGGCTACCTTATCCCCATCTGAGCTCGAGGAGTATTTTGATAATTGAGGTTTGCGGGGTCTGTAATTTATAACTGTCTATAACCGGTTTTGTTTTTTGTCTTCTCAGTCTAAGCAAATTTATATATCAGATTAGGACATGGAGCATTCAAAATATCTTAAAATTTTCTCATTAAATGTACAAGGGTTAAATACCCCACAAAAACGGAAAAAGATTTTCCATTATCTTCAGAAACTAAAATTAGACATTTGTTGCCTTCAGGAGTGCAGGATTAAAAATAAGGACGTTAAATATTTGAGAAACCCGAAATTAGGCTTGGAATTTACAGCCGCTTGTTCTTTTAAGAAAAGAGGAGTAACATTATATGTAAATTCTATTTTTGATCCAAAATTGATTTTTTCCGACCCTGAAGGATATTATTTAATGGTTGAAATCATGGTTGAAGGTAAACAATACCTGTTAATAGGGCTATATGGACCCCTTGAAAATAAAAATAGATTCTATAAAAGGTTAAAAGATAAAGTGTTGGACTTAGATCATGAAAATATAATAATGTTGGGGGATTTCAACGGGGTTGTTGATCCTTTGATTGATAGGAAATCTGAGCAAAAAATTAAGTTAAATCAGGGCCGACTGCCAAAGGAATTTTTCAATTTGATTGAACTGACAAATATGAAAGACGTCTTTAGAGTTAAAAAAGACAAGGAAAAAGATTTTACCTTTTACTCAAATCGTCATAAGTCCTACTCTAGATTAGACATGGCCTGGATGTCCAGACATTTATTGAACATGGTAACTAAATTTAAAATAAATCCAAAGATATGGTCTGATCACAATCCGATATTATTTGAAATGAAAATTGGACAGATTAGGTTTAATTGGAAATTAAATATCAATATCCTAAAAAACGAGGAAATAAAGGATTCAATTAAAAAGCAGATAAATTTGTTCTTTCAGGAGAATTTGGATAAAGGCGTCCCAATACATACGGTTTGGGACGCACATAAAGCCGTAATTAGAGGAATTCTAATTCAGAAAGGTGCCGAATGGAAAAGGAAAAGGAGAGAATATGAGGAAAAGCTAACCTCGGAGTTAGAAGAAAATGAACAAAAATTGAAGAAGGATCCAAATTCTGAGGATATACAAAGAAGAATTAAAGAGATACAAAAGCGGCTATCTATATTAACAGTGGAACAGATAGAAAGAAAAATTAGATATTTAAAACAGAAATATTATGAATTTGGAAATAAACCCGGAAGATTATTGGCCTATAAAATTAGAAAAGAAAGGGCAAAGAGAATCATTATGCAAATTAGGAAGGGTAATGAGATATTGACTACACAGGCGCAGATAAAGAAAGTTTTTCAGGAATTTTTCAGTGGTATATATAAAGCCGATCCCATACAGGAATCCATGATAGAGAATTATCTGAATAATATGTCATTTTTTAAAATATCTAAAGAGCAAACGGATCTACTTAATCAGCCGATTTCACAAACTGAATTGGAAAAGGCAATTGGCTCCTCTAAAACTTCTAAGGCTCCTGGCCCAGATGGCTTCTCCAATGAATACTATAAAGCATTTGCGGCTGAATTAACTTCACCACTTTTGGAAACAATAAATAGTATTCGGGAAGGTTCGATTCCCCAATCATGGAAGTCCGCTAATATCTCCTTGATACTAAAACAAGATAAGGACAAATTCGACCCCAATAGTTATAGACCAATTTCTTTACTAAATACTGATTACAAACTTTTGACTTCTATATTAGCAAATCGATTGAAAAAGGTGCTAGGTAATTGGATTCATGAAGACCAAAATGGCTTTCTCCCATCCAGAGGTTCAAAACAAAACTTTAGAAATTTATTAAATATAATTGACTTTCATCAAAAAAATATACAGAAAAAATTGGCTCTGATCTTTCTGGATGCAGAAAAAGCCTTTGACAATGTTAACTGGTATTTCATGATTGGGGTTCTTCAAAAAATAGATGCCGGAGAAATATTTGTAAAATGGGTCAAAAATATTTATTCCGAACAAGATGCTTATATTTTAATTAACGGAGATAAAACATCTAAATTTGAAATTCAAAAGGGCGTAAGACAGGGGTGCCCTCTTGCCCCTTTATTATTTATTTTGGTATTGGAGATATTGCTTTGTCAATTAAGAAACAGCAAAGATATCACTGGAATTAAACTGGGAAAGCAAAATTATAAACTCCGAGCTTATGCTGACGATTTGGTTTTAACGATTTCTGATCCATTAAATTGTGTGCAGAAACTTATGATTTATTTACAGAATTTTGGTTTAGTTTCAGGATACAAAATAAATATAAATAAGTCTGTGTTAATGACGATGAATATCAGTAATAGTGAAATCGAGAGGTTAAAGGAACTGACGGGGTTTAAATGGGAAAAAAAGACAAAATATTTAGGTGTTTGGCTAACTACCAAAAATTCAGATTTATTTAAAAATAATTACCAAAAAATTTGGCAAGAAATCAAAGAAAAAATGAAGAAATGGGATCAATTAAATCTTTCCTGGACGGGGAGAATGGTGGTAGTTAAGATGTCCATACTCCCAAAAGTAATCTATTACTTTCAAAACATCCCTATAATTGAAAATGAAAAAGTTCTTAAAAATTGGAATAGAGAGTTGCTGAATTTTATTTGGAGAAATAAAAAACATAGAATTCAGGCCTTAGATTTGTATGATACAGTAGAACGAGGAGGCTTAGCCTTCCCAAATTGTATTTGGTATTATGACGCCTCGGTTCTCGATTGGTTAAAAGAATGGCTGTTGCTTAAAAATCCTCGAATACTTGAATTAGAAGGAACAGATTTAATTTACGGATTTCATTCATATATTTTTTACGATAAATTTAAAGGAGATGCAAATTTTAGAAATCACTATATACGAAGGGCTTGTCTGAGAGTTTGGCTAAAATATAAAACCAAATGGTGTTCTAAAATTCCCCTCTGGGCTTCCCCTGCTGAGGCGGTTTTAATGAAAATGGTCCATAAGGATTCAAAATGGCTAAGATATGAAGACCTAATCGACTATGAGAACTCCGAGTATCGATTTAAATCACAGGAAGAATTAAGGGAGTCAGGTTGGAATATTAGTTGGTTCCCATATAGGCAATTGCTTGATCAATTTAAATCAGACAAAAAATTGAATAGGATAGGAGCTGCAGAAAAGAGCTTTGAAAAAGTACTATTTGGTGAAGATCTAAAAAGTATATCAAAATATTATAATGTGATTAGGAATTGGGAAACTGAAGTAAATACAGTTAAAAACTACATGGTAAATTGGGCTAAGGACTTAAAACAAAATATAGATTTGGAAGAGTGGACTAATGGGTTCAAAAAAGTGAAAAAAATGTTCTTCAATGCGGATCAGAGAGAGAACGCTTTCAAAGTTATGAGTAGGTGGTACCTAACTCCATATCGTTTGTCAAAAATTTATAAGGGGTACAACCCGGTTTGTTGGAAATGTGGAAGAAAGACAGGCTTCTACTTTCATTTATGGTGGAAGTGTGAAGTAGTTCAAAAATATTGGAAACTTATAAACAAGGAAATTATGATTATATTAAATTTGAATACAGGTTTGGATCCGAAAATGTACCTACTCAACATTACGAAGAATGAAATCGGGAAAAAAGGTGGAAGACTACTTTATCTAATGGTTACTGCAGCCAGAATGTTGCTTGCAAGTTATTGGAAAAAGAGAGAGATCCCAAATGTGGATGAATGGAGATACAAAATGTATCAAATTTATGAACTAGAAAAGTTGAGTTGGCTTGGTCAAAATAAATCTATAACAAAATTTCATTTAGAGTGGAAACTGTGGTATGAATATGAAGATAAAAGATCTAAAGTCCTGACAATTTTTTTAAAAGATTAGAGAGTTAGGAATGATTTAATTATGTAAAGAGCGGGTAAACTGATTTTCTGAGGCGTAAATTTATATTCAATTATTATATAACCTTTAATTACAGTTAATTACAGTATATAATCATTAACTGAATGGACTCTTTCCAAAGCCTTATTAACGTTGGTTCATAACGAATACTCACTGTATATCCATAAATAAGACTTTATGTTATTTCAGATATTGATGTTTGGATAATCATATAAAAAATCTTGTGATAATATAATGGGTCAAACATATATGATTTAGGTTTAAGGTATAAGACATCTGATTGTACTGTTTGATCTGGAAAAATGGCTATACACTAATCATTCATTCCTTGAAGTTAGGTTAATTGTATGTCTGGGAGGTCTAATAGAAAGTATAGAAAGATAAGATAATCCTGTGCTTTGATCAAGGAAGGTTTTATATTTGTACTTGTAATTTGTGTATTTGTAATTATTCGTATCTTTGTATGTTTGTCTGTGTGAACTTTGTAGGATTTATGTTGTAGTGTTGTAGTGTCCATTTTAACATTTTCTTAATAATAAAAAAATAAAGATTAAAAAAAAAGAAATTTACATATTTGGAACTCTTCCACCATTTACTGGACAAAAATAAGAAGAAGAAATATCAGTAAATGGTGTAGGAATTTCAACTTCTGAAATTTCTGGAATTCTGTTTCAAACAGCTCCTCTAGAGAGCCTATGGGAGCATTTACAGACTGAAACACATCTGGTTTTTCATTACCTCCAAAGAAGGAGAGCTCAGACAGGTAGATAAGGAATGAAATCTTGTGATTTCTTACACTACATAAGATTACATGTACAGTGGGCCATCCACGTCCTCTGGGGTTAGGGATGCAGTACCCCATGAAAGTGGGAAAACTACGAATAAATAAATAAATAAATAAATATATATATATATATATATATATATATTAAACCTGAAAGAATGCCTCTTTAGGAATATCTAGATGTTCTTCTAGATGTTGACCACAAAATTGCACTGAAGGCCCTACAAATCCCAAGGGAATCCTCTCAAAATCTCTAGGTCCTCCAGCACAACTTCTGGGTCCTCCACCATCTACTTCCTCAGATGTATCTTACATATGAGGAAGTAGGCTTACGCAACAATTTCTTTTGCTCAGTTAGTCTCAAAAGTGCTACATGATCCCTTTGTATCTTGTGAATTATTGCAGATGTATGGTCACATATCCACCATATTTGAAAATAGCACAAATAGAATTAATACCACAGAAGAGGCAAGTCTGCCCCAGTAGAAATAAAACAAATACATATTCCATACATCTCCTTTTTCCTCTGGAACAAATCCAGTGCAAGATTATCAGTCCTATTTTACATCAGTCCTATTCCACAAACACATCCTTGGATCACAAGTCTTCTTTCAGCCTTAGCAAAGCTTTTCTCAGACTGGTATAGTTGCCTTACCTGAATTAGCCAAGAGTACTACTGAGATTAGAACTAAATTGATGCAAAGTATCTTCATGCTCACAGGAAGACAAATAAAAGGTTATAAGGACAGCAATATTGAGAAGTGACAAACACAGCAAGTTCTTAAAAGAGGTTAGATATACTAACTATTCCATGGGCGATTGTAACAGGTTGTGAAGCCAACATTGGTCTAAATAGGACAATTCTGTACAAGATGTTCTATTACTACCGATGATACAAAAAAATTTCTGATCATTGTCCAAAGATCAAAGAAGAAATTTGGTTGGTTTTATTCAAAACCCATTGAAATATTGTTCACATGGAAGAACACAGCAACACAGCATGATTCATGTTCTTGTCAAACTGCTTTCTTTCTAGAGTGCAGATGCAGCATTAGGGCCAATACAGTTGGCCCAAAAGGGGCATCACAGAGCCGTCATTGGGAGTGGCAGATCAGGGCCAGGGCAACAACACACCACGGCACTGATCTTCCTTTTTGCCATCCCCAAAAGAGTGGCAAAATGCCACTCCTTTTGGGGGCAGCAATAGGCCACCCTTTTACCGGCCACTGTGGCTTTTTTGCACCTTTTTGGTGCAGTGTGTGCATATGCTGCACCAAGAGGGCATCTTGATGCTGCGCACCATGCAGACAGGCACACAGTGTCAGGACGGCATCAAGATGGAGTTGGGGTGGCCGGCATGCAGCTGCCCCACCCCAACTCCACCCCCAGGCCAGGCATGAAAAAGAACAGAAGATGCATCTTGAGATGCAAAGGCCTAGATCCTTTTGTTTTATTTTATTTTACTCACATCCCACTTTTTTCCCAATATGTGATCTATTTTTGTTAGTCCCAACTAGATTACAATTATGGAACCAATTTACCTCTGTGTTGACTCACGATTTCACAATTGATCAAATGGATTTACTGTAGTTGGGAGTAACCAACATGACTCCAGCCAAAATGTTTGGAAGTGTAGGTATTAAAGCTATGTTTTCCTTTTGTAGAATCATAGAGTTGAAAGAGACCACAAGGGTCATCCAGTCCAACCCCATTCTGCCATACAGGAATACATAAACAAAACACTCCTGACAGATGGCCATCCAGCTTCTGTTTAAAAACCTCCAAAGAAGGAGACTCCACCACACTCCAAGGGAGTGTGTTCCACTGTTGAACAGCTGTTACGATCAGAAAGTTCTTCCTAATGTTGAGGTGGAATCTCTTTTCCTGTACTTTGCATCTATTGCTCTGAGTCCTATTCTCTGGAGCAACAAAAAACAAGCTTGCTCCATCCTCAATATGACATCCCTTCAATTATTTAAACAGGCCTATCATATCACCCCTTAACCTTCTCTTCTCCAGATTAGACATAGGAGTTGCTTTTCATAGGCTGGTTTCCAGACCTTTCCCCAGTCTGGTCACTCAACTCTAGGCCTGCTAGAGCTTGTCAATGTCCTTTTTGAATTGTT
The DNA here is from genome assembly GCA_026167975.1 of Phrynosoma blainvillii. NCBI lineage: Eukaryota > Metazoa > Chordata > Lepidosauria > Squamata > Phrynosomatidae > Phrynosoma > Phrynosoma blainvillii. Next base: position 13,921,270 of record JANUYF010000001.1, read on the forward strand.
GTGCAAATAACTGGATGCAATATTCCAGGTGAGGCCTGACCAAAGTGGAATAGAGTGGTAGTATTACTTCCCCCAGTCTAGACACTATACTTCTGTTGATGCAGCCTAGAATCACATTGGCCTTTTTATCTGGCACATCACACTTTTAACTCGTGTTCAACTTGTCGCCCACTAAGACTCCTAGATTTGTTTCACATGTACTGTTCTCAAGCCAGTTATCCCCCAACCTATGTCTCTGCATTTCATTTTTTCTACCTATGTGTAGTCCCTTACATTTCTCCCTCTTGAAATTTATTTTGTTAGTTTTGGCCAAGCTTCCTAATCTAATAAAGTCATTTTGAATTTTGATACTCTCCTCTGGAGTATTAGCTACTCCTCCTAATTTGGGAGATTATCACATAATGATATAAACTGGCTTAATTGAGCCAGCTTAAAATTAGAAGTGGGCAGCATCCTGATATTATCAGATGATATCACTGCTCAGGTGCAGCCCGGTTCCATCACCGCTTGAAGGGGTGCTCCCCAAGCCTCTTTTTGAAGCCATGAGTTTTCTGGCTTTAAAAAATGACCACTGGAGCACCCCTCTGAGCAGCGATGGAACTGGGCTGCACCCGGGCAGCGATTTTGGTGGCTAAATGCATCTGATAATATCAGGATGCTGCCCACTTCTAATTTTAAGCTGGCTCAGGTGAACCGGTTTATATCATTATGCTATAACCTTCTTGGTATCATCTGCAGATTTCACAAGCATGCCCTTCTTCATCCAAATCTTTGATGAAGATGTTGAATAGCACTGGCCCCAGGACAAAATACTTAAACAGGGCTATCATATCACCTCTTAACCTTCTCTTTTCCAGGCTAAACATACCCAGCTCCCTAAGTCGTTCTTCATATGGCATGGCTTCCAGATCCTTCACCATTGTGGTTGTCTTCCTGGTATTGATGTCAAGCTAATTGGGCAGTAATTTTTGGGGTCCTTTGTTCTTTTCATTATAATATTTATTTGTGTAGTGCAAATAATATGAAACAACAGTGTCAATATTAGGTATAGAATCATAGGATCATAGAGTTGGAAGAGACCACAAAGGCCATTCATTCCAACCTCCTGCCATGCAGGAACTCAAAATGAAACCATCCCTGACAGATGGCCATCCAAACTCTGTTTAAAGACTTCCAAAGAAGGAGACTCCACTACTCTCCAAGGGAGTGTGTTCCACTGTTGAACAGCTCTCACTGTCAGGAAATTCCTCCTAATATTGAGGTGGAATCTCTTTTCCTGAAGCTTGCATACATTGTTCCGAGTCCTATTCTCTGGAGCAACAGAAAACAAGCTTGCTCCCTCCTCAATATGACATCCTTTCAAATATTTAGTCTCTTCTCCAGGCTAAACATACCCAGTTCCCTCACAGGGCATGGTTTCCAGACCCTTCACCATTTTAGTTGCCCTCCTCTGGACACGCTCCAGTTTTTCAACATCCTTTTTGAATTGTGGTGCCCAGAACTGGACACAGTATTCCAGGTGGGGTCTGACCAACACAGAATAAAGTGGCACTATTACTTCCCTTAATCTAGATCCTATACTTCTATTAATGTAGCCTAAAATTGCATTGGCCCTATTAGCGGCGGTATCACACTGTTGACTCCAACTTGTGGTCTACTAGGAGTCCTAGCTCCCTTTCACACATTGTCTTGTTAAGCCAGGTGTCCCCCATCTTATATCTATGCATTTCACTTTTTTTTTTTCTAAGTGCATTACATTACATTTCTCTATGTTGGAATTCATTTTGTTAGCTTTGGCCCAGCTTCCTAATCTATTAAGGTCATTTTGAATTTTCATCCTGTCTTCTGGGGTATTAGCTATTCCTCTTAATTTGGTGTTATCTGCAAATTTGAGAAGCATACCCCCTATTCCTTCATCCAAATAATTGATAAAGATGTTGAAGAGCACTGGGCCCAGGACAGAACCCTGTGGCACCCCACTAGTCACTTCTCTCCAGGATAAAGAGGTGCCGTTGCGGTCAGTCAACCAATTACTAATCCACTTAACAGTTGTATTGCCTAGCCCACATTTTACTATCTTGATGGCAGGAATATCATGGGGGACCTTGTCAAAAGCCTGTTAGCGTGGTGACGCAGCGCGTGGGAACCACGTAACATGAAGCACCAGGATCCAGACTGTCTTCGATGAAGCAGGCAACGTTGTCAGCTACAGGAAAACTCCTTTCCCCTCCAGACAGAGCAGAGAGAGACTCAGCAGATGTATCACTAAGAGGCTTTTGATCTTCAGACGTTCTATGTACAAGGCTATGTACAACGATACACCAATGCACTTTCCAGCAATCTCCACCTTCCACAATGAACCCACACATGTGTCCAGAGGCTTGTCCCTTATATAACCAGTGCTCCACATCGCTTTCTGGCCCTGCCTCTTCCTTTTGGACACCTGTCAATCATCAGTATGATACATCATGTTTGCAGCCCTTTTTCAGCATTTACTGTGCTTTACAGCACCAGGTGACTCCCTGTCATTATGTCACCTCCTGTTTCATCAGCCTTGATGCTGCATGACTCAGCAGTGGCCAAATGCTTAGTCATCATGGCTGCTGCCATTCACCACATTGTGCATTTTCACTGGAACATTATTCCAACAAAGCCTTACTGAAATCAAGATATGCTATGTCTACTGCATTCCCTTCATCTAGTAAACTGGTAATGTTATCAAAAAAAGATCAGATTAGTCTGGCATGATTTGTTTTTGAGAAACCCATGTCAGCTTTTAGCAATTATGGCATTTCCTTCTAAATGTTCACAGACTATCTGTTTAATGAACTGTTCCAGAATCTTTCCTGGTATTGATGTCAGACTAACTCGGCAATAGTTGTTGGGATCCTCTTTTTTCTCCTTTTTGAAGATGGGAACACTGTTTGCCCTCCTCTAGTTTGCTGGGACTTCTCCTGTTCTAGGTAGACCTCAGTGCACTTGTGCTAGAGTCACACCTCTGGTGCCTTTAGGGTATACTGTATAGCAATTAACATTTCATGGATTGCCTGTAAGATAATTTAAAAAAAAAATTTCATTTGACACACAATCAAATATCCACTACCCTCAAATATTGGATTTCTTTCCTGGAGGGAAGAAACGAGGGGTTAAAAATGTGCACTTTCCCAAGGCTTTGATATTCCTTGAAGTCCAGAAATATTCATCTCTTCACCCTCTGTTCTTTCCTCTGGTACACTGTGGGGTATTCTTGTGTAAATTTTTGCATCTATATTGAAACAAAAAGTTCAGACTTTGCCCTTCTGTGCCCATATTGATCCCATCTTTGTTCACCTCTTGTGGAAAATTCAAATACAAAATAACATGGAAGATTTGGAGATTTTCAGATTTTAACATCAGACAAAACATTCCAAACAGGTGAGGGAAGAAAATTAAAACTGCATGACTTGACGTCATGATGTCTTCACAGTCAGGTGGAATGCTAGAGGTTTCATACAGCCAAATTATGCTGCACCAGGTGAAGTGATGGTTTCCGGTTAAAGAAGCAAACAAACAATAGGTGATCAGTATTGAGAAAATATAAAATTCAACTTTTTTCAGAACAGTCTTCTTCCTATATGAAACACATAAGTTTCTAGGTGGAAAGTAGAAAGAGAAAACAGACAGATTTTACAGTAAAAAAGAGGGAAATAAATTTGATGGTGTACAGCTTAAACTTAAAAAATAAAAACGATGGGATGTGATTTGATAGTTTCAGCTAGTAGACAGATTGGATATATCCCCAGAAAAATAAAGCTGAAACCTTAGGAAGAGAACAAAGTGTGGAAGGCACCCCTTAGTTTCTTTGTCTGGATCCAATCTATCATTGAAAGTCCAAGAACATTGGGAAAAAGTGGACAATTCAAAAAAAGCAAATGTCTCCCTGCGCCCCACTCTCAAGAATTTCATAGCCTGCTCTTCTGAACCTATTTTGGAGGCTGCAGCTACAGAGCAGAGTTGTTGCAGTTCAACACCATTTTAACTGCCATGACACAATGCTATGGAATTCTGGAATTTGTGGTTTGTTGTGGCACCAGTGCTCTAACCACAGATGACCAGACATCCTCCTTTTCCAGGACATGTCCTACATTTTAACCTTCTATCCCAGCGAAATTTCAAAATGTCTTCCATTTTGAACATGTCTGAGGACCTCTGCAGACAGGCCCAAAGGGGCAGCAAAGAGCCACCCCAGGAAGCAGCAGATCAGGGCCAAGGCTGCCGGGCCGGATGGCCCTGATCCTCCCTTTTGCCACCCAGAAAAGAGCAGCAAAATGCCACTCCTTTTACAGGTGACAAAAGGCTGCCCTAAGAGCCAGCGCACAGCTCTTTAGCATCCCTTCCAGCCCAGTGTGTCAAAACACTGCGCTGAAAGGACGTCCTGACGCCGCGTGCTGTGCATAACAGTGCGCAGTGTCAGGATGTCCTCGGTGTGGGGTTGCGGATGCCCCTCCCTGTCTCTGCCTCCAGGCCGGCCCTTTGGGCTGGTCTGTAGAGGCCCTAAGAAACACAAATTTACATTTATATTAGTGTTCCTAACTTTTATTTTGCAGTGGCCTAAATTTTTCTTGAATGTCCTACACTTTGCAGCATCTTGTCCTCTACTGCATTTATGACATCTGTTCATCCTGTCTGTGACAGAGAAGGTTAAATAGCTCACCAAACCACAAATCCCATAATTCTGTATCATTGAGCCATGGTAGTTAAAGCGGTGCCAAACTGCATTAATTCTGTATTATAGATGTAATATAGCCAGGAAATCAGGAGAAGGTTAAGAATGGGGAAGGTGGCTATGAAATAACTAGAAAAGATCCTAAAATGCAAAGACATACAACTCAGCACAAAAGTAAGAATCATACAAGCCATCGTATTTCCTATTACCATGTATGGATATGAGAGCTGGACAGTCAAGAAAGAAGATAGAAGGAAAATCAAAGCATTTGAGATAATATGATGATGGAGAAGAGTGCTGAGGATTTCATGGACAGCCAAAAGGACAAACAAATGGGTCCTAGAACAGATCAAGCCAGAGATATTCCTAGAAGCCTAGTTGACAAGGCTTAGGTTATCCTAATTTGGACACATCATGAGAAGGCATGAATCATTGGAAAAGACAATTAGGAAAGATGAAGGGAAGTAGAAAGACAGGAAGGCCAAATGCCAGATGGATGGACTTTATTAAAGAGACCATGAATACAAGTTTGCAGGAGCTGTGCAGAGCAGTAGAGGACGGGGGGGCTGGAGATGTCTTATCCATTGGGTCGCCATGGGTCGAGACTGACACGAGGGCAGTTAACAACAACAAACAGATGTAGTACTTAGAAACAGCAGTTCAAAGTTCCCAGGGGCACCTCTACACAGTTTCATTTTTTGAAACCATCAGCTTCATTTAGGCACTTTTAGACTGCCAAATTTTTCCCAGTTCAGAAGGCTGGCTCCCAGGCCTACCACAAGTATAGTGCTTCTTAAAATATAATTTTCTATTATCTAATAAGATTGTACTCTTACTATTTGTAACCTCTAGGCCAGGATATCATAAGATGTTCTACATGGAGCTCCCTTCCAAGGCATTCAGAAACCCTGATTATTATTTTTTAAATTCTGCTGCTGGCTTAGTAGCAGGAACTGATTAGATAGTACTATACAGGTTGAGTCTCTCTTATCTGTAATTCTGAAATTTGAAATATTCCAAAAAACCAAAAAGGTTTCCATGGGAGGCTGAGATAGTGAGACCTTTTGCTTTCTGATGGTTCACTGTACATGAACTTTGTTTCATGATCATCATTGGGCCGATGCAGATGGCCTGTTTGGGGTGGCAGAGAGCCACCCTGGGGAATGGTGGATCGGGGCCGCTGCAACCCCATGTCGCTGCCCTGATCCTTCCTTTTGCCACCCCTAAAGGAGCGGCAAAATGCAACTCTTTTTAGGGGCAGCAAAAGGCAGTCCTAAGAGCCGGCACTGCAACTCTTCCACGCCTTTTCAGCGCAGCGTGTCTGCATGCTGTGCTGGAAGTGCGTCCTGAAACTGCATGCCATGCATACGGCCACGTGGCGTCAGGATGGCGTCAGGATGAGGTTGGGGCAGCCATTGTGCAGCTGCCCTGCCCCAACTCTACCCCCAGGCCAGCCCTTTTGGCCAGTCTGCGATGGCCCATTGTTAAGAATGTTATGTATAATATTACCTTCAGGCTATGTGTATAAGGAGTGTATTGAAACAAAAATGAATTGTGTGTTTAGACTTGGGTCCTATCTCCGAGCTATCTCTTTATGTACATATATGCAAATGTAGATATAGCAAAAAAAAAAAATCCAAAACATTTCTTGTCCCAAGCATTGTGGATAAGGAAGATTCAACCTATACTGTATTAAATCTATGTCAGTTGACTTCTTGTGTTCAAAGCTCAGTGTAAACGGAAGTTTCTTACTTCTATAGAGCTGAATAGACTAGTACTATGACTTCTCTTATGCACCCTTTACCCATAAATGGCCAGGTTCTTTGCCAGGAATGGGGAACTGGGGTCCTGTTCAGTTCAAATTTAAATTTGTATATCTTCAACCACCAACATCTGAAGTCTGATAAGTGGGAGTCATATGGATGCTGCAGGAGACGAGGGCTTTTTTCATTGTAGTACCTGTATCATGAAGTGCCCTCTCTGCAGCTACTTCCCTTGGTTATTACCTTTAAAGCCCTAAATGGCTTGGGCCCAAACTATCTCAGAGACCGCCTCCTCCCAGATAATCCTCCCCACACCCTCTGGTCCTCTAGGAGGAATTTGCTGCAGCCCCAAAAAGCTAGGCTTGCGGCAACCTCCCAGAGGGCTTTTTCTGTTGTCACTCCCAGACTCTGGAACAGCCTGCCGGATGAGATCCGTCAATTAACATCATTGCACAGCTTTAAAAAGGCTGTTAAGACGGATCTCTTCTGGCAGGCTTTTCCGAACTAGATAGCCAGCCTTGGGACCCTCTCAATCCTGGTTCTCTTCAGCCAGATTTATTACATTCCCCTTTAATCTGACCATCAGGGGGTTGTTGTGGTGTTGTTTTAAAACTGAATTTTAAGTCTCATTGTGTAATTACTGCTTAATCGCAGTTGTTTTAATTTGTATTTGATTTAATTAATTTTTAAGGGGGGGAGGAGGGATGGATATTGTTTAACGATGTATTTTATTATTGTTGTTCACCGCCTAGATTGGCTTCCCACTGGGGCGGTATATAAATAAACTATATTATTATTATTATTATTATTCCCTAGCTTATTGATTATTTAATTTTCAACATTTACTGAAAAACACTGCACTGTAGGAAATCATTTGGTTCAAGTAGTTATTGACTGATTTTATTGTTGTTGTATTTCTTCTCCCTCAGGTTGAGATTGAACATTACGTGAGGCTGCATCTGCACTGCAGAAATAATGCATTTTGACACCACTTTAACTGCCATGGTTCAATGCCATGGAATTCTAGGATTTGTAGTTTGTTGTGGCACCAGAGTTAAAGCTAAATATCTCACAAAACTATAAATGCCAGAATTCCATAGCATTGAACCATGGTGGTTAAAGTGATGTCACACTGTATCATTTCTGCACTGCAAATACAAGCCTAAACTGTTGTTTGTTTGAATTTCTTGGATTTGTCTTTCAAAGAATGCCAGGATGCATACCAATGAATTTCTTAAAGAGAACTGTTGGCTGAGATGAGCTATGCATTCTGAAGTACTGAAAGGCTCTTCTAATATTTGAGCATAAGGCTCCTCCAACACTGTTCAATTTACACTACAGCCACATGTAGGGTTGGTAAGAAACTTTTATGCCAGTAGTGTGGTGAAGTACCTCTGGATTTTATTCCAGAATCCACATAGATTCAGGGCTTGGCTTGCTCCTTTAAAGTCTGGAACAAACGCCAAACAGATACCATTCACCTCTGAGCCAGTGTATTTTTATGGAAAGCCCAAGTTTTTATTTCCAATAACTAGCATTATTACGAGACACAGAAATAATTTTCTCAAAGAGAAACAAACAAAGAGGAACCTACAGCAAATTGTTTTTCTTTTTCTTCTTAGAATCAAATAATCATAGAGTTGGAAGAGACCCCAAGTCCAACCCCCTGCTATGCAGAAATACACAATCAAAGCACTCCTGATGATGTTCATCCAGCCTCTATTTAAAAACCTCCAAAGAAGAAGACTCCATCACTCTCTGAGGCAACATGTTCCATGGTCAAACAGCTCTTACGATCAGAAAGCTCTTCCTAACATTTAAGTGTAATCTCTTTTCCCTTAGCTTCAATCTGTTGCCCCATGCCCTAGTCTCTGGAACAACAGAAAACAAGCTTGCCCCATCCTCAATATGAGGATGCTGTCATATTTAATTTCACCAATAATTTCCCCAAAATATGATGACATTAGTTTAATTGCTTGGGCTTCTAGGGAGAGGTTGGGCTTGATTTGCTCTAGAGTCATTTATTTGTCTTTTTTGGTGGCCCGTGGTATCCATAGAATTCACTCTTTTCCTATCAACTTTCTTGACAGTCCAGCTTTCATAGCCTTACACTAAAACTGGAAATACTATTTGTGGATGATCCATATGTTGGTACCAAATATATCTTATGCTTTCAAATCATTTCTTGTTTGTTTGTTACTTATGGGGACCCTAAGGAGAACTTATCAAGGGGTTTTCTGGGGCTGAGAATATGTGACTCATCCAAGGTCAGTTTACATGGCTGAGCAAGGAATTGAACCCTATTCTCCAGCGTCATAGTCCAACACTCAAACCACTATACCATGTTGACTCTCTATGTATTTTTATACTTGCCTAAATCTCCACGTGCAAAATTATGCATGAATTGTACTACTTAGTCCTGTTGTTCAATGGCAACATTGTACGAATGAACCAAGACACCAAATGTACACTTGAATACAATGCACATCTATTAGCATTGTGCAAAGTTCTCCCATGCACATTATACAGCTATGTAAGCAACCCTGTTTCTAATCACAGATTTCAGCACTAGACAAAAATGTTCAGCTGCTTACAAAGGGGTACTTATGCATGCTTAAGGAATCAACAAGATTCCAGTCATTTTTAAAATCCCTTCCATAGAACAATAAAAAGGAGTGTCCACATTTGTCTCCATTTTTGGAGTTAGTGGGGAAAAACAATAGTTCATTGGCACCATAGTTTTATGTTTTTATTCAGAGTAGGAAGTCAATGCAGTAATACCAGACATGACAGGTTTCCTCTTCAGAAAGTTTTTGAGCAGGAAAGTTTCTGCTAAAAGACAAATGGTTGCCAGACAAGAGTGGTCAGAAGAAGAAGTCCATCTTTTAGTAAAGGTCTTTTCGGAGGTAAGGATTTTCTGGGATATCATTAATGAATGGGGTTTTATTTGGAGCATCCCTGTCAAATAGAAGAAAACTAGATGAGAATCACATAGGCCATGATACACTCTTCTTTATTCATCTAACTAGCCTTTTGTATTAGTCTGAGGAGATGTTTCAAACATTTCTGTGGTCATCAAGGATGCATCTTAACATCTCAATATCTTTTCAATACTCAGGATCTTTTAAAATCCTACCAAGAACTTGACTACTGAGAGCAATAGATGTCTTCTCCTAGATCCTCTGAATCTAGCTGTCCCAATGTGATGAATTCTATTGTAAGTGTAAACTCGAGTAGGCCAATTGAATCAATTGTGGAATGGTGAATCAACATATAGATAGATCTGATTAATTTAGTGAGTCTTCTCTAGCTGAGACTAGGGCTGCATAATACAGTATGACACGGTTTTAATGGCCATGATTCAGTGCTCTGGAATAGTGAGATTTGTAGTTTGTTGTGGCACCAGTACTCTCTGATAGAGAAAGGTAACTATCTCACAAAACTACAAATCCCAGTATTCCATTGTGTTGAGCCATGGTAGTTAAAACAGTGTTGGGCTCTATTAATTCTGCAGTACAGATTAGACCTAACAATAAACCTCAACCCTTTGTCTTGAATCAATTGTTTAATGGCAAATCAACAAGTAGGTAAATATAACTGATTCAATTGGACTAGCCAAAAGGATTTTATCTATCCATTCTAAGATGCCATGCTTTATTCTGTTTTGTATGATACATTATCCCATTCTGCTTTACAATTTATTTGTTTTGATTAAGATATTTCTATACTGCTTCCCAGGCCACAAGGCAATGAACAAATAAAAACAATCAAAACGTTTGCTGGCAAAATGTTAGAAAGAAACTCTTCTAGAACATGGCCACACAGCCTGAAAAACCCACAAAAAACAAAGTATATTTGCATTATCTCAATATTATAGACATATAATATCTAGGTTTCCCTTTCATATTGCTCGCCTTACCAAGAAAATACACTTCAACTAAAAAGTAGAAACTCTACCTTTCTCTCTCACAGCAGTAGAACCAATTAGAATTTTCCTTACATACTGTTGTTGAACCAATTATTTCATTTGTGTCACACTGTGGCTTGCATTTGCCAACGCATGTTGGAAGCTGAGTATAAGTGAATCCTGAAAAATATATTATTATTTTTTATTATTAAAAAATACAGCATTTCAAGAAACATCTGATATACTTCCTGTAACTAAAGAAATAAACTAAATAGGAGATAAAGTGGCTCAAGTGGTTAAGACACTGACTCTGTTGATTGCAAGATCTGCAGGTTGGCAGTTCAAGGCCCAGGTGAGCTCCCATCACTAGTCCCACCTTCTGCCAACCTAGCAGTTTGAAAGCATGCAAATACAAGTAGATAAATAGGTACCACTTCTCAATGGTAAGGTAAACAGTGTTCTTTGCAATCATGCTGGCCACATGATCACAGTGTAGTCTCTGACAAAGCTGGCTCTTCAGTTTAGTAACGGAGATGAGCACTATAGGGGGCAGTGCAGAATTGTCAATGGGGAATACCTTTACCTTTAACTAAAGAAATAGGATTCAAATACTCAAGATTTAGCATGCTACAATGGGGGGGGGGTAGTTCCAAAATGCCTAGGTCCCCATATTAGCCCATTCAAGAGCCCTCCTGGCTCTGTTTATTCAGACTGTGTGGATGAAAACGGGTACCTGTAGACCTCTTACCTGACAAACTCAGGAGTAAGAAAAAGAGAAGAAGAGAGGAAAAGGTTTCCATGGCTTAACCCTGAGACTTTCCAAAGTCTTTTTTTCTACACAGGTCTATGACAGAAGCAGGACTAAATAAACTTCTTTATTTATAGTCCTTTGGGGAAGGGGAGGTTGACACCCACAGGGAACAGAAGGACCTTTGCTGGGAAATCTTCATTGGCAGATGAACTTTGTGTTCCAAGTTGATACTGATACTTCTGGGAACATCCAATTAAATATCCATACAGCATGTCCCTTCCTAATGCCCTCCCTCACAAAAAAGAATCAAAGAGTGGGAGAGAGTGTGCTTTCATACAAAAACAATATTGTGTGGAACAAAGAAAGCACTCAACTATTAAGATCTAAAAAATATAGGAACATGTGGACAGCAGCTATGATTCAAACAGCTGCAAGTAGAAGTCTAAATCCAATTGCTAATTCCACTCAGAGTAGTTTGCTCAATGGAATTTACATAAATGTTGATTTATGGAACTCTTATTGACATGTGGCACATACAATGTTATTGTTTTTGTGTGCCTTCAAGTCATTTCTGACTTGTAGTGACCCTAAGGTGAACTAATTATGGGTTTTTCTGGGAAAAATTTGTTCTGAGGTGGTTTGTCTTGGCCTTCCTCTGAGGCTGAGAGAGTATGACTTGCCCAATGTCACACAGTGGGTTTGCATGGCTGAGTGGAGATTCAAATGGAAGTGGGAAAGTGGAATGAAGTACCTCTTCCAGATCTCCAACATCTCGCTGGAGATTTGAAACAGCGACCTTACTCTTCTTCTCCAAACAGCAGAACCTCAGCTGGGACAAGTGCTGGCTTGTTGCCTCCTCTCCTTCCCTCCCAAGCAGTAAATGACCATGAAAGTGCCCCCAGGGTTGACAGCTGCTTTGACAAGCAGGTGGATATTGAACTAGGAGCTCCTTGAACTACATTATAAAATAAGAGATAAGCACACATAATTCCTTTCAGTTACACACATGTATGGTGCCAAGAGGATTTCAACCATAGAATATCGATTTTACTTTCAGGAGCTGGCAATGTACTATACTAATATAAATTACAAAAATGCAGCATCATTATGTATAGTAACATAATGTATAGTATGTCAGAACCTGGGTTCAGGTTCTGCCAGAATAGATTGTGGGGATGATGGTTAAATGGAATAGTCTGGAAGAAGCTAGAAGGTCTGGGGGATGGGATGTGTGTATCTGCTGGGTGTTTTGATAACGGGCGCTTTGGAATGCTGAGAACTGGAAGGGAGGATGGTACTTCTTAGAGCCATTGGTATGAGATGAGCTCAGAAGGGGGTGATGTAATGGGGGAAGCGAAACTTTGAGAAATGTAGGTGGAGATGGGTTTGCGTGCCTAAATGTCCAGTGGGTGGAGTAAGGGATTGTAACGCTGGGGGGGGCAGTTCTGGCTTAAACGCAGTGATGTGAAATACTGACTTTGTGTATTCAATAAACTCCTGATTGCTGCTATTGGCTGGTTTACTGATTTCACAGAGTTCTGATTTTGCTAAACCTGACATAGTACAGAACTTGATGTATAATGACCTGTGTCAGAGAAACAGGTCATGCCAGACAAATCTGATCTCTTTTTTTGATAAAATTACCAGCTTGGTAGATGAAGGGAATGCTGTGGATATAGTATATCTTGATTTCAGTAAGGCCTTTGACAAGGTTCCCCATGACATTCTTGCAAGCAAGTTGGTAAAATGTGGGCTAGACAAAGTAACTGTTACATGGATTTGTAATTGGTTAACTGGTCGAACGCAAAAGGTGCTCAACAATGGCTCCTTTTCAACTTGGAAAGAAGTGACCAGTGAGGTGCCACAGGGCTCTGTCCTGGGCCCAGTGCTATTCAATATCTTTATTAATGACTTGGATGACGGTATTGGGGGCATAGTTATCAAATTTGCAGACGACACCAAATTAGGAGGAGTAGCTAATACCCCAGAGGACAGGATCAAAATTCAAAATGACTTGAACAGACTAGAAAGTTGGGCCAAAGCTAACAAAATGAAATTCAACACAGAGAAATGTAAGGTACTGCACTTAGGGCGGAAAAACGAAAAGTACAGATATACGATGGAGGACACCTGGCTGAATGAGACTACATGTGAAAGGGATCTAGGAATCCAGGTGGACCACAAGTTGAACATGAGTCAACAGTGCGATGCAGCAGCTAAAAAGGCCAATGCAATTTTAGGCTGCATCAGTAGAAGTATGGTGTCTAGATCAAGAGAAGTAATAGTGCCACTCTATTCTGCTTTGGTCAGGCCTCACCTGGAATACTGTGTCCAGTTCTGGGCACCACAATTCAAAAAGGATGTGGAGAAACTGGAGCGTGTCCAAAGGAGGGCAACTAAAATGGTGAAGGGTCTGGAAAGCAAGCCCTATGAGGAACGACTTAGGGAGCTGGGGATGTTTAGCCTGGAGAAGAGAAGGCTGAGAGGTGATATGATAGCCGTGTTTAAATATTTGAAGGGATGTCATATCGAGGAGGGAACAAGCTTGTTTTCTGCTGCTCCAGAGATTAGGACCCGAAACAACGGATGCAAGCTGCAAGAAAAGAGATTCCACCTCAACATTAGGAGGAACTTCCTGACAGTAAGGGCAGTTCGACAGTGGAACACACTCCCTCGGAGAGTAGTGGAGTCTCCTTCCTTGGAGGTCTTTAAGCAGAGGCTGCATGGCCATCTGTCGGGGATGCTTTGATTGGGAGTTCCTGCATGGCAGGGGGTTGGACTGGATGGCCCTTGTGGTCTCTTCCAACTCTATGATTCTATGATTCTAATTATCAAATCTTTAGTGGGAGGACACTCAACTCACACATTTCCTACACAAACTAATTAAAAAGTGAACATGATTTTACACCCCGATTTGCTCTACATGTAGAAGGAATGCACAGAGATGAAGCAGGACCAAAGGACGCAGTCCTTCTGCCAACATCATCATCCCTACTGGTTCTGACTTCCTGAATTCAGCGTGTCAAATTGAAGGACTTGAAGTGTATCTTTACATGCCTAAAACTGTACACACATGGTCAGTCCTTCTGTAAGTGATATAACCAAGCATAAGTCCAATGTATGTGTGCAGAGGTAGTTGCAGAGGTTGGTATTTTCTTCCTCCTTCTGCAACAACAACCATTCCCAGGATGCACCATTTCACTGCAATAGCATCTCCTCCATGGCCATTCAGTGGGTAGTGGCAGTGGCATAACTAGGAAGTCCAGGGGTGCACACCACACTGGGTGATACAATGAGAGGGGAGTGACACAACTAGGCAGATAGCAGTGGCAGGGCGCCCCACAACCCACAACCCAAGGAGGCCTCATCCTGGTCATTGAGGCAGCAGCAGCAGCAGTGACAGTAGTGGGTTCTGAGACACTCCTGTACTGGCATCCAACATCTTTATCCTGTCAGCTCCTGCCATGGCTGCTCTTGATTGGGAGAAGGACGAATAGGAGAAAGATCTGCCATGCTCACTGTCCTCTCCCTGGCCAGGCTGGCCATGTATCCCCAGGGGTGGCACCCAGTGAGTAGTGACGTCTCTGAAAGCCAAGAATATCAGGGGAGGGGGGATTGTGGTGGGGCTTCTCTGAGGCCCAGCATGCAGTCTTGCACATGGGGAAGCTAAGTATTGGTGGTAGGGAGGGTTGTGTGGCATTGCACACATGTAGTGGGGTCTCTCCAATTCCCATCATGGGGAGGTCCATGGGGGTCTGATGGCTACCTCCCTAGCTGCCACCAATAACTAATGAGGTGCCCTGTGAGATTTTTACTCCAGACCCCCTTGTTAGTTTTTTTCTTATTTCACCCCACTGCTTGGCACAGACTTGCATAGCAAGACCCTCAAACTCAGATCTCTCACTTGAGTTCCATCCACAATTGTCCTTGCTCAAGTGGCACTCTTTAGGAAGACAGGCACTTACTATTTTCAGCAATAAATGTATTATTAATTCATGGTAGCATTTTATTTATATTATTTCAAAATACCTCAAGCAATCACATTTTGAACCCCAAAAAAGAGAGAAAACTTTATTTACAAGATGATTGGTTGCAGTATCATTCTTATGGTTGGTATTCAGAATTGATATGGTGTTTATTTGCTTAAACAATTACAGTTTTACGGTATCTTTTGCTATATTCTATAAGTGGTCTCTAGGTTACAGTTTTACATAAAACTTTTGACTAGACTGAGCTTTAAAACTTTGTTGATATTTTATGACTTTTTTAGCCACACCAATTCATTTTCCATACTTGACTCTTTTAAGGCCATGCACCACTCACATGGTTTATGGTTTGACTTCACATTGGTTTATGGTAGGTTTTCCCAGACTTTTCTCTGGCTGTAATCCCTCAGGATTTTTCTGGACACCATTTACCAAGGACTATCCTAGTCCTTAACCTGGGTACTCGAAACCCCTATCCAACTGCCCCTCTCAGTAGTATACCTCAGCTTCCATGGCTGATAAAAGCCCTTCAGTGTCAGATAAACCTTTAACTCAGTTTAAAGCTTGATCCCTATCTCACTCCATTCAATTCCCTATCTATCCACACACACCTCACTCAGCCTATTTATACCCGCTCCTAAGAGTTGTCCCCACCTTTTCTTGACTAAACTCCTATTGGCTGTTGCCAAGCTCACTCTGATTGGATGTTGCCAACGTTTCAATCTGCCATTTTTCCACAGGGTTGGTGGATAGTGAGGGTGTCTGAAAAAGAATCTGGTTATGTCCCCATAGCCAGAGAGAGAGAAATTACATGATCTGCCAAGGCCTCCAGAGAACCCCAGTGAATGATGTCATGGTCAGCATCTGGTGATGGGACATAGCTAGACACACTTCAAATCTCTCTCTCTCTCTCTAGCCACTGAATGGCAATGGGGAGGTATGCAGTGGCTAGTGGATGAAGAAGAATTTAAAACGTATTGTTGCATAGTAGTGCTTCTTCAGTAAAACATTACTATATCCAGACACATAATCTGGGAACTCCTGTGTTTCCCTGATCTCTAGATCATGCAATTTGAGAACTTTATTTAGCTCATGAGCACAGCCTTATTCCTTCACTCATTCCTTCATTAAAATTTGTATATCTTGCCATTTATCCAAGTAGAGATTCAGTGTGATGTCCTAACCACAATCTCCATGCAGTTTTCCTTTAAATAAAAATGACAAGATGTATACATTTTTTTTAAAAAAATTGTGGAGGGAGCTTGTGTGGTATAGTATTTGAGTGTTAGACTAGAACTCCAGGATACCAGAATTCAAATCTCTGCTCAGCCATGGAAATCCATGGGGTGATCTAGAGCAAGTCCCACATTCTGAGTTGGAGGGAGTAGTTCTCACTCCTCAAAGTTTTGCTCCAATTTAAAAAAAATGGGTGGTACACTGGCTCAGAACTTTGTGGTTGGTGCAACTGCCTGCTTTCTAAGGTGAGATGGGGCCTTTGCAGACTGCTAGAAATAGTGCAAACTGAGGCCAATTTAAGGGTTAGGGTTAGGGAATCATGGGAACTGTATTTTATTGTGGCACCAGAGCTCTCTGACAAAGAAAGCTCAATGTCTCAGAAGAAAAAACAATTCCTATGACTCCCTAGCACTAACCCTAACCCTTAAAGTAGACTCAATTTGCACTATTTAGGCAACATCTGCAATCATGGCAATAGTGTCATGACTGTAATAGTGCCATGATTGTAACTACCAGCAAAGTGTAGTGGTTTGTGTGTTAGACTAGGACTTAGGGAGACCTCATCCATGGAATAAACATGAAAACCCTAAGGCTGCATCTCCACTGCAGAAATAATCCAATTTGACACCACTTTAACTGTCATGTCTCACTGCTATGGAATTCTGAAGTTGTAGCTTTGTGAAACATTTAGCCTTCTCTGACTTAGAGGCCTGGTGCTACAACAAGCTACAAATCCCAGAATTCCATAGTATTGAGCCATGAGTGTTAAAGTGGGGTCAAACTGGATTATTTCTGCAGTGTGGATGAAGCCTAAGATAGGATCATCAGAAGTTAGGAGTAACATAACAACACAAATTTCCAAGTATCTCAGAGTGGTGTACAGAAAAATCAATCTAAACAGTTTAAAATATGAAGCAGGAAAAATGATTTATAACCTAAAAACTTTAGTAGCCACAATACTGCATCAGGGTTCCATAATGTAAATCTCTGCAGATGGAGTTATGCATTTACTGTGTGATACAAACTTTGTGTGGAATGGCAATAGTTGTTCAACAGAATATAGGCCTGAATGTGCAATCCAACAGATAAGCAAATATCCATGCCCTCACATGTTTATATTCACAGTGATACTGCATGTACAATTCCACAACCTTAAACTGAGGAGCTATACAGATGGCCCCTAAGGGGGCGACAGGATACTGCCCCTTTCCTTGCCAGATCGGGGCCATGGCAACCACATATTGTGGCCTTGATATGGCCTTTTTGCACCACAGAAAGGTCACCCTACTTGTGGTGGCAGTGGCTTTTTCCTCTTCTTTGGTGCAGCGCATGTAAACGCTGCACCAAAGATGTGTCTTTTTGCTGCCCGCCATGCTGTAGCTTCGGCGGCATGACAGCAGCATCGGGGCAGAGTTAGGGTGACCAGCGTGCTGTTGCCACACTCCAACTCCACCCCTAGGCCTGCCCTTTTGGCCAGTCTGTACAGGTCCTGAAGGCAGAAGTTCCACATCAAACAAAAATATGCATCTTCATCCATAGGGAAATGTACTTATGCATAAGACGCAAATAAGATTCTGTCCATTAAACTCTTGAACACATGTGAAAGGAATCTGGGAGTCCTAGTAAACCACAAGCTGAACATGAGTCAGCAGTGTGATGCATCAGTTTAAAAAGCCAGTATGACTAAGCTGGATGATAGAATCATAGAAACATAGAGCTGGAAGAGACCACAAGGGCCATCCAGTCCAATCCCCTGCCATGCAGAAACTCAACATCAAAGCACCCCAACAGATGGCCATCCAGCCTCTGTTTAAAAACCTCCAAAGAAGGAGACTCCACTACACTCCAAGGGAGTGTGTTCCACTGTCAAACAGCTCTCACTGTCAGGAAGTTCCTGCTAATGTTGAGGTGGAATCTCATTTCCTGTAGCTTGCATCCATTGTTCCGGGTCCTATTCTCTGGAGCAGAGGAAAACATGCTTGCTTCATTCTCAATATGACATCCCTTCAAATATTTAAAGAGGACTATTATATCCCCTCTTAACCATCTCCAGGTGGAACATCAAGAGGAGTATAATGTCTATATTGGAGGAAAAAATAGTACCACTCTATTCTGCTTTGGCTCACCTGGAATATTGTGTCCAGTTCTGGGCACCACAGTTCATAAAGGATGTTGACAAACTGGAGCATATCCATAGGAGGGCCACCAAAATGGGCAAAGGCCTGGAAACCACCAAGCCTATGAGGAGTGACCTAGGGAGCTGGGTGTGATTCGCCTGGTGAAGAGAGGGTTAAGAGGTGACATGATAGCCATGTTTAAATATTTGAAAGGGTGTCATATTAAAGATGGAGCAAGCTTATTTTCTGTTGCTCCAGAGATAAGGCCACACAGCAATGGACACAAATAAAAGAAAAAAGATTCTACCTAAACATTAGGAAGAACTTGCTGATAGTATGAGCTGTTTGAAAGTGGAATGGGCTGCCTTGGACTGTAGTGGAGTCAGCTTCTTTGGGAGTATTCAAACCATGGCTGGATGGTCATCTGTTGGGAGTGCTTGATTGTGTTTTCCTGGATGGTAAGAGGTTGGACTGGATGGCCCTTGGGGTCTCTTCCAGTTCTGGGATTCTATGGTTCAATGTTATGAAATTTTGAGAATGGGAATTTGTTGCTCCTTGCTTGCCTAGCCAATCTCAGCTCATTCTGAGTTTTGTTCTTGTTGCAGTTATGTGCCTTCAAGTTGTTTCTGACTTATGGTGGCCTTAAGCCAAAACTATCACAGGGTTTTCTAGGACTGAGAGTATGTGCCTCACTAAGATCACCCAGCAGGTTTCCATGGCTGAGCCTGATCAATCCTGATCTCTAGAGCCATAGGCCAATGCTGAAAGCACTATACCACATGGGCTTTCATTGTGGTGATTTGCCCTTCCTTCCAATCTATATACATATTTTTTTTTCAATTCCATCTATCATTTCTATAAATGAAATGAAGGTGCTATTCTATCAACACAAGATTAAGAATGGGGAGGGTGGCCATGAAAGAACTAGAAAAGATTCTAAAATGCAAAGATATACAACTCAACACAAAAGTTAGAATCATAAAAGTCATCGTATTCCCTATTACCATGTATGGATGTGAGAGCTGGACAATTAAGAAAGATGATAAGAACAAAATCAACTCCTTTGAGATGTGGTGCTGGAGAAGAGTGCTTATGATCCTATGGACAGTCAAAAGCACCAACAAATGGATTCTACAGCAAATCAAGCCAGAAACCTCCCTGGAAGCCAAGATGACAGAACTGAGGCTGTCATACTTCGGACACATCATGAGAAGGAAGGATTCATTTGAAATTTCCTGACAGTGAGAGCTTTTTGACAGTGGAACACACTCCCTCGGAGGTTGGTGGAGTTTCCTTCTTTGGAGTTCTTTAAACAGAGGCTGGATGGCCATGAATTCCTGCATGGCAGGTGGTTGGATTGGATGGCCCTTGGGGTCTCTTCCAATGCTATGATTCTATGATTCTATGAAAAGACATTCATGCTGGGAAAGGTGGAGGGAAGTTGGAAGAGAGGAAGGCCACATGCTAGATGGATGGACTCTATTAAGGAGGTCACAGGTATGGAGTTGTAGGAATTAAGCTGAGCAGTGGAGGACAGAGGGCATTGGAGATGTCTCATCCATAGGGTCACCACGAGTCAAGATCAACTCGAGGTCAGTTAACAACAAAATAAAGCACATACTGATTTTCTTCTGGAATTCCTTGGTGTGCTCCATTAACCATCATATGGTGTTTTATGCATGCATATTTTAACTCCCTCTATATAAGTGTTTTATCTGATGCAGAACATCCACATTCAGTTCAAGGTTACAGGAGCTGCACATGCAGTGCAAGTCTAGATGCAGATGCATAATGCACAGAGATGCATTCTGTGCATTGAGCATGTATGTGTATAGGTGTATATCACACACTTGGTGTGCACTGAGTTACACATTTCATTTCTTGGTTCAGTGATGCAACACTGTCATTCAGCACAAGGATTCTGTAGAACTGGTGAAGAATAACACTATGCAACTCTGAGGTAAAAGATTGGCCATGCAATCAAAAACACAGAAAAGAAAAAAGACCACTGAGACATATTTGTATCTTTTAGGGTTGGAACAAATATTCAAAACTATATGAAGAAAAAAGTGAAAACACTGTTTTTGTTGTTTTGTTTTGTTTTGTTTTTTGAGCGCTGAGAAATCCTGATGAGAAGAATTGGGGACTGATGAGAATCTTTATATTCAGAACTTATTCTGCACAAAATTTGCACATGGATGAGTTGCATCGAAAACTGTGGGGGGGGGGGGTTTGCACAGGAACATTTTCTGCACAGATAGCAATATTTCTCTGCAGGAATAATATTTTCTGAGCATAAAATGCTGATTTCTGTGCATGAAATTCTCTTTTCTGTGCAAAAACAACCATGTGCAAATTTTATGAGAAATAAAGACTGAATTGTGTGTAGTCTCTAAAAACCATCACATTTTAACTCCCTTTGTATAAGTGTTTCTATAGAGTGTGGTTTTCAAAGACTTTCCCACAGAGGGAAGAAAATTACTGAAATTACATTGTTTCCTTTGAGAAGAGGATTAGTGATAAATTACATGCCTAGTATCTTTTTATAGATTTCATTGCATTCTTTTGAAACCTAAAGGAAAGGAAGTCAGTGTCTCCATTCAGTAGAATCAGAATGAAGAAGCCCCCACCCTATTCCCACCAGTAATCATTTGAGATAAAGAAATATGATGCAAAACTTCAGCTGAACAACAGATTTGGTTTTATTAAGAGCAGTAGGTTGAAACATTTTTATAAGGACTGGGAATTTTAATTTCTGTAAGACTTTCTGCAGCCCAAAAGATTGTTGTAAATCACTATTTCATTATATTAAGGTATGTGAGACTGATGTTGAAGAAGAGATCCACCTTTTAGGATTGGACTGCTTCAGTTTAACAATTCCATGGCATACGATTTTATCATGTTCTGTGTCATGCTGGCAAATAGAAAAAGAAAATATATCTTAATACCATTTCATCTAATAAACTACCCCATCTTTCTATAAAAAATATCAGAAGAGATCAGTCAAATTTCATTACAAGAATGGGTTTAAAAAAAACCTCTTCGATTTGGCAATGACAACTGGTAATAGTTTGGGAAAGAAGGAGAACTCATTGCCAATTCTTTGCTGCAGATTCACTGGCCAGTATATTATTGGTGGCTTAAATTGGCACAACTCATGGTTTGTGCATTGTGCAATTAACTATCCAAAATATCCTTGTATGATCCAGCTAGGCTATCTCAACCTAATGACAGGTGGGCACATCCCTATGGTTGATCAGTGGCTGGGCCAAGGGGCACCCAACATGCCTTCCAGTTTAAACAGGAAACCTGCAACAAGGGATACTACATGCCAAGAAAGGATAACCACCAACCATCTGACTATCTGTGAAAGTATGATGTCAGAGCTTTATGCTTTACCAGTGTGCAAAGAGGGATTATTGCTTTTCTTTTTTAATTTTGGCTGGAACTCTATAAATTAATCCCAACCAAAGTAAACCCATTGAGTTGCTTATTAATGGTAACTTCATATCTGTAACTTATCTATATATAACTTATATATCTCTATAACATTGTTATTCCAGTTGGGAGTAATAATAGGATTTAGATCTTTATTTTCCAATGTTAATGTTTAAAATGTGTGTACCCTGCCATGTGTTCACCACACCTTGCATCTACCCTGACATTCCTTATATATGAAGCAGGGACACAAAAGAAAACTCCAGTTCAAGCAAAGTCAAGCAACTCAAGCATTGGATGAAACTATCAGAAATCCCTGCTTGGTCATAGCTGAAAGAAATCACATGCAGGAGGATGTCCATCCATGAAGATTCTAGAGCTCTGAAAAGACTCATTCATTCTTCCATTGGGCTTCACAATAGTTCTACCTTCCCAGACCTTCTGAATATCCTAAAAGGCCCCAATAATTCATCCATATTCTGGTATATAAAGCTTGGAAATATTATCATCTTGTTTACAACAGTAGGGAAAGATATTAACAGGGCAGGTTGCCATTGAGCCCACATATTCATCAAATGAACACTCTTGCCTGCATCTACATCTCCTCTTTCTGATGCTTTTTGGTAAACTTTTTTAAAAAAAAAAAATGAAGAAGAGAAGAAGTCATAACAAGAATCACTAAGGAGATTATCGCAGCGCTAATTAAACCAGTTTACCTGAGCCAGCTTAAAATTTAAAATGGATGGCATCCTGATGTTATCACAAAGATTTTGTTGCCAAAATCAGCACCCTGGGTCCATCCCTGCTCCCAGGGCCACTCCGGCTGCCATTTTCTTAAGCTGGAAAATTCCCAGATGCGAAAAAAGCCATGCTGAGCAACCCTGGGAACAGGGATGCACCCAGGTGGTGATTTTGGCAGCTAAACGCTTGTGATAACATCAGGGTGTTGTCCATTTTAAATTTGAAGACAGCTCAAGTAAGCCACTTTAATTATCACTGCGATATTCTCCTAAACATATCCCCTTTATTTCCAAAATCACAAAAGAATTCAATTCATCATGACTATAAGTCCAATTCCAAAACAGAAAAAAATCATATTTCATTTCTGGAAATATGCAGAGATCCCTCAATCAGAATTCTACTGCTATACGTGACTAGAGTGGAACCTTACCAAACTATAAAATAGTACAGTTGACTCTCTGTATCTATGGACTCTGCATCTACAGATTCAATCATCAACAACTTGAAAATATTCCCAAAAAAATTCAAAAGCAAACCTTGGTTTTGCCATTTTAAATAAGAGACAGCATTTTTCTACACCATTGTATATAACGGGACTTGAGCATCCAAGGATTTTGATATCCACAGGGGTAGTTCAGAGGTTTTAGATACAAACCCTATCAGCTATCTAGGGACCATATTGTAGTTTTATGAAATAGAACTGTAGTTCAAGGGAGTTCATTCAAACTCAGTGTAACTTTATCAGTGAAATTTGAACCATATGAAACTACAAAACCCAGGTTCCCATAGGATGAAGGCAAGGCAATTAAAATGGTATCAAATTGCTGTAATTATGTGGAGTGAATGTATGCTAAGAAATCCACCAGAACATCATCATTTCCCTTTTACAGTATTTGCAGAGTTTGAAAGTTACTTGTAAAAATTATTTGACTACACTGGTTATTTATTGCTATAATTATGTTTGTTGAAAAACAGCATTACTTACTTATAAGCATAAGCAACAGAAATAGTTACTTTTTATTTACATTTTTAAAAGCCTCAAAATGTGGCAAAACACTGGCTTGTAATACAAAACACACAAGAGGTGAGGCCATTCCCATTGTAAGCAGGAAAGCAGAAAATGCTATTACAGAAAAGTAGAAAATGCTATCAAAAAGGGAACTTGCAGCTCCTTCTGTTAATGATTTTAATGTAACTTTAGCAATACTTCTGTTATAGTCAGAAGGCATTCATTATGGACATCCAGTGTGATAGTGAGATAGGAGGCAGCAGGTTGCGGGAGTTCAGGACCTGAAGTGACTTTAGTGGGTAAAGTAAGGCATAAGTTGATATCTATCTGTCTTGATACCTCTCCAATAAGAGAGGGAAGAATAAGGGGCTTGTCAGGGACCTGGTCTCAAACTTCTTTTGTTGAGTGAAGGAATAAAAACCTTCTATGTAAAAGGCAAAGAAGTTGTAGAGCCACCACAACTCATTAAAGCAGCCACCCTTCAGGACATCAGGTTGGACACCAGCACTTTTAATTTTTTTTTCTGTTCAGTTTGAGAATATCTAAAGAAGGAGTCCTTCACTTTCATGTCTTCTTTTAATGACTACACTTTCACTGGAAAAGAGAAGTTGAAAGGCAAAGTAGCACAGTAAAGCTATGGAGAAGGGAGAGGTTGCAGGGGAGAAATAAGTCCAAACTCTGGAATCAGCTGTGCTCACTCAAACTGCTTGCAAGGGAAGAGTTAAACAAAGCAGAATAGAGCAGAGCAGAGCAGAGCAAAGCACAGATGATAAAAGAGATACTAAGGGCCTGGACAGACTGCCATAAATAATCCATCTTGAGACCACTTTAACTGTCCTGGCTCAATGCTAGTGAATCATGGGAATTGTAGTTTCTTCTGAGACATTGAGCCTTCTCTGTCAAGAGAGCTCTGGTGCCACAATAAACTACAGTTCCCATGATTCCCTAGCACTGAGCCAAGGCAGTTAAAGTGGTCTCAAGATGGATTATTTCTGGCAGTCTGTTCAGGCCCTAAATGGATTAAGAGGTGAATTAACCAGAACAGTTAGAACTCCAAAACAATAAGAACTTTAAAAGAATAAGAATAAAAGAATAAGAACAATGGTGAGGGGGGAAATAATAAGAGGAATATAAGGCGAAGGAGTTGGAAAGCAAAGAATTAGAGGTGGTGGAGACTGAGGAAAAGCAAGAAGTAAGGAAAGAGTTTGGAGACAAAATAAGTAATGTCTTTGATGTCCACTGGAAAAACTATAATAAAATAATAATATAATAAAATTTATTTATATCCCACCCATTGGTAGTCCAATCCGGGCGGCTTACAATTAAAACATACCATTCACATAAAACATACAATATAAGCAAACCCCCTCCCCCCTTTAAAACAATATTAAATCAAGACAATATAAAAACAACAAATCAAGTTAAAATATTAGACCCTCCAACTCGGTGACTGCAAAAGCCTGGCTCTAAGATCCTCCCATCACTTGATGGGGCTATGTGAGGATCGTCTCTTAGATAGCTATTAATCTGGGGCTGGAAGGACTGATCTAGTATAACTAGTCTGGAAAGGCCTGCCGGAAGAGATCCGTCTTGACAGCCTTTTTAAAGCTGTCTAAAGATGTTAAAAGACGGATCTCGTCCGGCAGGCCATTCCAGAGCCTAGGGGCAATAACAGAGAACGCCCCCCGGGAGGTAGCCACAAGCCTCGATTTCTGAGGCTGTAGCAGATTCCTTCTGGAGGACCGAAGAGCACGGGGAGGATTATACGGGAGCAGGCGGTCCCTGAGATAGCTTGGACCCAAGCCATTTAGGGCTTTAAAGGTGATAACCAACACCTTGTACCTGGCCCGGAAGCTGATAGGCAGCCAGTGCAGGGACCTCAAAACCGGAGTGATGTGATCCCTCCGAGATGTTCCCAAAACAAATCTGGCTGTCATATTCTGTACCAGCTGTAATTTCCGAACCACGAGGGTAGCCCATGTAGAGTGCATTGCAGAAGTTGAGGCGTGAGGTTACCAACGCGTGCACCACAGTTTCGAGATCCCTTACTTCCAGAAACGGGCGCAGCTGGCGTATCAGCCAAAGCTGATAACAGGCGCTCCTGACCATCACATTAACCTGATTCGTCATAAGGAGCGACGAGTCAAGGAGCACCCCCAAGCTGCGAACACAGTCACTGGAGGAGAGCATGACCCCATCCAGGACTGGAGGTTGCAACCCAATTCCTGGTTTCGGGGCCGCTACCGTGAGCACCTCCGTCTTGTCTGGATTCAGCTTCAGTCTGTTTTTCCTCATCCAGCCCATTACCGCCTGAAGACATTCATTGAGAGAAGAGATGCCATTGGAATTCGAGACTGATGAACGAGATATGGAGAAATAGATTTGGGTGTCATCAGCATACTGATAACACCCAGCACCATAACTCCATAAAATCTCACCCAGCGGCTTCATATAGATGTTAAACAGCATCGGGGACAAAATAGCTCCCTGAGGGACCCCACAAGTGAGGTCCCTCTTGCTGGAGCTACAGTCCCCGAGCAGCACCCTCTGGGACCTTCCTGAGAGGAAGGACCGGAACCACTGCAAGGCAGTGCCTCCGATACCTAACCCCCGCAGGCGGTCCAAGAGGATGCCATGATCTATTGTATCAAAAACCGCTGAGAGGTCTAGGAGCACCAACAGGGTCATGCTACCCCTGTCGATGCCCAGACGCAGATCGTCGGTCAAGGCAACCATGGCAGTCTCAACCCCAAAGCCTGTCCTGAAGCCGGTTTGAAATGGGTCTAGATAATCGGTTTCATCCAAGACTGCCTGGAGCTGAAGAGCAACTGCTCTCTCGATCACCTTGCTCAAGAAGGGCAGCAATGACACAGGCCTATAGTTCTTCATGTCCAGGGGGTCCAGGGAAGGTTTTTTCAGAAGCAGCCTAACTGCCGCTTCCTTTAAACATGATGGAACATGTCCTTCCCTGAAGGATGCATTGATGATATCCGTAAGGAATCTCATCAATGCATCCCCCCCGTGGATGGCCAGCCAAGATGGGCAAGGGTCGAGAGTACAAGTCGTCTTCCTCACCTTACCAAGCAGCTTGTCCACGTCCTCGGTACTCACAGATTGCCACTGATCCAGTAAAATTACATCAGCGGAGTCGGTGGACACCTCGCCTATAGACTCTGTCCCAATAGTCGCGTCAAGGTCGGCTTTTATCTGAGAGATTTTGTCTGCAAAGTAGTTGTTAAATGCGTCACAGCAGGCCGTTGTCGGGTTAAGCAAGGGATTTGGCGCAGGGGGCACCTGCGTCATCTCCCTCACCACCTTGAACAGCTCTGCCGGATGTGACTCTGCAGCTGCAATGCGTGCAGAAGAGAAAGCTTTCCTCGCTGCACGCAATGCCTCCCGATAGGAACAAAGAAAGTTCCTATGGCGAGTTCTCTCAGATAAGAGTCGAGTTTTCCGCCACTTGCACTCTAGCCGTTGTCCATACCGCTTCATTCTCCTAAGCTCAGGTGTATACCATGGCCTACAATTAGGAGCGGGATGACAAGGGCGCTTGGGAGCGATCGTGTCGATGGCCCTGGTAAGATCACTATTCCAAGTGTCAACCAGAGCCTCGACAGGGGCACCGGCATTCCCAACCATTAATCCCTCTAAGGCTTTCCAGAATCCAATTGGCTCCATTAGCCTTCGAGGGCAGACCATTCTAATAGGTCCGCCACCCCTGGCGGGGCAGGTACTGGATCTAAGTTCCAACTTGACCAGGAAATGATCCATCCATGACAATGCGGAGGTATGGACTACCTCCGCCCACGGATATTCCTGCTCCGTACTGAAGACCGCATCGAGTGTATGACCTGCACAATGTGTGGGCCCATTGACCAGTTGGGATAGGCCCATGTTTGTCATGGAATCCATGAACTCCCAAGCCGCACCTGTTAAGCTGGTCTCGAGCGGAATGTTGAAGTCTCCCAGAACCAAAAGTCTGGGAGACTCCAGCAAAAGCTCAGAGACCAGCTGCGTCAGCTCGGTCAGGGAGTCTGCTAGAGAATGGGGTGGTCGGTAAACTAGCAAAATCCCCAAGCTATCCCTGGTCTTCAGGCTGAGGTATATGCACTCGATGTGGACTGTGTTCCGGATAGGTATCCTGGTCAAGATCAAGTTGTTCTTATGAACTAGAGCCACACCGCCCCCCCCACCCACCCACTTCCCCTCACCTGCTCACTAACAGAGTACCCAGCTGGGAGGGCCTGTGCCCAGATAGCAGCACTATCCTCTCCCAGCCAGGTCTCTGTAAAACAGGCCAGGTCGGCATCCTCATCCAGGAGTAGATCCTGGACAATGTGTGTCTTATTTTTCACTGACCTGGCATTACAAAGGAGCAGAGTGAGGCTCTGTGGAATGGAAGGTCTGCTCCCCAAACTATTCTGGGAAACAGAGGGGACTGAAAGCGGGATAGCTACTAAACAGCAATCCCGCCTTCTTTTGTAACATTTGTCCACTCTGTTCCCGCCATATCTCCCATTCCCCAATGCTACTTCAATAAACGTCTCTGTATCCCTTCCTGTCACAAAACCACAGATAGCACTTCTCACACAGGCTTGTTTAACTCATGGTCTCATTTGGCCATGTAATGGACCTGGACATATCAAGACCCGACCACTACCAGTCAACTCCGTCAGTCCACAGGAGAGAAGGTAGCTCTCTCTTGAAGGAGATGGAACAGGGCTGGCTCTTGAAAAGCCACCCGAGCCTCCAGAGAGCTTGCTGCGCCACTGCAGCTGATGGCAATTAACAACAAGTCCACGAGAGTCCAAGACTCTCCTGCTGCCCCGGCGCTGTTGGCTCTCTCCTGGAGGAGATGGAACAGGGCCGGCTTTTAAAGAAGCCGCCCGAGCCTTCAGAGAGTTTGCTGCGCCGCCGCAGCTGATGGCAATAGACAAGACCGCAGGACCCCGGGCTGTCCTGCTGCTCCGGCGCTGCTTGACTCTCTACAAAGGGTCAGACCTATGCCTCTGCCGCGCCCTCAGCGGCTTGGTCTTCCTGGCAGGGCTTTTTAGTCCTGCCCTAGTTGTGGGACACGCCCCCGATGCCGCTGGTGCTCCACCTGATGAAAAAGCGCAGCGTGGCACAGTACAGCCAGGGAGAGTGGAGGGTGCAATGGGGCAAGTTTTTGAAGTCCCCACCCACCGGCTCTAGCTCCTCCTGCGGTGCAGCGCAGCCTGGAGAGTGGTGGCTGATGGAACTCACCTCCGCCGGCCGTGCCTCGCCCACTCACACAGGTGGACGGTGGAAGGTGCACTGGGGTGAGATTTTTAAAGTCCCCCGCCGGCTCTGGCTCCTCCCATGGCGCAGTGCAGCCTGGAGAGCGGTGGCTGATGGAGCTCGCCTCCGCCAGCTGTGCCTTGCCCACTCACACAGTTGGAAGGTGGAAGGTGCACTGGGGTGAGATTTTTAAAGTCCCCTGCCAGCTCTGGCTCCTCCTGCAGCGCAGCGCAGCCTGGAGAGCGGTGGCTGATGGAGCTCGCCTCCACCGGCCGTGCCTCAGCCACTCACACAGGTGGAAAACTAATACTTAAGAGTTGCGTAGGGCCAATACAGATGGCCTGAAAGGGGTGGCACACAGCCATCCCTGGGAGCAGTGGATCAGGGCCACAGCAACCGCATGCCACAGCTTGATCGTCCTTTTTGCTGCCCCAAAAAGAGAAGCAAAATGCCACTCCTTTGGGGGGAGGCAAAAGGCCACCCTTTCAGCCATGGTGGTGGCTTTTTTGTGCCATTTTGGAACAGCGTGTGCATACGCTGCACCGAGGGTTTCTTGATGCCGTGCGCCATGCAAATGGGCATGCGGCATCAGGACAGAGTCGGGGTGGAGTCAAGGTAGCTGGCATGTGGCTGCCCACCCCAACTCCACCCTCAGGCCAGCTCTTTAGGCCTTGAGACAAGCATTGATTAAATAGAACTAAAAGAGGAAAAGAGAAAAAAAGGGGAAGAATGAAAGCATCTGCAGGATTTCAAAGTTTTGAAAGAAGAAAGAAAAAAGAGAGAAGGAGGAAAGCAAAGAGCAGCAAAGATAACACAAATTGTATTTTGTATTGTAGAATTATATCAATAGTGATTAAAAATGATGGCTTCAAAAAGTACAACTACAAAATCACAGACACAAACAATGACACAAAGATGTGGGTCAACAGAAGAAATCTTAAGAATTACAGACCACAGAGTGTTTCTGCTGGAAGAGGTAAAAAAGATCAGACAGGAAATGCATGAAAAATCAAAGGAATCTAGACAAGAGATGAGAGAGCAACTCAAAGATACTAGAGCAGAGATAAGACAAGATTTGAAAAAAGAGCTAGAAAACTTTGGTAGAAAAAAATGAGAAAGCTATAAAAGATCTTACTAAAGTACAAAAGGATGTGGAGAATTTAAAAGATAAAACAAAAATCTTAGAGAAAACATCAACTCAAACAATCCAAAAACAGGAAAAATAAAAATACAAGAACTTTTGAATGAACTGAGATATAGACACAGATATATCAAGATTTGGAGCTTACCAGAAATAAGAAATGAGGATCTATATTCCAGAATAATACCGAGCATTGGAGAATATATTAATATTTCAAGAGAGAGAGATAGAAATGGAAATGGATAAAATATTTAGAGTAAACTCAGACAAGAAAAAAGATGATCGAGACCAACAACATGCTGAGAGCATAGAAGACCCAGGAGAACAGAAAGGAGAAACAGGAAAAAAGAAAAATCTCAAAAGAAGAGAAGATAGAGAAGAAGAAAGGATCAATTCAAGAAGGAGACAGACAGAACAGGAAGAGGAAGAGGAGGAGGAAGGAATAGGAGACTAAATAAGGGGGGAGGTTAAAGAGTAGAAGAGAAACAAAAGAGTAAGAGGAATAAAAATGACAATTAAATTTATATCCTGGAACATCAAAGGATTGAACTCTAAATATAAATGAAATATGACATTTCATTATTTGTAAAAGATCAAAGATGACATTATTTGTCAAAGGAGACAAGAAAAAGAGAAAAAGATTCTAAATATTTAAGAAATCCTAAATTAGGCCATAGTTATTTTAACTCATCTAAGAAAAAGAAGAAAAGTGTAGTGATGTACATTAATAGAAAATACACAACAAGGGAGATATTTAAAGAGAAAGATGGTTTGTATCTAGCAATAGAAATACAGTTAAAAGACCTAAAATTATTGGTGACTGGAATTTATGCATCCTAAGGGGGAAAAAGATTTTTTTTCCCCCTCCAAAGAATTGGCATCTACAATAAGGGAATTGGACTACTATAAAATTTTGACTATAGGAGATCTAAATGCAGTAATAGATCCTTTAACAGATAGAAAATCAACAAAAAGAATAGAAAAAATCAAGAGAAATTACCCAAATCTTTCTTTGGACTTGTTGAAGATTGTTCATTATTAGATATTTGGAGATGGAAATATGGTACAGCTGAAGGTTATACATTCTATTCAGATGCGCACCAATCAATGTCCAGAATAGATATGTTTCTCATTTCAAAGACGATGCAACCTATTATTCAAAGTATGGAAATAATGCCTAAATTTATCTCTGACCATAATCCTATTATATTAAACATCAAAGAGAAGAAAACAGGCTTTTCGTGGAGATTACAAGAAAGCCTCCTCAAGGATGAAAGAATTGCCAACTTCGGGAGAGTGTGTCTGCTGCTGAGTGGGTGGGGCTTTGGTAAGTCAATAGGGGGTGGAGCTAGCCAATTAGCTGTATATAACACCTCCCAGAGGCTTTCCAGGCCAGTTCCTGCCAGGAAGGAGAAGGAAAGCAGTTTCTGGGCAGTGATTTTGAGTGGGTGAGTGTTTAAATTCTTTTTAAAAAACACTTGGGTAGAGTGTGTTTGTTGCTGGGTGGATGCGGTTTTGGTGAGTCACATTTCTGAGTCAATAGGGGGAGGAGCTAGCCAATTAGCTCTATACAACTCCTCCCAAAGGCATGCACCGTTGAATTTTTTCACAGGACAAGAAAAAGCAAAAGATAGAAGAGGCAACAAGAGGATCAGCTATTTTAGATCTGATCCTAACCAACAGGGATGACCTGGTAAATAGGGTACAAGTGGTGGGATCCTTAGGTGGGAGTGATTATGTTCTCCTGGAATTTCTTATACAGTGGAAAAGAGAAGCTAGGCATAGTCAAACACTCATTCGAGACACTCTCGTCTAGAATTCTCATTCTCGTCATTCTCATCGTTGCTCCTGATGACGAATCAGGTTAATGCGACGGTCAAGAGCGCCTGTTATCAGCTTCGGCTGATACGCCAGCTGCGCCCTTTTCTGGAAGTAAGGGATCTCGAGACCGTTGTGCACGCACTGGTAACCTCACGCCTTAACTTCTGTAATGCGCTCTACATGGGGCTACCCCTGTACTTGGTTCGGAAGCTTCAGTTAGTCCAAAATATGGCAGCCAGACTTATCTCTGGAACATCTAAGAGGGACCACATTACTCCTGTTTTGAGGTCCCTCCACTGGCTGCCTATCAGCTTCCGGGCCCAGTACAAGGTGTTGGTTATTACCTTTAAAGCCCTAAATGGCTTGGGTCCAAGCTATCTCAGGGAATGCCTCCTTCCATATAATCCTCCCTGCGCTCTCTGGTCCTCTGGGAGGAATTTGCTGCATCCTCAAAAATCTAGGCTTGTGGCGACCTCCCAGAGGGCCTTTTCTATTGTCGCCCCCAAACTCTGGAATGACCTGCCGGACGAGATCCGTCAGCTGACGTCTTTAGACAGCTTCAAAAAAGCTGTCAAGACGGATCTCTTCCAGCAGGCCTTTCCAGATTAATTCTCCTGGCCTTGGGCTCTTTGATCCCTGCGCTCGCCCTGTGGCCCCATCAATTGCTGATGGATGGGGAGCGCAGTTGAGTCTAATCAGGGCATTTTTATATTTTTATATTTTTGCATTTTTATATTTTTATATTTTCATGTTTGTTTTATTTGTGTTGGAATGTTTAGATTCCTGTTTTAATTATTTTGCCATTTAATACTGTTTTAAGGGGGTGGGTTGGGGTATGAATTTTGTTTATGGGGTTTTAACTGATGTAAGCCACTTAGATTGTCTTCCAGCGGCAGAGGGACCAGGTTGCTGGCTCAGAATTCCTTCCCTGCCTTTTTCCACCTGTGGTGGGGCGGAGCAGAGCCTTGAAGAGCTCCCTTCTCACCCCTCAATTCCACCAGCGCGCCAGCGGCAGAGGGACCAGGTTGCTGGCTCAGAATTCCTTCCCTGCCTTTTTCCACCTGTGGTGGGGCGGAGCAGAGCCTTGAAGAGCTCCCTTCTCACCCCTCAATTCCACCAGCGCGCCAGCGGCAGAGGGACCAGGTTGCTGGCTCAGAACTCCTTCCCTGCCTTTTTCCACCTGTGGTGGGGCGGAGCAGAGCCTTGAAGAGCTCCCTTCTCACCCCTCAATTCCACCAGCGCGCCAGCGGCAGAGGGACCAGGCTGCCGGCTCAGAATTCCTTTCCGAGGCGTGGCAGCGGCGGTGCTTGAGCCGCTTGAAGGACTCCCCAGCCCAGCCAGCCCTCGCTAACACCGGCACCAGGCAGCAAGAGGCGGCGGGCCGTGGCCGCGGAGGACTGTTTTGCCATCCACAGTCCTTGAAGCATTATAATAAGAATTTTTGTATTTTTAAATTTGTATATTTTTATTATTGTTATTGATTTTATTATTGTAAATGATTTTGTTTAATATGTTGAGGGATGGGTGGGTGGGTAAAGGAGGGATGGAATTTCAAGTTGATTGTTGTTTGTAATTTTGTAATGTTGTACGCCGCCCCGATTGCTTAGCAGAGGGGCGGGATATAAATAAAAATTATTATTATTATTATTATTATTATTATTATTATTTAGCAGAGCTGATTTCAACAAACTTAGGGAAACACTGGGAGAGATCCCATGGTCAGGAATACGAAAGGAAAAGGGAGTTCAGGATGGATGGAGTTTCTCAAAAGGGAGATACTGAAGGAACAATCTCAGACTGTTCCAATGAGAAGGAAAAATGGGAGGTTGTCTCAAGAAACCGGGTTAGATGACAAAAGAACTTTCAACGGAACTAAGTTTTAAATGGGAGATGTATAAGGAATGGAGGAGAGGTGAAATCACTAAAGAGGATTTCAAACAAATAGCTAGCACATGTAGGGGTAAAGTCAGGAAACCAAAGCACAGAATGAGCTCAGGCTTCCTAGAGTGGTTAAGGACAATAAAAAAGGGCTTTTTGGGGTATGTCTATAGCTAAAGAAAGAAGAAGGAAATGATAGGGCCACTGCACAGAGAAGATGGAGAAATTCTAACAGGGGACAGATAAAAGACAGAACTACTCAACACTTTCTTTGCCTCAGTCTTTTCATAAAAGGAAAAGTGTGTTCAACCTAGGAAAATGGAACAGAGGACACAATAGGGGAAATGCAGCACAGAATAAGTAAAGAGGAAGTGCAAGAATACCTGGTTAACCTAAATGAATTTAAATCTCCAGGGCCTGTTGCTGAGTGGAGGGGCTTTGGTGAGTCGCATTTGTGAGTCAATAGGGGGTGAATTTTTTCATAGGACAAGGAAAAGAACAGTACAGGTAGGAGGAGGGCTTTGACCTTTCTTTTTAGAGGTTCTCCTAATAATAATAATAATATTAATAATAATAATAATAATTTAAAGGCCTTTGAGGTTGGTTTTTGCTCAGAGGAAGAGAGACAGAGACTTGCCTCCAGAATAAGGCAGCATACAGGAATTCTCTGTAGAGTTAGAAACGCAGTTGATTGAGCTCGCTGACAGAGCCGGTTGAAAAGACCAAGAGAACAGGGGCCCTTTACGTGGGTCTTTACCAGGGGACTTTTTCGGGGAGAAGCCCACAGTCCTGTTTCAGTGCTTACTTAAGATTTCTCAATATGGACAATGAGGGAGTTGCTGCAGTCACCTGCAACACTTGTGGGATGTTTGTCTTCTTGCTAAGAGATGTGGGGAACTTCACCTGCACCAAGTGCAAGTTTATAGCCCTCCTGGAAGAGAAAGCACAGCAGCTGGAGGCCCGGGTAGCTACATTTCAGCACATTAGGGAGCAAGAGGTTTTCCTGGACAGAGCAGAATGAACGGTCTTGGACGAGGACCACACAGAGGAAGTTGTTGAGGAGGAGGTCATTTCATTCACACAGGAAGTGGACACCTGGAGGAAATCAAGGATCGTTCTGGGAGCATGCAGCTACAGAATCAATTTGTAGCTCTCTCCCTTATCAAGGATGAAGAGGAAGAGCAGCAGGGATGGTCCTCAGGGACAGTGCAGGAGGCCCTAAGAGTACCACCACAGGGAACAGCCACTGCTAAGCCTCGGAGGAGGTGTGTGGTGGTGCTTGGGGACTCCTTGTTGAGGGGTACAGAAGCAGTGGTTTGTGGGCCAGACAAGATGTCCCAGGAGGCGTGTTGTCTCCCTGGGGCAAAAATCTGTGACGTGACAGCAAGGCTGACAAGACTTGTCAAGCCTATTGACCATTACCCCTTCCTCTTGGTCTATGTGGGAACCAATGATACTGCAAGGCACAGTCTTCAGAATATCAAAAGGGATTATGAGGCTTTGGGTCGGAAGCTGAAAGAGCTGGACGCACAAGTTGTTATCTTATCTCTTCTCCCAGATGAAGGGCATGGTACAGGAAGGGAGAGGAAGATAGCAGACATGAATAACTGGCTCTGTAGATGGTGCCACCAAGAACTATTTGGATTCTTTGCACGGAATGAGCTCTGGCTTGCTAGAGTGGTTAAGGACAATAAAAAAGGGCTTTTGGGGGTTGTTGAAATGTAAAGATGTGTGTCTGTATTTTTCTTTGATGAGAAAAACTGCTTCTTGAGCCTAATTTCACAACAACCAGCCCAGGTGTTACAGAGACAAAACAAAGGCTAGTTAACAAGCTAAAATACTGTGAGAAAGAGTTTTGTTTACAGAAGGGTTTTGAATAACAAGATTGTTTTGAGAATATCAGTCACATGATGGGATATGAACAACAAGGGGTTTGGCTAACACACATCATGGAAAAATCATCCAATTAGCCTAAAAGGCTACACCCAAAGAAGGTGGAGATATGTGGGCTGGGATTGTGTCTTTGGGGAAAGGAGTCAATTCTTTTCCAACTTTCAAACTGAATGTAATAGCTAGAAAACTATTTGGCAGATGCTGTAGCTTCACTAATCTTTCACAATGTAGCAGTTATCATTTTGTTCCTGTTAGCCATTCTGGCTAAAGTGAAATACTATTGGACTTTGTAGTTTTATTTTTGCTAATGCTATTTTTGCAATAAACTAGAAACTTGCTGAAGCTGGCTGCGTGTTGATGATTACAGGGCAAACTGCCTTGTCTTATGGACTATTTCCTGTACATTCATCGTCATTAAAATTCAACAGTCTATAGCTAAAGAAAGAAGAAGGAAATGATAGGGCCACTGTGCAAAGAAGATGGAGAAATTCTAACAGGGGACAGATAAAAGACAGAACTACTCAACACTTTCTTAGCCTCAGTCTTCTCACAAAAGGAAAAGTGTGTTCAACCTGAGGAAAATGGAGCAGAGGACACAATAGAGGAAATGCAGCACAAAATAAGTAAAGAGGAAGTACAGGAATACCTGGTTAACCTAAATGAATTTAAATCTACAGGACCAGATGAGCTACATCCAAGGATATTAAAAGAACTGGCAAATGTAATCTCAGAGCCACTGGCAAGAACTCCTGGAGAACAGGAGAAGTCCCAGCAGACTGGAAGAGGGCTAACATTGTCCCCATCTTCAAAAAGATGGGGGAAAAGGATCCAACAACTATCGCCCAGTTAGTCTGACATCAATATTGGGAAAGATTCTAGAACAGTTCATTAAACAGAGTCTGTGAATATTTAGAAGGGAATGCCATAATCAGAAAAGTCAACATGGGTTTCTCAAAAACAAGTCATGCCAGACTAATCTGACCTCTTATTTTGATAAACTAACCAGCTTGCTAGATGAACGGAATGTGGTAGACCTAGCATATCTTGATTTCAGTAAGGCTTCTGACAAGGTCCCACATGATATTCTTGCAAACAAGATAGTAAAATGTGGGCTAGACAATACAACTGTTAGGTGGATTATTTTAACTGGATGACTGACCGGACCCAAAGGGTGCTCAACAATGGCTCCTCTTCATCCTGGAGAGAAGTGACCAGTGGGGTGCCACAGGGTTCTGTCCTGGGCCCAGTGCTATTCAACATCTTTATCAATGATTTGGATGAAAGAATAGGGGGTATGCTTCTCAAATTTGGAGATGACACCAAATTAGGAAGAATAGCTAATACCCCAGAAGACAAGATGAAAATTCCAAATGACCTTAATAGATTAGAAAGCTGGGCCAAAACTAACAAAATGAATTTCAACACAGAGAAATGTAAGGTAATGGCAAAAAAAAAAAAGTGAAATGCATAGATATAAGATGGGGGACACCTGGCTTAATGAGACTATGTGTGAAAGGGATCTAGGAGTCCTAGTAGATTACAAGTTGAACATGAGTCAACAGTGTGGTACAGTAGGAAAAAGGCCAATGTAATTTTAGGCTGCATTGATAAAAGTATAGAATCTAAATCAAGGTAAGTAATAGTGCCACTGTATTCTGCTTTGGTCAGGTCCCACCTGAAAAACTGTGTCCAGTTCTGGGCACCACAAATCAAAAAGCATGTTGAATCTTGGAAAGAAGCAGTTATCTCTTTAATACCAAAGGAAGGTAAAGATTGTAAAGAAATACAGAATTAAAGATCTATTTCCTTACTGAATACGGATTACAAGATATTCACTTCTAAAATAGCAGAAAGGTTTAAAAAGATCATATCAGCTGTAATTCATGAAGACCAGAATGGATTTATCCCTGGAAGATATATAAGAAGCAATATAAGAATATAGTTTTTTGTGGGTTATTGGGGCTGTGTGGCCAGGTTCTAGAAGAGTTTCTTTCTGATGTTTCACCATCTTCATTTCTCTGAAAATGCCAGCCACAGATTCTGGTGAAGCATCAGAAAGAAACTCTTCTAGAACATGGCCAAAAAACCGTAAAAAAAACTATGGATGCTGGCCATGAAAGCCTTCAACTTCACAATATAAGAACAGTTTTGGACATCCTGAAATATTTTGAAAGCCACAATGAAAAGAAGCTAGGGATGGTTTTCATTGATGCAGAAAAGGCCTTTGTTAAAATAAGTTGAAAATTTATGCAGAAAACTATCAAAAGGATGAACATGGGGGACACCTTTGGAAACTGGATTTATGAAATTTGTAAAGAATAAAAAGCAAGGATAATAATAAATGAGGGAAAATTGATATAATATATATAGAGAAAGGCAACAGACAAGGATGTCCTTTATCTCCACTGTTGTTTATTCTGGTTTTTGAAGTCTTGAATAACACCATAAGAGAGGAACAAGAAATACGTGAAATTAGCATCAAAGGACAAATCTTTGAATTAAAAGCATTTGTGGATAGTGGTCTTTTTAGAATATCTGATAAATAGCATTGAAAAATTGTTTACCACAATTCTACAATTTGCAAAATATGCAAGGTTAACCAAGATAAAACAGCTCTCTTAACCAAAAAATATGTCTAAAAATGAGGAAAAAGAACTTGCAGGAAAATCCGATGTAAACTGGAAAGGAAAATAAGATATTTAAGAGTATTTCTTACCCAAAGAAATGGAGACTTGTTTGAGAACAATTATAATAAGCTTTGAAAGGAAAGGAAAAAAGATTTAGAAAAGTGATCAAAGCTTCATTTATCCTTCTTTGGAAGGGTATTTATAATCAAAATGAGCATCTTACCAAAGTTTACATTTTTGTTTCAAAATCTTCCCATTGTTACTAATGAGAAATACTTCAATATCTAGCAAAAAGAGTTGTCTAAATTTTTATGGCTTGGCAAAAAGGCAAGAATAAAATGGTCTTTGTTGTTTGAACCTAAGGAGAAAGGAGGATGCACACTGCCAGACATTAAGCTATACTACTATGCCAGCAGCCTTACTTGGACTGAAAATTGGATATTATTGAGGGACCCAAAATTGCTAAATTTGGAGGGATATAACATTCAGTTTGGCTGGCATGCATTTGTCTGGTATGACAAGCAAAAACAAAATAAGGATTTTGAACATCACTACATAAGAAGGAGGAAGAGGGTCGCCAAACTGGCCTACAGAAGATGATGGAATACAAACTTGTCTTGGTTGGAGCTGGTGGCATAGGCAAGAGCACACTGATGATACAGCTTATTCAGAATCATTTTGTAGTTAAATATAATCCTACAATAGAGGGAGAGAAGGCAGGCCAGCTCCATCGGGCCTAGCCTGAAAAAGAAGAATGCTGTCCCTCCATCCACCATCATCAAGAGGGAGAGAAGACAGGCCAGCTCCATTGGGCCTAGCCTGAACAAGAAGAAGGGCCCTCCCTTCAGTCCATCTGCTTTGGTCCAGGCTTAAGAGGGAGAGATGATCTGCGGGACTTATTCCCCTTCCCCACCACCATTCCCTTCACCTTTTGTGTCTTGTCTTTTTAGATTGTAAGCCTGAGGGCAGGGAACTGTCTAATTAATCCTTTTGTAAGCTACTCTTAGCCTTCATACTTCATAAGAGATCATTTGGGGGGCATTTCAGAACAATTTGTGACCTCTGGGGGCACAAAACAGCCTCGGGGAGCTGCACATTGCCCAGTAACCACCCATCCTTGGGATCTCCCTCCTCCTAGGAATGTTATATTGACACTTTTTCAGAACTTGGAGTTGCAGGGGTTTGTTGGTTTGTATCTTTTTCTTAATTTTTATTGTTTTAATTGTAAATTGTTTTAATTGTGACGTGATTTAATAACTTTTTAAGGGGGGGAGGGAATTATATTGTTTTAAGCTGTACCTATTTTACTGTTGTACACTGCCTGGATTGGCTTGCCACAGGGCAGTATATAAATAAAATTTATTATTATTATTATTATTATTATTATTACAGAAGAAGAAGAAGAAGAAGAAGAAGAACTTTGATCAGAGTATGGACAAAATTAAAAATGTATAGGGGAATCCCCATGTGGGTATCTTCCCAGGAAGCCTTTTTTAGTAGAAG
This sequence comes from Phrynosoma blainvillii, assembly GCA_026167975.1. Taxonomy (NCBI): domain Eukaryota; kingdom Metazoa; phylum Chordata; class Lepidosauria; order Squamata; family Phrynosomatidae; genus Phrynosoma; species Phrynosoma blainvillii. The sequence goes on from JANUYF010000001.1 coordinate 13,961,045, forward strand.
CAGAATAAATGAAGACCCTTGGATCAAGTATAAGGAGATCCTTACCAAAGAAGAAAACAGTAGCTGCAAGTTAAAATCTAGAGAACAAATGGGTAAGGAAGGACTGAAAATCATTGGTTCTTTTATAAAAAGTTAACAGAACACTTTAAAATGGACAGAAAATTAGAAAATTTTGAGTGGACAAAGAATGACTTAGATAGGATTTTTACAGATGATGGAAAACATCATGTGACTAAATATTAAAAAATATTGAGAGAGAGGGCACTTGAACAAGAAGTAGTCAAAGAATCAATGTTAAAATGGGCTCGGGATCTGGGGGAAATCTAGAGTTAGAAGCTTGGGGAAAAACATAGAAAGATTCAAGCAGATTTACGCTGTGTCAAAATCTAAAAGAAAACTTTTCAAAGATATTTCACTACTGGTACTTATCCCCCACTAGACTCCAACACAAGATGTTGGAAATACCAAGACATTCATGGCACATTCTTCCACATGTGTTGGAAGTGAAAAGTTACTAAAAAAATATTGGAGGAATATCTATAAACAAATTAGAGAAATTCTTCAAGAGGAAATACCATTTATTCCAGAATTATTTTTACTCAATATGACAAGCAAAATTAACAAAGAAAGAGAGAGAAAACATTAAAAAAATAATTCTATATATGGGTTCAGCTGCGAGAATTGTATATGCTAGCTATTGGAAGACTGAGAAGATACTGGAAAATGAGGAGTGCCTGATTAAACTAAAAGAAATAATGGACATGGACATCTTAAGTGTATTATTAAAAAATCAAGAATTGAATCTTATAGAAGAAGATTGGAATTCTATTAAAAATATTGGAATAAAAAATGGCCAAACTTGAAAAGAAAAAAAATGCTGAGAATTGTTGCATAAGGAGTATGGTAAGATTATAGAGAAAAACAAATTTTTTTACAAGTAATTAATAAATAGATGACAAACAAAGTTAAAGTACACAGGTGTGTATGTACTTATGTACCTACATCTAAAACATAAAAGAGAATGGAGAAGAGGAAAATATTACTGGTGTTAAGTAGCATTTTCAGTTTATTTTTAGAGAAAGAGAAATTCTGTATAAACTTGTAAGTAGGAAGTACTTTGCAGTCTATTAGGAAGTTTTTGGTAAACTGATTTATCATTTAAACATCGTGTGTGTGTGTTGTAATTTGTGTATTATGACTCAATGTTGTTGTTTTGGTCTTTTACGTCTGCGTATGTTTATTTATGTTGGCACCTTTTATAATTTTAACAAATAAAAATATTTTTTTTAAAAAAAGAAGACATTCATTACAATCTTACCTCTCCATTTACAACTGTAGACAAAACTGATATATTTGTAAGCTCAAAGACTTTTAAAATCTACTCTATTTTTAATTGTATTTCAGATGGCATGCATGGTCTTGCATGCTGTGATATGTTGCCCATATCATACTTTTAAAAGGCAAAAACCAATATGGTGGATATTACCTGCCCTTTACAACAGTAGAGTTCATCAGTATCACTAGAGATAGCCAGTGAACCCACATATTCATTTTATGAAGAACTGGTTTGCAGTTACATGACCATTTCTTACCTACAGGGTAGATATGTAAGATCTTCCATCTAAAAAGGAAAAGGAAATAAGTCATCACTATAATTGTTATACATTTTTCAAGGAAATAGAAAATGTAACAGAATTCAGCCTAAGTGAATAAACAAGCATGGCATTTCAGAAAATATGTAGACTTGCATGTGCCATTCCTTCTTGAACAAAATTTGTGAGTTCATCTATCTCATGAAATTGAGGAACTTTAAAAGCAAATTTCTTATTTTTCTCATGCATCTTCCACAACCCCTGTGCATATTATGCTGCAATTCCCCATAAATTATCCATGTTCTAGCATTTAGAGTGTGTGTGAATATTACCTGCTATCTTGCAGCAATAGCTAAAACCAGGAATAGAGCAGGATTTATGGAAAGCCTGGTATTCTTTCACTGAACACCTTGGTTTACAGGTACCGTGACATAGCCCTGTTAAAATGAAAGAAAGAAAGAAAGAAAGAAAGCTCTTTAATAAGACAACAGCAGCCAGATAACTAGGCTTTTTTCATTTACCCTGAAAAGACAAGAGAATTACATCGCTCATGAACTGAGGTCCAGATCCAAAAGTCTATTACAGAAAATGAAGAGTCCTCTCTAATGAAGGAAATATGTGAATGAATCCACCCTACAAATTCAATGGCTTTTAAAGGTCACTCAGGCCTTGTCTTGCCCCATTACCTGACCCTCCATTACCGCATCGAGGTGGCTGTGTGCATGGGCATCTCACCAAACTGCCCAGCACATCCACTGCCACCACCACAGATCACTCACTTCTGAGGTCAGAATGTGGCTCCTTTGTGCCACATTCTGACCTCAGAAGTGAGCGATCTGTGGTGGTGACAGTGGATATGCTGATGATTACAGGGCTGAGCACCTCATGCTGATGTCAGAGAGAGTGACTGGTGACAGCAGAAGACCCAGTGGGCATTTCAGTGGGACGCCCATTCAGACAACCTCCCAACATGAAAATTGAAAGCTCTTGATCTTCCCTAAAGAGTTTTAAATCCATGTTAAGTGTGATATACCCTGGATTTGGTGCTGAAAGTGACAAACATTTTCTGAACTGATTGCACCAGAACTAGCATCCAAACAAGATGCCACCTGAAAGCAGGTGAAGAGGACCTGTTGTCATCTTCCAGACCTGCATAACAAAATGTCCTGCCCCTATGCATTTTATCCTGAAATCCCTCAATACACTTTGAATCCCATTTTGGGAGAAAGGTGGGATATAAATGCAATAAATAAAATAAAATAAAATAAAAACATAAAATACATCTTGGAATATGACCTCACTATTTACACCAAGCAAAGCCAGTATCTATGCCTATGTCTAGGCATTCAAAACCTTTTAAAAGACACTCCTTCTAAAAACAAAACAAGTAAAATATGTGGATTGGGATTGAATCTCCCTCCACAGAAGTGCCTTCATAGCCCAATTTCCACTTTTGTTCCTGTGTTCTGGACTGGAACTGGTTGTGATTCTAGGCCTCCCCAGGACTTCATTTTTAAAAAATCTCCACACCTTTCCAGTTTAATTTAATTCAATTCACATGTATTGTTTCAATATATCATCAGCATCAGCATAATCTTTTATTTTATTTATTTATATCCCACCTTTCTCCCAATAGAGGAACTCAAGTCAGCTAACCAAAATTTAAAACAATGCAAGTTAAAAACAATACAAGCATGAAAATGTAGATACAAAGTTTTTTAAAAAAAATAACCCATTTAAGAAAGTTAAAAACTTTATACATTAAATTTGAAAATGTATTAAAAGCTCTATACAACACTCTATACAAACCTTAAAATCTAATCTTAAAATCCAAGCAGCAAAAAATTATTGTGCATTGCCATAGGTTGTTGCAAAAAAGTATAGGCATAATATAAGCATAAGGAATTAATGACCCATTAAAATATTGCATTCAGTATGACATTAAAATCAGATTATGTACTAAAACCTTCTTGAGTTTGATTTCTGTTAATATAGTTAATGTTATTACAGTTAATGCTGTTCCATTTGAGTCTATTGCATATCTGGTACTACGGTCTTTCTGTTCTATCTTCTTGTTTAATTGACAATGGCCGGCCCATGTCTTAGGTCCAAAACACACTGCAGAAATAATCCAGTGTGAGACTGCTCAGTACTAGGGAATCCCAGGAATTGTAGCTTATTGTGGCACAGAACTCTCTGACGGAGAAGGCTAAATGTCACACAAAACTACAGTTCCCAGAATTCCATAGCATTGATCCAGGGCCATTAAACTGGATTATCTCTGCAGTGTGTGTTGGACCTTAAATAAGGCCAGTAGAAAAACTGTGGTTTTTTAAGTATGGTAGGATCTTTATTATAGAGTAGGAATTTAATCTTTTGACTTCCTGGCCAGAAATTTTTAACTTGTAAGGATCTTGAATATAATGGGTTCCTTATTTCAGGTGACAAGGGACCACTGAATAAATAGTGGGGAAGATCCTCAACTCCATTTTTACCACAGTGGCAGAGATGCAATTTATATGGGATTTTAGCAAATATGCCTTCAACTACCGCTGATGGCATTAGTTGAAATCTAGCTAATGTAAATTCCCCCCTTCATTTGGTGATGACAACTGACATACTGCTAGAATAAAAGTTGTATTGATTGTCAATGATGCAGCAAGTGGATTGTAGCTTAGAAAGCATCCCAGTCCTTTTTCTGATGCAGATCAGAAGACCCTAGCAACAACTGGGGACCCCTGACCAATGAATGCTACCCAGATTGTTCTTTGGCTGACTAAAGATGTTTTGCTTGGGAAAGGAGGGTTTGTACCCTTATTCGAGATACTAAAAGCTTGGGTTGAATCTATCCTGTCATTACTTTCCTGGATTGCTGGAAGATGACCTTGTCATTAACAAGTTATCACAGTAGCCTCTGTGTTTTCCTTTTAAATAGAAATGGTAAACAGATTTGTTCTTTTTAAGTCCAAAATGTACAATTCTAAAAATACAAAAAGACCAGCATTTCAGAAAAGAATGAGACAGTTCTCTCAGCCCATTCCTTCAATAAATAATAGCATGTATCTTGCTGCCAATTGGTTTGAGCATTGGACTATGATTCTGGTGACCAGGTTCAAATCCTGGCTCAGACATAAAAACCCACCAGGTGCCCTTGGGCAAGTCACATTCGTTCAGCCTCAGAGGGGGCAATGGCAAACCACCTCTGAAGAAACTTGCCATGAAAACCCTATGATAGGTTCACCTCAGGGGCACCATAAGTTGGAAATAACTTGAAGGCAGCACAACAAAATTACCTTATGCCTACAGACTACACAATGGCACCATTATGCAATGGAGGTGCAGAGTACAGAAGTAGATGTCTGCATTTCACAATTAGTAGTCATAGTGCCCTGGTGAACATTATGCATTGATCACAGTTGTGCATTGATGCAAAGGTGCAGTACTATGTATGCAAATCAAACATGCTGTGCATTTAGTTACACAACTTCACAGTTCACTAATGATACAGCATTCCACAATGTAATGCCTCCTTGAAGCAGCATCTCCACCATAATCTATGAGTATGTCTATGAAAATCCAAGAGATATAAAAAGCTACTATTTCATATATATATATTTCATTGGACTCACAAAACTTCCATTTCCCCAGCTCCTCTGCATCTTACTCTGAAATCCTCCCATAAATAATCTATATTCTTCAGGCTGGTAAAGCATGGGAATATTACCTTTCTTTTTACAACAGTAGATCAAACCAGGAATAAGGCAGGATTTTGTTGTTACTTTAAATTCATTAGCTGAACATGCTCTTTTGCATTTACCCCAACATTTCTTACTATGAGGATGGAAACCTTCTGGAGACATATAAGCAAAAATGAAAGAAAGTTCCTCAAATAAGAAGTCATCACCCATATCACTAAGCATGCCCCATGTATTTTTAAAAAAGAAAGGATGAATTACTTCTCACTTGAACAGAAATCCAGTTTTAAAAGGATAACATTTCTGAAAAGAAGCACTGAATCCTTCCTAATGAATAAAATCTATGACTATCCAGTCTTACGAATTTAAGGCTTTTTAAAAATGATTCATTAATTTCTTCATTCTGTTGAAAAATACATTAAACATTTAACTTTGTGCTTCAACCCTGAAATCTTGCTGCCATCACCATGACATGACCATTACCTCTTCTATTTACAGCTGTCTGTTCCTAAATGGGGGCATTCGCACTTTTAAAAGCTGGCCTACTTTTTAACTGGATTTCAAACTGCCTCCATCTTCTAATGCTGTGTTTCTTGTCAATTAAACCACCAGAATGTCACAATATTTCAAGAGGGGTTACACATATAATGACAGCTATTATGTAATATAATGTACACTTATATTATATTACTTAATATAATATGTAATATCATTTTTCATAATATTACCTGACTTTTTACAACAGATCATTCCAATGACTAGAAATTGTTCAGATTTGACATGAAAGACTAGTTGGCATTTATGTATTTCTTACCTATAGTAATGGTGGGAGTTGAAGGAATTCCAGGAAAATAAGAATATGGTTTGTCTAGAGAGAAATCATTATCATAATATCTATGCATTTTCCCTTTAAACAGAAATGGTGAAAGAATTCAGTTTCTCAATACCAAACATACAGTTATAAAAACTCTGACAGCCCAGCAGGCCCATTTCTTTCAAAAATAAAATCTCAGCTTTTGTCCAAGCAAATCCAAATGCTAACTCAAAGCAGTCATTCATTCTCTCTTTACACTGCAACGCATCTCCCTTCAACATGTGAATCAGAAATTAGTTGCTGTTAACTGCCATCAAGTTGACTTGTCTTATGGTGATCCTATGAATGAGAGACCTCCAAAATCATCAACCACCCCGTTCAGGTCTTGCAGACTCATGGCTGTGGTTTTCTTTGTTGTATCTTTGTTCTATGTGTATCTAGAATGCAGTCTTCCTCTTTTCCTACTATCTTCTACCTTACCAAGCAGTGAGTCTTTTCCAGTGAGTCATGTCTTCACAAGATATGGTTAAAGAACAATCATCTCAGTTTAGTTATCTTGGCTTCTAGGAAGAATTCAGGCTTGATTTGGTCTTGGACCCATTTATTGCTCTTTTTAGCAGCCCATGCTATCTCCATGCTCTTCTCCAGCACCACATTTCAAATGAGTTGATTTTCTTCCTTTCAGCTTTCCTCTCTGCCCACCTTTCACAGCCATGCATAGAAATCCAGACAATGACAGCATGGACAATCCTAATTTTATTATTATTATTTATTTATATATCATTGTAAATGTTGATTTACATGGAGAAGGAAAAGGAGGAGGAGGAGATTTATTTCTTACCCCCTCTCTTCATGGATTGAAGTGGGGAACAACACCAATTAAAACTCAGAGGTCATAGCTATGGTGTTTGGGATGGATGTAGAGCCTCTCATCTGCCGCTGGGTATAGACATGATAGAATTGTGCCTGCTTCTATTTCTCTCCTTCCAAGACCAGGGCAGTGGCAGTTGGGAGGGAGAGAGTGCCTTTCATCTGCTTCTGGGCCTAGGCAAGATGGAGCTGTACCTTCTGCTGTTTCTGGGCTTAGGCATGGTGGAGCTGTGCCTTCGGCTTCTTCTTCTAGTATTCAATTATATATCTTGACATTTCAGGATCTTGTCTAGTTCCTTCAAAGTCCTAACCCTCTTCTGATTTCTTGAATGCAGTTTCCATTCTGATGAATGACTGAGCCAAAGTATGGAAATGCTTGAACTATTTCAGAGTCTTCATTGAAGTCTATTTAATGTTTTTAATGTTCAACTGCAAACCTGTCTTTGCACCTTCTTCCTTGACTTTTTTCAGTAATCGTTCCAGGTCTTTACTATTTGAACGACAACTACCCCCCATAAAACATCTGTGTTGGTCTGACACATAGAACATGGGAACATTACGTCTTCGTTTACAACAGTAGACTAAGCCAAAAACAAAGCAAGTTGTTCTTGAAGCCACATATTAGTCATATAAACATCTTTCTTTGCATTTACCCCAGCACCTTTTAGGAGATTATCCTGCTCATTTTAAAGTGACTTATCCCTGACAGGATAAAGTCATGTTTAGTTTTAAAAGCGGGTATTATATTCAAACACAGCCTAGCAACTGCAAGCTGTATGCAGCCTGGGTCCCAGCCATGCTTATCTGGCTGCTTTTCAAACATGGGAGCTTGCCATTTTTGAAAAGCAGTCGGATAAGTGTGGCTGGGACCTGGGCTGCATACGGGTTGTAGTTGCCCTGCCACATTTGAATGTGATAATACCCGCTATTAAAACTAAACATGACTTTATCCTGCTGGGGATAAATCGCTTTAAAATGAGTAGGATAATCTCCTTAGAATGTGAATGAAAGGACCTTAGGGAATGGTTAACAAGAATAACTCTAAGCATTTTCCATTTACATAGTACAGGCAAGAAAGTATGACAGCTGTCAGGATCACAAGGCAATTTATATGGGATTTTAGCAAATATGCCCTCAACTACCACTGATGGCATTACTTGAAATCTAGCTAATGTAAATTCCCCCCTTAATTTGGTCTCAAAGGCTTCTATTTCCAAGAGGAAGAAGACTTTTGTACTTTTATGTATCTCATTTTTATTTGACAATTATTTAATAATTATCTTTTTTTAAAAAAATAAAGTAAGAAGAGCCCTCCCTCCATCTGCCATGGTCCAGGCCCTTGGAGGGAGAGAAGAGCCACTGGACTTATTCCCCTTCTCCACCACCATTCCCTTCTCTTTTTGTGTCATGTCTTTTTAGATTGTAAGCCTGAGGGCAGGAAAATGTCTAATTAACTCTGAGGGCCTTTCTGGGTGACGAGCAGGTATAAACACTCTAAATGAGGAAGAAGAAGAAAAAGAAGAAGAAGAAGAAACCCCTCTTCAGTGATGAAAATTCTTATGAGTTAAAGTCCTTTTTGTTTATTTTATTGAAGATACTATATCAAGAACCAGTGTTATGTAGTAGTTTGAGTATTAGATAACAACTCTGAATATGAAGGTCTGAATCCCAACTCAGCCATGGAAACCTACTGGATGATCTTGGGCAAGTCACACTCTCTCAGTTTCAGAGGAAGACAAAGGCAAGCTCCCTGTGAACAAATTCTGCTAAGGAAGCCCTGGATTAATAATAATAATAATAATAATAATAATAATAATAATAATACCCTGCCCCTCTGTTAAAAACAATCTGGGTGGCTTACAACGGTTAAAATTGCACCAAAAATACAGAATAAAAGCCCCAAAACCCCACCTTCATCTCAGGTTCATCTCAGGGTCACAATACATCAGAAATAACTTGAAGACACACAATAACAATAACAACAAAAGAGGATTTCTATATCATCTCCCAGCCAACAATGGCTCCAAAGTTATATGGAAGGATGTACCCCAATGCATCACTGAGGGGTCCTGTTGTGGCGGGCAGCATTACAAGGCTGGCACCAGCATCCCTGGGAAGTCTTGTGGGGCTCCACGAGACATCTGGATTCAGGAGATCTCACTAGGTCTACTGAAATCTCACTCCCAGTCTTGCTAAATCTTGAGATCTCATGAGATCTCCCAAAATCTTGCTCCAAGTCTCATGAGACCTCTAGATCTCATGAGATGTGCAGCAGGACCTTCCAGGCCTATATAAGGCCCTGAGCATGTGGCGGCAGCTATTCCAAGCTGGTCCGCCGAGAGAGAAAGACTCTGTTCAGTGTCTGAGGCCATGTGTCCTCCCCTGTCAGTAGTTGGAGCAGTGAGGTAAAGAATGGGGGGGGGAGGTCTTGGAGAGGAGGGTAGCCAAGGATGAAAGGGGAGGGTGGGGTCATGCACATCAGGGGCTCGGGCAGAAGTTTATGGCTGGTGGTCAGGTTGAGGCCCATGGGTGTGTGGGGGGGGGCGTGCAACCACCCTTTTGGCCAGCACCAGAGCACCTTGGGGCCGGGGGGAGCTTCCCTCTGGCCATTATGGAGGGGGTTTTCTTCAGTCGAGTGGGGAAGCTGTGCCACCCTTTGATGGGCCCAGGAGGAACATGGCCAGGAGGTCATTCCACCAGGTGGGAGCAAGGGTCAGGGCCTGCAACCACTACCACCCAAGAAGGCATCGTGAGTCATCCACAGGTTGGGGGGGAGGCTGGACCACCTTGGGCTGGTCCTAGGAGACCTTTCCGCAGGCAGGTGAGGTTGGGGACCTGCAGCCTCCACCATTCTGGGGGGCCACAGGGCCACTCTCGGCCTTGCCTTCATTCCATCCTGGCAGCTTAGTGAGCCATCAATGGAGGTCATGTGGCTGAGGTGCCTTTTCTGCTGTGGGGGGGGGGACTGCAAACAAAGGAATCATGGCCCACTGCTGGGCTTATTCTGGGATGTTTTCATGCCTTGCCGTACCCAGCATGGCACCAGGAGAAACTTTCACCGGGCAGGGGAAAAGTTATGCCATTTCCAGACAGGACTGGGGGATCTTGCTACTGATGGGGCTCTCCTACTGGGGGGACAATGAGGCCTACCCTTCAGCCTGGACTTTGGGGTGGGGCCAGAGCTCTCAGTGGCTCACTCCAAGTCCCCCACAGGGAAATCCAAGGGGGTTGGGGGAATTGGGGGGAAGGAGCAAGTGGGAGAGTGCTTGAGGATGCAGCAGTGGGGGGGGGGGGGAAGGGAGATCAGGTAGAAACAGGATGCAGGAATTGTCCATAAGCCCCAGGGGATTCATAGGCCTAGCAGGTGGGAGGATAACTGGAGTGGGAGGGGTGAATATTTGGGGTGGTCTGCTTCAAGGGGATGGGTCCCAGGCTTTGAGCATGCCCCTTCCCTACACCATCTTTTCATTTAATTGCACTCACTTTGGCATGCTCTCTGCTCTCCTTCAGGCCTTTACCAGATGGTGCTGCCACACTTTAAGCCTTATTCTAATTTGTTAAATTTAGCTCATGGGACAGTGGACATTAAAGTCGGATAAATATATTTTATTCAATCTTGTCCTTCTTACTGGTAGGCAGGCATGGCAGCTTTTATATTTGACAATAAGGGAGTATCTTGGGTGATGGGCCTCATACTATCTAGGAGCATGATTACACAGGTGCCCTCCTTGTTTAGGGCCTGGGGTTTTTTGCTCCTCAGCCATTATGGCAATTGTGTATTATGGGATTTTAAGATGGCAGGCCCATCTACAAACATCATCCATTAAAATCTCATGTTTTCACATATCCAGGAAGAGGATTGGATGCCTGGTCGTAAGAAGAGATCCAATCCACTTTCTGATTCTCTTCCCTTGTAGATCCTTTCCCTTCCTGGGAGGCCCTTAGCATGTTACAACTGGTTGCCATACCATCACTTTGTCTAGTCAGGTATTTGGGCTAACAATTTTGTTTCATTTTTATTACAGATTGTCATGCCGCAGAGCAAAACTAATGCTAAAAGATGTGAGGCATCCTCAGCAGCGGCCACCAGGCAGTCAGTCCCTAAATGACCAGCCACTGCCTCTAGGAAGGTTAGCCAGGATGAGGAGTTTGCGGCCTATGTGGCACAATGGTTCCACTCTATGGGTGCCTGCGTGGCAGTGTGTGAGCAGGTAGCCCAGGCTATATGCATGGCACAGACAGTGCCAAGTGCTTTGAGGGTGGTGAGGACTCCTCCATCACCTTTTGAGGAGTTGGCCATGATGCTGGTGTTATCCGTGACCCCCTCTGGGTGGCCAGAGGAAGCATTACGAGGCCCTTTGGGGTTTGGACCTCCTGTCCAGCAGGCTGCCGAGGGGCCAGTAGGGACTAGTGGTGGGCAACCAACTTTGGCTGATGCCCTCAACCTGATGAAGGAAATGAGAGTCCTGCCATCATAGAGGGATTCCTGTCACATAACTGCCCAGCCCACAGTGGCAGACTTATTCCAGTTTATGCAGACATCTGTAGCGGCAAGCCAGGCCAACAGGCCAGTACCTGGGGGGTCTCAGGGTGTAGGTGGAGAGATGGTGACAAGGACTCCTATATAGGAAGGCCCAAGGCAACATGAGCAAGAAGGGTTGGTGCCTAGGACTGATAGGCAGGCCACAGATACTCGGCAAAGGGATGAAGCCAAAGTGACTCCCAAGAGCACATAATAACAATAACAATAAAAGAAGATTTCTGTATCATCTCCCAGCCAATAAGGGCTCCCAAGCTATATGGAACAGCACTGTTTTGGCAGTCCACTGGAAGCTGAAAAGAGATTAAGCTAGCCCAACTTCCTTGGGTAGGGAGCTCCACAGTTGGGGTGCTGCCACAAAGAGGACCCTGGTACCACACAAACTTAAATTCATGGGGTGTTGGGACATCCAGCAAGGCCTCCTCTAAAGATTTAAAATTTCAGAGAAACTCATATGGTCTGGGTTTTTCAAAGCTGTTCATTTATTTTTGAATGAACATTCTGTTTTTGAGTAAATGAAACATGTCACCTCTGGGCATATTACCTTAGGCCCCAACATCACTACTAACGAACATATCCCCCCTCTGTTGACAATGCTATATGGATTAGCTGGAACATGTCCAGAGAAGGATGACCAAAATAGTGAAAGATCTGGAAACCATGCCCCATGGGAAATGACTTAGGGAACTGGGTTTGCGTAGCCTGGAGAAGAGAAGGTTAGATATGATAGCCCTTTTTAAATATTTTAAAGGATGCCATACTGTAGATCAGGGGTAGGCAACCTTTCCCCTTTAAGGGCCGAGGGACTTCAGCTCCCAGAATCCCAGGAGCTATTGGCCAACATGGGACTATTGGCCAACATGGCTGAGGTTTCTGGGAGCTGAAGTCCCTCAGCCCTTAAAGGGGAAAGGTTGCCTACCCCTGCTGTAGATGGAGCAAGTTGTTTTCTGCTGCTCCAGAGAATAGGACCTGGAGCAGTGGATTCAAACTATAGGAAAAGAGATTCCACTTCAACATTAGTAAGATGATCCTGACAGTAAAAGCTGTTTGGCTGTGGAATACACTGCCTTGGGGAGTGGTGGAGTGCCCTTCTTTGGAGGGTTTCAATTGTAAGCTAGATGGCCATCTGTTGGGGGTACTTTGTGTATTGCTGCATGGCAGGGGGTTGGACTGGATGGTTCTTCGGGTCTCTTCCAACTCTATGATTCTATGATTCTGGAAACTAGAAAAAGTTGATATTGGTTGCCTATATGCAGAAACTCAAAGTGTTTACAAAGCTGCATGCTAATTGTGTTTCGATGAGTTGACATCTTACATGCTTTGATGTATTGCCTATTAATCCAAAAGAATATCATCATTTTTAAAGACCAAAAAAAAAAAAAAATGACAGATTTAACCTGACCCTCTATCTACATCAGTGCACTTCAGCACTGGACCAGAGGCTGTTACTGAAGCCATATAATCATTATACGAATAGACCAGTTTGCATCTATGTGTCCATTCCTTACTTTGAATGTCGACGGAAGTTGAGGACTCCATATGTGAAGATGTCCACTTCGGATCGAACTCACCCTCATGCCCTTTAAATAGAAAAGGTAAAAGTATTCAGTACCTCTGGACAATTAATATAATTCTGAAACCAAACAAAACACGTTTGGCAGATTTGGCATGTCAGAAAATTTCCAGGCTCCCTTTTCACTTCTCTTCTATGAACAAAACAAGTGACTTATCCCAGTGACTGCACAGCAGGGTTGCGGGGCATTCAGACCCTAAGGGGGGGAGGGTGACACCACTGCTCCTTAATCATCTGTATTTTGGCAAAGATGGGCTCTGGCATTCACTTGCATCCTTTAAAATGCTGAAGAGATGGGGTGAGTGGTGTGAAGCTCAGTGGGAAGAGAAAAGAGAGACCACAGTGTTCTTTTAAATTAAAACTTAAAAAAAAGTTTTAAAACATTTTAATTAAAAATTATTATCATTAAATTTTCTTTAAAAACATCACATTTTACTACATTTTCATTTTAATCACATGAAACTATGTTTTTGTAAATCAATTTAGGCTGTGCATATGATATTGTAATTTAAAGATATAATTTTAATTTTGCTGGTTGTTTATATCACAACTATTACCATTACATTTAGTGATTTATGGGAATTATGATTTATGAGTAACATTAGTACAAAAAACATTATTAAAGATTCTCTATGCTGTGGAATGGGAAGAGGTCAAGGGGGGGGGGATTTGACACCATGAGTTAGTGCACTGGGTGAGAACAACCCTAGTAATACTAATGACTTATCCATCTAAATAAATTCTAAAACTTCTTTAAGTTACTCATTGTTACTCTTGTTATGTTTAAAGGTAGTTATATCTTCTCACATCCAGGCACTGAACATATGGACAGGATACCATGGGTCAAAAGCAAGGTATCCTGTCTGCAGATCTGGCCCATTCCCACCCCTGAATTATCAGGGCTGGCATACATGTGGATGGGGATTCACCTGCCCTCCCATCATCACACCATGCAGCAACCTGCACCTCACACATTGCCACCAGTACTGTTCTCTGCTGTAGCCCGTAAGGATAGAATAACTGTGCCCAGCTTCACCCATGTAGCCAGGCACCATTTCTGATGTCACAGGATGTGGCTGGAGCCTGCAAGAACAGCAGCAACAGTGGCAGGTAAAGGTGCACACAACCATCTAGTCTTCTGGCTGTCACAGTGGAGTTTCTGGGAAATTCTGCTATGAACAGCCATTTTCTTTAAAGCAAAAGCAAAGCAGCTTCATTTATATACCGCTTCAAGAGTCGGTTGGGCTGAGGTCAGGCCAGATCTTCCAGATCAGCATCCAGTGTCCCCAATCCTGGACTAGGGCTGTTGGGCTGCATTGTCTAAACCAGGGGTCGGCAAACTACGGTCCGGGGGCCAAACCCGGCCCCTCGAGGCCTTTGAACCGGCCCGTGGCCGGTCCTGCCGCCATTGCCGCTGCCATGTGCATGCTGCCACCGCCTTTGGAATACAAAATGGTGCCCTCACACTCACGCATGCATGCACACGATGCTGGGAGTAGTGCGCATGTGTGTTCAACACGCGCAAGTGCGAGCACGCACCTCCGGTGCCATTTTTCCCCCCTTTGGCCCGCTGACAATCTGGGGAACAGTGGAACCAGGCCCCCCAAAAAAGGTATGCCGACCCCTGGTCTAAACAATGTGTTGCCAGGCCAAGGGGAACACAGGCCTTTTGGCCCATCCATACAGCACCCCAGAGCATTTTATTTTGCAATACCCACCCTCATCAACCCCCCCCCCATGTTCTTCTGCAACAGAAAACATAGAAATTGTACCTCTGTATTTACAACAGTAGAGAAAACTGTTAAAAAGGCATGTTTTTTCTGATCCCATGTATTCATCATCTGAACAGGTGTATTTGCATTGGCATCTCAGTTGCCTAGGTCTGGGGAAATCTTTAACAAAAACAAAATAATTGTGGTCAAATATCCATCTTTCCTTATCTTCCAGTATTCCTTACTGAGAAATAGACCAGAACACCATCTCATTACTGTAACAAATATGAATCATATTTTTCCCTTTTCCAGGCACAACAAAGTTTGGGAAGTAACTTTTTAAAAGTTCTTCACTAGCTAAATGAAGGAAAGAGGAAGAAGAAAAGAATTAGAGAAGTAAGAGACAGAGTAAAAGAAAGTCAACAGAACAAATAAGGAAGACAATTGAAGGAGGTTGAAGAAGGTTCCAGGAAGTAGAGAATGTCCTGAGAATGGAATAGTAAGGGAACAAGGGAAATAAGGAACAGATGGAAAGCTGAAGAAGGAAAGAAAGAGATGAAACAACTGGAAGAGGAAGGTTTCAAAATGCAATGGCTAAATTTTTACCAGCCCAGGGAGAGTGAAGAGGACTTAAAGGAAGCCCAATACAAAAGGGTGAGATTGGAATTTGAAAAATGGTTATGTTCAGATGATAAGCACTTAATTAGTGAAATGTTATTAAGAATTAATTTAGAAGAAGAATAGGTAAAATAATGTTTGGTCCATTGGGCAATCAATTTGGGACATACTATTCAAATGAATCATGGGAAGACAACTGGATTAATGGTTTAAAGAGAATTGTAATTAAATTATGTTTAAATGGTATACGACTCCAGATAAATTGGCTAAAATGCATAAAAGTGTATGGAACACCTGTTGGAAGTGTAAAAAGCACATAGGATCCTTCCACATGTAGTAGAAATGTTAAGAAAGAGATACTGGTTTCAAACTACTCAATGGATACAGAAGCTTCTAGGATATAAGATAACCCTGAGATCTGAGTTATATTTATTAAATATTATAAATCTAGAGGATAAAAAAGAATTAGAATATAGAACTTTGAAATTTTATTTAGTTACAGCAACAAGATTGGTCTTTGTGAGACATTGGAAGACTCATAATTCATGTCCCAGTCATGCTGGATAGCCCAGGATGTGCATTTGCTGGCCTCTTGTAAGAAACCAGTTAAATTATACAGTGTGACATGTTTGTGCCACACTGAGGAGAGGGTTGGGGATGGAGCCAAGTCTTTTTATGGCTGGCATCCCTGTGTTTCTTCCTCTTTTGGTTTTGTTGCCCCACCCTCCCACCTCTCCAACAGTAAGAGTACATGTGGTCGCTTCAGGGCCAGGTAGAAATTTTCTCCCCTTTCCAAGGAGTTTTTGCCTAGTCTTAACTGATTTAGGGGACTTTGAAAATTGGCTCAGGTGGTGGCTTAAATAGGTGGTCACTTTCAGTTTCTTGGGGAGAGATATATCACTGTAGGTGAATACCTAGGGCACCCCTTTGTGGTGAAGGTTAGGCCTCTGAAACTATCCCTTTAGGCCATGCAGCTAAATGGGATAGGGAAAGAAACCTTCCTTGGGGCTGAGCTGAGATACACACCCTAACTCAAGTCCTGTGAGTTGAGTGAGGATGTCTCGGAAGTGTTCCCAATGCAAGCTGGATGGGGAGCAACCCAACTGTGGACCCACGGAGCTCAGGTGTTTTGGCTAGGGGAAGCTGAGGAGGTGGTCTTGGGAATAGACCACCTGCCACAGCTACTCCCATACTAGGTCACTCCAGTTTTGCAGAAATTACCTAACTAGTTAAACCTAAATAAAGTGGCCCTTTTTCTAACCCATTTGCATGTCTGGTCTCATTATTTACAAGTAGGTCAGCAAAATACCAGTATGAATGGAGTGATTAGGATGATAAGAGGAGAAATGTAGGATAATAGGTTACAGTTAGAGATAAATAGGATTTTTTTTATTTTTAAGGGGGAGGACAATTGCAGGTATGTGTTTTTCATGTATGTGTATTTCTATGTTCATGTGTTTATCTGTGTATTGTGTATTACTGTGTAAAATAAAATTTATTTTAAAAAAATGATAGACATATTCCCTCAATATGGACAACTGTAGAAAAAGTTGGTATATGTTGTCTATATGTAGAAACTCAAACTTTTTAAAAACCTATTTGCTAATTGTGTGTCAATGAGCTATTACCATGTATGGATGTGAGAGCTGGACAGTTAAGAAAGATGAGAGGAAGAAAATCAACTCCTTTGAGATGTGGTGCTGGAGGAGAGTGCTGAGGATCCCATGGACAGCCAAAAAGACAAAAAAAAAATGAGTCCTAGAGCAGATCAAGCCAGAAACCTCTCTGGAAGTCAAGATGACCAAATTGAGGCTCTCGTACTTCGGACACATATGAGAAGAGAAGACTCATTAGAAAAGACAATAATGCTGGGAAAGGTGGAGGGAAGTAGGAAGAGAGGAAGGCCACATGCCAGATGGATGGACTGTATTAAGGAGGTCATGGGTATGGGTTTGCAGAATTTAAGCAGAGTAGTGGAGGACAGGGGGTCTTGGAGATGTTTCATCCATAGGGTCACCATGGATCGAGATTGACTTGAGGGCAGTTAACAACAACAGAGCTCAAGTCTTAAATACTTTGACATATTACCAATTAAGTGAAAGGAATATCATTTTTAAAGGCAAAAATAAATATGATACATTTAACCTGACCTTCTACATCAATAAACATCAGCACAGGTCCAGAGACTGTTACTAAAGCCACATATTCACTATATGAACAGACCAATTTGCATCTAATCCTTACATGGAATGTCGATGGAAGTAGGGTACTCTCTGTGTGGATATGTCATCTCTGGGTAGAAGTCATCCCAATGGCTTCTAGGACTCCCTTTAAACAAAAAAGATAAAAGTATTCAGTCCCTCAAGACCAAAAATAAAATTCTGAAACCAAACAAAACACTGGCATTTTGGAAAATGTCCAGGCTCTTTTTTCACTTTTCTTCAATTAACAAAACACCCCAGTGTCATCACTACATGAGTGTGGGGCATTTGGACTTCACCAGGTGACACCCAAAGGGGAGTGACAACACTGCTCCTCAACCATCTCAGTTTTGGCAGAAATGGGCTCTGGCATTTGCCCCCAATCCTTTAAAATACTGAAGAGATGGGGTGAGTGGGGTGAACTCAGTGGGAGGAGAAATGAGAGGCACCAGGTAACAGAAAAATGTCTTTAAAACATTTTTAATTAGAAATTTATTATTTTTTAAATTTCCTTTTAAAAACATCACATTTTACCAAATTTTCATTTTCATCACATGAAACTATGTTTTTATAAATACATTTAAGCTGTAATACGACATAGACAATGAAAAAATAGAAAAAGAAAAAGAATTCCCATACCTGGGATCAAACATTGATAGAAATGGAGACTACAGTCAGGAAATCAGAAGAAGATTAAGAATGGGGAGGGTGGCTATGAAAGAACTAGAAAAGATCCTAAAATGCAAAGACATAGAACTGAGCACAAAAGTTAGAATCATACAAGCCATTGTATTCCCTATTACCATGGGGGGATGCAGACGGGTGGCCCTGGGCTGCCCCAGGAAGCGGAGGATCAAGGCCAAGACTGCAAGACACCTCAACCCCGATCCTCCCTTTTGCCTCCTCAAAAAGGAGCAGCAAAATGCCACTCCTTTCAGAGCCAGCAAAAAGGACAGCCTAAGAGTCGGAGTGCAGCTCTGTAGTGCCCCTTCCAGTGCAGCATGTCAAAAAGGCTGTGCTGGAAGGACGCCCTGACTCCACACACTGTGCATAAAGGTGCATGGCATCAGGACATCTTCAGGGAGGGGTTGAAATGGATGGCATGCGGCTGCCCCCTCCCCATCCCTGCCTCCAGGGCCCATTTGTAGAGGCCCCATGTGTGGATGGGAGGCCTGGAAAGTAAAAAAGGAGATAGGAGGAAAATCAATTCATTTGAGATGTGGTGCTGGAGAAGAGTGCTGAGGATCCCATAGAAAACCAAAAAGACAAACAAGTGGGTCATGGAGCAGATCAAGCTGGAAACATCCCTGGAAGCCAAGATGACCAAACTGAGGCTATTGTACTTCGGATACCTCATGAGGATAAAGGACTCATTGGAAAATAAAATAATGCTGGGGAAAGTGGAGGGAGGTAGGAAGAGAGGAAGGCTACATGCCAGATGGATGGACTCTATTAAGGAGGTCATGGGTATGGGGTTGCAGGAATTAAGCAGAGCAGAGGAGGACGGGGGTCTTGGAGATGTCTCATCCATAGGGTCACAATGAGCTGAGATCAACTCGAGGGCAGTTACGGTAACAACAAATATGATATTGTAATTTGAAGATATAATTTCAATTTTGCTGATTGTTTATATCAGAACTATTAACATTATATTCAATGATTTATGGGAATTACGATTTGTAAGTAATATTAGTACAAAAAACATTAAGGATTCTGATTGGTGTGGAATGGGAGGAGGTCAATGTGGGGTGACACCATGAGTTACTGCACTGGGTGAAAACAACCCTAGTGACACCACTGACTCATCCCTCAAAATAAATTCTAAAGCTTCTTCAAGTTATTCATTGATTTTCTCATTGGGCTTCAAGGCAATGGTATCTTACCACATCCAGGTATCCTGCCTGCATATCTGGCCCATTCCCATCCCTGGCACTTATCAGGGCTGGCATACCTATGGGTTCACCTGTCTTCCCATCACAATGCTGTGAGTGGGCTAGGCCGTAGCCACTGTGATAGTAGTTATGGGCGGAGAGTCCTGAACCTCCCTTGTATGCCCTGACCATATTAAGGTAATACAGTGGTGGCATATTATGATAGGTGGGCTGGAATGTGTTGTCAGATTGTGACTGGCAAACAGAAATGTGTTGCCAATTGCTGATTGGTTAGAAAGAAACTGTATTAAGACCAATTGAGATCAACCTGTATATAAGCCTGTACCTGCTGCATATGTGTTTTCCGGTGACAGCACCCCTGAGCGCTTAAGTTTTTGTTTAGGGTTCTTGGGTTTTATCATAAAAATCAATATCTTGGACCAAATACCATGTGGTCATTGCCTGAAAGTCCAGCTGTGACTGCACCTTATAGGCAAAGGTGACAATGCCATGCACCAACCTGCACCTCACACATTGCCACCATGACTGTTCTCTGTGAAGACCCCTGCCGTGGCCTGTCACCCACATGGCCAGGCACTTATTTTGATGTCACAGTATGTGTCTGGGGCCTGCAAGAAGTAGAGCAGCAACAGTGGCAGGTAAAGGGGCACACAGACACCCAGTTTATGAACAGCCAATTTCTTTAGACTGGGATAAGGGTTGGTTGGGTTGGGGTTGGGCAGAATCTTTCACTGTGCCTGATCCTTATCCAGAGCTGTTGGGCTGCATTGTCTAAACAGTATGGCACCCAAGCCAAGGGGAACACAGGCCTTTTGGCCTGTCCATACAGTGCCCTAGTGCATTTTATTTTGCAATCCCCACCCTCAACAATTCCTCCCATGTTCTTCTGCAACAGAAAGCATAGAAATTGTACCTCTGTCTTTACAACAGTAGGGAAAACCATTAGAAGGGCATGGTTTTTTTGATCCCAAATATTCATTATTCGAACACATATATTTGCATCGGCATCTCAGTCGTCTAGCCCTAGGGAAATCTTTAATAAAAAACAAAATAAATGCGATCAAATATCCATCTTTTCTTATCTTCTAATATTTCTTTCTGAGAAATTCACCAGAACATCATCTCATTATTCTAGCAAATAACAAATATGAAGGATATTTGCCCTTTTCATAGGCACAACAGTGTTTGGGAAGTTACTTTTTAAAAGTTAATCACTAGCATGACAAAGTTTGGAAAGTTATTTTTTAAAAGTCCTTCACTAGATAAATGGAGGGGGGAGGAGGAGGAGGAATGAAAAGAGTAATGAGAAGTAAGAGATAGTGGGAAATAAAGTCAGCATCCCTTTAACTTAGTGATAGAGTGAATGCGGTGAGGCTCAGTGGGAAGAGAAAGGAGATGCCTCCAATTCTTTTTTAAAAATTGCATTTAAAATTTAAAATGAATTTTTTAAAAAAATAACTATAAATTAAAAATGTTATTTTTAAATTTTCTTTAAAAACATCACATTTTACCAAATTTTCATTTTAACCACATGAGACTATGTGTTTGTAAATACATTTAGGCTGTGTATATGATATTGCAATTTATTGACATAATTTTAATTTTGCTGGTTGTTTATATCATAACTGTTACCATTACATTCAGTGATATATTGGAATTACGATTTATGAGCAACATTAATACAAAAAGCATTATTAAGGATTCTGTATTATGTGGAATGGGAGGAGCTCAATGGGGGGGTGACACCATGAGTTACTGCACTGGGTAACATCAACCAGGGTTATGCCATTAACTAAATAAATTCTAAAGTTTCTTCAAGTTACTCATTTATTCTCTCATTGGGCTTCAAGGCAATGGTATCTTACCACATCCAGGTATCCTGCCTGCATATCTGGCCCATTCCCATCCCTGGCACTTATCAGGGCTGGCATACCTATGGGTTCACCTGTCTTCCCATCACCATGCTGTGAGTGGGCTAGGCCGTAGCCACTGTGATAATAGTTATGGGCGGAGAGTCCTGAACCTCCCTTGTATGCCCTGACCATATAAGGTAATACAGTGGTGGCATATTATGATAGGTGGGCTGGAATGTGTTGTCAGATTGTGACTGGCAAACAGAAATGTGTTGCCAATTGCTGATTGGTTAGAAAGAAACTGTATTAAGACCAATTGAGATCAACCTGTATATAAGCCTGTACCTGCTGCATATGTGTTTTCCGGTGACAGCACCCCTGAGCGCTTAAGTTTTTGTTTAGGGTTCTTGGTTTTTATCATAAAAATCAATATCTTGGACCAAATACCATGTGGTCATTGCCTGAAAGTCCAGCTGTGACTGCACCTTATAGGCAAAGGTGACAATGCCATGCATCAACCTGCACCTCACACATTGCCACCATGACTGTTCTCTGTGAGGACCCCTGCCGTGGCCTGTCACCCACATGGCCAGGCACTTATTTTGATGTCACAGTATGTGACTGGGGCCTGCAAGAAGTAGAGCAGCAACAGTCGTAGTTTCTTATCATATCCAGGCACTGAACACATGGACACAATACCATGGGTCAACAGCCCATGGTCCCATTGTGTTCCTATCCCTGGTACTTATCTGGGCTGGCATACCTACAGGCGGATGTTCACCTGTCCTTCTGGCTGGTGGATAAAGCCACCAGCACCTCGCATATTGCCACTACTACTGTTCTCTGTGAAGGCCCTGACATGGCCGGTAATAATTAAATAAGTGTGCCCAGCTTCACCCAAGTGGCCAGGCACCCCTTCTGATGTCAGAGGATGTGGCTGGGGCCTGCAAGGAGAACAGCACCAACATTGGCAGGTAAAGCAGTACACAGCCATCCAGTCTATTGGCTGTCACATTAGAGCTTCTGGGAAATTCCGCTACAAACAGCCAGTTTCTTTAGACTGGGATAAGGGCCAGTTGGGCTGGTGTTGAGCCGGATCTTCCAGATCAGTTTCCGCTATGCCTGATCCTATCCCGGGGCTTTTGGCCTGCATAGTGTAAACAACAGGGCACCTTTCTCTTCTTTCTCTTCTTTCTCTTATTGCTGCAGCATTTTATCTGTCATCCATGGTTTCTTAGCTTTACTTTTGTCTGTTGGAAGTATCTTTATGCATTCTTCTTTTATTATGTCCCTGGCTTCAGCCCAAAGCTCTTCCGGTTCACGATCTATTATACTTAGTAAATCTGTTCCGTATATTATCAATGAATTCTGTGGAAATGTTGCTTAAATTGTATTTTGGTATGATGAATAGTTTTGTTCTCTTCTTGAGTTTTGCTTTTATTTTTGAAATGAGTAGTTCGTGATCTGCGCCACAATCAGCACCTGGTCTAGTCTTGGTCACCAGTATGGAGCTTCACCATCTTTTATTTCCAATTATGTAAAGCATTTTTACATGCTTTCAAATTGCTAGGTTGCCAGAAGCTGGGACTAGTGATGGGAGCTCACTCTGTCATGCAGTGTATGGGCATCAAACAGACAACCTGCCGATCTTGCAATCATCAGAGTCAGCATCTTAACTGCTGAGCTACCATGTCCCATATAATATGTAATTTCATAATGTCTCTTTATGTTACATAATCTCTATATCTATTCCCATTTTAATAGAACAGGTAACAGAATTCAGTTTCTCAGGACCACATTGTTGTGTTGTTGTTAACTGCACTTGAGTCAGCTTCAACTCGTGGCAATCCTGTGGATCAGACATGTCCAAGTCTCCTCAAATAGGACACCAGGACATGTATCTCTAAGTATTTCCCCTTTACTTATATTTTTTATTAATTTTCCAATCATTAAAACCATATATCTACATTGCACATTACACACATAAAATTTTCATTTCTTGACAAGACAACACAAAATCAGCAAAACAAACTGACATTTAAAAAAAAATTCCTTCAGGTTGCATTCACTCTAATCTCTATACTTGCTCTTGATTTTCTCTTCCACAATAAGATTATTGAATCCTCTATACCTATTACAATCATATGTTAATTGTTTTCCTTATTTCCTGTTATTAGCTAACATCCATTGACCCTCTTCATTGACATTTCTTACAGAAAATAACTAAAGGAAAATTATATCTCTTAAAATCTTGTCACCAGTCCTAAAATACTACTATTTATCTTCCTTCCCAACAACAAAAATTCACTTTCAAAAAAACTAATCGACTGCAAAATCAGTTCTAAGCTCTCGAACATTCTTAGTTTCTTTTATGGCTGCAACTGGGAAAATATGGTTTTATTTTAGTACAACCCATAACTTTATGAAATAAATACCTATCAGGTAGATATTTTTTAAAACTTCACAATGCTTCAAGTCACTGGTGAGCAGTACAAGACATCCTTAAGCAGTGAGGAAATACTCAATGTAAACATGAAAGTAACAAAATGCTGTTATGGTTCAGTCTCAAACCAAATCATCCCTCTGTGTTACACATTTTATATAACCTACCACTACTCTCTTTATTGTGAGAAGGATTTCATAATGGAGAACTCATTCTCATGTGAAGTCAAAGGCTTTCATGGTCAGCATCCATGTTTTTTTGTGAGCTTTTTGGGCTATATGGCCATGTTCTAGAAAATTTTATTCTTCTAAAACATGGCCACATAGCCCGAAAAACCTACAAAAAACCTCATTCTTGGTCATTATTTAATGGCTCTGAGAAAAGGAACATATGACACCATCCTGATTTAATGCAAGTTTAATGAATATTAGGCCTTTTCATGCTACACACTTATGGTGATACCATTTAACTGCCATAGCAACATACTGTGGAATCCTAGAGTTCATAGTCTGATATGATACTAGAGTTCTCTGATTGAGAATTCTAAATCTTCTTCCTTGAATGCAAAGCCTTGAATTCCACAGAAGAGAATCAGGACAGTTGAAGTAGAATCATAATGCTATAATTGTGTAGTGTGAAAGGGCTTATTGTTTGCCCATACACATTGTACAAATACCTTGCTTTTCATCTAGTACATAAGCAGAAAAGACAAAAAAGAAAGAAAGAAAGAAAGAAAGACTCTCAGAATCATAAACCTGATTCTTAGTACAAGGACAGAGGGATTCTGAGAAAAGGCTCCTCAAGTAGAAAAGTCATTATGCTCATCTCAAGACATTTCCACTTTATATAGAACAGAAAAAAGAAAAATGATGACACCTTCCAAGATACTGAGAGCAATTTTAAATGAGCTCTGATTCAAGGAGGAAGAGGAGAGGAAGCAATTTGTCTCTTTTTCATTAAGGAAAATTCTTACAAATTCAAGGCATCAGTCATTCATTGTTCTATTCTTTTTGTTGTTGTGTGCCTTCAACTCATTTCCAACTTACGTCAACTGTAAGGTAACTGGCAGAATGGGCTGGAACTGATGGCCCTTGAGGTCTCTTCCAACTCTATGACTCTGTCATTCTATGGGGCAAAACAGACAGCCCTGAAGGAGTGGCATTATGCCACCCCTTTAATTGCTGGTTTGAGGCTGTAGCAACTGCATGCCATGCCCCAAGCCAGCATTTTCCTGGTGCAAAAAGAAACAACAGGAAGCCACTCTGTTTTGCACCAGGAAAAAGCCACCTTTCCACAGCAGCAGCAGTTTTTCTGCACTCCTGCAACATGCAGAATCTAAATGTCACACTGCCAGAGCACCAAACAGCTGCTACCATGTGATTGGTCAGGCAGCTTCACAGTGGCTTCCCAGCATCTTGGGAGCATGCATCATGTGTATGCCACACACCAAGCAGCTGGAAAGCCGGTGTATTCTGCCGGTCTGCTTTTGCCCCTATGTTACCAATGAATTCACCAGAATAACATCATTTTTTTCTGGTAAAAAACAACCATGACAGATATTACCTATCACACTGCAGTAGATTTTAGGAGATTCATAGAATCATTGAATCATGGACTTGGAGAGAGCCCAAGGGCAATCTAGTCTCACCTTCTGCCATGCAGGAATACAGAATCAAAGCACTCCTGACAGATGGGCATCCATTTAAAAACCACCAAAGAAGGAGACTCCACCACACTCTTAGGCAGTATATTCCATGGTTGACTCTCTTTTTTACTCGTCCCTCTGAGTGTACTATGCCACTGGGTATAAACCCTCCCCAGGGTATCACACGGTATAGTCCACACACCCTGAACCCCCCTTGTGATACCTCTGGATCTGTCCTCAACATCACTTCCAGTACTTAAGCATGGCTATCGTGTTCCCTCTTAACCTTCTCTAAACATACCCATCTCCCTAAGCTGCTCCTCATAGGGCATGGATTGGCTTTAAAAGATTGGTTTTGAAGCCAGAAATGCATTATATGAGCTAATTGGCTTGCATCAACACAACAAGTATTTCATACCTAGAGAGTTCATGGAAGGCCTTCGGTCAACTAAAGGGGACTCCATTAAGTAGGCATGATTATGAAAATCTTCATGAATTTCCCCTTGACAAAGAAAAGGAAAAGGTATTCAGTTTCTGTTGCTCAGAAACATAATTCTAAAAATGAACAGAATACTGGCATTTCAGAAAATATCTAGATGTGTGTATGTTCTTTTCTTCAATAAACAAAAAAGATGAGCTCAACCCAGAGGTGGGCAAAGTGTAGCCCAACTGTGGACTGCAAGTGGCCCCAAGGTTGTTTTTGTGGCTCCTGGGTCCCCAGATGCCCCAAAATGGCCTCCAGGGGGTATAGAACATGTTTTCTGCAATTGGAAGAGAAGCCTTGGCTACTTTAGGCCAAGAGAGAACTTTTTCAAAAACCAGAAGTAAATAGGAAGTGACTTTTCTAGGTACACCATCCTCCAATGTCTCCTAGGGGGCTAATGTGCTCCTTAGCTTCCCACAGGTGGCCACCCCAGTCTGACCAGGTGTATTCAAAAGATTTTTTTGAAAGATCTTCTTTCTCCCTTTCTTTGACAAAGGTTGCATCTCTACTGCTGAAATATAATTGTTTGACACCACTTTAACTGCCTCAGTTCAATGCTATGGAATTTGGGATATGTGGGTTCCTCCAAACTACAAATCCCAGGATTCCATAGCATTGATCCACAGCAGTTAAAGTGATATCAAACTGCATTATTTATCCCATGCAGATGTACCCAGTCTGTGATTATAATTCTTCCTGAAATTTTGTGGACTTCTATCATTCTATCTCTGGTATGCCTTGTTGTGCAACTTAAAGTTAACAGGAAGAAGTGTTACCTCTCCTCATTTTACAGCAGTAGACAGAGCGAGGATTATAGCACATTTTCAGTGAACCCACATATTCATCGTACGAGCATCTTGCTTTGCATCTACCCAGACATGTTCCTGCCATTGGGTAGTTGTGGTGCTGGAACCCTGTCATAAAAGAAATATCATCTCCCATGTAAGAAGTGAACATCAGGAACCATCAACATTCTTATTCAGCAACAACAAACAACTACATTTTCCATTAACTAAAAGAGGAGTGGGAATGGCATGACCCATGGCCTGCTGTACAGGAACAGTGCTTTTTATTTTATTTTTTATTTTTAATAAAATAAAGTATGGATGTCACAGGTATGAATTTGCAGGAATTGAGCAGGGCAGTGGAGAAAAGGGAGTCTTGGAGGTATCTCATCTACAGGGTCGCCATGGGTTGAGATTGACTTGAGGATGAGTAACAACAACAAATGGGTTTAATAGAGAGCCAGGAAGAGGCTGTTGAAAAATGGATTATAGAGTGGAGAAGGAAACAAAGACAATCAAAAGTGACCCACCTCCTCACCCTACCCCCTCCATAGCTATGAAAACAAGCAAGTTAGCAACAGAGAAAAATTCACTACCTTGGTCCACATTCACCTTCAGATCTTTTCCCAGTCTCAAAGTGCCAAGCTAATGCAAAAAGTAGGGCTGCCTCTGCATTGCAGAAATAATGCAGTTTCACACAACTTTAACTGCCATGGTTCCATACTATGGGATCCTGGGATTTATAGTTTGTTTTGGAACCAGGGTTCTCTGACAGAAAAGGTGAAATGCCTCACAAAACCAGAAATCCCAGTGCAGCCTAGATCTCTGTAATACAAGCCAGGTTACCATGTCTTCTTTCCAAACGACCAAGCCTTTTATCCATATGAAGAACCCAAATTTCTACATAAATCAATTGAACAAACAAACTAGAACATGAAGGAATAACCAACCAATCCAGGCCTCTTTCATCATAAAAAATACAATTAAAAAGATCTGCATCACAACACATATAGCTTCACACCAACCAGATAATTTTGCCTCTAAAAATCTTACCTAGCTATTTCCCCAATAAATTAATTTTGTCCTAGAAGATAAAAAGATTTTAAAAAACGGGGATATTACCTCCACCTTTCTTTTGACAACAGTAGATAAAGCCAGCAACATCACAAGCTATGTTTAAATCCACATATTCGCCATATGTACATTCTGCCTTGCAGGTGCCATGACATCTCTTTGCTGAAAACTTGTCAATCCCTAAGGATACTTTATGAAAGAAAGAAAAAACAACATCGGTTATTATATTAGTTAGCCCCAACTAAAGGCTAGTTACATGTAAGTGGATTGTGCAAATTGGAGCAGATTTTCACACATTTACATCTATGGTTAATTATCTTCATTTTCTTGTACAAATTCACATCTATTCACATCTAGTCACCCTATTGCTGTCCTAAATACATGGACAGAAGGCCACAGGTGCAATAATGTATCCAATGTCTATACGCATGTCTAGTTTACAGGGGAATAAACCAAAATAATTAAAATCTATTGATATTATACATTTCTCCAGTTTTAGGAGCCATAAATTCCATTTCTATTACAAAAAGAGTATGTATGGAAAGAATAATCACAAACCAATCAACAGATGTGTTTTTCGAGTAATGAGAAAGCCTGATGAGAGGAACCCTGAGCTAACAAGAAGCTTTGCAGTTTGGGACTTAATTTGCAAAAAAAATTACACATTTTTACTTTCCATAGGACAAAAAAATTGGTTCCTGCACAGAAAATGCTGCAGTCATGGCATACCCTGCATAACTTGCTTGTGAGTGACTTGTATCGAAAACAGCATTTTCTGTACAGGGAATAACATTTTTAATGGAAAATAATATGTCTGAATTATTTACTTTCTGGAAAATGCTGCTTCCTGCACAGAGAATGTTACTTTCTATGGAAAAACAATTAATGTTACACAAAATAAATTGGGAATTACAAATAAGCTTCAGAAACAGTGTGGTTTTTGAAGTTTATTTGTAATTCCCAACTTATTTTGTGTAACATTAGTTGTTTTTGCACAGAAAGCAACATTTTCTGTGCAGGAAGCAGCATTTTATTCCCACTGTGCAAAAGCCTTCAAAAACAATGTGGTTTTTGAAGACTCTTTCACAGTGGAGATAAAACTGCTAAATTTGTTCATTGCTTCATTAGAGAAGAAATTATTGGTAATTACATCTCAAAAATATAGAGGGGGAAACCAACCTGTATGTCAATTTTCATTGTGAAAACAATGCCCAAGTATGTCCATCCCTGCAAATCAAGGGGTTTCATTCTCTGATTTGGCTTCCCAGTAGTTAAAACTTGTTGCACTTTGTGCATCTGACCCAAAAATCCTTCAGTCAATCATCTGTTTTCTGGCACACTGAAATAATCTTAATATTGCATCTGCATTTCCAACAGCAGACAAGTCAAGGAGGAGAGCAGAGTTATTTAGATCTAGCCCCATGTAGAGTCCATTGCAGAAATCAAAACAAGAAGTTACCAGCACATGTACCACAGTTTTGAGGTCCCTGATCTCCAGGAAAGGGCACAGTTGCCGTATTAGCCAAAGCTGATAACAGGCACTCCTGACCAAAAATCCATTTTGACACTACTTTAACTGCCATGGCTCAGTGGTATGGAATTCTGGGAAATGTCATTTTCTAAGACATCTGCCCTTCTCTTAATATTGCCAGAACAAATCACAAATCTCAGAATTCCATAGCATTGAGCCATGGCAGTAAAAGTCATGTCAAACTGAATTATTTCTGTGGTGCAGATGCAGCCTTATAATAAGTTTAAATGATGCAGTCTTCTCTGACCCCTTTGCCAATTGGGAACCATTCTATTTCTTTGTTCTGAAAGTAACCTCTTGTCCTGAGTACAGATTCCTCATCAGGACTATCAGATGTGGTGGTATTCCCATGTCTTTAATGACATTTGATAGCCTTTCATGGTCTATGCCAGGGGTCGGCAACCTTTTTGGGGGTGGGGCCAGTCCCCCTGTCCCCCCGATGCCCCCCGGGCTGCAGTGATGTGTGCGTGAGCATGCGCGCACTCCCACTGCTGTGGTGAGCTCCCAGGAGGGCGCCTTCAACCACGGCAGGCCTCGGAGAGGTCCAGCGCAGCCGTGGGGGTCCTCCAGGGCACCATTTAGTGTTCCAATTTTGTGTTCGCAAGGCAGGACAGGAAAGGTCACGCAAGACTCCGGGCGCCATTTTTGAACACAAAATTGTGCCCCAGAGGACCCCTGTGGCCACAAAAGGTGGCGGCGGCAGCGGCGGCAGTGGCAGGACCGGGCAGGGGCCGGTCGGCAGGCCTCGGCGGGCCGGCGCGCGGCACGCGCGCCATAGGTTGCCAACCCCTGGTCTATGCAGTCTAAGGCTTTGCTATAGTCTATAAAGCACATGCTGATTTTCTTCTGGAATTCCCTGGTGAGCTCCATTAGCCATCGTATATTTGCAATGTGACCTTAGTGCCTCTTCCTTTCCTGAACCCTGCTTGGACCTCTGGGATCTCTCTTTCCATGTATGGTTGGAGTCTATGTTGCAGAATTTTAAGCATGATTTGGCTTGCATGGAAGATCAGTGCTATGGTCCTATAGTTGCTGCAGTCTCTTGCGTCTCTCTTTTTATGGATGAGAATGTATATTGATTGCTTCCAATCTGTTGACCATCATTTTGTTTTCCATATCTGTTGACATATTATAAGAAAAGCAGGCTTGGACACAGAAGAAGGAGGAGTGAAAATAGGAGAAAGAAATATCAACAAACTAAGATATGCAGATGACACCATAGAACTAGCAGAAAACCTCACAGACCTGGAACACATACTAAGGAAGATCAAAGAAGAAAGTGAAAAGGCTGGCTTAATATTAAACATAAAGAAAACAAAAATAATGACCACCGAGGACCTTCACAAGTTCAACCTAGACAATGAAGAAATAGAAATAGTAAAAGAATTCTCATACCTGGGATCAAACATTGATAGAAATGGGGACTGCAGTCAGGAAATGAGAAGAAGACTAAGAATGGGGAGGGTGGCTATGAAAGAGATTGTAAAATGCAAAGACATGCAACTCAAAACAAAAGTTAGAACCATACAAGCCATTGTATTCCCTATTACCATGTATGGATGTGAGAGCTGGACAGTTAAGAAATATGATAGGAAGAAAATCAATGCATTTGAGAGAATGTGGTGCTGGAGAAGAGTGTTGAGGATCCCATGGACAGCCAAAAGGACAAACAAGTGGGTCCTACAGAAGATCAAACCAGAAACCTCTCTGGAAGCTGAGATGACCAAACTGAGACTGTCATACTTTGGACATATCATGAGAAGAAGGGACTTTGTAAAAAAAACATAATGCTGGGAAAGGTGGAGGAAAGTAGAGAGGAAGGCCACATGCTAGATGGGTATTAAGGGGTTGCAGGAATTAAGCAGAGCAGTAGGGGACAGGGGGTCTTGGAAATGTCTCATCCATAGGGTCGTCCTAATTCAAGATTGACTCAAGGGCAGTTAACAACAACAAAAAGATGCAGCCTTATATCTTTAGCCATTTGAACATTTTGTTATTGTTGATCCTTTGTGAAACTGAAATAAATCCAATAGCTTTATAAAGACAATCATCCATGTGCTTGCTGGGCTTCACAGAATGTGGATCTCCTCCTGCTCCTATGCATCTTACCCTGAAACCATCCTGTAAGTCAGGATGGACAGCTGTGTAAGGCTGGAGGCCACATCAATGGTCACTTTAGATGCATAGTATGCATCTCCTTCTCAATCTGAGACATTCAGAACAGGTTATTTGACCCCTCCCTGAACAAATAACACTGCTGGAGATGTGCTGGTTTATGACCGTAAAAAAGATTTATTCATATTCACTGCTGGAGATGACTAGAAAGAAGCTTAAGAGCAATTGGGGCATTCCATGCAAAATCTGCACATGGTTTATTTGTACTGAACACAGCATATTCTACTGAAGAAACAGTTTTTCCTGTACAGGAAATAATATTTCCTTATTATTTTCTGTGTAAAAAAAAAATTATGTATTCTTACCTAGAGTGTTGATGGGTGGCGAGATTTGATTAGGAAAAAATGGATCTGGCTTTTGAATTACACTGCCTTCATAATGAGCCCCTGGGAGATGAGAAGAAATTTTGCAAATATTTGAAATATTCAAACATTAGTCAGAAAACATGTTTCTTGAGCATCAAAAAATCCTGACAAAGAGAAATTTGACTAATGAAAATTTTCACAGTTCAGGACTTCTTCTAGCCAAAATTTGCACATAAGTTTTTGTGCAGAAAACAGCAATTTCTATTCAAAAATATCAGTCAATCAATCAATCAATCTTTTATTGATTAGCCCTTAGGCCATTTCACTATAACTCAAAAGAGAGTAGAGCAAACTAAAAATTCAGTAAAAATTTACAAGAAAGTTAAAAATATAGAAAAATATATATGAATGTAAATAAAATACCATATAAATACAGTACAGTATAAACATAATATTCCCCCCCCCCAAAAGATAACATCAAACATCAGAGTTCTTCATTGCCCCTACAGTTTATAGCAATCATCCCCACATATCTAGATCTCAACTGTATTGTTTATATAAAAACTGAGCTGTGCTGTTAAGTTATTTTTGAACCTTGACCACTCATAAAGTATGTAATTCTAACATGAGTATCCCAAAACAATGTTCGTTTAATGTTGGTACCAAGATATTCATCTCTTTCCTGGTGGTACAGATTACATTTGAATAGAATGTGGGCTAAATCCTCAATTTCATATTCTCCACAAATACAAGTTCACTCATTATATGGAATACCAATGAATCTTTCATATCTTACCATAGTGACAAGCTGATCAAATCTAGCTTGGGTAAATCTCTCCCTTAGATGTTTATGCATTTGTATTTTTAGATAATTTACTTTTTGAAAGGTGTGTTTATATCCGCTCAGACATTTTAAGTTGCCTACCTTACTTAAGGTGGCTATATCTTTTTGGGCCTCAATAGCCAGGATTTTCTGTCTCGCACCCTTTTTTGCTTGATCATTAACTGAGCATGATTTAGGGAGACCATAACTCTTTGTAAAGTTTATTATTTACATAGTCCAAGAGGACTGAAAATGGGATTGTAACTGTTCTAAGAGACATAATTTTGGTAGTCTATCTGGCTCCATTTCGTTGATTTTACACCAATAATTGAAACTTTGATTTTTGCTTGTGTGTGGATTGAATAAATTTCTAATTCAGCTCTAACAGCAGCTGCTGATGGTTCAAAAATATCATTTTCTGTGCAGAAAATGCTATTATCTGTACAGAAAAAAATGCTATTTCTTGGGAAGAAAATGTTCTTTTCTATGTCCTCCCAAAAAAAAAACCTGCATGTAAATTTTGCACAGGATAAAACTGAAGCTGTGATTCCCCCTCCCACCTTCCTCAATGGGAAGAAAACTCTAAAACTCTAAAATTACTTGTTCCTTCTCAAAGGTTTTTTTTAAAAAAATCTGAAATTCTCAAACTGCTGGAATGAAGATGGTGCCATGTAGCAGCATCCTTTGGTGACTCAATGGAGAGGAACTGTACCGGAAATGATGACCACTGACTGGGAACAAAACAAAACCACTGTGAATTGCATTCCTGGTAAAGGAGGCTCAGAAGAGTTTCATTTGTCCCTAACCTCCCATTCCTGGCATCAAGGTGACAAGACCTATTGCCACTTAGATAAAGGTGGAACAGAGGAGGAAGTTTATTGACTCTCCCAGGTTCAAGCCAAAAAAGGAGAGGGGTTAACCATGGATTCAACTTTCTTAACTTCCCTAGTTAATAACCTGAAAAATAAGAAAACTTACTGACAGTATGTGAAAGAGATCTTCATTGTATCTGCATTGCATCTCAGGAAGTAGACTTAAATCTAAGAAAGCTCATGCTGCCAATTTCTTTCTTTCAGTTGGTCTCAAAGGTGCTACATGATCTCTTCACATACTGATTTTACAGACCAATACAGCTATCTCTTTGAATTACTAACTGACATTTCATTTCCAGCATTGACACTCCTACAATTGAAATAGTGTGTAAGTCAACTCCAAAATTAAACAGATTTAAAAGTGGAAAGCACACATTCAATTTTTTATTATTATTTTATAACACTTATTTAAGTCTGAGCAGATGGGCTGGCACAGGAATGGGTTGGTGTTTATAGGCTTGCCCATCCCCACCCCACAGATCCAGTACCACTCCCATCCCTTGCCTCCACTGTGGATTCTGCATGTGAGTAGACACATTCACACACCCGTCACCATGACTGATGCAGAGAGATGGGTACAATCACATCAGATGCAGTGACAGGAGTCTACTTGTGGGCAATACTGACCACTTACAGAGTCAGTACAGACCCTTATGGAGGTAAGGGTCACACAAGGCCATCAGGACAGGCAGAGTTTTCTGTGGAGTTTCTTGTTAACTCCGCAGAAAATTACTGGTCAATCTGACCAACCTTAAGGCCCTTCTGCCCTGGGATAATATCAGGTCCACCAGATCTGCATCTGATCAGGCAGAATTGGGCCTGAACCTGCCCCTGGGTTTTTGTCCTGTATCATCCAAAGAGGAGGCTGGGGGGAACTGGGGCCTTTTGGCCTGTGTGGCCAATCCCTTAGTTGTACTAAGAAAGAAGAATACAGTAGATACAGATTTAAATTATATAAGCAAATAAATCAAGGAACATGGCATTATTATTTGGATCCATACATTAATTATATGAAAAGCTTGAATCTATGTAGAGCATTTTACCTAGAGTGTTAGTGGATGGTGACGGTCGATTAGGAAAAACTGCATCTGGCATTTGAATTATGTTGCCACCATGATGCGTCCCTTGCACTTTCCCTTTAAACAGAAAAAGGTAAAAGAATAATAATCTCTAAAATGCATATATGGAAAGAAATGATGCAAATATTGGAAATACTCCAACAGTGGTCAGAAACCATGTTGACAGTTCAGGACTTTTCCATGAAATTCACACACAATAGGGAACAAAACAGCAATTTCTATGCAAAAATTAATATTTCTATGCAAACTTAGGCTTCCCTTTGAAGAAAATGTTGTTTCCTGCACAGAAAAATGCTAATTTCATTACCAGAAAAAAAAAACATATGCACATTTGGCACAGAATAAATTTCAAATAGTGATTAGTCTTGAAAACTTATAGTTTTGAAGATGTTTTCCAGGAGAAAGGAAACTTCTAAAAATACTTTTCATTCTTTGGAGAATGAAATTCTCAAAAAAAAATTAACAAAACATCTAACATTCTCAAAGAATTTCTCATAGAATTTTATTACATCTCTAATGAAGACCAAATGTACAACTTTGCTTAGTTTCGGACAAAAATGGAATAAGGCATCCATCCATTCCCTCACTGGCTTCTCAAGACCTGGATCCCCAATATGAAGGGGTTAGATGGGAAAAAAATGAATACTTTTTATTTTTAAGCAGGAAGGATAATTGGCATGAGGGGAGTTATTGTAATGTGTTTTTCAGGTGTGTGTGTTTTTATGTTCATGTGTTTATCTGTGTGTTGTGTATTATTGTGTTTTTGTTGTTTTTGAAAAATGAATAAAAATTATTTTAATAAAAAAAATAATGGACATATTCCCTTTCTATTGACAACTGTAGAAAACGTTGATATCTGTTGCCTGTATACAGAAACTGAAAGTGTTTTAAAAGCTACTGGCTAATTGTGTTTCAATGAGCAGACATCTCACATGTTTTGACATGTTGCCAATTAATCCAAAAGACTATCATCATTTTTAAAGGCAAAAATAAATATGACAGATTTAACCTGACCGTCTACATCAGTGAACTTCAGCACTGGAGCCATATAATCATTACATGAACTGACCAGTTTGCATCTACATGTTCATTCCTTACTTTGAATGTTGATGGAAGTTGAGGGCTTCTTATGTGAATATGTTGGCTTCGGGTAGAAGTGCTTCCCAAGGTGACGAGGTGTCCCTTCAAATACAAACGGTAAAAGTATTCAGTCCCTCAAGACTATAAATATAATTCTGAAACTAAACAAAATATTGGCATTTTGGAAAATATCCAGGCTCTTTTTCCATTTTTCTTCAATGAACAAAACATGTGACTTATCCCAGTGTCATCACATGAGTGGTATGGGGTGTTCAGAATGCACGAGGTGACACTCTGAGGTGGGGGGGGGTGACAACACTGCTCAGTTTGGGCAGAACATCTCAGTTTGGGCAGAAATAGACTGTGGCATTCACCTGCATCCCTTTAAACTGCTGGAGATGGGATGAGTGGGGTGAGGCTCAGTGGGAAGAGAAAGGAGAGGCTCCAGTGTTTTTTTAATTTAAATTGAAAACAAAAAAATAGTCTTAAAACATTTTTAATTAGAAATTTATTATTTACAAATATCCTTTTAAAAACATCACAAGCTTTAAAGCATTTAAAAGCATCACATGGGCAGGATACCATGGCTCAAGAGCATGGTACTCTAGCCACAGATCTGGCCCATTCTCATCCATGGCACTTATCTGGTCTGGCATACCTATGGGTGGGTGTTCACCTGCCCCCTCCCTTCACCATGCCATGCAGCAATCTGTACCTCGCACATTACCACCACTACTGTTCTCTGTAAAGGCCCCTGCTGTGGCCCATAAGGATAGAATAAGTATGTCCAGCTTCACCAACTTGGCCAGGCACCCATTTTGATGTCACAGGATGAGGCTGTGGCCTACAAAGAGTAGAGCAGCAGCAATGGCAGGTAAAGGAGTACACAGTCATCTAGTCTACTGTCACAATGGAGTTTCTGGGAAATTCCACTATGAACAACCAGTTTCTTTAGACTGGGATAAGGGTCGGTTGGGTTGGGGTCAGGCCAGATCTTCCAGATCAGCATTCAGCATTCCTAATCCAGACCCGGGTCTGTTGGGCTGCATCATTTAAACAGTATGGCATCAGGCCAGGGGGAACACATGCCTTTTGGCCTGTCCATACAGCACTCTAGTGCATTTTATTTTGCAATTCCCACCCTCAACAATTTCTCCCATGTTCTTCTGCAACAGAATGCATAGAAATTGTACCTTTGTATTTACAACAGTAGAGAAAACCATTAGAAGGGCATGGCATTTGTGAACCCAAATATTCATTTTTGGAACAGATATATTTGCATCGGCATCTCAGACTTTTAGCTCTGGGGGAACCTTTAACAAAAAACAAAATAATTCTGGTCATCCATCTTTTCTTATCTTGCAGTATTTCTTAATGAGAAATCAATCAGAACATTATCTCATTATTCTGTCAAATAACAAACATGAAGCATATATCCCTCCTTTCCCAGAAAAACAAAGTTTGGGATGTTACAGTTTAAAAATCCTTCACTAACTAAATGGAGGAAGGAGGAGGAAGGAAAAGAGTAATGAGAAGTAAGAGATAGGAGGAAAAGAAAGTCAACATCCCTTTAAAATGCTGAAGAGATGGGGTGAGTGGTGTAAGGCTCAGTGGGAAGAGAAAGGAGATGTCTGAGGTTATTTTAAAAAATATAACATTTAAAATTTAACATGAAAAAAGAATTTTAAAAAAATTAAAATTCCCATCCCTGGCACTTATCTGAGCTAGCATACCTTCACGTGGATGTTCACCTGTCCTCCTGGCTGGTGGATACAGCCACCAGCACCTCGCATATTGCCACTACTACTGTTCTCTGTGAAGGCCCTGACATGGCCAGTAATAATAAAATAAGTGTGCCCAGCTTCACCCAAGTGGCCAGGCACCCCTTCTGATGTCAGAGGATCTGGCTGGGGCCTGAAAGGAGAACAGCACCAACATTGACAGGTAAAGCAGTACACAGCCATCCTGTCTATTGGCTGTCACATTAGAGTTTCTGGGAAATTCCACTGCAAACAGCCAGTTTCTTTAGACTGGGATAAGGGCCAGTTGGATTGGGGTCAGGCTGGATCTTCCAGATCAGTGTCCACTGTGCCCAGTTCTGGCCCAGAGCTGCCGGCTTGCATCATCTATACAATATGGCACCAGGCCAGGAGGAACACAGGTCTTTTGACCCATACTTACAGTGCCCCAGTGCATTTTATAATCCCCACCCTCATCAATTCCCCCCATGTTCATCTGCAACATAAAGCACAGAAATTCACCTATGAGAAAATCATTAGCAGGACATAATCATACTGATCCCATATTTTCAGCACAACAAACAAATATTTTTGCTTTAGTTTTTGTTATGTAGGAGATTTATTTCCTGCCTTTCTCCTAAAATGGGCTTCCTTTCCTTATCTACTATTATTTCTTGCTGAGTAATCCATCAGAACATCATCTCATTATTCTAGCAAATAAGAAATATGAAGGATATTTGACCTTTTCATAAGCACAATAGTGTTTGGGAAGTTACTTTTTAAAAGTTCATCACTAGCATACGAATTCCAAAATCCCTAAAGCTGCTGTTATAATTATCAAAATAAAGTTTTAATTGCCTCAAAGTCAAAAGGAACTGAATCATTACTTTTTGCTTAATAGTTTTAAAAAACATTTTAAAAAGATACCGGTCTACAATGCAAAACATGTCATCTATATTGAAAATGTGACAGTAACAAACTGCTATTGTAGTTCCATCTAAAAAGGAATTATGCCCCTTTATGTTACAATTGTAATGTAACCTAATAATACCTCAGTTATTGTGAAAGAGAGTTCATTACACATTTCTCATTAATAGTGACTACTTAATGACTCTGAGCAGGAGGCTACATGAGAATGATTACAGCTTATCATATAATGAACATTGTTTATTTGCATTGCATGTACCCCAGCATTTCTTACCTAAAGTTTCAAAAAGAGTTGAATCTGAGTGAGGAAAATGGGAATGTGGATTGGCAAGGAAGAAGTCATCATCAGGTCTATAATTATACCCTTTAAACAGAAGCATCAAAAGAGTCAATCTCCCAACACCTTGAAACACAAAACAGACCACCATCTTTGCCCATTTCATTAATGAACAAACTCTATCCA
Organism: Phrynosoma blainvillii; assembly: GCA_026167975.1. Taxonomy (NCBI): domain Eukaryota; kingdom Metazoa; phylum Chordata; class Lepidosauria; order Squamata; family Phrynosomatidae; genus Phrynosoma; species Phrynosoma blainvillii. The sequence goes on from JANUYF010000001.1 coordinate 13,999,830, forward strand.
TTGCATTTTCTTAAAACTTTGCCTCTCATCTGCACCAGTATTTCTTACCTGGCGCAATGAAGGGATATGAAAGTATTTTGAGAAAATGAGCTTCTGGCACCAGAAATAAAAAGCACGCAACTCCAAACATCCACTCCTAAATATTAAATATCAAATACATGGAACAAAGGCCTTATCTGCAGTGGCCAAAAGGTCAATTTTCCCCCTATTCTGGTGGTGTCCTGTTCAGATGATGAAACCCCGGTTCTGGTGGAAACATCCAGATAGTTTCTAGTATGTTCAGCACCAGAACTACTGTAAAATACCCTTAACAGAAATTTGAATTATCATGGCCCATGCAGACAGGGTCTAAGTCATAACCAGAATCTTTATTTCCTATCTGTTGTTGTAGGCCTTTTATCTATCTATTATCGTAATTCTCTCTTAGTTTAAAAAAAAAATCCCAGGTATTTGCCATCACTTTCTCCTCATCACATGGGCAAGCCCATCCTCCTGAGAAGTGGCAGCACACCAGAAGCCTTGTCCACAGAGCTCCTGCAGATAAGGGATGCAGTGGTGATGACTCTGGGGATGGGGGGACAGGCCAGTTGTGCAGAATGATGTCATTCCTGCTGGTCCATGCAGACAACACTGTATTGCCACACCTCGTTTGACCCATTGTGTACATCCACCATCATGGCCAATCTGGAGTCAGTTCCTGAGCATAATGCTCTGAAACTGGTCCTGGACTTACCAGCCAATGCAGAAAAGGCTCCAATTATCATCAGAAAGAGTCCATTACAAATATCTCATTATTTGTGACTACTTCACTGCTCTGAGCAGTACATTTCTGGAGTACAACTAGAGCTCATCCTATAATGAATATTAATTACACATATGCACACATATTATTCACATGCGCCTTGCATTGAATTGTGGGATTTCTTACCTGGAGTCCTGAAGGGAACTAGTTGTCCTCTATAAAAATAATCATGTGGGATTGGAACTAAGAAGGAAACAGCAAGGACAAGGTTTCACATATGAACAAATCGCAGAAGTTAAAAAAAAACAAAAAAAAATCATACAGCACCAAACACTAACTCATAAACATTAAGCATTTGGAAACAGGAAGACGAGATCATGAACACTATATAATTGTTGTTAACTACTGTCAAGCTAACTTTGACCTATGGCGACTCCATGAATGAGATCCCTCCAAGTCATACTATTATCAACAGCCCTCTCAGACTCTGGGTCATGGCTTCCTTGGTTGAGTCTCTCCATCTGGAATGCAGTCTTCCACTTTTCCTACCATCTTCTACCTTGGCAAGTATCACTGTCTTTTCTCTTGAGTCATGTCTTCTCATGATATGCCTAAAGTACAACAGCCTCAATGTAGTAATCATGGCTTCCAGGGAGAACTGAGGTTTGATTTGCTCCAGGACCCATTTATTTGTCTTTTTAGGAGTCCATAGTATGCATAGAACTCTTCTCCATTACCACATTTCAAATTAGTTGATTTTATTCTGTCCAGTTTTCGCAATTATTTATAGAAAAGGGTAATGCAATAAACTATTCTAACTTTAATTTTCAAAGATATATCTTGACACTTCAGGATCTTGTCTAGTTCCTTCATTGCTGTCCTTCCAACTCCTAGACTTTTTCTCATTTCTGGAGTACAGTCTCCATTCTGATTAATGAGTGACAACTTCTCTACTCAGGTCAAATGAAATAGTTTCTCCCCGTCCTCACAACAACCTGTATTCATGATGTGTAAGCATCTTAACCAGTGAGTCCACATGTCCCATGTAATACATAACTGCATAATCCCTCTTTATGTCACATAATCTCTATAACTGCTCCCATTTTAATAGAAAAGGGAACAGAATTCAGACTCTCAGGAAAACATTGTTGTGTTGTTGTTACCTGCCCTCAAGTCACCCTCAACTCATGGCAACCCTGTGGATAACTCCAAATCTCCTGAAATAGGACACCAGGACATGTACCTCTAAGAACTTCCCCTTTACTTAGAAATGAATATCTCTGAAAATCCTTTCCCCAATCCTAAAATGCTACTATGTATCTTCCTTCCCAACAATAGCAAATGGAACTCACTTTTAAAAAAATTAATTGACTTTAAAATCAGTTCCAAGCTCCCTAAAGTTCTTAGTTTCTTTTATGGATGCAATTGTGAAAATATGGTTTTATTTTAGTATAACCCGTAAGTTTCTGAAATACATACCATTCAGTTAGATTTTTTAAAACCTCACAATGCTTCAAGTTACTGGTGAGCAGTAGGAAAAAATATTTAAGCAGTGAGGACATGCTCAGTGTAAACATAAAAGTAAATGAAAGTAACAAAATGCTGTTACAAAATGGAGCGCAGTGGCAGCAGGGCCGTTCTGAGGCCCCAACAGAGGCTTTAAGACCTCGCCTCCACCCACTTCCGAGAAGTGCAGTGGCGGATTAATTAATTGTTGTTAATATCTTCATTCTTCTTACTAATTCCACATAGCCATAATACTGTTAGTTTATCACTAATCCGTTTTCCCTTTTTCTTTTCTTTTTTCTTTCTCTCTTTTACTTCTCTTTATTATTTTTCCCCCTTCCCCAAGTGCTCCCCATCACCAGAGCCTCGTATCTTCATATTACTCTCCCCTCCAAAATTGTAACTCTTCCTGTGTAGGTAAAACACCTCCCTCCTTTATTAAAATCTTTTGTAGAAATATTTTCCAAATTGCTTCAAAATCATTTCTCTTCATTATTCCTTTTTTTACCTTAACACCACAAATTAACTTATCAATTGCTATTTGCCATATCTCTTTATACCAATCTTGTATTTGTAGATCTCCCTGATCTTTCCATTTTTTTGCTATGATTAATCTTGCTGCTGTTAATAAATTTGTAATTAAATCCTTTCTAGCTTGAGTACTATTGATTGTATCATATATAGATAATTCTAGATCAATTTCTGTTATTTATTTTATTTCTTTAAATACTAATTGCCAAAATTTCTTATGGATCTACAGCTCCACTACATATGAATATATGTACCATGCAGGAAGCAGCATTTTATTCCCACTGTGCAAAAGCCTTCAAAAACAGTGTGGTTTTTGAAGACCCTTTCACAGTGGAGATAAAACTGCTAAATTTGTTCATTGTTTCATTAGAGAAGAAATTATTGGTAATTACATCCCAAGGATATAGAGGAGAAAACCAACCTGTATGTCAATTTTCATTGTGAAAGCAATGCCCAAGTATGTCCATCCCTGCAAATCAAAGGGTTTCATTCTCTGATTTGGCTTCCCAGTAGTTAAAACTTATTGTCCTTTGTGAATATGACCCAAAAATCCTTCAGTCAATCATCTGTTTTCTGGCACACTGAACGAATCTTAATATTGCATCTGCATTTCCAACAGCAGACAAGTCAAGGAAGAGAGCAGGGTTATTTAGATCTATATATTTACTATATGAAAAACTTGTACCTGAGTAGAGTATTCCTTACCTAACCTGCTGATGGGTTGTGAAGGTTGTTTAGGAAAAAATGGATCTGGCTTTCGAATTCTTTCTTTTCCATGATGGGCTCCATACACTTTTGCTTTAAACAGAAATGATAAAAGGATTTCTTCTCATCAGATTACATATGGAAAAAAATATTGCAAATATGTCACTATATTCAAACAGTGGTCACACATGTTTACTAAGCACCAGAAAACTCTGACAAGGACAAACCATTTCAGAAAATAAGGTGGCATTCAGAATATGATCATCAAAGGATCCCTCAGTTAACTTTTGTGTATATCCTAATCATACATCACCATTTGGATAGCTAAATTAACGGAATTGTCTGTTAAGAATCCCTTATATGTGTTTTTATGTTAACTCAGGCTGCATTCATACTGCATAATAATAATAATAATAATAATAATAATAATAATAATAATAATAATAATAATAATAATAATAATAATAATAATAATATCCCACCTCTCTGTACAATACAACCAGGGCAGCTTACATAATAAAACAAACAATCCCCTCCCCCAATAGCCCACCACCCCCCTAAAATACAATTAAATCATCAAAGTTTAAAAACAAACTTAAAAATAACAAACTGTAATAAATTACAATAAATAATAAATAAATTTAAATAGCTATAGTGGAGAAATCAGGGTCAGACATAACTATTTTCGGTGACTGGTTATCTACTCAGGAAAGGCCTGCTAGAAGAGATCCATCTTAACTGCTTTTTAAAAGCCATTTAAGGTGGTCGAGTGATGGATCTCACCCTGCAGGCAGTTCCATAGTCTGGGAGAGATAGCTGAAAAGGTCCTCTGGGCAGTTGTAGATAACCTAGTTCTCATAGGTAGCAATAAATTCTTCCAGAGGACCTAAGTGCGCGGGGTGGATTATACAGAAGGAGGAGATCTTGAAGATAAGTTGGACCCCAGCCATTTAGAGCTTTAAAGGTGATGACCAACACCGTATACTGTGCCCGGAAACTGATAGGCAGCCAGTGAAGAGATTTTAGAATAGGTGTTATGTGGTCTCTTTTGGTTTTTCCTGAGACCAGCCTGGCTGCCATATTCTGTACCAATTGAAGTTTCTGAACTGGGCACAAGGGTAGCCCCATGTAGAGTCCATTACAGAAATCAAGACAAGAAGTTACCAGCACATGTACCACAGTTTTGAGGTCCCTAATCTTCAGGAAAGGGCACAGTTGGCGTATTAACCAAAGCTGATAACAGGCACTCCTGACCAAAAATCCATTTTGACACCACTTTAACTGCCATGGCTCAGTGCTATGGAATTCTGGGGAATGTAGTTTTCTGAGACATCTGCCCTTCTCTTAATATTGCCAGAACAAATCACACATCCCTGAATTTGATAGCATTGAGCCATGGCAGTAAAAGTCATATCAAACTGAATTATTTCTGTGGTGCAGATGCAGCCTTATAATAGGGTTAAACAATGCAGTCTTGTCTGACCCCTTTGCCAATTGGGAACCTTCTGTTTCTTTGTTCTATTCTGACAGTAGCCTCTTGTCCTGAGTACAGATTCCTCATCAGGACTATTAGATGTGGTGGTATTCCCATGTCTTTAAGGTCGTTTCATAGCCTTTCATGGTCTATGCACTCAAAGGCTTTGCTATAGTCTATAAAGCACATGCTGATTTTCTTCTGGAATTCCCTGGTGCACTCCATTAGCCATCGTATATTTGCAATGTGATCCCCAGTGCCTCTTCCTTTCCTGAACCCTACTTGGACCTCTGGGATCTCTCTTTCCATGTATAGTTGGAACTATGTTGCAGAATTTTAAGCATAATTTTGTTTCTGTGGAAGGTCAGTGCTATGGTCCTATAGTTGCTGCAGTCTCTTGCATCTCCCTTTTTAATAATAATAATAATAATAATAATAATAAAATTTATTTATATACCGCCTAATAGCTGCCCAATCCGGGCGGTTTACAAGATAAAAACAGTTACAATAAGCAACATAGCCCTCCCCCCCTTAAAACATTATTAAACAGTAATATAATTAAAAAACATAAAACGATATACAACAATTAAAATAATACAAACCAAAGCGGCTAATCTCATTGCAGCACTACGGGGGAACCAAGGTTTAGATGAAGGAGGGAATTGCCCAGGGCCGGGTTATTTAGTCTGGAAAGGCCTGCCGGAAGAGATCCGTCTTGATAGCCTTTTTAAAACTGTCCAAAGATGTTAGTTGACGGATCTCATCCGGCAGGTCGTTCCAGAGTCTGGGGGCAACTATAGAAAATGCCCTCTGGGAGGTCGCAGATAGTCTGGATCTTTGAGGCTCTAAGAAATTTCTCCCAGAAGACTGGAGCATGTGGGGAGGATTGTATGGGAGGAGGCGGTCTCTGATATAGCTTGGACCCAAGCCATTTAGGGCTTTAAAGGTAATAACCAACACCTTGTACTGAGCCCGGAAGCAAATAGGCAGCCAGTGGAGGGACCTCAAAACCGGAGTGATGTGGTCCCTCCTAGATGTTCCTGAAACAAGTCTGGCTGCCATATTTTGAACTAACTGTAGCTTCCGAACCAAGCACAAGCGTAGCCCCATGTAGAGCGCATTACAGAAGTAGAGGCGTGAGGTTACCAGTGCGTGCACAACGGTCTCGAGATCCCGTACTTCCAGAAAAGGGTGCAGCTGGCGTATCAGCCGAAGCTGATAACAAGCGCTCCTGACCATCGCATTTACCTGATTTGTCATCAGGAGCGACGAGTCAAGGAGCACCCCCAGACTGCGAACACAGTCACTGGAGGAGAGTGTGACCCCATCCAGGACTGGAGGTTGCAACCCAATTCTTGGTTTCGGGGCCGCTACCGTGAGCACCTCTGTCTTGTCTGGATTCAGTTTCAATCTGTTTTTCCTCATCCAGCCCATTACCGCCTGAAGACATTCATTGAGAGGAGAGATGCCATTGGAATTCGAGGCCAACGAACAAGACACGGAGAAATAGATTTGAGTGTCATCAGCATACCATAACTTGTATTCCCTATTACCATATATGCATGTGAGAGCTGGACAGTCAAGAAAGAAGATAGGAGGAAAATCAATGCATTTGAGATAATATGGTGCTGCAAAAGAGTGCTGAGGATCCCATGGACAAGTGGGTCCTAGAGCAGATCAAACAGGAAACCTCTCTGAAAGCTGAGATGACCAAACTGAGACTGTCATACTTTGGACATATCATGAGAAGAAGGGACTCTGGAAAAAACAATAATGCTGGGAAAGGTGGGGGGAAGTAGAAAGAGAGGAAGGCCACATGCTAGATGGGTGGAATCTATTAAGGAGGTCACGGGTATTAAGGGGTTGCAGGAATTAAGCAGAGCAGTGGAGAAAAGGGGTCTTGGAAATGTCTCATCCATAGGGTCGTCCTAATTCAAGATTGATTCAAGGGCAGTTAACAACAGCAAAAAAATGCAGCCTTATATCTTTAGCCATTTGAACATTTTGTTGATGATGATCTGAGACATTCAGAACAGGTTATTTGACCCTTCCGTGAATAAATAACACTGCTGGAGATGTGCTGGTCTATGACCGTAAAAAAGATTTATTCATATTCACTGCTGAAGATGACTAGAAAGAAGCTTCAGAGCAATTGGGGCATTCCATGCAAAATCTGCACATGGTTCATTTGTACTGAACACAGCATTTTCTACTGAAGAAACAGTTTTTTTCTGTACAGGGCCAGTCTCAGGCCCCGACAGAGCCTTTACCCACCTCCAAGCAGTGCAGCGGCAGCAGGGCTGATCTCAGGCCCTGACGGAGGCTTCAAGTTGTTGTCTCACTTTTAGTTCTGGGCGACTTCAACATTCCACTTGAGACCAGCTTGTCAAATTTAACAGGTGCAGCTCAGAAGTTCATAGAATCCATGACAAACATGGGTCTATCCAATTGGTCATCGGGCACACACATTGTCTGGGTCATACCCTCAATGCAGTCTTTAGTGCGGAACAGGAATATCCATCAGCGGAGGTAATAAAAACTTCTGCATTGTCATGGATGGATCATTTCCTGATCAAGACTGAACTAAGAGCCACTGCCCGCCCCACCAGGGGTGGTGGACCCATTAGAATGGTCCGCCATTGAAGGCTTATGGAATTAATTGGATCCCAGGAGGTCTTAGAGGGTTTAATGGTTGGTAACACCAGTGATTCTGTCAATGCTTTGGTTAATACCTGGAATACCAATCTTACCAAGGCACAATTGCTCCCAAGCGTCCTTTCCAACCCGTTTTAAATCGTAAGCCATGGTATACAGAAGAACTTAGGAGAATGAAACAGGTTGGACAATGACTAGAGCGCACCTGGCAGAAAATTTGACTCTTATCTGACAAGACTCATCATAGGAGCTTTCTTTGGTCCTATCGAGGGGCAATACGTGCAGCGCAGAAATCTTTCAGAATGGTAAGGGAACTGACGCAGGTTTCACCTGTGCAGAACACATTACTTAACCCAATAATGGCCTGCTGTGATGCATTTAACAACTTCTTTGCAGATAAGAGCCGACTTGGATGCTAGTATGGTAACAGAATCAATAGATGAGGTGTCCAGCATCTCCATTGATGTAAATTTACTGGATCAATTTCAGTCTGTATGTACAGAGGCCATGGACAAGCTCTTTGGTAGAGTGAGGAAAACCACTTGCCCCCTTGATCCTTGCCCTTCATGGCTGGCCATCCAGAGGACGGGGGGTGGCTTCAGAAACTTCCTGCCAATTCCCTAGCTTTGTCTACTGTTGCAAAAAGATAGGTAAGATTCCTTTGCTTGATGTGACTGAAGAAAAATCAGTTGGTTTATACGGGTATTTCAGGGTAAGAAACTCAGGAGATAAAAATACTGTGAAGTCTGAGGAGAGAATGAATTAAGGTCCTTTAAGGCCCTATTTCATTACTATGGACAGACAAAGGAGATTACTACATGCAGCATGATGAATATTTGGCTTCAGAAATTTCTGTCCAATTCCTGGCTTTGTCTATTATTGCAAAAAGATGCCTTTGCTTCATGTGTCTGGGACAAAACGGATGACGATTGCAAGGTAAGATGCTTAGGAGATGCAAGTCCAATGAAAGCTAATGAGAAAATAAATGGTTGCCCTTATAGAGCTGTTTCATTACTATGGATATACAAGCTCTTGGGTTTGGTTCACTGTTGAGATTGGCCACCTGTGGTCTCTGGGTGTTTGTCAAATGCCAGGATTTTTGAATATTAGTATTTTGTATATTAGTATTCTTTATGTGGAACATTTATGTAATTGGGTTTTCGGGCTGTGTGGCCATGTTGTAGAAGAGTTTCTTTCTGACATTTCACCAGTCTTTAAACAGAGGCTAGATGGCCATCTGTCAAGGATGTTTTGATTTTGAGTTCCTGCATGGCAAGTGGTTGGACTGGATGGCCCTTGTGGTCTCTTCCAACTCAATGATTCTATGATTCTATGCAATCATAGAATCCCAAAACATTCAGCCCTAAACATCCATTCAGGAACAGCAGCTAAAGCATTAATACCATAATCTCTACAAAAGAGTAAAAATAAAGGTTACCAATTTTGCAAGGTTGTCAAGTCATTTTTTAACATTTATTTATAAGTTTTATGGTCTATAATACAACATATGTAATAAAACTGTACAAAATATTATTATTTTTAGATTGCATACTTTTTGCCCCCATCTCCTCCCTCCTTCCCTCTGTTGGCAATGACCAAGTAAATTAGTAACCATACCCATAATGTGGAATATATTATTAATAATTTTTCTAACTTCATTGTACCCCTTTTCAACTTTAACTTTCTCAATTCAACCCCATTTTTCCCACCAGACCATTTCATTTATTTGACCATTATATTTTCCTTCTCTTTCCTTGAGATATTCAAATAACAGATATTCTGCACTATAATGTGACCATTTTCCCCCAAAATTGTTTTCCCCACCCCAATGCTATTACAGCATGTGCAGCCCTTAACAAATTTTTATGTAATCTTCTGTTTTATTTAACCTGAATTTTCTCAAACAATTCTCCTTATCAAATTGAAAGTTTCTCCCGATCATCCTTTTTATCTCCTGTATAACATTTAACCAAAAATTTTGTACATAGGGGCACTCCCAACAAATATGAATATATGTTCCTGGGATGGTGCTCATCTCCATTACTAAGCTGAAAAGCCAGTGTTTTTGAAGATTACTCTGTGATCATGGGGATGGCATGACTGCACAGAACTAATAATAATAATAATAATAATAATAATAATAATAAATAAAGTTTATTTATACCCCGCCCCTCTGCATAGCAATCAGGGTGGCTTCCAACATAAAAATACAGTACAATAAAATCAACCCCAAGCCCCAACCCTCCCTACCCTTAAAAAATTATTAAACAACATCAAGTTTAAAACAATTTAAAAATAAGTTACAGCATTACAAATCACAATAATTGCCATAGTGGTGGGTATAATAGCAGCTAGGATGGGCAAAAGAAGAGGTACAGAGGACAGGTTCTATGACTGGTAGGAAAGGCCTGCCAGAAGAGATCCATCTTGACAGCCCTTTTAAAGCTGTCTAAGGTTGGTAAATGACGGATCTCGTCCAGCAGGCCATTCCATAGTCTGGGAGCGTTCATTGAAAAGGCCCTCTGGAAAGTAGCCGACAGTCTAGATTTTTTCACCTGTACCAGATTCCTCCCAGAGTACCAAAGTGCATGGGGTGGATTGTACGGGAGGAGGCAGTCCCGAAGATAGTTTGGACCCAAGCCATTTAGGGCTTTACAGGTAATAACCAACACTTTGTACTGGGCCCAGAAACTAATAGGCAGCCAATGAAGAGACTTCAAAACAGGTGTTATGTGGTCTCTTTTACTGGAGACCAACCTGGCTGCCATATTTTGCACCAATTGAAGTTTCCAAACCAAGTACGAGGGTAGCCCCATGTAGAGTGGATTACAGAAATCCAGGCGTCAACTCTGTTACCTTCCCACTAAAGTGGTACCTATTTATCCACTTGCACTTTTACATGCTTCCATACTGCTAAGTTGGCAGAAGCTGGGACTAATGATGGAAACTTACTCTGCCACACAGCGCTTGGGCCTCGAACAGCCAACCTGCTGATTTTGCAAGTGTCAGAGTCAGCATCTTAACTGCTGAACCACTGCATCCAATATAATACAAATTTTCATAATCCCTCTTTATGTTACATAATCTCTATGTCTGTTCCCATTTTGATAGAACACTCAACAGAATCCCTGTGGTTCAGACATGTCAAATAAGACACCAGGACATGTATCTCTAAGTATTTCCCCTTTATTCATATTTGTATTGTTTTTCAAATTATTAAAACCATATATTTACATTGCACATTATACATATACATTACACTTATACATGTAAACATTTCATTTATTGACAAGACAACAGAAAATCAAAGAAAACAAAATAACATTTAACACAAATTCCTTCAGGTTTCATTCATCCTACTTTCTATACTTATTCTTGATTTTCTGTTCTTCAGTTAAATTATTGAATATTAGATTATTGATACATATTACAAGAATAAATTAATTATTTTCCTTATTTCCTGTTATTAGTTTACATCCACTTACACTTTTCAGTGACATTTCTTATAGGAAATGACAAAATGAATGATGTCTCTCAAAGTACTATCGCCAATCCTAAAATGCTAATGTTTACCTTCCTTCCCAACAGCAACAACATAAACTCACTTTTAAAAAAACAAATGAGGGGAATTGGCTGCAAAATCAGTTCCAAGCTCCCTAAAGTTCTTAGTTGCTTTAATAGCTGGAACTGTGAAAATATGATTTTATTTTAGTATAACCCATAAGTTTCTGAAATACATACCATTCAGTTAGATTTTTTTGAAACCTCACAATGCTTCAAGTCACTGGTAAGCAGTAGAAAACAAGCAGTGAGGAAATATCCAATATAAGCATGAAAGTAACAACATGCTGTTATGGTTCAATTTCAAAAGGAATCATCCCTCTTTATATTACATATGGAATGTAACCTATAAATACTCTCTTGATGGTGAAAAGAAATTGATAAGAGACAACTCAGTCTCAGGGCCTTTACAGACTGCCATAAATAATGCAACTTGAGTCCACTTTAACTGCCCTAGCTCAGTACTAAGGAATTATGGGAACTGAAGTTTATTGTGGCACCAGAGCTCTCTGACAGAGAAAGCTCAATGTCTCAGAAAAAAACTACAATGCCCATGATTCCCTAGCTCTGAGCCAGGGCAGTTAAAGTGGACTCAAATTGCATTATTTCTGGCACTCTGTAAAGGCTCTCAGTCTCTATTACATGGCACTGAAAAGGGAATTATATGACACCATCCTGAAGTTCTCATCTAATGAATATTTGGCCTTTTCATGCTATACAATTATAGTGCTACTACTCCACATTAACAGCCACCGCAACATACTATAGGATCCTGAGGTTCATAGTCTGGTAAGATACTAGAGCTCTCTGGCTGAAAATTCTAACTCTCTTTCCCTAAATGCAAAGCCCACAATTCCACTGGAACAGAATCAGGACAACTGATGTAGAATCATAATGCTAAAATTGTGTAGTGTGAAAGGGTCTATTGATTGCACATACACATTGTACAAATACCCTGCTTTTCATCTAGTACAGTATATCTTACCTGTACTTGTGAGAAAGGATGAATGTGTTTTAGACAAATGATGACTTGGGATTGGAACTATGAAAGAAGAGCAAGAACAAGGTTACATATAGAAACAGATCACAGGAACCAAAAACAGGCATCCACAAAGATTCAGTCCTAAATAGCAACCTGCACCCTGTCTGAATGGGTCAGTATACTCCAGACGCAGCTTGGAAAATCCTGACCCCATAGATGCCCCCTCCTCCCCTTGTTACCTGGCCATAAATTCCCATGGCAAGGCAGCTGTTTGTGTGGGCATCCTGCTGAACTGCCTGGCACATCTGCTGGTCCAGAACCCTTAGACAATGGAGAAGGAGGCAGAGGTGTCTGCTTGCCCCTCTTTCTCTGTTTCCTTGGTTCTCTCAAGAGCACCACCAGGACAGAAATGGCAAGCCCCAGCAGCAGCAGCAAACACAATTTCTTTTCACCATGAAGAGAATATTTATAGGTTACATTCCTAAATGCAAAGTCCACAATTCCACTGGACAGAATCAGGACAGTTGATGTAGAATCATAATGCTAAAATAGTGTAGTGTAAAAAGGCTCATTTTTTGCACATACACATTGTACAAATGCCTTGCTCTTCATCTAGTACAGTATCTCTTACCTGTTCTTGTGGGAAAGGTTTTAGACAAATGACCACTTGGGATTGGAACTATGAAGGAAGAGCAAGAACAGGGTTACAGATAGAAACAGATCACAGGAGCCAAAAACAGGCATCCACAAACATTCAGTCCTAAATAGCAACCTGGGCCCTGTCTGAATGGGTCAGTATACTCCAGAGGCAGCTTGAAGATTCCTGGCCCCATAGATGCCTCATCCTCCCCCCGTTAACTGGCCATACATTCCCAGGGCAAGACAGCTGTTTGCATGGGCACCTTGCTGAACTGCCTGGCACATCTGCTGGTTCAAAACACCAGGATAATGGAGAAGGAGGCAGAGGTGTGTGCTTGCACCTCTTTCTCTGTTGCCTTAGTTCTCTCAAGAGTGCCACCATCACAGAAGTGGCAAGCCCCACCAGCAGCAGCAAACACACAAAAAGCAGGAGGAGGGACCAAACAGGTGTTAACCGTACTGTGAGGTCTCATCCAGTGCAATCTGCATCCCACCCCGCACACACACCCCTGATAGTGACACTACTGATTCAATTCAATTCCATTGGACAATTACATACATGTTCCTCATACAAAATACTAATATACAAAAATGCTGGTATTTGCAAAACTGCCAGAGACTACAGTTGGCCCATCTCAGCCATGAATCAAACCCAGGAGCTTGTCTATCCACAGTAATGAAACTGCTTTATAAGGGAAACCATTTATTCTCTCATTAGCCTTCACAGGACTTGCATCTCCTGAGCATCTTACCTTGAAATCCCCATCCATTTTCCCCCCAGACCCATGAAGCAAAGACATCCTACCTATTTTTTTGCAACAGTAGACAAAGCCAGGGAATTGGCAGGAAGTTTCTGAAGCCATATATTCATCATGCCTGCATCTTTGCTTGCATTGACCCCGACATAGCTTAGTACGAGAGCGGATGAGTCCTGAGGAAGGGTTAAAATAAGAGGAGAGGTCTCAAATAAGACACCAGTATGTGCAACTCTAAGCATTTCCAATTTTGGCAGAGAACACCAAAATAAGAATAAGATCTCTCAAAGTTCTAAGGGCAATTCTAAAGTGCTTCTATTTTCCAACCACCCTCAGCCAAAATTTTAAAAAGCAATCTCCACTTTATTGCAGAAAAATCATTTAAACTGAAGACCTTTTCAAAATAATTCCTCTTGCTTCAGATACATGAAGCATCATTTGCTTCGAAATACAAGGAGCAGCTCACCCCTCTACATATGAACATCACATGTTATGGATATTGTTTACATATATACATTATGTAAACATAGCAGCCCTGGTGGCGCAGTGGTTAAATGCCTGTACTGCAGCCACTCACTCATAGACCACAAGGTTGCAAGTTCAATACCAGCCAGGGCTGAGGCTCGACTCAGGCCTGCATCCTTCCGAGGTCGCTAAAATGAGTACCCAGCTTGTTGGGGGGCAATCAGCTCACAGTTGTAAACCGCTTAGACATCCCATAGCGTGATATGAAGCGGTATATAAATAAGCTGCTTTTGAACACTTTCCTTTGCATTGAATCACAGTATTCCTTTCCTGGAGTAATGAAGGGAATCAAATGTCCTTTAGAAAAATGACCTTATGGGATTCTTAAGAAGGACGTATCAAGGATAGGCTATGTATATGAACAAACCACAGGAGCCAAAAGCATGCAGCCCTAAACATCCATTCATAAACAGCAATTAAGGCATCAACACCATAGTCTCTATAAAAGGATAAAAATAAAGGTTACCAAGTCAGGTCCTATTGGAAGGGGTGGTGCTTATCTCCATTTCTAAGCCAAACAGCCAGTGTTCTAGAAGATGACTCTGTGATTATGGGGCCAGCATCACTGCACAGAATGCTGTTACTTTCCCACCAAAGTGATACCTATTTATCTACTTGCATTTTTACATGCTTTTAAATTTCTAGGTTGGCAGAAGCTGGTACTAGTGATGGCAGCTAATTCTGTCACACAGTGCTTAGGCCTCAAACTGCCAACCTGTCAATATTGCAAGCGTCAGAGTCACCATCTTAACGGCTGAGCCACCACATCTCATATAAAACAAATTTTCATAATCCCTCTTTATATTACATAATCTCTTTATCTGTTCCCATTTTAACAGAAAACTCAACAGAATCCAGTCTCTCTGAACCGTGTTGTGGTGTTGTTGTTAACTGCCTTTGAGTCACCCTCAAGTGATGGCAACCCTGTTGATGAGAGATCTCCACGTCTCCTCAAATAGGACACCAGGACATGTATCTCTCAGTATTTTCCCTTTACTTATATTTTTATCAATTTTCGAATCATTAAAACCATATATCTGCATTACACATATACACTACACATATACACATAAACATTTCAATTCTAGGAGCCCTGGTGGCACAGTGATTAAATGCCTGTACTGTAGCCACTTACTCATAAACCACAAGGTATAAAGTTCAGTACTAGCCATTGCTCAGGCTTGACTCAGACCTGCATCCTTCTGAGGTCGTTAGGGCAATGAGCTTACAGTTGTAAACCACTTAGACACTGTATAGCATGGTATGAAGCAGTTTGCTTTGCTTTGCTTTGCTTTGCTTTGCTTTGCTTTGCTTTGCTTTGCCTTGATAAGACAACAGAAAATCAGCAAAACAAACTAACATTTAACAAAACTTCCTTCAAGTTGCATTCAACCTAATTTCTACACTTGTTCTTGATTTTCTCTTCCAGAATTAGATTATTGAATCCTTGATACCTGTTACAATCATAGGTTAATTCTTTTTCTTATTTCCTGTTCTTAACTAACATCCAGTCACACTTTCATTTCATATAAGAAGTGACCAAAGGAGCATGAGATCTCTCAAAATCCTATCGCTATTCCTAAAATGTTACTATATATCTTCCTCCCCACCAACATCAATAACTCACTTTAAAAAAAAAAAACAAATGGGGGAATCATAGAATCATAGAATCATAGAGTTGGAAGAGACCACAAGGGCCATCCAGTCCAACCCCCTGCCATGCAGGAACTCCCAATCAAAGCATCCCCGACAGATGGCCATCCAGCCTCTGCCTAAAGACCTCCAAGGAAGGAGACTCCACTACTCTCCGAGGGAGTGTGTTCCACTGTCGAACCGCCCTTACTGTCAGGAAGTTCCTCCTAATGTTGAGGTGGAATCTCTTTTCTTGCAGCTTGCATCCATTGTTTCGGGTCCTAGTCTCTGGAGCAGCAGAAAACAAGCTTGTTCCCTCCTCGATATGACATCCCTTCAAATATTTAAACACGGCTATCATATCACCTCTCAGCCTTCTCTTCTCCAGGCTAAACATCCCCAGCTCCCTAAGTCGTTCCTCATAGGGCTTGCTTTCCAGACCCTTCACCATTTTAGTTGCCCTCCTTTGGACACGCTCCAGTTTCTCCACATCCTTTTTGAATTGTGGTGCCCAGAACTGGACACAGTATTCCAGGTGAGGCCAGACCAAAGCAGAATAGAGTGGCACTATTACTTCTCTTGATCTAGACACTATACTTCTACTGATGCAGCCTAAAATTGCATTGGCCTTTTTAGCTGCTACATCGCACTGTTGACTCATGTTCAACTTGTGGTCCACCTGGATTCCTAGATCCCTTTCACACGTAGTCTCATTCAGCCAGGTGTCCCCCATCGTATATCTGTACTTTTCGTTTTTCCACCCTAAGTGCAGTACCTTACATTTCTCTGTGTTGTATTTCATTTTGTTAGCTTTGGCCCAACTTTCTAGTCTGTTCAAGTCATTTTGAATTTTGATCCTGTCCTCTGGGGTATTAGCTACTCCTCCTAATTTGGTGTTGTCTGCAAATTTGATAACTATGCCCCCAATACCGTCATCCAAGTCATTAATAAAGATATTGAATAGCACTGGGCCCAGGACAGAGCCCTGTGGCACCCCACTGGTCACTTCTTTCCAAGTTGAAAAGGAGCCATTGTTGAGCACCCTTTGCGTTCGGCCAGTCAACCAATTACAAATCCATGTAACAGTTACTTTGTCTAGCCCACATTTTACCAACTTGCTTGCAAGAATGTCATGGGGAACCTTGTCAAAGGCCTTACTGAAATCAAGATATACTATATCCACAGCATTCCCTTCATCTACCAAGCTGGTAATTTTATCAAAAAAAGAGATCAGATTTGTCTGGCATGACCTGTTTCTCTGAAACCCATGTTGACTTTTTGTGATTATGAAATGATCTTCCAGATGTTCATAGACTCTCTGTTTAATGATCTGCTCCAGAATCTTTCCGGGTATTGATGTCAGACTAACTGGACGATAATTGTTGGGATCCTCTTTTTTCCCCTTTTTGAAGATGGGGACAACATTTGCCCTCCTCCAGTCCGCTGGGACCTCTCCTGTTTTCCAGGAATTCTCAAAGATTATTGCCAATGGTTCTGATATTACATTTGCCAGTTCTTTTAATACCCTTGGATGTAATTCATCTGGTCCTGGAGACTTATATTCATCTAGATTAACCAGATGTTTCTGTACTATCTCTTTACTTATTCTGTGCTGAAATTCTCCTATTCTGTCCTCTGCTCCATTATCCTCAAGTTGAGCACCCTTTGCCTTTTCTGAGAAGACTGAAGCAAAGAAGGTGTTGAGTAATTCTGCCTTTTCTCTGTCCCCTGTTAACTTTTTGCCATCTTCTCCACACAGTGGCCCTACCATTTCCTTCTTTTTCCTTTTGCTACTGACATACCCCCAAAAGCCCTTTTTATTGTTCTTAACCTCTCCAGCAAGCCTGATTTCATTCTGCGCTTTAGCTTTTCTGACTTTACCCCTACACGTGCTAGCTATTTGTTTGAATTCCTCTTTGGTGATTTCCCCATTTTTCCATTTCTTATACATGTTCCATTTAAAACATAGTTCAGTTGCAAGTTCCTTAGTCATCCATCCTGGTTTCTTGAGACACCTCCCATTCTTCCTCCTCGTTGGCACGGTTTGAAATTGTGCCTTCAGTATCTCCCTTTTGAGAAACTCCCATCCGTCTTGAACTCCCTTCTCTTTTAGTATTCCTGTCCATGGGATCACCCTCAGTATTTCTCTAAGTTTAGTAAAATCAGCTTTCCTAAAGTCTAGAATGCGTGTCTGACTATGCCTGGCTTCTCCTTTCCACTGTATAATAAACTCCAGGAGGACATGATCACTCCCGCCTAAGGATCCAACCACTTGCACCCCATTAACTAGATCTTCCCTGTTGGTTAGTATCAGATCCAAAATAGCTGACTCCCTCGTTGCCTCTTCCACCTTTTGAACAATGAAATTGTCTTCGAGGCAAGTGAGGAATTTGCTAGACCTTGAGGATTTTGCTGAGTTTGACTTCCAGCAAATATCCGGATAGTTGAAGTCACCCATCATACTATATTTCTCCTTTCTGAGTTTGTGGTCATCTGTTCTAGAAAGGCTTCATCCAATTCTTCTGTTTGAGTTGGGGGTCTGTAGTAGACTCCCGCACTAACATCCCTGTTGTTTCCTTCCCCTTTAATTTTTATCCAGATGCTCTCCACTTGGCTTCCAGGATTGATGTCCTGGATTTCTTCACTGGTGTAAATATCCCTGACATATAATGCTATTCCTCCTCCTTTCCTGTTTGTCCTGTTTCTCTTGAAAAGGTTATACCCCTTTATTTCTACATTCCAGTCATGAGACTCATCCCACCAGGTTTCAGTGATGCCTATTATATCATATTTGCTTTGTTGTGCTAGGAGTTCAAGTTCATCTTGCTTATTTCCCATGCTCTGTGCATTAGTGTAGAGACATCTAAGACCATGTGTCCCCTTTACTTGCTGCCTGTGCACATTTTTTTGCCTCCCACTGTTGGGTCCCTGTACTGTTTGCCATGTTTCCTCTATGACAGTTTGACTATTTTCTCCAGTCCTTTTGTCTTCCAGGACGTTGTCTCCCTTCCCCACACAGTTCAGTTTAAAGCCCTCCTGATCAAATTCTTCAGACCGCAATTGACTGCAAAATCAGTTCCAAGCTACCTAAAGTTCTTAGTTGCTTATATGGCTGAATTGTGAAAATATGATTTTATTTTAGTATAACCCATAAGTTTCTGAAAAACATACCCTTCAGTTAGAGATTTTTAAAACCTCACAATATTTCAAGTCACTGGTAAGCAGTAGAAAACATATTTAACCAGTGAGGAAATATTCAATATAAACATGAAAGTAACAACATGCTGTTATGGTGAAATATATGACACCATCCTGAAATTCTCATCTAATGAATATTTGGCCTTTTCATGCTACACAGTTATACTGCTACTATTCCACATTAACAGTCACCGCAACATACTACGGAATTCTGGGGTTCATAGTCTGGTAAGATACTAGAGCTCTCTGGTTGAGAATTCTAACTCTCTTTCCCTAAATGCAAAGCCCACAATTCCACTGGACAGAATCAGGACAGTTGATGTTGAATCATAATGCTAAAATAGTGTAGTGTAAAAAGGCTCATTTTTTGCACATACACATTGTACAAATGCCTTGCTCTTCATCTAATACAGTATCTCTTACCTGTTCTTGTGAGAAAGGATGAATGTGTTTTAGACAAATGATGACTTGGGATTGGAACTATGAAGGAAGAGCAAGAATAAGGTTACAGATAGAAACAGATCACAGGAACCAAAAACAGGGATCCACAAAGATTCAGCAACCTGCGCCCTGTTTGAATGGGTCAGTATACTCCAGACGCAGCTTGGAAAATCCTGGCCCCATAGATGCTTCATCCTCCTGTTGTTACCTGGCCATCCATTCCCAGGGCAAGGCAGATGTTTGCATGGGCATCCTGCTGAACTGCCTGGTGCATCTGATGGTCCAGAACCCTTGGACAATGGAGAAGGAAGCAGAGGCGTGTGCTTGCCCCTTTTGCTGTTGCCTTGGTTCTCTCAAGAGTGCCACCATCACAGAAGTGGCAAGCCCCAGCAGCAGCACCAAACACACACAAAGCAGGAGGAGGGACCAAACAGGTGTCAACCCTACTGTGAGGTCTCATCCAGTGCGATCCGCACCTCCTGCAAACACACTCCAGTGACACTACTGATTCGATTCCATTCCTTTGGACAATTACATACATGTTCCACATACAAAATACTAATATACAAAAATGCTGGCATTTGCAAAACTGCCAGAGACTACAGTTGGCCCATCTCAGCCATGAATCAAACCCAGGAGCTTGTCTATCCACAGTAATGAAACTGCTTTATAAGGGAAACCATTTATTCTCTCATTAGCCTTCACAGGACTTGCATCTCCTGAGCATCTTACCTTGAAATCCCCATCCATTTTCCCCCCAGACCCATGAAGCAAAGACATCCTACCTATTTTTTTGCAACAGTAGACAAAGCCAGGGAATTGGCAGGAAGTTTCTGAAGCCATATATTCATCATGCCTGCATCTTTGCTTGCATTGACCCCGACATAGCTTAGTACGAGAGCGGATGAGTCCTGAGGAAGGGTTAAAATAAGAAGAGAGGTCTCAAATAAGACACCAGTATGTGCAACTCTAAGCATTTCCACTTTTGGCAGAGAACACTAAAATAAGAATAAGATCTCTCAAAGTTCTAAGGGCAATTCTAAAGTGCTTCTATTTTCCAACCACCCTCAGCCAAAATTTTAAAAAGCAATCTCCACTTTATTGCAGAAAAATCATTTAAACTGAAGACCTTTTCAAAATAATTCCTCTTGCTTCAGATACATGAAGCATCATTTGCTTCAAAATACAAGGAGCAGCTCACCCCTCTACATATGAACATCACATGTAATGGATATTGTTCACATATATACATTATGTAAACATAGCAGCCCTGGTGGCGTAGTGGTTAAATGCCTGTACTGCAGCCACTCACTCATAGACCACAAGGTTGCAAGTTCAATACCAGCCAGGGCTGAGGCTTGACTCAGGCCTGCATCCTTCCGAGGTCGCTAAAATGAGTACCCAGCTTGTTGGGGGGCAATCAGCTCACAGTTGTAAACTGCTTAGACATCCCATAGCGTGATATGAAGCGGTATATAAATAAGCTGCTTTTAAACACTTTCCTTTGCATTGAATCCCAGTATTCCTTTCCTGGAGTAATGAAGGGAATCAAATGTCCTTTAGAAAAATGACCTTATGGGATTCTTAAGAAGGAAGTATCAAGGATAGGCTATGTATATGAACAAACCACAGGAGCCAAAAGCATGCAGCCCTAAACATCCATTCATAAACAGCAATTAAGGCATCAACACCATAGTCTCTATAAAAGGATAAAAATAAAGGTTACCAAGTCAGGTCCTATTGGAAGGGGTGGTGCTTATCTCCATTTCTAAGCCAAACAGCCAGTGTTCTAGAAGATGACTCTGTGATTACGGGGCCAGCATGACTGCACAGAATGCTGTTACCTTCCCACCAAAGTGATACCTATTTATCTACTTGCATTTTTACATGCTTTTAAATTTCTAGGTTGGCAGAAGCTGGTACTAGTGATGGCAGCTAATTCTGTCACACAGTGCTTAGGCCTCAAACTGCCAACCTGTCAATATTACAAGCGTCAGAGTCACCATCTTAACGGCTGAGCCACCACATCTCATATAAAACAAATTTTCATAATCCCTCTTTATATTACATAATCTCTTTATCTGTTCCCATTTTAACAGAAAACTCAACAGAATCCAGTCTCTCAGAACCGTGTTGTGGTGGTGTCGTTAACTGCCTTTGAGTCACCCTCAACTGATGGCAACCCTGTTGATGAGAGATCTCCACGTCTCCTCAAATAGGACACCAGGACATGTATCTCTCAGTATTTTCCCTTTACTTATATTTTTATCAATTTTTGAATCATTAAAACCATATATCTGCATTATACATATACACTACACATATACACATAAACATTTCATTTCTAGGAGCCCTGGTGGCACAGTGATTAAATGCCTGTACTGTAGCCACTTACTCATAAACCACAAGGTATCAAGTTCAGTACTAGCCATTGCTGAGGCTTGACTCAGACCTGCATCCTTCTGAGGTCGCTAAAATGAGTACCCAGATGTTAGGGCAATGAGTTTACAGTTGTAAACCACTTAGACACTGTATAGCATGGTATGAAGCAGTTTACAATTCAAACTTTTTTGCTTTGCTTTGCTTTGCTTTGCTTTGCTTTGCTTTGCTTTGCTTTGCTTTGCCTTGATAAGACAACAGAAAATCAGCAAAACAAACTAACATTTAACAAAACTTCCTTCAAGTTGCATTCAACCTAATTTCTACACTTGTTCTTGATTTTCTCTTCCAGAATTAGATTATTGAATCCTTGATACCTGTTACAATCATAGATTAATTCTTTTTCTTATTTCCTGTTCTTAACTAACATCCACTCACACTTTCATTTCATATAAGAAGTGACCAAAGGAGAATGAGATCTCTCAAAATCCTATCGCCATTCCTAAAATGTTGCTATTCATCTTCCTCCCCAACAACATCAAGAACTCACTTTAAAAAAAAACAAATGGGGGAATTGACTGCAAAATCAGTTCCAAGCTACCTAAAGTTCTTAGTTGCTTATATGGCTGGATTTGTGAAAATATGATTTTATTTTAGTATAACCCATAAGTTTCTGAAAAACATACCCTTCAGTTAGAGATTTTTAAAACTTCACAATACTTCAAGTGACTGGTAAGCAGTAGAAAACATATTTAACCAGTGAGGAAATATTCAATATAAACGTGAAAGAACAACATGCTGTCATGGTGAATTATATGACACCATCCTGAAATTCTCATCTAATGAATATTTGGCCTTTTCATGCTACACAATTATACTGCTACTATTCCACATTAACAGTCACCGCAACATACTACGGAATTCTAGGGTTCATAGTCTGGTAAGATACTAGAGCTCTCTGTTTGAGAATTCTAACTCTCTTTCCCTAAATGCAAAGCCCACAATTCCACTGGACAGAATCAGGACAGTTGATGTAGAACCATAATGCTAAAATAGTGTGGTGTAAAAAGGCTCATTTTTTGCACATACACATTGTACAAATGCCTTGCTCTTCATCTAGTACAGTATCTCTTACCTGTTCTTCTGAGAAAGGATGAATGTGTTTTAGACAAATGACGAGTTGGGATTGGAACTATGAAAGAAGAGCAAGAACAAGGTTACAGATAGAAACAGATCACAGGAACCAAAAACAGGGATCCACAAAGATTCAGCAACCTGCGCCCTGTTTGAATGGGTCAGTATACTCCAGACGCAGCTTGGAAAATCCTGGCCCCATAGAAACCCCATCCTCCCGTTGTTACCTGGCCATCCATTCCCAGGGCAAGGCAGCTGTTTGCATGGGCACCTTGCTGAACTGCCTGGCGCATCTGCTGGTTCAAAACACCAGGATAATGGAGAAGGAGGCAGAGGTGTGTGCTTGCCCCTTTTCCTTGTTGCCTTGGTTCTCTCAAGAGTGCCACCATCACAGAAGTGGCAAGCCCCAGCAGCAGCAGCAAACACACACAAAGCAGGAGGAGGAACCAAACAGGTGTCAACCCTACTGTGAGGTCTCATCCAGTGCGATCCGCACCCCTTGCAAACACACTCCAGTGACACTACTGATTCAATTCCATTCCATTGGACAATTACATACATGTTCCACATACAAAATACTAATATACAAAAATGCTGGCATTTGCAAAACTGCCAGAGACTACAGTTGGCCGATCTCAGCCGTGAATCAAACCCAGGAGCTTGTCTATCCACAGTAATGAAACAGCTTTATAAGGGAAACCATTTATTCTCTCATTAGCCTTCACAGGACTTGCATCTCCTGAGCATCTTACCTTGAAATCCCCATCCATTTTCCCCCCAGACCCATGAAGCAAAGACATCTTACCTATTTTTTTGCAACAGTAGACAAAGCCAGGGAATTGGCAGGAAGTTTCTGAAGCCATATATTCATCATGCCTGCATCTTTGCTTGCATTGACCCCGACATAGCTTAGTACGAGAGCGGATGAGTCCTGAGGAAGGGTTAAAATAAGAAGAGAGGTCTCAAATAAGACACCAGTATGTGCAACTCTAAGCATTTCCAATTTTGGCAGAGAACACCAAAATAAGAACAAGATCTCTCAAAGTTCTAAGTGCAATTCTAAAGTGCTTCTATTTTCCAACCACCCTCAGCCAAAATTTTAAAAAGCAATCTCCTCTTTATTGCAGAAAAATCATTTAAACTGAAGACCTTTTCAAAATAATTCCTCTTGCTTCAGATACATGAAGCATCATTTGCTTCAAAATACAAGGAGCAGCTCACCCCTCTACACATGAACATCACATATAATGGATATTGTTCACATATATGCATTATGTAAACACTTTCCTTTGCAATGAATCCCAATATTAATTTCCTGGAGTAATGAAGCGAATCAAATGTCCTTTAGAAAAATGACCTTATGGGATTCTTAAGAAGGAAGTATCAAGGATAGGCTACATATATGAACAAAGCATAGGAGCCAAAAGCATGCAGTCCTAAACATCCATTCATGAACAGCAATTAAGGCATCAACACCATAGTCTCTACAACAGGGTAAAGATAAAGGTTACCCAAGTCATATCCTATTGGAAGCGGTGGTGCTCATCTCCATTTCTAAGCCAAACAACCAGTGTTGTCGAAGATGACTGTGATTATGGATCCGGCATGACTGCACAGAATACTGTTATCTTCCCACCAAAGTGATACCTATTTATCTACTTGCATTTTGACATGCTTTTAAACTTCTAGGTTGGCAGAAGCTGGTACTAGTGATGGCAGCTAATTCTGTTACACAGTGCTTAGGCCTCAAACTGCCAACCTGTCAATATTGCAAGCGTCAGAGTCACCATCTTAACCGCTGAGCCACCGCATCTCATATAATACAAATTTTTATAATTCCTCTTTATATTACATAATCTCTTTATCTGTTCCCATTTTAACAGAACACTCAACAGAATCCAGTCTCTCAGGACTGCATTATGGTGGTGTCATTAACTGCCTTTGAGTCACCCTCAAGTGATGGCAACCCTGTTGATGAGAGATCTCCACGTCTCCTCAAATAGGACACCAGGACATGTATCTCTCAGTATTTTCCCTTTACTTATATTTTTATCATTTTTCGAATCATTAAAACCATATATCTACATTACACATATACACTACACATATACACATAAACATTTCATTTCCAGGAGCCCTGGTGGCACAGTGGTTAAATGCCTGTACTGTAGCCACTCACTCATGAACCACAAAGTATCAAGTTCAGTACTAGCCATTGCTCAGGCTTGACTCAGACCTGCATCCTTCTGAGGTCGCTAAAATGAGTACCCAGATGTTAGGGGGCAATGAGCTCACAGTTGTAAACAACTCAGTCACTGCATAGCGTGGTATGAAGAGGTATACAAATGAAGTGTTTTTTGTTGTTGTTTTGTTTTTTGATTTTTGTTTGTTTTTGTTTTTGTTTTTTGTTTGTTTTTTGTTTGCTTTGCTTTGCTTTGATTTGATTTGATTTGATTTGATTTGACAAGACAATAGAACTCAACAAGAACTCACTTTTAAAAAAACAAATGGGGAATTGACTGCAAAATCAGTCCCTAGCTCCCTAAAATTCCTAGTTTCCTTTATGGCTGGAATTGTGAAAATGTGTTTTTATTTTAGTATAACCCATAACTTTCTTAAATAAATCCCTTTCAGTTAGAGTTTTTTAAAACTTCACAATGCTTCGAGTGACTTTTGAACAGTAGAAAACATATTTAAGCAGGGAAGAAATACTCAATGTAAGCATGAAAGTAATAACATGCTTTTAGCGTTCCATCTCAAAATGAATTATCCCTCTTTATGGACATTATCACACGTGGGCCAGAAAGCGATAATAAAGTGGAAATGAGGCATTCCGAAAATAAACGGAAAATAAACCTTGATTCCGCAAATGGCTTTCACACGTTAATTACCTTAATTGCGAAATTACAGTAAGCACATTTAACGTTCACACACAAGTGAGAAAAGCCCGTAAATGTACTAGAAATGAGCTTCTTGCACATGCGCAGATAGAGGAATGCTCCCTGGAACCATGGGAAAAGCAGGGAAATGCTCCCAAATGCGCATTTGCTTTTCACATTACAGTAAATGCGAAATTACCTTAATTTCGCATTTGCATTTCCTCCAAACAACCGAATTTCAAAAGATCTCGGATAACACCAGTTTCTGTCCACTTTCTGTCCAGTTTCTGTGCGACGTCGTGTGAAAACGCGAGGCACAAATCCAGTTTTTGTTTGGGATTTGTGTGGATTAACCAGCAGATTTGCCCAGTGTGATAACGTCCTATGTTACATATGGAATGTAATCTATGAATATTCTCTTTATTGTGAAAAGGAATTCATAATGGAGAACTCATTCTTAATCGCTATTTAGTGGCTTTGAAAATTGGAATAGATGACACCATTCTGAGGTTCACCTTTAATGAATATTATGCCTTTTCACAGTACACAGTTATAGTGGTACAATTCCACTTTCACTGCCACAGCAACATACTATGCATACCTAGGTTTCATAGTCTGGTGTGATACTATTCTAGAGTTCTCTGGTTGAGAATTCTAAATCTCCTTCCCTAAATGCAACACTTTGAATTCCACAGGACAGAATCAGGACTGTTGAAGTATAATCATAATGCTATAATTGTATAGTGTGAAAGGGCTTATTGTTTGCACAGATGCATTGTACAAATATCTTGCTCTTCATCTAGTACAGCATTTCTTACCTGTACCCGTGACAAAGGTAGAATCTGTTTTAATAGAATGACTGCTTGGGATTGGAACTATGAAGGAAGAAGCAAGAACAAAGTTACATATACAAACAGATCACAGGAACAAAAACAGGCATCCACATGCATTCACCAAGCAACCTTGGTGTCAGAACCAGTAAATTCTATTCCCAATGGACAAACAGTCTGATTTTGATAGAAAACAAAAGACTTTTATTGAAGACATCAGGACAGAAATTAAAAGCAAAACAACTGGGTTGGAACTAACCAGTTCGTCCACTCTACAGTTATGTTACAACTCAAACTATTCAGCCCCACCCTCAGGCTCTTAGCATGCAAACTTTGTTTCTAACCAAAGCAAATTCTAAAGGTCCCCTTATTATCCATTTGTCCCTCTACATCACACTCCCAGCTCTATCAGGCTACTACAATAAAGAAAAGGGGGGGGGGAAACATCCTCCACATCTCTGAATTATTACAGGTAGAACAAGCATCCCCTCCAGAATCATCAAGCCATACATCCCTTCTCTCCATATATCATTTGGCCAGCCTGCCATTTGTCTAGCCCCCCTTCCACCAACATACCAACAGGCTTGTTTCTCATGCATAAAACCAATACGTACATTCAATACATAGAATATACAAAATCAATATATAGATCTTCTCCAATCATCACAATCATGACAGAATCATAACCATGAATTCTGACACTTGGCCCTGTCTGCATGGGCCAGGATACTCCAAAGGCAGTCTGGAGTTTTCTGCCCCCATAGATTCCCCTACTTCCCACCATTACCTAGCCATCCATTCCCATGGCAGGGCAGCTATATGCATGGAAATCCTGCTGAGCTGCACAGAGGTGGCAAGCTCCACCAGCAGCACCACACACACATACACACAAAGTAGGAGGAGTGACCCACCAGGTATCATCCCTCATATGAGGTCTCACCCAGTGCGTTCCGCACCCCCTGAACACACATCCCAGTGATGATACTAATAATCAAAATAATAAAATTTATTTGTACCCCGCCCCTCTGAGCACAATCAGGGCTGCTAACAACAATCAAAAATACATAGAATATAAATCCAAAAAGAGCAAATACCCACCCCTCCTTTTAAAAAGTATTAAATCATACACAATTAAAACATCTTAGATTAAAATAACATACAAGAAAATAAAACTATAGACAGCAAAATATAATAGAACAAGCAAAGTAGCTGCAGCATCCAAATTGGGAGAGGGCAGAATAAGGGGGTTCCTGAGGCCAGGAAGTCTATTGTGGAAAGGCCTGCTGGAAGAGATCTGTCTTAACAGCCTTTTTTAAGCTGTTTAACTTTGTAATCTGATGGATCTCAACCAACAGGCCATTCCACAATCTGGGGGCAATTACTGAGAATGCCAATTACCTGATTGTATTCCATTGCACAAATATATTTTGTTGTTGTTAACTGCCCTCAAGTCGATTTTGACCCATGGTGACCTTATGGATAAAACATCTCCAAGACCTCCTATATTCCACTGGTCTGCTTAAATCCGTCAAATCCATATGCATAACCTCCTTAATACAGTCCATCCATCTGCTACGTGGCCTTCCTCTCTTCCTACTTCCCTCCACCTTTCCCAGCATTGTTGTCTTTTCTAATGAGTCTACTGTTCTCATGATGTGTCCTATCTACAACACTCTGTTTGGTCATCTTAGGCCCGATGTAGACAGCCTCCCTTAGGAGTGGCAGATCAGGGCCATGAAAACCACATGCTGTGGCCCCATCCTCCTTTTTGGGACACCCAAAAGCCACCCTCTGGGCCCCTGCGCTGGCTCTTTTGCATGCTTTTGGTGCAGCATGTATGCACATGGTGCCAAGAGGGAGGCCTGATGCCATGTGCCATGCGGTCAGACATGTGACATTGGGGCAGAGTCAGAGTGGAGTCGGGGCCGCTGGTGTGCAGTCACCCTGCCCCAACTCCACCCCCAGGCTGGACTAAAGTGCCAGTCTGCATCCCTCCTTAGTTACCAGGGAGGTTTCCATCTTGATCTGCTCTAGCACCCATTTGTTTGTCTTTTTGGCTGTCCATGGGATCCTCAAAACTCTTCTCCAACACCACATCTCAAATGAGTTAATTTTTTTTCTTATTATCTTTCTTAACTTAAAGGATGGGTGGGATTCGGGATTTTATGTTCTGTTTAATGTATGGAAATTGTAATGTTGTAAGCCACCCCGATTGCTCTGCAGAGGGGTGGGATATAAATTATTATTATTATTATTATTATTATTATTATTATTAACTATCCAGCTCTCACATCCATACATGGTAACAGAGAATACAATGCCTTGTATGATTCTAACTTTTGTGCTGAGTTGTATATCTTTGCATTTTAGAATCTTTTCTAGTTCTTTCATAGCCACCCTTCCCACTCTTAATCTTCTTCTGATTTCCTGGCTGCAGTCCCCATTTCTATCAATGTTTGAGAATTCCTTTACTATTTCTATTTCTTCATTGTCTAGGTTAAACTTGTGAAGGTCCTTGGCGGTCATTATTTTTGTTTTCTTTATGTTCAATATTAAGCCTGTCTTTGCACTTTCTTCTTTGATCTTCCTTAATAGGTGTTCCAGGTCGGTGAGGTTTTCTGCTAGTATTATGGTGTCATCTGCATATCTTAGATTGTTGATATTCCTTCCTCCTATTTTCACTCCTCCTTCTTCTGTGTCCAAGCCTGCTTTTCTTATAATACAATCTGCATACACGTAGAACATACAGGGTGAATGCATGCAACCTTGCCTGACTCCTTTCCTAATTGAGAACCATTCTGCTTATTCCCATTTGTGTGTGTGTGTGTGTGTGTGTGTGTTTTGTTTTATTTTGTTGTCATTGTTATTTTGGTTGTCTTCTATTACTCTACATTGATCATTGTAGTAATTTCCTTTATCTTTGCACAGAAGCCATTGTTCTGTTGTATTCATAATTCTTAGTTTGTTCTGTTCTGACAGTAGCCTCTTGTCCTGAGTACAGATTCCTCATCAAAACTATCAGATGTGTTGGCACTCCCATGTCTTTAAGGGCATACCATAGCCTTTCATGAGCTATGCAGTCAAAGACTTTGCTGTAGTCTATAAAGCTCATGCTGATTTTCTTTTGGAATTTCCTGGGTGCATTCCATTAACCATCATACTTTACAATGTGATCCCTGGTGCCCCTTCCTTTCCTGAACCCTGCTTGGACCTCTGGGATTTCTCTCTCCATTTATAGTTGGAGTCTATGTAGCATAATTTTGAGCATACTTTTGCTTGCACAGGAGATAGTGCTATGATCCTATAGTTGCTGCAGTCTCTTGTGTCTCCCTTTATGTGGATGGGGATGGATAGTGATGGCTTCCAATCTGTTGGCATTTGTTTTGTTTACATATCTGTTGACATATGTTGGTCACCACTACAGTTGACTCTGTCAATGTGGATTGCAGCGGTTCAATTGGAATATCATCTGTTCCTGGTGATTTCTTTTTCGTTATTTCTCTTATTGCAGTTTCCACTTCGTTTTTTTAGAATTTGTGGTTCATCTTCCTATGGCTCCTCATTCCATGTGTCCTTCATTTTGTCATCTCTTTTGTATAATTCTTCTGTGTATTGCACCCAATATGTTTTTATTCCTTCCTGGTCTTGAACTATGTTGTTTTTATTGTCATAGAGCATGCCAGTCCTTGGTTTGAATTTTCCCTTGATTTCTCGAATCTTGGGAAATAGGTCTCTTGTTCTTCCCTTTCTGTTGTTGTCTTCTATTTTTCTGCATTGGTCATTGTAGTAATTTTCTTTATCTTTGCGCAGAAGCTGTTGTACTGTTGCATTAATAATTCTTACTTTGTTCCTATCTCCCTTATTGTTCTCTATACAAAATACTAATATACAAAAATGCTGGCATTTGAAAAACCGTCAGATACCACAGTTGGCCCATCTCAGCAGTGAATCAAACCCAAGAGTTTGTCTATCCATACTAATGAAGCAGTTCTATATGAGCAACCATTTATTATTTCATTAGCCTTCACAGGAATTGCATTGCCTGAGGATCTTATCTTGAAGTCCTTATCCATTTTTTCCCCCAACATATGAAGCAAAGGCATCTTACCTATCTTTTTGGAATAATAGATAAAGCCAGGATATTGGCAGGAAATTTCTGAGGCCGGATATTCATCATGCTGCATGCAGTATCTCCTTTGTCTAGCCATAGTAATGAAATAGCACCTTGAAGGACCTCCATTAATTCTATCCTTAGTCTTCATGATATTTCTGTCTCTTTTAAGTTTCTTACCCTGAAATACCCATATAAACCAACTTATTTTTCTTCAGTCACATCAAGCAAAGGCATCTTACCTATGTTTTTGCAACAGTAGACAAAGCCAGGGAATTGGCAGGAAGTTTCTGAAGCCAGATATTCATCATGCCTACATCTTTTCTTGCATTGACCTCGACATAACTTAGTACGAGAGCGGATGAGTCCTGAGGAAGGTTTAAAACAAGAACAGAGGTCTCTTCAATAAGAAACCAGTATGTTCAACTCTAAGCATTTCCCCTTTTCACAGAGAAGACCAAAATAATAATAATAATAATAATAAAGTGCTTCTCTTTTCCAGCCACCCTCAACCAAATAATTTAAAAAAGCATTTACTGAGAAAAAATAATTTGAACTGAGGACATTGTCAAAGTAATTCATCATGCATCAGAGACATGAAGCATCATTTGCTTCAAAGTACAAGGAGCAGCTCACCCCTTTACATATGAACATCACTTTTAATGATTATTGTTCACACATATGTATTATGTAAACACTTTCCTTTGCATCGAATCCCAGTATTCCTTACCTAGAGTGATGAAGGTAAATAAATGTCCTTTAGAACAATGACCTTATGAGATTCTTAAGAAGAAAGTATCAAGGATAGGCTATGTATACGAACAAACCATAGGAGCCAAAAACATGCAGCCCTAAACATCCAATCATAAACATCAATTAAGGCATCAACACCATAATCTCCATTAAAGGGTAAAGATAAAGGTTACCCAAGTCATATCCTATTGGAAGGGGTGGTGCTCATCTCCATTAGGGAGCTGAACAGCCAATGTTGTCAAAGGTGACTCTGTGATCATGGGGTCGGCGTAACTCCACAGAACTCTGTTACCTTCCCACTAAAATGGTATCTATTTATCTACTTGCACTTTTGACATGCTTTCAAACTGCTGGTTGGCAGAAGCTGATACTAGTAATGGCCTCAAATGGCCAACCTGCTGATCTCTCAAGCGTCAGATTCAGCATCTTAACTGCTGAATCACCGTGTCCCATATAATACATAATTTCTTAATCCCTCTTTATGTTACATAATCTCAATACCTGTTCCCAATTTTATAGAACAGGGAACAGAATTCATTCTCTCAGGACCACATTGTTGCGTTGTTGTTAAGTGCCCTGAAGTCAGCGTCAACTCATGGCAACCCTGTGGATCAGACATGTCCACGTCTCCTCAAATAGGACACCCGGACATGTATCTCTAAGGACCTTTACAGAGTGCCAGAAATAATGCAGCCTAAGGCCACTTTAACTGTCCTGGCTCAGTACTAAGGAATCATGGGAACTGTAGTTTATTGTGGCACTAGAGCTCTCTGACAGAGATGGCTCAATGTCCCAGAAAAGATACAGTTCCCATGAGTCCCTAGCACTAAGCCAGGACAGTGGAGTCTCCTTCCTTGGAGGTCTTTAAGCAGAGGCTGGATGGCCATCTGTCGGGGATGCTTTGATTGGGAGTTCCTGCATGGCAGGGGGTTGGACTGGATGGCCCTTGTGGTATCTTCCAACTCTATGATTCTATGATTCTATAATTCTATGACAGTTAAAGTGGCCTCAAGCTGCATTATTTCTGGCACTCTGTAAAGACCCTAAGTAATTCCCCTCTACTTACATTTTTAATAGTTTTCCAATTATTAAAACCATATATTTATATTGCACATTACACATATATACGTAAAAATTTCATTTCTTGACAAGACAATACAAAACCAAACAAAACAAAATAACATTTAACACAACTTCCTTCAGGTTTCATTCACCCTACTTTCTATACTTGTTCTTGATTTACCATTCTATAATTAGATTATTGAATATTAGATTATTGATACATATTACAATCATAAATTATTTTCCTTTTTTCCTGTTATTAGCTAACATCCACTTAAACTTTTCATTGACATTTCTTATAAGAAATGACAAAAAAAAGGATATCTCTCAAAGTCCTGTTACCAGTCCTGAAATGCTAGTAGTTACCTTCCTTCCCAACAGCAACAACAAAAACTCACTTTATAAAAAAAATAAATGGGTGAATTGACTGCAAATTCAGTTCCAAGTTCCCTAATGTTCTTAGTTGCTTTTATGGAAGGAATTGTGAAAATATGGTTTTATTTTAGTATAACTCATAAGTTTCTGAAATACATACCATTCAAATAGATTTATTTTTTTTTGAAACCTCACAATGCTTCAAGTCACTGGTAAGCAGTAGAAAACATATTTAAGCAGGGAAGATGTATTCAATATAAACAGGAAAGTAACAATATGCTGTCATGATTCAATCGCAAAAGGAATCATCCCTCTTTATGTTACATATGGAATGTAACCTATAAATGCTCTTATTGTGGTGAAAAGAAATTGGTAAGAGAGAACTCAGTCTCACTCTCTATTACATGGTTCTGAGAAGTGGATTATATGACACCATCCTGAAGTTCTCATCTAATGCATATTTGGCCTTTTCATGCTTCACAATTATAGTGCTACTATTCCACTTTAACAGCTACTGCAACATACTAGGGAATCCTAGGGTTCATAGTCTAGTAAGATACTAGAGCTCTCTGGCTGAGAATTCGAATTGTCTTTCCCTAAATGCAAAGCCCACAATTCCACTGGACAGAATCAGGACAGTTGATGTAGAATCATAATACTAAAATAGTGTAGTGTAAAAAGGCTCATTTTTTGCACATACACATTGTACAAATGCCTTGCTCTTCATCTAGTACAGTATCTCTTACCTGTTCTTGTGGGAAAGGTTTTAGACAAATGACGACTTGGGATTGGAACTATGAAGGAAGAGCAAGAACAGGGTTACAGATAGAAACAGATCACAGGAGCCAAAAACAGGCATCCACAAACATTCAGTCCTAAATAGCAACCTGGGCCCTGTCTGAATGGGTCAGTATACTCCAGAGGCAGCTTGAAGATTCCTGGCCCCATAGATGCCTCATCCTCCCCCCGTTAACTGGCCATACATTCCCAGGGCAAGACATCTGTTTGCATGGGCACCTTGCTGAACTGCCTGGCACATCTGCTGGTTCAAAACACCAGGATAATGGAGAAGGAGGCAGAGGTGTGTGCTTGCACCTCTTTCTCTGTTGCCTTAGTTCTCTCAAGAGTGCCACCATCACAGAAGTGGCAAGCCCCACCAGCAGCAGCAAACACACAAAAAGCAGGAGGAGGGACCAAACAGGTGTCAACCCTACTGTGAGGTCTCATCCACTGCGATCCGCACCCCACCCCACACACACACCCCAGTGACACTACTGATTCAATTCCATTCCTTTGGACAATTACATACATGTTCCTCATACAAAATACTAATATACAAAAATGCTGGCATTTGCAAAACTGCCAGAGACTACAGTTGGCCCATCTCAGCCGTGAATCAAACCCAGGAGCTTGTCTATCCACAGTAATGAAACTGCTTTATAAGGGAAACCATTTATTCTCTCATTAGCCTTCACAGGACTTGCATCTCCTGAGCATCTTACCTTGAAATCCCCATCCATTTTCCCCCCAGACCCATGAAGCAAAGACATCCTACCTATTTTTTTGCAACAGTAGACAAAGCCAGGGATTTGGCAGGAAGTTTCTGAAGCCATATATTCATCATGCCTGCATCTTTGCTTGCATTGACCCCGACATAGCTTAGTACGAGAGCGGATGAGTCCTGAGGAAGGGTTAAAATAAGAAGAGAGGTCTCAAATAAGACACCAGTATGTGCAACTCTAAGCATTTCCAATTTTGGCGGAGAACACCAAAATAAGAATAAGATCTCTCAAAGTTCTAAGGGCAATTCTAAAGTGCTTCTATTTTCCAACCACCCTCAGCCAAAATTTTAAAAAGCAATCTCCACTTTATTGCAGAAAAATCATTTAAACTGAAGACCTTTTCAAAATAATTCCTCTTGCTTCAGATACATGAAGCATCATTTGCTTCGAAATACAAGGAGCAGCTCAACCCTCTACACATGAACATCACTTGTAATGGATATTGTTCACATATATGCATTATGTAAACACTTTCCTTTGCAATGAATCCCAGTATTAATTTCCTGGAGTTATGAAGGGAATCAAATGTCCTTTAGAAAAATGACCTTATGGGATTCTTAAGAAGGAAGTATCAAGGATAGGCTACATATATGAACAAAGCATAGGAGCCAAAAGCATGCAGCCCTAAACATCCATTCATGAACAGCAATTAAGGCATCAACACCATAGTCTCTATAAAAGGATAAAAATGAAGGTTACCAAGTCAGGTCCTATTGGAAGGGGTGGTGCTTATCTCCATTTCGAAGCCAAACAGCCAGTGTTGCCGAAGATGACTCTGTGATTATGGGGCCAGCATGACTGCACAGAATGCTATTACCTTCCCACCAAAGTGATACCTATTTATCTACTTGCATTTTTATCTGCTTTTAAACTTCTAGGTTGGCAGAAGCTGGTACTAGTGATGGCAGCTAATTCTGTCACACAGTGCTTAGGCCTCAAACTGCCAACCTGTCAATATTGCAAGCGTCAGAGTCACCATCTTAACGGCTGAGCCACCACATCTCATATAAAACAAATTTTCATAATCCCTCTTTATATTACATAATCTCTTTATATGTTCCCATTTTAACAGAAAACTCAACAGAATCCAGTCTCTCAGAACCGTATTGTGGTGGTGTCGTTAACTGCCTTTTAGTCACCCTCAACTGATGGCAACCCTGTTGATGAGAGATCTCCACGTCTCCTCAAATAGGACACCAGGACATGTATCTCACAGTATTTTCCCTTTACTTATATTTTTATCATTTTTCGAATCATTAAAACCATATATCTACATTACACATATACACTACACATATACACATAAACATTTCATTTCCAGGAGCCCTGGTGGCACAGTGGTTAAATGCCTGTTCTGCAGCCACTCACTCATGAACCACAAGGTATCAAGTTCAGTACTAGCCATTGCTCAGGCTTGACTCAGACCTGCATCCTTCTGAGGTCGCTAAAATGAGTACCCAGATGTTAGGGGGCAATGAGCTCACAGTTGTAAACAA
Source organism: Phrynosoma blainvillii (assembly GCA_026167975.1). NCBI lineage: Eukaryota > Metazoa > Chordata > Lepidosauria > Squamata > Phrynosomatidae > Phrynosoma > Phrynosoma blainvillii. Next base: position 14,035,757 of record JANUYF010000001.1, read on the forward strand.
CTCAGTCACTGCATAGCGTGGTATGAAGAGGTATACAAATGAAGTGTTTTTTGTTGTTGTTTTGTTTTTTGTTTTTTGTTTGTTTGTTTTTTGTTTTGTTTGTTTGTTTGCTTGCTTGCTTTGCTTTGATTTGCTTTGACAAGACAATAGAAAATCAGCAAAACAAAACTTCCTTTAGGTTGCATTCACCCTAATTTCTACACTTGTTCTGGATTTTCTCTTCCACAATTAGATTATTGAATCCTTGATATCTATTACAATCATAGATTAATTCCATTCTTTATTTCTTGGTATTAGCTAACATCCAATTACACTTTTCATTGATATTTCTTATAAGAAATGATAAAAAGAGAATGATATCTTATAAAATCCTATTGCCAATCCTAAAATGCTACTATTTATCTTCCTTCCCAACAACAACAAGAACTCACTTTTAAAAAAACAAATGGGGAATTGACTGCAAAATCAGTCCCTAGCTCCCTAAAATTCCTAGTATCCTTTATGGCTGGAATTGTGAAAATGTGTTTTTATTTTAGTATAACCCATAACTTTCTTAAATAAATCCCTTTCAGTTAGAGTTTTTTAAAACCTCACAATGCTTCAAGTGACTTGTGAACAGTAGAAAACATATTTAAGCAGGGAAGAAATACTCAATGTAAGCATGAAAGTAATAACATGCTTTTAGCGTTCCATCTCAAAATGAATTATCCCTCTTTATGGACATTATCACACGTGGGCCAGAAAGCGATAATAAAGTGGAAATGAGGCATTCCGAAAATAAACGGAAAATAAACCTTGATTCCGCAAATGGCTTTCACACGTTAATTACCTTAATTGCGAAATTACAGTAAGCACATTTAACGTTCACACACAAGTGAGAAAAGCCCGTAAATGTACTAGAAATGAGCTTCTTGCACATGCGCAGATAGAGGAATGCTCCCTGGAACCATGGGAAAAGCAGGGAAATGCTCCCAAATGCGCATTTGCTTTTCACATTACAGTAAATGCGAAATTACCTTAATTTCGCATTTGCATTTCCTCCAAACAACCGAATTTCTTTTTTTTTTAACCTTTATTGATATATTAAAAAAACAAAACAGAACAAACCAAAACAAAAGCAGAAATACAATAAGCAATCACATTACATAACGTTAAACAGTATACAAACAACAAAGCAAACACAATACACACAGCAAAACAAACACATAACTCACTTCCTGAGCTTCAACTCAAGTATTTATATATCTCTCATAGTCCGTCGCCGACGCTCTGAAAAATATCTATCTATCTCTTACTAAATCTTTTCCCTTCCACTCTCCATTTAAGTGGGAGGTGCTTCACAATCAAAATTTAAGTCCTATTCCAAAACTTTTAGTAATAGTTCAGAATATTCACTATTTTCCAAAAATTTTTTTACTGGCCCCCAGGCCTTCTTTTGTTTATCCCAGGATTCCCCTCTTAAACATAAAGTTAATTTATCTGCAACAACACAATCTGTCAGTTTATACAGCCAATCTTTTACTGTTGGAGAGTCACTACACTTCCATTTAGATGCATAGACCATCCTGGCGGTTGTAGTTAAATAGAAGAGCAATTTACCAAACTCTTTTTCTAACGAATTATCTTCTGTCATACCTAACAGGTACAGTTTAGGGTCTCTTCCGCCCTTTATTGGCACCATTTGTATAACAATCTCATGCACCTTCCGCCAATAGTTTTTTGCAATTTTACAATGCCACCAAACATGTATAAAAGAACCCACCTCTTTACAGCATTTCCAACATAAATTACTAAGATTTTTCTGCATTTTCGCTAATCTAGCTGGGGTCAAATACCACCGATGCTGCATTTTTTGAAAATTTTCCCTCAAGTCATAACTCAAGGGAAATAAGCAAGATGAACTTGAACTCCTAGCACAACAAAGCAAATATGATATAATAGGCATCACTGAAACCTGGTGGGATGAATCTCATGACTGGAATGTAGAAATAAAGGGGTATAACCTTTTCAAGAGAAACAGGACAAACAGGAAAGGAGGAGGAATAGCATTATATGTCAGGGATATTTACACCAGTGAAGAAATCCAGGACATCAATCCTGGAAGCCAAGTGGAGAGCATCTGGATAAAAATTAAAGGGGAAGGAAACAACAGGGATGTTAGTGTGGGAGTCTACTACAGACCCCCAACTCAAGCAGAAGAATTGGATGAAGCCTTTCTAGAACAGATGACCACACACTCAGAAAGGAGAAATATAGTAGTGATGGGTGACTTCAACTATCCGGATATTTGCTGGAAGTCAAACTCGGCAAAATCCTTGAGGTCTAGCAAATTCCTCACTTGCCTCGAAGACAATTTCATTGTTCAAAAGGTGGAAGAGGCAACGAGGGAGTCAGCTATTTTGGATCTGATCCTAACTAACAGGGAAGACCTAGTTAATGGGGTGCAAGTGGTTGGATCCTTAGGCGGGAGTGATCATGTCCTCCTGGAGTTTATTATACAGTGGAAAGGAGAAGCCAGGCATAGTCGGACATGCATTCTAGACTTTAGGAAAGCTGATTTTACTAAACTTAGAGAAATACTGAAGGTGATCCCATGGACAGGAATACTAAAAGAGAAGGGAGTTCAAGACGGATGGGAGTTTCTCAAAAGGGAGATACTGAAGGCACAATTTCAAACCGTGCCAATGAGGAGGAAGAATGGGAGGTGTCTCAAGAAACCAGGATGGATGACTAAGGAACTTGCAACTGAACTATGTTTTAAACAGAACATGTATAAGAAATGGAAAAATGGGGAAATCACCAAAGAGGAATTCAAACAAATAGCTAGCACGTGTAGGGGTAAAGTCAGAAAAGCTAAAGCGCAGAATGAAATCAGGCTTGCTGGAGAGGTTAAGAACAATAAAAAGGGCTTTTGGGGGTATGTCAGTAGCAAAAGAAAAAAGAAGGAAATGGTAGGGCCACTGTGTGGAGAAGATGGCAAAAAGTTAACAGGGGACAGAGAAAAGGAAGAATTACTCAACACCTTCTTTGCTTCAGTCTTCTCAGAAAAGGCAAAGGGTGCTCAACTTGAGGATAATGGAGCAGAGGACAGAATAAGAGAATTTCAGCACAGAATAAGTAAAGAGATAGTACAGAAACATCTGGTTAATCTAGATGAATATAAGTCTCCAGGACCAGATGAATTACATCCAAGGTAAAAGAACTGGCAAATGTAATATCAGAACCATTGGCAATAATCTTTGAGAATTCCTGGAAAACAGGAGAGGTCCCAGCGGACTGGAGGAGGGCAAATGTTGTCCCCATCTTCAAAAAGGGGAAAAAAGAGGATCCCAACAATTATCGTCCAGTTAGTCTGACACCAATACCCGGAAAGATTCTGGAGCAGATCATTAAACAGAGAGTCTGTGAACATCTGGAAGATAATTTCATAATCACAAAAAGTCAACATGGGTTTCAGAGAAACAGGTCATGCCAGACAAATCTGATCTCTTTTTTTGATAAAATTACCAGCTTGGTAGATGAAGGGAATGCTGTGGATATAGTATATCTTGATTTTAGTAAGGCCTTTGACAAGGTTCCCCATGACATTCTTGCAAGCAAGTTGGTAAAATGTGGGCTAGACAAAGTAACTGTTACATGGATTTGTAATTGGTTAACTGGTCGAACGCAAAGGGTGCTCAACAATGGCTCCTTTTCAACTTGGAAAGAAGTGACCAGTGGGGTGCCACAGGGCTCTGTCCTGGGCCCAGTGCTATTCAATATCTTTATTAATGACTTGGATGACGGTATTGGGGGCATAGTTATCAAATTTGCAGACGACACCAAATTAGGAGGAGTAGCTAATACCCCAGAGGACAGGATCAAAATTCAAAATGACTTGAACAGACTAGAAAGTTGGGCCAAAGCTAACAAAATGAAATTCAACACAGAGAAATATAAGGTACTGCACTTAGGGCGGAAAAACGAAAAGTACAGATATACGATGGGGGACACCTGGCTGAATGAGACTACGTGTGAAAGGGATCTAGGAATCCAGGTGGACCACAAGTTGAACATGAGTCAACAGTGCAATGCAGCAGCGAAAAAGGCCAATGCAATTTTAGGCTGCATCAGTAGAAGTATAGTGTCTAGATCAAGAGAAGTAATAGTGCCACTCTATTCTGCTTTGGTCCGGCCTCACCTGGAATACTGTGTCCAGTTCTGGGCACCACAATTCAAAAAGGATGTGGAGAAACTGGAGCGTGTCCAAAGGAGGGCAACTAAAATGGTGAAGGGTCTGGAAACCAAGCCCTATGAGGAACGACTTAGGGAGCTGGGGGTGTTTAGCCTGGAGAAGAGAAGGCTGAGAGGTGATATGATAGCCGTGTTTAAATATTTGAAGGGATGTCATATCGAGGAGGGAACAAGCTTGTTTTCTGCTGCTCCAGAGACTAGGACCCGAAACAATGGATGCAAGCTGCAAGAAAAGAGATTCCACCTCAACATTAGGAGGAACTTCCTGACAGTAAGGGCGGTTCGACTGTGGAACACACTCCCTCGGAGAGTAGTGGAGTCTCCTTCCTTGGAGGTCTTTAAGCAGAGGCTGGATGGCCATCTGTCGGGGATGCTTTGATTGGGAGTTCCTGCATGGCAGGGGGTTGGACTGGATGGCCCTTGTGGTCTCTTCCAACTCTATGATTCTATGATTCTATGATTCTATGATTCAAGGAATATTTAAGCCTATAAGTCCATGATTTTTCCCATTGTTCCAAGGGTATCGGTTGTTTCAGGTCCCTTGCCCATTTTATCATATTATCTTTAATGACCTCTTTCTCTTGTTCCAGTTTCAGCAACAGCTCATAAAATTGAGAGATCCTTGGCTTATCTTCACTTTCCAAAATTTTTTCAAACTCCTCCTCCACTCTCCCAATCCCATTAATAAATTTATCTCTCATAAACCTTGCTCTTAATTGACTATACAGGAACCATCCACAGCTATAACCCTTTCTTAATACCTCTTCCTGAGATATAAGTTTTACATCTTTTGACTCGTTATTAACTTCAACTAATTCATTGTACATGACCCACTCAAGGTTGCTTAATCTTTCTCTTCTAAAAAGAGCTTCATTAGTTGATACCCAGAGTGGGATTTTCCCACACAGCACCTCTTTATATTTAATCCAAACTCTTATCAATGCTTTACGTATAAAATGATTTTCAAACCCTTTATGAACTTTAATTTTGTCATAAAACAGGTAACCATGAAAACCATATCTTAACTCTGCACCTTCCAAATCGAGAACTTCCTTATTTTCTAACTTAAACCAATCTACCAACCAGATAAAACAGCATGCCTCGTAATATGTTCTTAGATTAGGCAGACCTAAACCTCCTCTTTCAATCTTGTCCTGGATAACTTTCATTCTGACCCTGGGCTTCTTACCACCCCACAGAAATTTCGAAAGATCCTGGTGCCAGGTTTTGAATGGGATCTCATTATGGATTATCAGCAAGTTTTGAAATAAAAAAAGAATCTTAGGTAAGATATTCATCTTAATCACCGATAACCTCCCAAGCCATGACAATTTTAAGTTATTCCATCTCGTAAGATCCTTTTTAATCTCTAGCCACTTTTTCTTATAGTTGTTTTTAAATAGATCAACATTCTTCACAGTTATAGTGACACCCAAATACTTCACTTCTTTTTTAATCTGGAATCCAGTTTTTTCCTCTAATCTACCTTTTTCAGTTTTATCTAAATTCATAACCAGTATTGCCATCTTATTCCTATTTACTCTTAGCCCTGCAACTCCGGCAAAATCTTCTAATTCTTTGACAACCACCTCTATCCTCTGGAAGTTAGTTATAGTCATAACTAGGTCGTCCGCATAGGCTTTCAACTTCGTTTGCTTACCTTTTATCTTAATACCTTCTATTTCTGTGTTCTCTCTGATGTTATGATTCAAAATCTCTAGTACTATTATAAATAGTAGCGGAGAAAGGGGACACCCCTGCCTTGTACCTTTTTGGACTGGGAAAGGCTTAGTTTTTTCCGCATTCACTATTACACAGGCACTTTGTTTCTTATATATCATTTCAATCCATTTCAGAAATTTAGGGCCTACATTGATTTTATTTAGACATTTCAACAAAAATTCCCAACGGACATTGTCGAAAGCCTTTTCAAAGTCTATAAAAATCATTGCTAATTTGGGATTAATATCTTTCTCGTGAAATTTGATAGCATTCAAAATATACCTGACATTTTCTTTAATACTACGTCCTGGCAGAAATCCATTCTGATCTGGTGTTGTCCATTCTGCCAATATCCCCTTTAACCGTTCCGCCAGGATTGAACTAAAAATCTTATAATCCACGTTTAAAAGGGAAATAGGGCGATAGTTCTTAATATCTGTCCCATCTGTACCATCTTTTGGAATTAAACAAATATTTGCTTCTGCCCAAGTGTCTGGATTTCCAATTTGATCAATGCTATGAAAAAGATTAAGAAGAGGTAACGCCAATTCATCCTTAAACGTTTTATAATACTCTTCCGGGAATCCGTCAGGTCCAGCGGCTTTCCCATTCTTACATCTCTTAATCGCATCTAGCACCTCTTGTAAGGTTATTTTTTTGTTTAATCTCTCTTTCTGCTCTTCTGTGAAACCCTTAATTGTACAATTCTGGAGATAATTCTCCAGTTCTTCTGTATTACCCTCATCTTTTTTATAAAGGTCATTATAAAAATTCCGAATGCTTTGCCTCAACTCTTTTTGATCCATTATTTCTTTACCCTTTTCTTTCAATCTATGTATCCCTTTTTTTGCCTTGTCTTGTCTTAGTTGGTATGCAAGTAGTTTTCCCAGTTTATTAAGCCCTTCAAAGAGTCTTTGTTTAACATATTTCATTTTTTTTGCTATATCTTCCACGAGCCATGCCGACATTCTTTGTTCTAAGCCTTTTATTTCCTTTATTAACGTGTCATTTTTGAAATCTTTCTTTAATTGAATCTCCTTAAGTTTTAATTGACTTTGAATATTGCCCAATTCCTTCAATCTTTTCTTTTTATATTCTGATCCTTTCTTTATGAAAAAACCTCGGCTTACTGCCTTTAAAGCGTCCCAGATCATAACTATAGATACATCTTGGGCCGTGTTTTCCAAAAAGTAATTTTTCAACAGTATTTTAGCTTCCTTCACCACTTCTTCATTTTTCAAGAGTGAATCATTCAACCTCCAATTGAAAGCTCTAGTCTCCTCTCTAAATTCAATTGTTATAGGTTGATGATCTGACTTAATTTGGGGCAAAACTTCCATTTTAGTAATTAATGGACACATTTCATTCGAAATTAAAAACATATCAATACGGGCCCAAGATTTGTGCCTTTCAGAAAAAAAAGTAAATTCACTAATCTGATTGTATTTAGCCCTCCATGCGTCTACCAGACCAAATTGCTCTGCCAGATTAAAAAATTGACATGGGAGTTTTCCCTGATTTATTTTTATTTTCTTATGGGATAATCTATCAATCCTTGGATCGATGACCCCGTTGAAATCACCCATCATGATCATTGTTTCTACATTGAGCTCGGTTAATTTAAACAACAATTCGCTATAAAACTTTCCTTTATTATCATTTGGTGCATAAATTCCAATGATTAGTAACCTCTTACCATGCCAAGACATTTCAGCTCCAATATAACGACCCTTGGTATCATTCAAGATTTCCCTGGGTTCAAACTTATCTTTAATGTAAAGAACCACACCCCGTTTCCTTTTTCTGCAAGCACTTATAAATTCTCTGCCCAGTTTGTGATTTTTTAAGAGTTCTCTATTATCCGCTTTGACTTTTATCTCCTGTAAACATGTGACTGCACAATTCAATTTTAACAAATAATGAAATATCTGCTTTCTCTTTATTGGGCCATTTAGGCCCTTCACATTCCAGGATATGAATTTATTGTCACTACTCATTTCCTAAATTAAGCTCTTCTTCATCTAACAGACCTCCCCTTCCTAAATCTCCAGTCTCATCATCAGCCTCGTCTACATCCTCATCCTCGTCCTCATCAACGTCGTCATCCATATCTTCATCAGCCGTTGTTTTAGAATCCTCCTGCTCCCCTTTTCTTACTTTCTGGGATCTATCAATCTCCTTACCATCACGGTTCTTCTTTAACTCTCTACTTTCTAACCTTTCTTCTAACAGTATTTTCTTGGACAGTTGAGTATCTTTTATCCTTTTCCTGTTTCTAATTCTATTTCTTTTATCAGTCTCCTCCATCTCCTCAGCTTGTCCTGACAGGCTTACCTGGCTACTAGTATCTCTTTCCTTGGTCTCAGTTTTAGATTCATCCCTCTGTTTTTTCCTGCTTTCAAATCTCTCGTCAACCTTAAACTCCCCTCTATACTTTCTCCAAAACTCTTTCGCATCCAACAGGGACCTTAACTCAACTCTAGTCTTCCTGAACCAAAAAGTGAGACCTTCTGGAATTAGCCATCTGTATGTTATGTTAAACCTTTGTAATTGATTTATTAAAAAGGTATATTCCCGTCTCTTCCTCATTACATTTGGGGCCACGTCTTTAAATATCTTCAATGCACAATCTTTAATTACTAAGGGGGTCTCATTTTGAAAACTTAGTAATTGGTCCCTGACCTGTCTCCTCACAAAATTTATCACAATGTCCCTGGGAAGACTCCTCTGGGTAGCTACCTTAGAGTTCAGCCTGAAGGTCTTATCTATCTCAAGTTCAAAAAGATGCTCTGGTTTTCCCAGGTAATTAGCCAAGGCCGGGACTAAAATCTCCATCAAATTCTCCCGCTCTTGTTCTGGAAGTCCTCTCAACTTTACTGATTTCTCCCTTAACTTAGCGTCGCTTCTAATTCTTTCAATTTCTAGGTCCTTTGGTAAGTCTTTCAGGCCCTCAATTTTCTCCTCAACTTTGATCTGCTTATCTTCAATACTACCCATCTTTGTTTTCATTTTACTAAATTCAACTGATATCTTATCAATAGCCCTTCTTACATCCTTCATTTCGGCTCTTAATTCTTCCTTAATCTCCGATTTAAAGTCCGTCATGTCCTGTCGCAAGTCTTGAATTTCCCTGCTTAAATCTGACCGCATAGATTTTATCTCATCTAATAATGTACTATAAGGGTCACCTCCTCCCTTCGGTTGTTCTATCGAGGGTCTCCTCTGCTGAGGAGCCTGCGCTTTAAGCACTTGACTCCTTAAATTCATGGACATCGTGGACAGAAATATTGATCTATTAATATAAAAGTATTTTACCCAGAATGTCCTTCTTCGTCTTGTGTCTTGTATCTCCCTCTTTTCCACTTCAGTCTATAGAATCTTTCAAACTTACAAACAATCTAACAATGGAGAGGCCTGTAGGCGAACACTAAATAGATTCAAAATCTTAGCTCTAGTCTCTAAACAGCCTTTTAACAAGCCTGCTCCAAGACCCAACCAAGTGACTAGAAATATTTAGATATGGAGGGGTTTCTAGCCATTACATGTCATTATACAGTCAGCAAAGAAAGTATAAATACAGGCTTATTATATTATAAAACCAAAATTAACCAAGACAGGGAATTTACCAAGCTTCAAACTTCAGAATTTTAAATCAAAAGTAATTAGTAATTAGATTTCCAACCCAAATGTCGTTGGCGTCTCTTTTTTTTTTTTTTTTCTCCTCGTAGAGTATTGAGAAGTCCAGCTTCTAAGCTCTATCATTAAGGAACACGGGCTTTATAGAACTCAATGCGTCTCCATGAAGTTCAGAAAGGAGCTTCAAAGTTCTTGCCAACCTCGTCAGCTTCCTTCGCTCCTCACAGTGTCTTTTATTCCCACTCTTTAGAGCCTTATTTTTCTTAAAGGGTCAATTAATCAATTAATCAATCTCTGCCGTGCGTTACGCTGGCTATAAGAGAAAAACACAGCTCTACATAAGCCCAAATATTCTCGCCAGGTCTCACTGCACCATGTCGTATCTTTAATGTCAACTCTAAGAGTAGTATGCTCTTTGTCAGCCGGGTATTTAATCCAACTTTCCACAGCTCCACTGGGAGAAGAAATCAAAGCAATCAGCACCAGATAAATTTTCTGCGTCCCCGTGGCTCACCGTCATTCCACCTCCCTGCTTCTGTGTCCCTTTGTGTCCCTTCTTCAGTACCGCTCTGCGTCTCTGCTATCCTTCCGCCTATTGGGCTGTGAACTACAACTCCCAGGGATCTCTATGCCATTATACTCCTTCCTGTCCAGAAGGTTCCGCCCAGCTCCAGCCGGCCAATCAGATACAGGCGTTCTCGTTCTTTGCCTTTTCAATCACAGCCGACATTAAATTCCTTCTCTTCCCTTTCCCACTTAAAGACACATAGTCCAGCAAAGGAAGAGAGAGGGAGAAAGGGGCAAAAAGAAAAGAGAAAAAAAAAAACCTCCAACGTTACAACAGATTAACAGGGTAAGTCCTGGGTCTTAAATCAAACTTTCCAATGGTGCCTTTTCACTCTCCACTGCTTCAAGCTGTCTCAGTCTCTTTGTCTGCACTGAAGGGTCGGAGACGAATATATAATCAAAAACTCACAGTCTAGGCTCTGCAGAATATACAAATGCCTAAATGAAACAAACTTGTTAAAATTGGCGGCGTCCCAGACCTATACGGTAGCCTCGGCGGGGTAGTAGCGGCTTTGTCCTCCCTTCTTCAGTCTTCCACTCCTTCTTCTTCCTTTCTTCTTTTCTTGGCCTCTACAGAATTTATAATTTCGATGGCCCAGAAAAAAAAATAGCCCCAATGCACACTCCCTTACCAGGGATGTGAAGTTTGGCCAAAAACTAGATTTCAAATAGATTTTAATGGCCTTACTCCTCGCCAAGCAGAACGGACCTTAACAAAAATCCATCTTATCGGTCCACCATAACCAACCGGAAGTATTCCAAACAACCGAATTTCAAAAGATCTCGGATAACACCAGTTTCTGTCCACTTTCTGTCCAGTTTCTGTGCAACATCATGTGAAAACGCAAGGCACAAATCCAATTTTTGTTTGGGATTTGTGTGGATTAACCAGCAGATTTGCCCAGTGTGATAACGTCCTATGTTACATATGGAATGTAATCTATGAATATTCTCTTTATTATGACAAGGAATTCATAATGGAGAAATTCTTAATTGCGATTTAGTGGCTTTGAAAATTGGAATAGATGACACCATCCTGAGGTTCACCTTTAATGAATATTATGCCTTTTCACAGTACACAGTTATAGTGGTACAATTCCACTTTCACTGCCACAGCAACATACTATGCATACCTAGGTTTCATAGTCTGGTGTGATACTATTCTAGAGTTCTCTGGTTGAGAATTCTAAATCTCCTTCCCTTAATGCAACACTTTGAATTCCACAGGACAGAATCAGGACTGTTGAAGTATAATCATAATGCTATAATTGTATAGTGTGAAAGGGCTTATTGTTTGCACAGATGCATTGTACAGATATCTTGCTCTTCATCTAGTACAGCATTTCTTACCTGTACCCGTGACAAAGGTAGAATCTGTTTTAATAGAATGACTGCTTGGGATTGGAACTATGAAGGAAGAAGCAAGAACAAAGTTACATATACAAACAGATCACAGGAACAAAAACAGGCATCCACATGCATTCACCAAGCAACCTTGGTGTCAGAACCAGTAAATTCTATTCCCAATGGACAAACAGTCTGATTTTGATAGAAAACAAAAGACTTTTATTGAAGACATCAGGACAGAAATTAAAAGCAAAACAACTGGGTTGGAACTAACCAGTTCGTCCACTCTACAGTTATGTTACAACTCAAACTATTCAGCCCCACCCTCAGGCTCTTAGCATGCAAACTTTGTTTCTAACCAAAGCAAATTCTAAAGGTCCCCTTATTATCCATTTGTCCCTCTACATCACACTCCCAGCTCTATCAGGCTACTACAATAAAGAAAAGGGGGGGGGGGAAACATCCTCCACATCTCTGAATTATTACAGGTAGAACAAGCATCCCCTCCAGAATCATCAAGCCATACATCCCTTCTCTCCATATATCATTTGGCCAGCCTGCCATTTGTCTAGCCCCCCCTTCCACCAACATACCAACAGGCTTGTTTCTCATGCATAAAACCAATACGTACATTCAATACATAGAATATACAAAATCAATATATAGATCCTCTCCAATCATCACAATCATGACAGAATCATAACCATAAATTCTGACACTTGGCCCTGTCTGCATGGGCCAGGATACTCCAAAGGCAGTCTGGAGTTCCGCACCCCCTGAACACACATCCCAGTGATGATACTAATAATCAAAATAATAAAATGTATTTGTACCCTGCCCCTCTGAGCACAATCAGGGCTGCTAACAACAATCAAAAATACATAGAATATAAATCCAAAAAGAGCAAATACCCACCCCTCCTTTTAAAAAGTATTAAATCATACACAATTAAAACATCTTAGATTAAAATAACATACAAGAAAATAAAACTATAGACAGCAAAATATAATAGAACAAGCAAAGTAGCTGCAGCATCCAAATTGGGAGAGGGCAGAATAAGGGGGTTCCTGAGGCCAGGAAGTCTATTGTGGAAAGGCCTGCTGGAAGAGATCTGTCTTAACAGCCTTTTTTAAGCTGTTTAACATTGTAATCTGATGGATCTCAACCAACAGGCCATTCCACAATCTGGGGGCAATTACTGAGAATGCCAATTACCTGATTGTATTCCATTGCACAAATATATTTTGTTGTTGTTAACTGCCCTCAAGTCGATTTTGACCCATGGTGACCTTATGGATAAAACATCTCCAAGACCTCCTATATTCCACTGGTCTGCTTAAATCCGTCAAATCCATATGCATAACCTCCTTAATACAGTCCATCCATCTGCTACGTGGCCTTCCTCTCTTCCTACTTCCCTCCACCTTTCCCAGCATTGTTGTCTTTTCTAATGAGTCTACTGTTCTCATGATGTGTCCTATCTACAACACTCTGTTTGGTCATCTTAGGCCCGATGTAGACAGCCTCCCTTAGGAGTGGCAGATCAGGGCCATGAAAACCACATGCTGTGGCCCCATCCTCCTTTTTGGGACACCCAAAAGCCACCCTCTGGGCCCCTGCGCTGGCTCTTTTGCATGCTTTTGGTGCAGCATGTATGCACATGGTGCCAAGAGGGAGGCCTGATGCCATGTGCCATGCGGTCAGACATGTGACATTGGGGCAGAGTCAGAGTGGAGTCGGGGCCGCTGGTGTGCAGTCACCCTGCCCCAACTCCACCCCCAGGCTGGACTAAAGTGCCAGTCTGCATCCCTCCTTAGTTACCAGGGAGGTTTCCATCTTGATCTGCTCTAGCACCCATTTGTTTGTCTTTTTGGCTGTCCATGGGATCCTCAAAACTCTTCTCCAACACCACATCTCAAATGAGTTAATTTTTTTTCTTATTATCTTTCTTAACTTAAAGGATGGGTGGGATTCGGGATTTTATGTTCTGTTTAATGTATGGAAATTGTAATGTTGTAAGCCACCCCGATTGCTCTGCAGAGGGGTGGGATATAAATTATTATTATTATTATTATTATTATTATTATTATTATTATTATTAACTATCCAGCTCTCACATCCATACATGGTAACAGAGAATACAATGCCTTGTATGATTCTAACTTTTGTGCTGAGTTGTATATCTTTGCATTTTAGAATCTTTTCTAGTTCTTTCATAGCCACCCTTCCCACTCTTAATCTTCTTCTGATTTCCTGGCTGCAGTCCCCATTTCTATCAATGTTTGAGAATTCCTTTACTATTTCTATTTCTTCATTGTCTAGGTTAAACTTGTGAAGGTCCTTGGCGGTCATTATTTTTGTTTTCTTTATGTTCAATATTAAGCCTGTCTTTGCACTTTCTTCTTTGATCTTCCTTAATAGGTGTTCCAGGTCGGTGAGGTTTTCTGCTAGTATTATGGTGTCATCTGCATATCTTAGATTGTTGATATTCCTTCCTCCTATTTTCACTCCTCCTTCTTCTGTGTCCAAGCCTGCTTTTCTTATAATACAATCTGCATACACGTAGAACATACAGGGTGAATGCATGCAACCTTGCCTGACTCCTTTCCTAATTGAGAACCATTCTGCTTATTCCCATTTGTGTGTGTGTGTGTGTGTGTGTGTGTTTTGTTTTATTTTGTTGTCATTGTTATTTTGGTTGTCTTCTATTACTCTACATTGATCATTGTAGTAATTTCCTTTATCTTTGCACAGAAGCCATTGTTCTGTTGTATTCATAATTCTTAGTTTGTTCTGTTCTGACAGTAGCCTCTTGTCCTGAGTACAGATTCCTCATCAAAACTATCAGATGTGTTGGCACTCCCATGTCTTTAAGGGCATACCATAGCCTTTCATGAGCTATGCAGTCAAAGACTTTGCTGTAGTCTATAAAGCTCATGCTGATTTTCTTTTGGAATTTCCTGGGTGCATTCCATTAACCATCATACTTTACAATGTGATCCCTGGTGCCCCTTCCTTTCCTGAACCCTGCTTGGACCTCTGGGATTTCTCTCTCCATTTATAGTTGGAGTCTATGTAGCATAATTTTGAGCATACTTTTGCTTGCACAGGAGATAGTGCTATGATCCTATAGTTGCTGCAGTCTCTTGTGTCTCCCTTTATGTGGATGGGGATGGATAGTGATGGCTTCCAATCTGTTGGCATTTGTTTTGTTTACATATCTGTTGACATATGTTGGTCACCACTACAGTTGACTCTGTCAATGTAGATTGCAGCGGTTCAATTGGAATATCATCTGTTCCTGGTGATTTCTTTTTCGTTATTTCTCTTATTGCAGTTTCCACTTCGTTTTTTTAGAATTTGTGGTTCATCTTCCTATGGCTCCTCATTCCATGTGTCCTTCATTTTGTCATCTCTTTTGTATAATTCTTCTGTGTATTGCACCCAATATGTTTTTATTCCTTCCTGGTCTTGAACTGTGTTGTTTTTATTGTCATAGAGCATGCCAGTCCTTGGTTTGAATTTTCCCTTGATTTCTCGAATCTTGGGAAATAGGTCTCTTGTTCTTCCCTTTCTGTTGTTGTCTTCTATTTTTCTGCATTGGTCATTGTAGTAATTTTCTTTATCTTTGCGCAGAAGCTGTTGTACTGTTGCATTAATAATTCTTACTTTGTTCCTATCTCCCTTATTGTTCTCTATACAAAATACTAATATACAAAAATGCTGGCATTTGAAAAACCGTCAGATACCACAGTTGGCCCATCTCAGCAGTGAATCAAACCCAAGAGTTTGTCTATCCATACTAATGAAGCAGCTCTATATGAGCAACCATTTATTATTTCATTAGCCTTCACAGGAATTGCTTTGCCTGAGGATCTTATCTTGAAGTCCTTATCCATTTTTTCCCCCAACATATGAAGCAAAGGCATCTTACCTATCTTTTTGGAACAATAGATAAAGCCAGGATATTGGCAGGAAATTTCTGAGGCCGGATATTCATCATGCCTCATGCAGTATCTCCTTTGTCTAGCCATAGTAATGAAATAGCACCTTGAAGGACCTCCATTAATTCTATCCTTAGTCTTCATGATATTTCTGTCTTTTTAAGTTTCTTACCCTGAAATACCCATATAAACCAACTTATTTTTCTTCAGTCACATCAAGCAAAGGCATCTTACCTATGTTTTTGCAACAGTAGACAAAGCCAGGGAATTGGCAGGAAGTTTCTGAAGCCAGATATTCATCATGCCTACATCTTTTCTTGCATTGACCTCGACATAACTTAGTACGAGAGCGGATGAGTCCTGAGGAAGGTTTAAAACAAGAACAGAGGTCTCTTCAATAAGAAACCAGTATGTTCAACTCTAAGCATTTCCCCTTTTCACAGAGAAGACCAAAATAATAATAATAATAATAATAAAGTGCTTCTCTTTTCCAGCCACCCTCAACCAAATAATTTAAAAAAGCATTTACTGAGAAAAAATAATTTGAACTGAGGACATTGTCAAAGTAATTCATCATGCATCAGAGACATGAAGCATCATTTGCTTCAAAGTACAAGGAGCAGCTCACCCCTTTACATATGAACATCACTTTTAATGATTATTGTTCACACATATGTATTATGTAAACACTTTCCTTTGCATCGAATCCCAGTATTCCTTACCTAGAGTGATGAAGGTAAATAAATGTCCTTTAGAACAATGACCTTATGAGATTCTTAAGAAGAAAGTATCAAGGATAGGCTATGTATACGAACAAACCATAGGAGCCAAAAACATGCAGCCCTAAACATCCAATCATAAACATCAATTAAGGCATCAACACCATAATCTCCATTAAAGGGTAAAGATAAAGGTTACCCAAGTCATATCCTATTGGAAGGGGTGGTGCTCATCTCCATTAGGGAGCTGAACAGCCAATGTTGTCAAAGGTGACTCTGTGATCATGGGGTCGGCGTAACTCCACAGAACTCTGTTACCTTCCCACTAAAATGGTATCTATTTATCTACTTGCACTTTTGACATGCTTTCAAACTGCTGGTTGGCAGAAGCTGATACTAGTAATGGCCTCAAATGGCCAACCTGCTGATCTCTCAAGCGTCAGATTCAGCATCTTAACTGCTGAATCACCGTGTCCCATATAATACATAATTTCTTAATCCCTCTTTATGTTACATAATCTCAATACCTGTTCCCAATTTTATAGAACAGGGAACAGAATTCATTCTCTCAGGACCACATTGTTGCGTTGTTGTTAAGTGCCCTGAAGTCAGCGTCAACTCATGGCAACCCTGTGGATCAGACATGTCCACGTCTCCTCAAATAGGACACCCGGACATGTATCTCTAAGGACCTTTACAGAGTGCCAGAAATAATGCAGCCTAAGGCCACTTTAACTGTCCTGGCTCAGTACTAAGGAATCATGGGAACTGTAGTTTATTGTGGCACTAGAGCTCTCTGACAGAGATGGCTCAATGTCCCAGAAAAGATACAGTTCCCATGAGTCCCTAGCACTAAGCCAGGACAGTGGAGTCTCCTTCCTTGGAGGTCTTTAAGCAGAGGCTGGATGGCCATCTGTCGGGGATGCTTTGATTGGGAGTTCCTGCATGGCAGGGGGTTGGACTGGATGGCCCTTGTGGTATCTTCCAACTCTATGATTCTATGATTCTATAATTCTATGACAGTTAAAGTGGCCTCAAGCTGCATTATTTCTGGCACTCTGTAAAGACCCTAAGTAATTCCCCTCTACTTACATTTTTAATAGTTTTCCAATTATTAAAACCATATATTTATATTGCACATTACACATATATACGTAAAAATTTCATTTCTTGACAAGACAATACAAAACCAAACAAAACAAAATAACATTTAACACAACTTCCTTCAGGTTTCATTCACCCTACTTTCTATACTTGTTCTTGATTTACCATTCTATAATTAGATTATTGAATATTAGATTATTGATACATATTACAATCATAAATTATTTTCCTTTTTTCCTGTTATTAGCTAACATCCACTTAAACTTTTCATTGACATTTCTTATAAGAAATGACAAAAAAAAGGATATCTCTCAAAGTCCTGTTACCAGTCCTGAAATGCTAGTAGTTACCTTCCTTCCCAACAGCAACAACAAAAACTCACTTTATAAAAAAAATAAATGGGTGAATTGACTGCAAATTCAGTTCCAAGTTCCCTAATGTTCTTAGTTGCTTTTATGGAAGGAATTGTGAAAATATGGTTTTATTTTAGTATAACTCATAAGTTTCTGAAATACATACCATTCAAATAGATTTATTTTTTTTTTGAAACCTCACAATGCTTCAAGTCACTGGTAAGCAGTAGAAAACATATTTAAGCAGGGAAGATGTATTCAATATAAACAGGAAAGTAACAATATGCTGTCATGATTCAATCGCAAAAGGAATCATCCCTCTTTATGTTACATATGGAATGTAACCTATAAATGCTCTTATTGTGGTGAAAAGAAATTGGTAAGAGAGAACTCAGTCTCACTCTCTATTACATGGTTCTGAGAAGTGGATTATATGACACCATCCTGAAGTTCTCATCTAATGCATATTTGGCCTTTTCATGCTTCACAATTATAGTGCTACTATTCCACTTTAACAGCTACTGCAACATACTAGGGAATCCTAGGGTTCATAGTCTAGTAAGATACTAGAGCTCTCTGGCTGAGAATTCGAACTGTCTTTCCCTAAATGCAAAGCCCACAATTCCACTGGACAGAATCAGGACAGTTGATGTAGAATCATAATGCTAAAATTGTGTAGTGTGAAAGGGTCTATTGTTTGCAGATATACATTGTACAAATGCCTTGCTTTTCATCTAGTACAGTATCTCTTACCTGTACTTGTGAGAAAGGATGGACGTATTTTAGACAAATGACGACTTGGGATTGGAACTATGAAAGAAGAGCAAGAACAAGGTTACATATAGAAACAGATCACATGAACCAAAAACAGGCATCCACAACGATACAGTCCTAAATAGCAACCTGGGCCCTGTCCAGATTGGTCAGTATACTCCAGAGGCAGCTTGAAGATTCCTGGCCCCATAGATGCCCCATCCTCCCCCCGTTACCTAGCCATACATTCCCATGGCAAGGCAGCTGTTTGCATGGGCACCTTGCTGAACTGCCTGGCACATCTGCTGCTTTAAAACACCCGGGTAATGGAGAAGGAGGCAGAGGTGTGTGCTTGCCCGTCTTTCTCTGTTGCCTTAGTTCTCTCAAGAGCACCACCAGCACAGAAGTGGCAAGCCCCACCAGCAGCAGCAAACACACAAAAAGCAGGATTAGGGACCAAACAGGTGTTAACCCTACTGTGAGGTCTCATCCAGTGCGATCCGCACCCTACCCCGCACACACACCCCAGTGACACTACTGATTCAATTACATTCCATTGGACAATTACATACATGTTCCCCATACAAAATACTAATACACAAAAATGCTGGAATTTGAAACACTGCCAGAGACCACAGTTGGCCCATCTCAGCTGTGAATCAAACCCAGGAGCTTGTCTATCCACAGTAATGAAACAGCTTTATAAGGGAAACCATTTATTCTCTCATTAGCCTTCATAGGACTTGCATTTCCTGAGCATCTTACCTTGAAATCTCCATCTATTTTCCCCCCAGACCCATGAAGCAAAGACATCTTACCTATTTTTTTGCAACAGTAGACAAAGCCAGGGAATTGGCAGGAAGTTTCTGAAGCCAGATATTCATCATGCCTGCATCTTTGCTTGCATTGACCTCGACATAACTTAGTACGAGAGCGGATGAGTCCTGAGGAAGGGTTAAAACAAGAAGAGAGGTCTCAAATAAGACACTAATATGTGCAACTCTAAGCATTTCCCCCTTTCACAGAGAAGACCAAAAAAAGAATAATATATCTCAATGTTCTAAAGGCAATTTTTAAATGCTTCTATTTTCCAGCCACCCTCAGCCAACATTTTAAAAAGCAATCTCCTCTTTATTGCAGAAAAATCATTTAAACTGAAGACCTTTTCAAAATAATTCCTCTTGCTTCAGATACATGAAGCATCATTTGCTTCGAAATACAAGGAGCAGCTCATCCCTCTACATATGAACATCACATGTAATGGATATTGTTCACATATATGCATTATGTAAACACTTTCCTTTGCATTGAATCCCCCTATTCCTTACCGGGAGTAATGAAGGGAATCAAATGTCATTTAGAAAAATGACCTTATGGGATTCTTAAGAAGGAAGTATCAAGGACAGCCTATGTATATGAACAAACCATAGGAATCATAAACATATAGCCCCAAACATCCAGTCATAAAGAGCAACTAAGGCATCAACACCATAATCTCTATAACAGGGTAAAGATAAAGGTTACCCAAGTCAGGTCCTATTGGAAGGGGTGGTGCTTATCTCCATTTCTAAGCCAAACAGCCAGTGTTGTCAAAGATGACTCTGTGATCATGGGGCAGACATGACTGCACAGAATGCTGTTACCTTCCCATCGAAGTGGTACCTATTTATCTACTTGCACGTTTACATACTTTTAAACATCTAGGTTAGCAGAAACTGGGACTAGTGATGGCAGCTCACTCTGTTACACAGTGCTTAGGCCTCAAACTGCCAACCTGTCAATATTGCAAGCGTCAGAGTCACCCTTTTAACTGTTGAGCCACCTCATCTCATATAATACAAATTTTTATAATTCTTCTTCATGTCACATAATCTCTTTATCTGTTCCCATTTTAATAGAACACACAACAGGATCCAGTCTCTCAGGACCGCATTGTGGTGGTGTTGTTAACTGCCTTTGAGTCACCCTCAACTGATGGCAACCCTGTTGCTGAGAAATCTCCAAGTCTCCTCAAATAGGACACCAGGACATTTATCTCTAAGTATTTCCCCTTTACTTATATTTTTATTAATTTTCCAATCATTAAAACCATATCTCTGCATTAGACATATAAACTACACATATACACATAAACATCTCATTTCTTGACAAGACAACACAAAATGAGCAAAACAAACTAACATTTTAACAAAACTTCCTTCAGGTTGCATTCACC
The DNA here is from genome assembly GCA_026167975.1 of Phrynosoma blainvillii. Taxonomy (NCBI): domain Eukaryota; kingdom Metazoa; phylum Chordata; class Lepidosauria; order Squamata; family Phrynosomatidae; genus Phrynosoma; species Phrynosoma blainvillii. The sequence continues at coordinate 14,056,350 of JANUYF010000001.1, forward strand.
CTAATTTCTACACTTGTTCTTGATTTTCTCTTCCACAATTAGATTATTGAATCCTTGATACCTATTATAATCATATATTAATTCCATTCCTTATTTCTTGTTATTAGCTAACATCCAATTACACTTTTAATTGGCATTTCTTATAAGAAATGACATAAAGAGAATATCTTTCAAAATCCTATCGCCAATTCTAAAATGTTACTACGGTATTTATCTTCCTTCCCAACAACAACAAGAAATCACTTTTTAAAAAAGGAACTGACTGCAAAACCAGTTCCAAGCTCCCTAAAGTTCCTAGTTTCCTTTATGCCTGGAATTGTAAGAATATGGTTGTATTTTAGTATAACCCATAACTTTCTGAAATAAATCCCTTTCAATTAGAGTTTTTTAAAACCTCACAATGCTTCAAGTCACTGGTGAACAGTAGAAAACATACTTAAGCAGTGAAGAAATACTCAATGTAAACATGAAAATAACAACATGCTGTTAGGATTCAATCTCAAAAGAAATTGTCCCTCTTTATGTTACATATGGATTGTAATCTATGAATATTCTCTTTATTGTGAAAAGGAATTAATAATAATAATAATAATAATAATAATAATGTGTATTTGTATCCCGCCCATTGGTAATCCAATCCGGGCAGCTTACAGTTAAAACATACAGTTCACAATAAAACATACAATATGAACAAACCCCCTCCCCCCATTAAAACAAGATTAAATTAGAACAATATAAAACAACAATTCAATTTAAAATATTTAACCATCCAGCCCAGTGACTCCAAAAGCCTGGCTTGACGATCCTCCCATCACTTGATGGGACCACGTGAGGATCGTCTCATGGACGGCTGTTAATCTAAGGCTGGGAGGATCGATCTAATATGACTAGTCTGGAAAGGACTGCTGGAAGAGATCCGTCTTGACAGCCTTTTTGAAGCTGTCTAAAGATGTTAAGAGATGGATCTCGTCCGGCAGGCCGTCCCAGAGCTTAGGTGCAATAACAGAGAATGCCCCCCGGGAGGTAGCCACAAGCCTTGATTTCTGAGGCTGTAGCAAATTCCTCCCGGAGGACCGAAGAGCGTGGGGAGGATTGTACGGGAGAAGGCGGTCCCTGAGATAGCTTGGACCCAAGCCATTTAGGGCCTTAAAGGTGATAACCAACACCTTGTACCTGGCCCGGAAGCTGATAGGCAGCCAGTGGAGGGACTTCAAAACCGGAGTAATATGATCCCTCCGAGATGTTCCTGAAACAAGTCTGGCTGCCATGTTCTGTACCAGCTGTAATTTCCGAACCAGGGACGAGGGTAGCCCCATGTAGAGTGCGTTGCAGAAATCGAGGCGTGAGGTTACCAACGCGTGCACCACAGTTTCGAGATCCCTTACTTCCAGAAACGGGCGCAGCTGGCGTATCAGCCGAAGCTGATAACAAGCTCTCCTGACCGTCGCATTAACCTGATTTGTCATCAGGAGCGACGAGTCAAGAAGCACCCCCAAGCTGCGAACACAGTCACTGGAGGAGAGTGTGACCCCATCCAGGACTGGAGGTTGCAACCCAATTCCTACCGTGAGCACCTCTGTCTTGTCTGGATTTAGCTTCAATCTGTTTTTCCTCATCCAGCCCATTACCGCCTGAAGGCATTCATTGAGAGAGGAGATGTCATTGGAAATCGAGGCCGACGAACGAGACACGGAGAAATAGATTTGGGCGTCATCAGCGTACTGATAACACCCAGCACCATAACTCTGTATTATCTCACCCAGCGGCTTCATATAGATGTTAAATAACATCGGGGACAAAATAGCTCCCTGAGGGACCCCACAAGTGAGGTCCCTCTTACTGGAGCTACAGTCCCCGAGCAGCACCCTCTGGGACCGACCCGAGAGGAAGGACCGGAACCACTGCAGAGCAGTGCCTCCGATACCTAACCCCCTCAGGCGGTCCAAGAGGATGCCGTGGTCTATTGTATCAAAAGCCGCTGAGAGGTCTAAGAGCACCAACAGGGTCACGCTACCCCTGTCGATGCTCAGACGCAGATCGTCGGTCAAGGCAACCATGGCAGTCTCAACCCCAAAGCCTGTCCTGAAGCCGGTTTGAAATGGGTCTAGATAATCGGTTTCATCCAAGACTGTCTGGAGCTGAAGAGCAACTGCTCTCTCGATCACCTTGCTCAAAAATGGCAGCAATGACACAGGCCTATAGTTCTTCATGTCCAGGGGGTCCAGGGAAGGTTTTTTCAGAAGCGGCCTAACCGCTGCTTCCTTTAGACATGATGGAACATGTCCTTCCCTGAAGGATGCATTGACGATATCCGTAAGGAGTCTCATCACTGCATCCCCCCCCCCAGGTGGCCAGCCAAGATGGGCAAGGGTCGAGAGGGCAAGTCGTCTTCCTCACCTTACCAAGCAGCTTGTCCACGTCCTCGGTACTCACAGATTGCCACTCATCCAGTAAAATTACATCGGCGGAGTCAGTGGATGCCTCGCCTATAGACTCTGTCCCAATGGCCGTGTCAAGGTCGGCTCTTATCTGAGAGATTTTGTCTGCAAAGTAGTTGTTAAATGCATCACAGCAGGTCGTTGTCGGGTTAAGCAAGGGATTTGGCGCAGGGGGCACCTGCGTCATCTCTCTCACCACCCTAAACAGCTCTGCCGGACGAGACTCTGCAGACGCAATATGTGCAGAGGAGAACGCTTTCTTTGCTGCACGTATCGCCTCCCGATAGGAATAAAGAAAATTCCTATGGCGAGTTCTGTCAGATAAGAGTCGAGTTTTCTGCCACTTGCTCTCTAGCCGTTGTCCATACCGCTTCATCCTCCTAAGCTCAGGTGTATACCATGGCTTACGATTTGGAGCGGGATGGCAAGGGCGCTTGGGAGTGATCGTGTCGATGGCTCTGGTAAGGTCGGTGTTCCAAGTGTCAACCAGAGCTTCGACAGGATCACCGGCATTCCCAACCATTAAACCCTCTAAGGCTTTCCGGAATCCAGTTGGCTCCATTAGCCTTCGAGGGCGGACCATTCTAATAGGTCCACCACCCCCGGCGGAGCAGGTACTGGCTCTAAGTTCCAGCTTGACCAGGAAATGATCTGTCCATGACAATGCGGAGGTATGAACTACCTCCGCCCACGAATATTCCTGCTCCGTACTGAAGACCGCATCGAGTGTATGACCTGCACAATGTGTGGGCCCGTTGACCAATTGGGATAGGCCCATGTTTGTCATGGAATCTATGAACTCCCGAGCCGCACTTGTTAAGCTGGTCTCGAGCGGAATGTTGAAGTCTCCCAGAACCAAAAGTCTAGGAGACTCCAGCAGAAGCAGAATTAGCAGAATTCCTAATGGAGAACTTATTCTTAATCACTATTTAGTGGCTTTGAGAACTGGAATAGATGACACCATCCTGAGGTTCACCTTTAATGAATATTATGCCTTTTCACAGTACACAGTTGTAGTGGTACAATTCCACTTTCACTGCCACTGCAACCTGCTATGCAAACCTAGGTTTCATAGTCTGGTGTGATACTATTCTAGAGTTCTCTGGTTGAGAATTCTAAATCTCCTTCCCTAAATGCAACACTTTGAATTCCACAGGACAGAATCAAGACAGTTGAAGTATAATCATAATGCTATAATTGTATAGTGTGAAAGGGCTTATTGTTTGCACATATGCATTGTACAAATATCTTGCTCTTCATCTAGTACAGCATTTCTTACCTGTACCCGTGACAAAGGCAGAATCTGTTTTAAAATGACCTCTTGGGATTGGAACTATGAAGGAAGAAGCAAGAACAAAGTTATATATAGAAACAGGTCACAGGAACCAAAAACAGGCATCCACATGCATTCAGTCCTAAATAGCAGCCTTGGTGTCAGAACCAGTAAATTCTATTCCCAATGGACAAACAAACAGTCTGATTTTGATAGAAAACAAAAGACTTTTATTGAAGACATCAGGACAGAAACTAAAAGCAAAACAACTGGTTTGGAACTAACCAGTTCCTCTACCCTACCGTGATATTACAACTCAAACTATTAAGCCCCACCTTCAGGCTATTAGCATGCAAACGTTTCTAACCAAAGCGAATTCTAGGTTCCCTTATTATCCATTTGTCCCTCTACATCACACTCTCAGCTCTATCAGGCTACTACAATAAAGAAAAGGGGGAAAAAACATCCTCCACATCTCTGAAATACTATAGGTAGAACAAGCATCCCCTCCAGTATCATCAAGCCATACATCCCTTCTCTCCATATATCATTTGGCCAGCCTGCCATTTGTCTAGCCCCCCTTCCACCAACATACCAACAGGCTTGTTTCTCATGCATTAAAAAACAATATGTACATTCAATACATAGAATATACAGAATCAATATATAGATTGATTCTCCTCTCCAATCATCACAATCATGACAGAATCATAACCATGAATTCTGACACTTGGCCCTGTCTGCATGGGCCAGGATACTCCAAAGGCAGTCTGGAGTTTTCTGGCCCCATAGATTCCCCTACTTCCCACCATTACCTAGCCATCCATTCCCATGGCAGGGCAACTGTATGCATGGAAATCCTGCTGAGCTGCCCAACGCATCTTCTACCACTGTAGATCAATCACTTCTGGGATCAGAACAGGGCACCCATTGACAATCACATGGCTGGGCACCTCATTCTGAACCTCATTCTGAACTCAGAGCAAGTGACTGGCAACAGTGGCAGATACATCAGGCAGCTCAGTCAAATGCCTTTGAAGACAGCCCATGAGAACAGAAACCTCTAGATCTTCTCCGGAGGATCAAGAGTAAGAAGTATGTTATTTTAAACCTGTGTAAGGATGTTGTACTCCAGTGATGGTACTGAACAGCCCAGGCATCATTTACACTCTTTGGTCCAGAACCAGGGCTTGGGCCACACATTGTCTGAACAGGACAGAACAGGGGGAAATGATCTTTTGGCCAATGCAAAGAAGGCCTAAGATATCAACACTGTCATCTCTATATCTGTTGCATTTTAATAGAACAGGCAACAGCATTCAGACTCTCAGAACCACACGTAAAATACTAATATACAAAAACACTGGCATTGAAGAAAAGAATCAGAAAGTGTAGGTGGCCCATCTACTAAATCCATGAGTTGGAACTTTACCGCATTAGCCTCGTACTCACTCCAGTTGTGCTCGTCAATAAAAATAGAATTGTACCGTTTTGTATAATAGCCATTATCACATATATTTGCAATAGGGTTACCAGGGCTGCGGTCACCATCGCACTCTCTCTTCCTGACTCCCACTTAACTCTTTTTCCCTGCCCTTTGCCCTACCAGCATGCCTTTGGGGTTTAAAATTTTTATTTTTATTTATTTTTATTTTCACTTTTTTGAATTTCACAATTCTGGTACTGTAATTTAATATTTTAATTTTTAAAAAAAGAAAATAGAAAAAGTAATGTCCCCTCTTAACCTTCTCTTTCCCAGACTAAACATAACCAGCTCCCTAAGCTGCTCCTCATAGGGCATGAATTGATATTAAGAGATTGGTTTTAAGCCAGAAATGCATTATATGAGCCAATTGGCTTGCATCAACACAACAAGTAATTCAAAGCTAGAGAGTTCATGGAAGGCCTTCGGTCAAATAAAGGGGACTCCGTCAAGTAGACATGATCATGAAAATCTTCATGAATTTTCCCTTGACAAAGAAAAGGCAAAGGTATTCAGTTTCTGTTGCTCAGAAACATAATTCTAAAAATGAACAGAATACTGGAATTTCAGAAAATATCTAGATGTGGGTATGTTCTTTTCTTCAATAAAAAAAGATGAGATCAACCCAGAGGTGGGCAAAGTGTAGCCCAACTGCAAGTGGCCCCAAGGTTGTTTCTGTGGCTCCGTGGCCCCCAAATGCCCCAAAATGGCCTCCAGGGGGTATAGAACATGTTTTCTGCAATTGGAAGAGAAGCCTTGGCTACTTTAGGCCAAGAGAGGACTTTTTCAAAAACCAGAAGTAAATAGGAAGTGACTTTTGTAGGTACACCATCCTCCAAAGTCTCCTAGGGGGCTAATGTGCTCCCTAGCTTCCCACAGGTGGCCACCCCAGTCTAACCAGGTGTATTCCAAGGATTTTTGAAAGATCTTCTTTCTCCCTTTCTTTGACAAAGGTTGCATCTCTACTGCTGAAATATAGTTGTTTGACACCACTTTAACTGCCACAGCTCAACGCTATGGAATTCTGGGATATGTGGGTTCCTCCAAACTATAAATCCCAGGATTCCACAGCATTTGGCCACAGCAGTTAAAGTTATATCAAGCTGCATTATTTCTCCCATGCAGATGTACCCAGTTTGTGATGATAATTGTTCCTGAAGTTTTGTGGACTTCAATCATTCTCTTCTGTCTCAGTCTTCACAGAGGTTCTCACCTCTGATATGCCTTGTTGTGCAACTTAAAGTTAACAGGAAGAAGTGTTACCTCTCCTCATTTTACAGCAGTAGACAGAGTGAGGATTATAGCACATTTCCAATGAAGCCACATATTCATCATATGAGCATCTTGCTTTGCATCTACCCAGACATGTTCCTGCCATTGGGTAATTGTGGTGCTGGAACCCTGTCATAAAAGAAATATCATCTCCCATGTAAGAAGTGAACATCAGGAACCATCAACATTCTTATTCAGCAACAACAAACAACTACATTTTCCATTAACTAAAAGAGGGGTGGGAATGGCATGACAGTGCTTTTTATTTTATTTTTTTATTTTAAATAAAATAAAGTATGGGTGTCACAGGTATGAATTTGCAGGAATTGAGCAGGGCAGTGGAGAAAAGGGAGTCTTAGAGGTATCTGATCTACAGGGTCACCATGGGTTGAGATCGACTTGAGGGTGAGTAACAACAACAAATGGGTTTAATAGAGAGCCAGGAAGAGGTTGTTGAAAAAATGGATTATAGAGTGGAGAAGGAAACAAAGACAATCAAAAGTGACCCACCTCCTCACCCTACCCCCTCCATAGCTATGACAACTTTACAAGCAGATTAGTAACAGAGGAAAATTCACTACCTTGGTCCATATTTACCTTCACATATTTTCCCAATCTCACAGTGGGACTTTTCTGTCTGACAGAGAAGGTGAAATGTCTCATGAAACTACAAATCCCAGCTGCAGCCTAGGTCTCTGTACACTTATCCTTCCTGGTTCACCGACTTGCTATCCTCAATTTTGATACTTCATGATGGCGAGCCAGGAGGGACAAAATGGCATGCACACACACACATGTGGCACACCCACAGCAACACGCATGGGAGCATGCTGCCATTAAAATAAATCGGGCTTGAATATCTGCATTTTTTCCCATTAATGGGGGGTCCAGAATAGATCCCCCGCAAACGGGGAGGGACAACTATAAGTGGATTTCACACATTTGCATCAATAGTTATTTGTCTTCATTTCCTTGCACAAATTCACATCTATTCACATCCATTCACTCTACTGCTGCCAAAAATGTATGGACAGAAGGCCACAGGTGCAATAATGTATATTTCTGTGGATTTCAACTGATTCTCTGGTACAAACAGTGAAGCCTTTTTCTGGAAAATCTTAAGGAGTTTATCAGAGGAGCACAAAAAGCTCAAACTCCTGCAAATCACATGTGGCCAGATCACATGCTATTTATTTATTTATTTATTTTATTTTATTTCAAGGATTGATATCCTGTCTTACTCCCAAAATGGGATCCAACTGGAATGAGGAGTATTTTAATTTTGTTGACAACCCCTAAAATAGACCCGGGGCCTTTGCAGACTGCTAGAAATAGTGCAAATTGAGTCCACTTTAAGGGTTAGGGTTAGGGAATCATGGGAACTGTATTTTATTGTGGCACCAGAGCTCTCTGACAGAGAAGGCTCAATGTCTCAGGGGGAAAAAACAATTCCCATGATTCCCTAGCACTAACCCTAACCCTTAAAGTGGACTCAATTTGCACTATTTCTGGCAGTCTGCAAAGGCCCCCATATTCATTAATGAGAGGTGAGTCAAGACAAGTAAATCCTATTAATTCACTGGCTCTTTTCTAGTTTCTGATAAAAGGATTTCTGATAGTAGGATTTCAGCCTTTGTGTGTGTGTGTGTGTGTGTGTGTGAAATTATCTCCAATCTCTATATGCATTTCCAGAAACCAAAATAATTAAAGTCTATTGATATACACTTCTCCAGTTTTAAGAGCCATACATGCCATTTCTGTAACAAAGAGAATATGTAAGAATAAACACAAAATTATTAAGAAAAGGTTTTTTCAAGTACTGAGAAAGCCTGATGAGAAGAATCCTGAACAAGAATCTCTGCAGTTGGGGACTTGATTTGCACAAAAATTATGCATGGTTATTTTCATATAGGTCAAAAAATTGTTTCCTGCACAAGAAATGCTGCAGTTGAGACATTCCCTGCAAACCTGTGCAAGGATGATTTGTACTGAAAACAGCATTTTCTGCACAGGGAATAACATTTTTTTAAAATGGAAAATAATATTTCTGAATATTCTACTTTGTGGAAAATGCTGTATCCTGCCCAGAAAATGTTGTTTTCTGTGCAAAAGCAAATAATATTTAACAAAATAAATCTAGAGTTACAAATAAGCTTCAAAAACAGTGTGGTTTTTGAAAGTGTGTCCATCTCTGCAAATCAGAGGGCTTTGGAAAGCCATCTACATTTTCTCTGATTTGGTTTCCCAGTAGTTAAAACCTGTTGCACTTTGTGCAGCTGAGCCAGAAATCCTTCAGTCAATCATCTGTTTTGTGGCACACTGAAAGAATCTTAATGTTGCATCTGCATTCCCAGCAGCAGACAAATCTAGGAGGAGGGCAGGATTATTTAGATCCATATATTCACTATATGAAAAACTTGCATCTCAGTAGAGCATTTTTTACCTTGCATGCTGATGGGTTGTGAAGGTTGTCTAGGAAAAAGTGGATCTGGCTTTTGAATTCTGTCATTTCCATGATGAGATCCATACCCTTTCCCTTTAAACAGAAATGATAAAAAGATTTAATCTCTTCAGATAGATATGGAAAGAAATTTTGCAAATTTGTCACCTTGGTGAATAAGGAAACATAGGACGTTATCACACGTGGGCCAGTTTCGTTGTTAAAGAGCTAATAAAGTGGAAATGAAGCATCCCGAAAAGAAAGTGAAACTAGAGCTTAATTGCGCAAATGCTTTTCACACGTAATTACAGTAATAACAGAATTAAGTTAAAAGCAAAAAAAAAAAGATGTTTTTAACTTTCATACACAAGTGAAAAGAACCTGTACATGTACTGGAAATGGATGTGTTTTGTGACAAGATTCCTCCTTTTCCAGGGCGAGTCCTACATTTCCCAGGAGGAAATGTCAGACTGTCCTACATTTGGGGTCATGTCCTCCTGCACAGGTCCTAATCCCCTTCCGTTGGGGTTAGGACCTCCCAAGAGAGCAGAGGAGGCTGGAAAGGCAAGGCAAGGCAAGGGAAGGCAAGGCAAGGGAAGGGAAGGGAAGGGAAGGGAGGGATTGAGAGGGGAAAACTGGAGATAGCTCCCATGCCCCCCCCATAAGCCTTTCCCCTTTGTAGGACCTGCAGGGCAGAACTTCATGGTGAGATGGAGCTCCAAGTTGCTCCACAAGCACACCCCACACTTGCACCCACATCCACCCACGGCTGCTGCGAGGGAAGCCTTCTTTCCCCTCCTTTTCCCTCTATCCCAAATGCCAAACTTCTCCTCCATCCCAAACTTTTTTCTCCTGGGCTGCCTTCCCTTCCCTTCCCTGGCACTGAGAAGGAGCCCGGGACTCTACCTCCCTGGAGGCCCTTCCTCCTCCTCCTCTTGGCCCTCCTCCAGGTTTTAAAAGAGAATTGTCCGTGCGTATTTGCTTTTCACATTACAGTAAATGCGAAATTACTGTAATTTCGCAAATGCATTTCCTCTAAACTCCTGAAATTAAAAAGATCTCGGATAATACCAGTTTCTGTCCAGTTTCTGACCAGTTTCTGTGTGACGTCGTGTGAAATCGTGAGGCACAAATTCAGTTTTTGTTTGGGATTTGTGTGGATTAACCAACAGATTTCCCCCGTGTGATAACCTCCATACTGATAGTATGTGACAAGATCTTCATTGCATCTGCATTGCATCTGAGGGAGTAAACTTAAGTCTACAAAAGCTCATGCTGCCAATTACTTTCAATATGGGCCTCGGCAGACGACTAATAAAGTCGTCTCCGAGGCAGGGAAGAGGAGGGGCAGCCGCACTATTGGCTCCCCTTCCTCCTCCCGAGGTTGCCCTCGGAGCTGCCGGCCCTCCACACGGCTGGTGCTCCGGGGGCAACCTCCCACCGCAGCGTCCGCACATGCTGCGGCGGAAAAGTCAGGGAAAGTGCACCCTACGCATTTAGGGCGCACTTTCCCTGACTTCTGAAAGGAGTGCCGATTTAGCGCTCCTTTCAGGGACGCCACCGGTGCGCCGTGGTGCGGATGCCACGGTCCCACGGCGCACCGTCCCAGGGTGTCCTGGACGCCCTGGTCTGCTTCCCCCCTAAGTCTCACAGGTGCTACAAGATCTCTTCACATACTGATTTTACAGACTAATATAGCTATCTCTTTGAATTACTAACTGACATTTCATTTCCAGCATTGACATTCCTACAATTGAAATAGTGTGTAAGTCAACTCCAAAATTAAACAGATTTAAAAGTGGAAAGCAGACATTCATTGTTTTTATTTTATAACACTTATTTAAGTCTGAGCAGATGGACTGGCATAGGTATGGGTGGATGTATATAGGCTTGCCCATCCCCGCCCCACAGATCCAGTACCACTCCCATCCCTTGCCTCCATTGTGGATTCTGCATGTGAGTAGACACACTCACACACCCCGTCACCATGACTGATGCAGAGACATGGGTACAATCACATCACCAGGCACCCTGTTTCTGCATCAGATGCAGTGACAGGAGTCTACTTGTGGGCAGTACTGATAACTTACAGAGTCAATACAGACCCTTATGGAGGCAAGGGTCACACAAGGCCATCAGGAGAGGCAGAGTTTTCTGTGGAGTTTCTTGTTAACTCTGCAGCAAATGACGGGTCAATCTGTCCAACATTAAGGCCCTTCTGCCCTGGGATAAGGTCAGGTCCACCAGATCTGCATCTGATTGGGCAGAATCAGGCCTGAATCTGCCCCTGGGTTTTTGTCTTGGAATATTGGAAATTGAAAATAACTTGAAGGCACACAGCAACAAAGATAACAACTGTCCACAAAACTGGGCATAGAATTATATAATCATAGAATAATAGAGTTGGAAGAGACCACAAAGACCATCCAGTCCAACCACCTGCCATGCAGGAATTGAAAATCAAAGCATCCCCGACAGATGACCATCCAGCCTCTGTTTAAAAACCTCCAACAAAGGATACTCCACCACACTCCGAGGGAGTGTGTTCCACTGTCAAACAGCTCTCAATGTCAGGAAGTTCCTCCTAATGTTGAGGTGGAATCTCTAATAATAATAATAATAATAATAATAATAATAATAATAATTTATTTATACCCCACCCCTCTGATAAAAACAATCAGGGTGGCTTACCACAGTTAAAAATTATGTCAAAATTTAGAGACTACAAGCTCCAAAACCCCATCCTCCCCCTTTAAAAAAGTATTAAATTGCATATCTTAAAAATCAACATAAATCTTAAAAATAATTAAGATAATTAAAGCAATTTCAAACAAACAAAGCTATGGGCAAGCCAGAAAACGAAAAGCAGTAGGGAGGCGCAACTCCTGAGGCCAGTAATCTAATCAGGAAAGGCCTGCCAGAAGAGATCCATCTTCACGGCCTTTTTAAAGCTGTTTAGCATTGTAATCTGACGTATCTTGGTCGGCAGGCCATTCCATAATCTGGGGGCTTGCACCCATTGTTCTGGGTCCTGATCTCTGGAACAGCAGAAAACAAGCTAGCTCCCTCCTCAATATGACATCCCTTCAAATATTTAAACAGGGCTATCATATCACTTCTTAACTATCTCTTCTCCAAACATACAGAATTCCCCAAGTTGTTCCTCATAGGGCATGGTTTCCAGACCCTTCACCATTTTAGTCACCCTCTTCTGGACATTCTCCAGTTTTTCAACATCCTTTTTGAATTGTGGTGCCCAGAACTGGACATAGTATTCCATATGGGGCCTGACCAAAACAGAATACAGTGGCACTATTACTTCCTTTGATCTAGATACTATTAATGCAGCCTAAAATTGCATTGGCCTTTTTAGCTGTGGCATCACACTGTTGACTCATGTTCAACTTGTGGTCTACTAGGACTCCTAGATCCCTTTCACATGTAGTCTCATTCAGCCAGGTGTCCCCCATCTTATATCTATGCATTTCCTTTTTTTGCTGTAAGTGCAGTACCTTACATTTCTCTGTGTTGAAATTAATTTTGTTAGCTTTGGCCCACCTTTCTAATCTATTAAGGTCATTTTGAATTTTCATCCTGTCCTCTGGGATATTAGCTATTCCTCCTAATTTGGTGTCATCTGCAAATTTGAGAAGCATGCCCCCTTTTTCCTTCATCCAAGTCACTGATAAAGATGTTGAATAGCACTGGGCCCAGGACAGAACCTTGTAGCATCCCACTAGTCACTTCTCTCCAGGATGAAGAGGACCCATTGCTGAGAACCTTTTGGGTTTGTTCAGCCAACCAATTACTAACCCACTTAACAGTTGTATTGTCTAGCCCACATTTTACTATCTTATTTGCAAGATAGTGGGGGACCTTGTCAAAAACCTTACTGAAATCAAGATATGCTTTGTCTACTGCATTCCCTTCATCTTACCTGTTTTGCAGCAGTAGAATTTGTGAGGAGCCCTGTGGCGCAGTGGTTAAATGCCTGTACTGCAGCCACTCACTGATAAACCACAAGGTTGCGAGTTCAATACTAGCCAGGGCTCAGACTTGACTCAGGCCTGCATCCTTCTGAGGTCGCTAAAATGAGTTCCCAGCTGTTGGGGGGCAATGAGCTTACAGTTGTAAACCGCTTAGACCAGGGGTAGGCAACCTTTCCCCTTTAAGGGCCGAGGGACTTCAGCTCCCAGAATCCCAGGAGCTATTGGCCAACATGGGACTATTGGCCAACATGGCTGAGGCTTCTGGGAGCTGAAGTCCTTCGGCCCTTAAAGGGGAAAGGTTGCCTACCCCTGGCTTAGACACTCCATAGCACTGTATGAAGCGGTATATAAATGAAGCTGTTTTGCTTTGCTTTGCTTTGCTTTGCTTTGAACAAGAGAGCAGGTTGGAGTTGAGAGTCTAAATTCACCATATGCCCATCTTGCTTTGCATGTACCCTGACATTTTTTCATGATTTGGGGGTTCGCTTGATCAAAAAAAGAAATAAAGTTCTTATCAGCATATCTAAGCATTTTCCATTCCTATGCTCGCTACAGTTTGATTCTTCCTTATCTGGAATTCTGATATCTGAAATATTCTTTAAAAAAGAAGCCCCAAATTTTTTCATAGGTGGCTGACATAGTGACATCTTTACTTTCTCATGGTTTAATACACACACACTTTGTTTAATGCACAACATTATTTAAAATATTGTATAAAATTACATTCAGGCTATGTGTATTATATGTGAAGCATGATTGAATTTTCTGTTTAGAATTGGGTCCCATCTCCCAGATAACTCATTATGTACATATATGAAAATACACATATTCCAAAATTTGAAATCCCAAACATGTCTGGTCCCAGGCATTTCAAATTAGGGAGACTCAACCTGTAATATAAATGAATGCTATCTTTTTTTTCACAGCAGTAAAATGTGTATGGAGGATCACACACACTTTTGTTGAAACCATATATTCAATATGTGAGCAGCTTGGTGAGCATCTACCCAAACATCTTCCAAATAAAGAGTAAAGCAATCATAAGCCATATGAATAAACACTGGGTTTTTTTAAAAAAAACCAGTAGGGTAAATTATTACTTTGAGTGCAATTTCAAAAACGGATGGTCTTGCACTTAAGTACTGGAAAGTTCCTTACTTACACACTAACAAGTAATCAACTTTAGTCTAACTTGTGGGAAAAGTGAGATTTTATTAAAATGATTGATTGATTGACTAATAAGAAGCAATATTCAACAGCTCTGTGTTTTAGGAGATTATCTCACTACAGAAAAGCGACTTATTTTTGGGATTTGGGATTAATCACTTTTTTGGGATTAATCACTAATGTTATCACACATAAATTAAAGAGCCCTGGTGGTGTCGTGGTTATATGCCTGTACTGCAGCCACTCACTCTCAAATTATAAGGTTGTGAGTTCAAGACCAGCCAGGGGCTCAGGCTCGACTCAGGCTTGCAACCTTCTGAAGTCAGTTAAATGAGTACACAGCTTGTTTGAGGCAATTAGCTTATACATTGTAAACTGCTTAGGAAGTGCTTAAGTGCACTGATAACCGGTATAGAAATGTACTAGCTATTGCTTGCTATCACCCCCACTGCCGCTGGATGACTGTAGCCCAGCTGCAACCCAGGTCCCAGCCATGCTTAGCTGGTTGGTTTTCCAAAACAGGAGCTTGCCAGACTACAGCCGAGTTGCAGTCACCCGGTGGCAGCAGTGGCGATTTACATGTGATAACATCAGCGATTAATCTGAAAAGTGACTGTATCCCATCAGAGATTAGTCACTATTTCTGTAGTATGATAATTTCCTGTCATTAAAGACAATGCATTGTATTTCCTATTAACTAAATAAGCAGAACTCTAATTACAAATATAGGATACCAGACAATATGGGAGAATATTTCCAGCATGGCAGGGTACCCTTTGATAAATTTTGGCATTTGTTCTGTTGAATCTTCTGAATGGATTGCATTTTTTGCCTCACCTGGAAAACTCAGTAGTACGAAAGAAAGACAAATAGGAAGAAAGGAGAAGATCTCCATAGCTGAATAGTGGTTCCAAAAGGTTGTCTTTCCTATTCATTGGTGTTGTAGAAGAAGGACTTACTGAATTCTTTATTTATACTCCTTTAAAGAATGATTATGCACAGGGAATGGAAAAAACCTGTGGGAAACCCACTGGCAATTGAAGGACTGTGTGTCCCTGATGCTCTGGTAGAATTTGTGCTTGCTATTAACGCCCCCTCTGAATGTCCAGACAGTATGTTCTTGACAATGAGGGCATTGATGCAAAAATTGGTGCACATAAAGCAAACAGAGCACCCAAGGATTATATATATAAGAGCTTTGATCTAAAGATCTAAGGGCAGAGGTCTAGTCTAGAAATAGCATTTGACCACCCTCCTTTTGCAGACAGGATAACAACCCCATGCAAGTGACATGAATCAACATACTCTATCAGTCTACTTCCATCTTAGGAACTGCTGGGGAGGCTCTCATCTAAGCACCCTGCACACTTTGGCCTGTCTCTTATTAATGAGTCTCAGATAGAGGTGACCCTCTGAATCAATGGTTGAATAATTGAAAGAGCTGCTTATAAGCCTTAATGTCCTACACAGCTCCAGTCCTGGTTATTTGAAGGACTGTATTTTCCTTTACAAACCAGCCCATGCTCTGAGATCTGCTAGGGAGACTCTATTCTCCATCCCACCACTCTCACAGGTACATCTGGTGGGAACACAGGAGAGGGTGGCTGTCCCCAGGCTTTGGAACTCCCTTCCCAGATAAGTTAGACTGACACCTTCTCTACTTTTTTTTCACAGACAAGCAAAGACTTTTCTATTCCAACAGCCATTTGATGAGTAATGATATCAGGCCCATTTTATACAAAGCACAGGATATCGCTAACTGCTGTGCTGGTGTGTATGGATGGGTGGGTGGGGGTGTCTGTGTTCATGATGCATGTTTTAACCTAGTTTGTGTTTTAAGTATTGTATGTAGTGGATTTTTAATAATGTTTTTAATCATTGCAAACAGCTTTGAATCCTAATCTGAGAAAAAGGCAGGATAAAAATTAATAATCAATCAATCCGCAATAAGTCTATGCATAGGCAAATTCCATTGATTCAGTGGGCCTCTGCTAAAGTGGGTCTCTTCCTCTATAATCAGACTGGGGCTAAGAATAGGATCCAGACCATTATGTGTTAACACCATCCTTCCTTGGTGTGGCACCCCATTTGTATAACTTCCCATGCATTGCTTTTAATATCTTTTGGTGCCAGACCTTTTTTTAAAAAATGCTTTTAAAAAACCTTTTTATATCATATTGCTTTTCAAATTGGTTTATGATAGTATCATGTTTTGCTTCTATCACATTTTATGAGCATTCTGATGTCTTGTTTCATACACCACCCTGATAACTTTGAACAAAATTGAGGAGGAGGAGGGGAGGGGAGGGAAGGGGAAAAGGACTGGAGGGAGATGAGGGGGAAGATATAATAGTAGTAGTACTAATAGTTTTATTGGGTTGGACTGGATGGCCCTTGTGGTCTCTTCCAATTCTGTGATTCTATTATTGCTAATTACATAAGCCTATAAAATTAAGGGTCATAAAAACATTTTAATATATTTTAAATGTATACCAGTTTTATAGGAATTTGGCATTCCAAATCCAAAAATGACCTCAGATTTTTTTCCATCACATACAGATCGATTCCCCCCCCCCAAAAAAAAATTGCTTTGACATTTCCATGTTGTAATATGTGATTGAGGGGTTGTCCAAATGGACCAAAAGGTCCATGTTCCCCCCGGCCTCACATCTTTCTGTTTAAATGATGCAGTCCAAAACCCTGAGGCCAGGATCAGGATAGATCATGGCAGACTTGGCATGGATCTGGTGGATCTGGCCTGATCCCAGGGTAAATCATCTTTCTCTGTGTCAATTTGACCACTGGCTGTTTAAGTAGTGGGTGCAGCCAGGTACCCTATTTCCACGTCAGATGTGGCAACAGAGGGCTTCTCAGTAGGAGTGATAGCATGGCAAGGTAAGTAGTACGTGCCAGTAACAGGTCCCAGGGTGATCCGGGGATGGCCATGTAAACACCCACCCGTCCCTACATTGACCCTAGGACCAATCTAGATGAGCACCTCAGCCAGAATAGCATGGATTCAGCTTGTGCTATCTTGGCCCATTTACTCAACCACTAGATGAAATGATCTTGCAAAGAATTATCCTGAAAAGACTAAGGGGCTGTACAGATGGCCCCTAAAGGGCAGCTCTGTGCCACCCCTGGGAGCACCAGATCAGGGCCATGGCAACGGCATGCCGTGGCCCTGATCTGGCACTTTGCCACTCCAAAAGGAGCCACGGCTGTGGCTCTTCTGTCTAAACACTGCACTATGGGAGTGCCCTGTCATTTGGGTGGACGGCATGAGGATGAGGGCATCTGTTTGGGCGGATGGCATGAGGACGATGTGGGTGCAGAGTTGGGATGGCTGACATGCGATCACCATGCCCCCACTCCACTCCCAGGCCAGTCCTTTTGGCCAGTCTGTACTGGTCCTAAGAAGAGGTTAAGGCCCTAAGAAAGGAGTTAACAGACTTTCCAAACTTTTTAATTTACTGATATGAAACACAAAAATATGTTCAAAAGCACTAAAAGAAATCACATTGGAACATCAGTATCCACACATAATCAAAGCTGAGTAACAAGAATGGATAAAAAATACTGAATTTATGAAGGAAATGTATGTGGTACCACGTTTTTATTGTGCTTTTTCAAATTTAGCACCCAAAAATGCATTATAAACAGATACAATATTGAGGGAAAGAAAATTCATCTCAAGCTTGTGTTATTGATATTTCTTCTTTCCGTTTTTCCTCTTCATCTCCTTTCATCATCATCATCATCATCGTCGTCGTCGTCGTCATCATCATCATCATTATCATCATCGTTATCATCTTTTAACCCCTTTGGGAAGAGACAATCCACAGAGGTGCCCAAACCACTCTCATAATCCAGTTCTATAGCAGAGGTGAGCAACCTTAACTCAAAAATTGTATTGACCTACAAATCCCACCAATCCTTCCTATCTGTAATGTAGTATGGGTTCTACAAAGCTGTTACCTTGAGCTGAGCACAGGAGCAAATGGGCAACCAATGTAACTTACTCAGGAACATCATAATGTGATGTTCTCTGATGATAGCACCTAGCAAAGGTGTGGAAGCTAATATGGGGGGGGGGGGTTGCAGACTGCCAGAAATAGTGCAAATTGAGTCCACTTTTAGGGTTAGGGTTAGGGAATCATGGGAACTGTATTTCATTGTGGCACCAGAGCTCTCTGACAGAGAAGGCTCAATGTCTCAGAAAAAAAAAACAATTCCCATGATTCCCTAGCACTAACCCTAACCCTAAAAGTGGATTCAATTTGCACTATTTCTGGCAGTCTGCAACCCCCTATGGTTTGCTTCTATACTGCAGAATTAATGCAGTCTGATACATCTTTAACTGCCATGGCTCCATTTTATGAAATCCTGGGATCTAGAGTTTGTTGTGGCAGCAAAACTCTCTGACAGAAAAGGTAAATATCTCAGAAAACTACAAATTCCAGAATTTCACACCATGAAAACTAAAGTGATGTCAAACTACATTAATTCTGCAGTGCAGATACACCCTTAGTGGTGGAAGAGTTATCAGTCATTCAAGTGCTGGCTCCTTTTGTGCCACTTCCTGATTATTCTTGCTCTGATGTAGGTACTAAAGTGAAAATGGAGTGGATAGAAGAAGAGTATGTTTTGTACCTCAAGACAAATGTTACTATTTTTTAAATTTGAGTTACTTTTGAGAATGGGAGATAAATAATTATTTTTAAAATTGTTGCTCTAATGCTAACTGCTTGGCAGTCTTGAAATTATAAATATAACTTGTTACTTTATAAAAAGTAACTTTCTGCACTCTAAGTTTTGGCTCCCTAGGACCACATAAACAAAATGCCAAAAACTGAAGAGGGTGAATCTGAAATGAGCTGGAACTCTACTTAGGAAAAATAAATATTTGAAAGGGGAAACATGGTCCAAATGTGTGTGTTTTCAGGATCGGCCATTTACCCTTGTTTGCTGAATGAAAGAAGCTTTGATTGGGATCTAGGACCCATAGCAACAGAAATTACCTTGAGGACACATTTAGTCCCAGGCTCATTTTATCCATCTCTGCTGTAAGCCAAGGTCAAAGGTGCAACCTCTTGAAAGAGTTCTCTGAAGAGTAGAATGACCATAAAATGGCACCTCCAAGTCCTATCCCATACAGCTGACTCAAAGAGATATTCTGGTCAATGTTTTTACTACCCATGATCTTGAGATTCCAACAAGGCTGACACCATAAGGAGCTGGCATTCAGTACAGAAGCATTCTCCTTGGAGGCTAATGAAGCAACATTTGGGTGAGACATAAAATAATACCACTCATGACAGACATGTTAACTCTCGATTCCCTTCCCCATTATTCTACCAATGGTTCCAATGCTGGACAATGCTCCTGTGAGCATTTTTATAGCTAGTTCACATGATCATTGGCAATGCCTGCACCAACAGCAGCCATCAGAATGATACAACCTTATGGTTGTGTGTCTTCAAGTCATTTCTGACTTATGGTGACTGTAAAGCAAAGCTATCACAAGGTTTTCTGGGCAATATTTGTTTAGAGAGGGCTTGCCTTTGCCTTCTTCTGGGGTCTGCTTATCAATGAACAGCACCAGCAATGGATACTGTTGGTTTGTCAGAAGCCGCATGCCTGAATTGTTTGTACTTGGCAGCTCTTATGAGATACTTCCAAACACCTACCACCAGAATTATCAGATCTCTCACCCCCAGCTCAATATTGCCATTGGCAACATTTTGGGCATCTCTTAATGTTCTCTGTAA
The DNA here is from genome assembly GCA_026167975.1 of Phrynosoma blainvillii. Taxonomy (NCBI): domain Eukaryota; kingdom Metazoa; phylum Chordata; class Lepidosauria; order Squamata; family Phrynosomatidae; genus Phrynosoma; species Phrynosoma blainvillii. The sequence goes on from JANUYF010000001.1 coordinate 14,076,183, forward strand.
CTTGAGTGCATGAGATCTCAGTCAGAAATGTGATGTGGGCAGAAAAGGTTAAATGTGTCTTTCTGAAGCAACTGCTCAGATTAAATTAAGGCACATACACACACACACCTGGATTCAGTTCAGTTAAAAACATGCACATTTTGAGCCCCATCATGGATTACCCACAAAACATCCAAACTCATCCTCAGGATTGCCTGTGAGACATGGCAATATCTCCCTCATGAGCTAAATTGAAGCTACATAACAGTGTGATATTCTGTCTTCTTGCTTTCTATTCTGGGAACTTTTTAAGTTTGGCAATAGTTAAAGGGGATACTTCCAATTCAAAGTCCTAAACCACATTCCCTGGCAGGTGTACACCCTGGAAGTCCCACTTAAGTAGAAGTCATGCCTTGATGGACGCCTCATGTCAAGGTGGTCTGCAGAGACTCATGTGACACCCCCTCTCATGAACACATAGCCCTATCAGAGACCACTAGAAAGAAGCCCTATGACTCACATGGATGGAAATGGCCTGCATGACCATTTCCTCCCTCCCCAGCAGTGTCATTTGAGCACTCTACAAACGCATTTGTTGTGGATGACTTGGAAAGAGGTCTGCTATGAAAAACAGAAAGAGAAGTCTTAATTCTCTGATATTAGGACCAACCAGAAGTCTAGACTACAGACAGCTCCTATATGAGTTGGGCAATGGAAGTATCTGGATCAGTGACAACACTAGGGGGGTGCGGGAGATGTGAACTGCACCAGGTGACACCCCAGAGGGGGATGACACTCTTAAGCTTATCGCACAGCACTTCAAAGAACAGGATCGGAACAGAACACAAGGGAATGGAACAGAGCAAAAACGCATTTTACTGCACGGGAGAATGCCACCAACACCACCGGGAGTCCCCGATCCATTCCCCAATTGTTCCTGGCAGCCGATTTTTGAAGGACTGTTCAAAATTGTCCTTCAAAAATTGGCTGCCAGGAATGGCTGGGAAACAGATTGGGGACTCCCGGCGACATCGGTGGCATTCTCCTATGCAGTAAAATGCATTTTTGCTCTGTTCCATTCCCTTGCGTTCTGTTGCATTCCCATTCCTTAATTGCCGTGCGATAAGCTTATCTGTTTGCTGGTGGGAAGGGGTTGCCTTCTGGTTCTGGCCCTTCTGCTGGCTGAGTGGTAGAAAGAGCCTGTTCCTTTTGCCTCCAGCCAGCAGCTCCACCAAACCATGGTGGGAGGAGCAGCCCATTCCTACCATCAGCCAAGGAGGAGACTAGATTGCATCCCAGTTCTGGCTGCTCTGCTGGCCGGAGGAGAAAGATGGTAAAAAGAATGGCTTTTGAAAAGAGGGCATCCCACCTTCTTTCACTCACACATTGTATGCTGTTGCTGCAGCTAGAGGGAAGGAAAGGAGCCAGTGAGAGGAAAATGGGAAGAGAACAAGGAACACAATTGCACCCCTTCCTCTGTCTCTCTCTCCACTCTCTCTATCTCTCTCTCAGCAACAGTCTTTGAAGGGCCAGAAAACATGGCTATTCACCACCTTTCCACCACTTCCTTCGACATTCTTCCTCCCTCCCATTTTTTCTCAGCATGAAAGTTAAAGGAGAAAATCAAGAGCTTCAATGAAGCTTTCTGTTGCTTCCCACCCCCCAGCTGCACAAAAATGTTGAAATGCTGCTGCTAGTAAGAAATTGATGGGGAGAAGAGCCTGGGAAGGACAGCTTCTGTGTTTTCAGTGACACTCCTCCGCCGCCACTTGTACTGGACTCACACTGTAGATGCCTGTTGTGCTGTGCAATCCTTGCTGCTAGCAGGCTTCCTCCCAAGCTCTCCCCTGTCCTTCCCCAACCCAGGGACACGCACCACAGGTTTTTGTCTCTGTTTTGAACCTCTTTCTGCCTGTCTGCGTCTCTATGTGTGAGAACCAGGAGAAGATAGAAAGGAAGGTTGTAACGTTTATGAGGTTGTAACGTTTATGAGGTTTATGAGGCCTGCCGGGTGTCACTGACAACACAATAGCAACAAATTAAAGGCTTATCAATTTAAAAACAATAATAATGCTGTCATAAGACTCAATGACACTAGAAATGTGCTTGTTTGTTAGAACTAGAGTGTAAGGCCCATTTAGTCATGAGGTGAAATAGCCACCAATTGAAAATGAAAATGGAATAAAAGTTGTCCGGGATAATAATGGATAATAATACTTTTGATGGCTTCCATCAAATATATCAAAACATCAAACCTTGTGTCTCAGTCTGCCAACTGCAGTGTGAATAATATTTATCTGTATGCAATTGCTATATATTTTTACACCACACTTTTGGGCTCAATGTGGTTTATGCAGCCCTTTTCCTCAATAGTTTTATCTTCACAACAAACATGTGAGGTAGGTCAGGATGCAAGAGAATGACTGATCCAAGTGAGTTTAATGGTTTAATGGACAAAGTGGCTGATCATAGGTTCAGGTCAGTTAAGAGACAGCACTTATAGTAGAATCATAGAGTTGTAAGAGATCTCAAGAGTCATCTAGGCCAACCCCCTGCCATGTGGTAATACACAGTCAATGCACTCACACCATGCAAAATTAATGTGTAGCTCACACTGCCAAAGATGAGATTATCATCATTGCTTAATTGACTTTCCATGAGGATTAGATAAAAGTCATGGAGGCTAGGACTAACAACCATTTTGTCATGGACTGAATCCACATTGCAGAAATAATCCAGGTTGACACCACTTTAAGTGTCATGGCTCAATGCTATGGAATGCTGGGAACTGTAGTGTGTTTGAGCTCTCTAACAGAGAAGGCTAAATGTCTCACAAAACTATAGTTCCCAGAATTCCATAGTATTGAGCCATGACACTTAAAGTGATGTCAACTGAATCATTTCTCCAGTGTAGATGAAGCCATAGTGTGCTAAATGGAACCTCCATGTTCCAAGGCAGTTTGCCTCAGAATGCTAGATGGTGAAAACAAACAATGGATCATAGTTACTCTATGCAAGTTTATTTTTGTAACTTTTTAATGTGTATGCACTCTGCTCAGAACTCATTATTACCCAATTAAAATAATGCTTTGAATCACATGGTTTCATCTGCACATGTTATAAGTGCATGCTGTTGTTTTTGTTGCTGCTGTGTTTTTTTAATAATTGTTGATTTTGACAGATTTTGTGGAGGCCTATGGGGGTGACATCATGAGTTTGCCACACTTGGTGTCACCAACCCTAGTGATGCCACTGTATGGGAATTATAATTTGTCAGTAACATTAGTGCAAAAAGCATTACTAAGGATTCTGTATGTTGCAAAGTTGAAGGTTTACACAGCTGGCATACATAGGTTTTTGTGGGGTTTGGGGGCTGTGTGGCTATGTTCTAGAAGAATGTATTCCTGACATTTCGCCTGCATCTGTGTCTGGCATCTTCTGAAGCCACAGATGCAGGTGAAAAACCCACAAAAACCTATGATTCTGTATGGTGTAGTAATGGGAGGTTAATGGGGGGTGACACCATGGGTTATCGCACCAGGTGACACCAACCCTAGGGATGCCACTGTTCTGGATCTGCACTTTAAAGGGGCTTTCAAGATCTGACCTGTATCACCAAAACAGGATATTGCTTTTAAAATTTTGATGGTACCCAGGAGCAGATTCTCTGCTCCCAATAACATAGGAAACATCAGCCATGAAAAGGGATCTTGTGTAACTCCTTTGAGATTAACTGTACAAAAAAAGTTGTAGCATAAGTCACTTTTAATAGATTGAGGGTTATGGATATATTGTAATTCAGCTGTTTCTTTTTTCAGTCTTCCTTTGTAGTTTTGTTTTGTTTTGTTCTTTTTATTCAAAGACCACTGTCCTGAGGTCAGTGATGAAATGCCCAGAAAGACCAAAGTGTTCTTCAACAGATTTTGTGTATTCCATTTTTTAATTTATGACTTATGTCCATTTATTCTCTGGATCAAAGACTAGCCTGTTTACCCAATGTAGAGTGCTGAAAAGCATTGTTAACAGAAGATGTCATATATTACATTAAAGGATGAGCAAGTCAACAGTGAGTTGAACAGTGACAATGGCTTCCTGGCACACTACACATATAATATTGGTTAACATCCCACCCTCATGAAGCCACTCTTAGCCAGTTTATCATGTCTTCTTGTCAGTTTGCAACTACCATCACACTACATTCAAAAACTCCATCCACCATTTTTATGGTCATCCATCCACCCTGGCCTGAGGCAACATCTTTCCTCTTCCCTTTGTTAATACTGAACTTGTCACCTCATCAACATACTCACAAGTTTTGCATTTCTATGGCTATTCATACAGTCTGATTATAAAGGTCCTTCATGGGCAACAGTTCTGAGGAAGCAGACCAAGTCTACAAAAGCTTATGCTACTTCTTTGGCACAGTTAGTGTCAAAGGTGCTACAAAATCCCTTTGCATACTGATATTGCAGACTAGCAGGGCTATTTCTCTGGACTTTTTACAGCCATGGTTGGCCATTTTTTCCAGGAATGAATTTTCTCCTGGAATGAATCAAGAGGAGAAATCCAAGATTAGGGGACTTGGGGGGGGGGGGCTGAAAAGGACCACACAGTGATCTCTGTATTTGTCTTTCACTGGTTCTCTTCTTTTCCAACCATTAAGAAAATGAACCAGGAAATATTTTATCCCCCAGATGAACTGATTATACCTTCCTCTTTGTACGTAGATACATGACCTAGCAATTCATAGGCACAACTGAGTTTTTTTATTAGTGACAGAAGGTCAAACTACTATTGAAGGATAAGGGAAGTTTAATTTCTAGGATGACATCCTGCATTTGAGAACCTTCTTTCCAATTCGATCCACATATTAGCTTCCACAGGTAGACGCTGAAGAAAATGTCCTTCAACATTGGCCCAGACTGGTCCCTTATCAGCGAAAGGTCCATCAAGTTCTGCAAATCATGTTTTAAAAAGATTAGTACAATCATAAATAATTAATTTCTTGTCTTATGTGTAATCCAGTAGGCCCTTGGTATCCACTGAGGTTTTGTTCCAGGACCACTACCCCATGAACACCAAAATCCATCAGTGAACAAGTCCCATTATATGCAACAAGGGTAGTAAAGCGGTGTCCCTTATATAAAATGAAAAAATAAAGATTTGCTTTTGGGATTTTTAAAAATATTTTGAAACTGTGAATGGTTGAATCTATGGATGCAGAATCCATGGATACAGAGGGCCAACTGTAATAACATATTGGAATTGTTTGACAGCAAGAAAATATGAAAATAGAAAACTGCTTGGTTTTTTTCATTTTGTAAAATAATGAACTTTTGAGATCAGAAAAGTATTTTTTAACTGGAAAAAGTTTCTAAGATAAGAATTATTTCTATCATCATCATTTTTTTCTCAAAAATTGGGACTGAAAGTGGCTTACAGTTTTTTAAAAATACAGTTAAAACACAAAAAGTGAGCAATAATATGGAATCAAACTAAACTTTGTATGGGGAAGTATTTTCATTTTGATTCATTCTTTTATTCACTTTTAAAGTCTGTGTACATATTATTCAAAGTTCTGGTCATTGTGATCTATAAAAAATGTGACTTGGGTCCCAGCTATCTGAAACATCAAGAGCAGAATCAATCTGTACCATGCACTTGTGTATTATTATTTACTTATTTAATTTCTATCCCTTCTTTCTCCTAAAAAGGGACCCAAGACAGCTCACAAGATAAAAACTCTTTAAAAGCTTTACAAGAAAAATGTGAAAACAATTAAAATAATCCAGTTAAAACAAAATAAAATTAACATTAAAAACATACAAAAATTAAAAACATAGCTAAGGAGATTATCACACAGGCTGTCTTTTCCTAATCTGGGCATGGGCTGAGACCAGGCTGGAACTGTCAGCTCCATGCCCATATCGGATGTATCCTGTACCAGATTGGGTCTTTTCCATTTTAGCAAAGTAATGGGAACCATTCTAATTGGGAACAGGATGCCTCCAATCTGGGCATGGAGTTGTGCAATAACAGATGGTCCCAGCCCAGTCTCAGCCCCTGCCCAGAATGGGAAAAAAGTAGTGCAATAATCTCCAAAGACACACACATCCACACAAAAACCATCCTGTCATATTTTTAAAAAGCTGACCTGAAAAGCAGCCTACCCTCTTGTGGAAGGTAAATCCAGAGGGTGGGAGCAGCCACCGAGATGGTTCTCTCTCTTGTGTCCTCACCAAGCGAGCCTATGATGGTGACGGGATCATAAGAAAGCCTTCCGCTGAAGATCTTAGGGCTCTATCAGGTTTGTATGGGGAAATACGGTCTCCCATCTAGTTGTAGTTCTCTGGCTGTTATGCAAGAAACATATGTAGTTCACTGTTATATAAGCAGAGTTCCACAAGTGTAACAAGTTGTGTTTTCTTGCATGCTGAAAACTTTGGTGTCTTTTTTGTAGCATTTGATTCACTGGCATTGTGCTAATAGCCATTGTGGGTTCACTGTTGCACAGTGATATAATGTCCCAATTGGCAGGGCAGTCCTGATTAACCCTCTACCATCTCACATTTTCAGCTGTTTTTAAAATGTCCCCGTTTCGCTCACTTGTTCACTCGCTTGCTTTCTACCCTTTTTCTCCCTTTGTCCTCAGATTTCTCTAGCTGCTGCAAGGAGCAAAAGTAGTTAGCACAACTTATCGGGGAGAGAGGAGACACATTTGGTGAGGATATTTCAGAAAGGGCCTTCTCAGTTAAAAGACCTTTTTCATTCAAGCAGGCTTTTGGCAACCAGCTGATTTCCAAGGCTGAATCTGCACTGCAGAAATAAAGCAGTTTGACATTACTTTAACTGTCACAGCTCAATGTTATGAAACTGTGGGATTTGTAGTTCTGTGAGATAGCCTTCTCTGTCAGAGAGCTCTGGTGCCTCACAAAACTAACAATCCTATGAATCCATAGGATGGAATAATGCAATTGCAAATTATACTGCTTTTTTCCCATGACAGTTAAAGCAGTGTCAAATTGCATTATTCCTGCAGTATGTATTCAGCCTAAGAAAGGGCCTTTTAATGAGGGGCAGGGGAGTTGGTCCATTTCTGGCTCTCTCTTTTGAACAGTTTTCAATCTTACTGTTGTTTTTAAGAGGCTTAATTTTCTTCTAATATTGTAATCTGGCATCATTTTTAATGTACCTTTTTAAAAAAAAATCAGGCTGTGAACCTACTGCCAAGAGAAAGGAGAGATGCAAAATGAAATTTATATACACACACATTTCATGTACACAGACCTCCCACTTCCCTGTGAAATTATCCTTATTCTGACACACAAAAAGTATAAAGACTGTTACCTAATTGGTCACAGCAATGGACATAGTCAGGACTATGGCAGGGTATATTGCAAATCTGGAATTCATCAGGTGTACACCTCTCTTTGCATGTTCCCTGACATTCTGGATTCTCAGGGTTGACTATGTTGATTTATTGGTGTAGTGTACTTGAAATGCAGCACAGCTAGGGAAACTTCTTCCTCCATCAGCCTTCTCATGCTAAAAGCATGCAGACAAATCATGTAGGTCCAAAATAGAGCTTTATTGTTCCATAAATTAAAAATAAGCAAAGAAAAATATACAGTCCACCATAGAATCACATCTTGCTGATGTGGTAGAACAGAAGAGTTACAGATCCATGTTTCCAGATCCAGAAGTTACATTGTAAAAGCAATATAAGCATATTATAGTCCAGAAATTAACTCCATGGTTAAATCCATTGCAATCACACACACACACAAGAAGAATGCAAGAAATATAAACAATTATAGACAAAGAGATTTCTCAGCCCTGCCTTTACTCCACCTCCTGGGTGTTAACCTTATGCTGATTGGATGTTGCCTGTATGATGTATTTTAACCCAGCCCCTTGCAGTCCATCATCCACCCATGTGACTCCTTTCCCATGATCTAATGATGTTTTTAATTTCACTATCTGTTTTCCCAGCTAAAATTGTTCATGTTATGACTCCCTGGCCATCTGGACCGAGTTGTCTTTGTTTGTCTAAATGTTGTTCCCACGAGGAAAATTCCACACACACATCTCTACATTTCACCTTTGACTGTATAATCCATCCATATTCTAACAGACTATTACTGGGGACATATTACTTTTTTAAAAAATGATTATAACTATAGCCCTCTAATTCAAAAGAAATTGCCAAGGTCTTTGAGCATTTCCGCCACTATGGGGAAAAAAACAAGAAGAAGAAATCCATATCTCAGAATTGCTACCATTCCAAAAAGCCATATGAGTATGCACTTTGTGCTCTGCTTGGAGGAGAAATGTAAAAAGAGAAGAAAATCACAAATCCCCCCTCATGTGGTACCTTTATTAGACCAGCTGAAAGAAGTAAAATATATCACACTATTTTTCTGACGTGGACAAACTTCTTCATCTGGCAACGCTCACCAAATAGCATGCAAGCAAATGAAAGCAATCTCTACATTTTTTTTTCCTTTAGCGTGTTGTGATCATGGGAGTCCTCCCATTATCTGAGCTTTTTTCCCAAGTAACAAAGGGTTATGTGAGGTGAAAAGGCTCAATTACATTTTTATGAAGCTCAGCATCACAGAGATGATGAGATGGCAACTGACCAATAAAATTACCAGTTGGGTAGAAGTGTGAATCTTTGAGATCTTTCTCAACAGAGGTTATTAAAAGTCTGAGAAAGACTATGGGAAAACTCTAAGGAACTTTCTAACAAAGGGAGCCTGGGGATGGATGCTCCTGTCTCCCCTGAGTAGTTGGTCAAGACTTGGACAAAAGAATCCAGACTCCCAGCTACTCCATGAACAAGGATTACAAATCCCATCTGATTTTTGAGTAGAGTAGGAGATTGTATTAGCTAGCCATGTCAGGAGCTTTTGAATAATTTTCCAGACTTGGATGAAAATGATCTAATCTGTCTGTAACTTCTAACTACTAATCTTGTGTCTGAAGGAAAGATGTTCCTTCATGTAACGAGATATCCTTTCACTATGGAGATTCCTTATTTAGAATAAAACCTTTGTGCCTTTGATAAGTGTAGCCCTTCCTTAGGGTTTGGTGAGGGAAGGAAACATATCTGCAGCATGGGAAGTGCCAATAGAATCCCAGCAATGTCCCATTGTGTCACCATAAAGAGACAATTCAAATCAATATGTGGCGGTGGCAGCTACATGATCTCTGGAGATCTCATCGAGCAGGCAGCAGGAGGAATAAGAGACTCCAGAGACCAATGGAGACCAGAGACCACATTACAGGTGTTCTGTTGGAAATGTCTGAATTGATGAAAGATACAGTCATAACGTCTCCATAGCTGTACGCTTTGCAGGGAACAAAGGCAGTAAGTAAAGCAGTAATTCAATAAGTTGGCTTCTCAGTTTAAAATTACAAAGTATCTCCAAGAGCTTTCATTCTCAATGGACCAATGGCCTGACTCGGTAGAAGGCAGCTTCCTGTGTTTCAATATTTTATTGTTGTTTTTGCGTCCCTTCAAGTCCTTCTTGACTTATGGTGACCCTAAAGCAGACCTATCACAGAGTTTTCTTGGCAAGATTTATTCAGAGCATGTTTTCCCTTGCTGTCCTCTGAGGATGAGAGAATGTGACCTGCCCAAGAGTACTCAGTGGGATTCCATGGCCAAACAGGGATTCAAACACTGGGCTCTCAGAGTCCTAGTCCAGTAGTCAAACCACTACACTACACTGGCTCAAGACTCAACCCTCAGACTACTACACCACACTGTTACATAGACATTTGCAGAAAGAATCAAATCAAGAAAAATGCAAAAGGGAAAAGTTTGTTGAAATGTTTTTGTTCTCACACCTGAACACCTTGGCTAGCCAATTCGAGGGGTTTTAAGAGCCATCTGTTCATCTCATATCATATCATTCTGTTTCAAATTTCATGAACCATTCTATCTTTTCAGTGCCCAATTCATAATGTTCAAGGACATAACAGAAATGAAGCAGTTACCTGGTTGTTTGCAACAATAGTTCACGTAACGACCCCAGCAATTTGGTGACATAGATATATATTCGTCAAAAAAGCAGATTGTCCTGCATGAACCAACACATTTTTCTGCTGAAACTTCATTGGATCCTGTGAACAGTGTGTGAAAGAAAGAGACAGGAAGGATCAACAACCTGTCCCACCACTGCCAACAAATGTGAGATCTCTGCTTTGGTGCCACAATAAACTACACTTCCAAGAATGCCATACCATTAAGCCATGGTAGTTAGAGTGATGTCAAACCAGATTATTTCTGCATTTCAAATGCAGCCTATGTTGACAAATGTGAGGGGCCTTTAGATGCCCCTGTGGTTCCTCCGTGCGAATCGACTCATGTAATTCAACTACTGGACACACTATCATCCCCGAAGCACATAGGCACCATGTGTCTGAACTCAACCACCCCAATAATACTTTTGCAGGTTTCTCAGAAGCAGACACATATACCACAATAATTAAGCAGAAATGCAAAGCTGTAAATATTTCAGACTCTGTGCAGGCAGCCTAGTAAAGGAGGGCAACATCAGAGGGTGGGAGGAAGCGCATTTTCATCTTCCCTGAAGATTTTAACAGGTTTTGGAATGTAATTCTTTACTCATATTTTTTCTTGAAGAAAGCAACAAATAATTTTAGCAACTTTCTTTCTGCTATGAGAATGTATTTAAAAACCATGGAATTTTTTAAGCCTATTTGCAATTCAGGACTTCTTTGGTGCAAAATTTGTACATGGTTATTATTTTGTACAGAAAACAGCATTTTCTGCACATGAAGTAACATTTTCACACAGAAATTAATATTTCTACATAAAAATATTATTTTATTTTCAGAAAAATGCTGTTTACTGCACAACCCAGTTGCATGTAAATTTTGCACAGAATAAACCCTGAATTGTGAAGATTCTCATCAGTGCAAGATTCAGGGTGTCTTAAAGGTTAAAAAAAAGAAGCATGGGTTTTGACCATTTTTCATTTTTTTAAATATTCTTTCCATCCCTAAGCAGGCTGCCCCACCCAATATTTCTCCCTCTAGGATTCAACCCAAAGATAGCCTGCCATGTCCTTTAAATGAGTAGTATTCAAAGTGCCAGTCCCTGAGCCATTTTCTGCTGGTTCCTGGCCGTTTTCCAGGAAATAAAAAAAAATGGATACAAATATGGTGTTTGTCCCTGACACAATGGAAAAAAATGTTTAGCAATCCCATATGTCATGTATCCTGAGAAGCCCTACCCCAAATGTCACAACTTGCCATTTGAAAGCTATCTGGAAAGTCCTAAAACTCTCTTAGGTCCCAATTTGTCATATTTTTAAAAAAACTAGAAGCAAACTAACTGCTTCAAACTTCTTTTAAAGACTATTTTAAAATTAGCCTGGAGACAAAAGCATATGATGGTGATACTGACGCAGAAAAATAATGTTCAGAATCACTCTGGAGATCTTAGCAGACTGCACAGAACCTAGAGGACACATGTGGGTCTAATCTGCACTGCAGAAATAATGCAGTTTAATACCACTTTAACTGCTATGGCTCATAGAAACATAGAGGTGGAAGAGACCTCAAGGGCCATCAAGTCCAATCACCTGCCATGCAGAAATACACAATCAAAACACCCCCAATAAATGGCCATCCAGCCTCTGTTAAAAACCTCCAAAGAAGGAGGTTCCACCATACTCTAAGGCAGCTACTATGGATTTCGGGGATTTGTAATTTTGTGAGATATTTAGAGAGCTCTGGTGCCAGAGCTACAAATCCCAGGATTGCATAGCATTGAACTATGGCAGTTAAAGCAGTGTCAAACTGTATTCATTTTGAAATGCAGATTTGACCCTGACCAAATCTAGATATAAAGAAATAGGACTCTTGATTCTGGCACATAATGGCACTACACAAAATAGAAAATCTCCCTGAAATTTTGATATCTTTTGATATCTAGCTAAGTGACCCACTGAAGAATCCTGGCATCTCTGCCATTGCAAATGGGAAAGTTGTGAATCAATGGGCCTGTTTTTCTCACCTGTCAAAGTCAGCAGTGTGAAAGAAATATAAGCAAGAAGAACCAAGGTCCTCATAGTTGACTACTGTATTCACCAGAGTGTCTTTTGTACTCTAAAAGGTGGTCAAGATAGAAATAACTGTTCATTTATATTTCACTAGGGAATGGCAGTGCATGTGTAACAGAAGTAACCTGTGGGAAATATGCTATCAGTTGAAGGACTGTGAGTTCCTTCACAATCTAATGCTTATTCACACACCCTCTAAGTCTTTACTGTGTGTTCTTGGCAAAGGCAAGACTGATCTGAAAATCAGTATTTGCAAAGCAAAAAAGCATCCAAAGACAACACACATACAAACATCAAATTGAGATAAGAACTGAGATCCTGTCAGGACTGGTGGACTCAGTTCTCAGAAACCAGAACAGCATCGTAGTGTAATAGAAAAGTAATACTTTATTCTGGATTTCAAGACAGAAGTTCACTGAGAACTGAGTCCACCAGTCCTGACAGTGTGTCAGATCTCATAGCAACACTTTATACGATGCAGCAGCATTCAGGCCAAGGTGCACCCATCCCTGAGGAGCCATCCAGAGGGGAGCTGGAAAGTGACTAGGGAGGTCAAGCCCTGGGAGAGGGAGTGGGTTCTGGACAGGGAGCCCAACCCAGATGGCCCCAAGGCACCGAGGGAGGCATGGGGATTGGAAAGCGACTTCGGGAGGAAGCTCAGCAAAGCACTCAGGGTCACATGGAAAACTGGCCCTGAGGCACCGAGGGAGGCACAGGGAATGGAGAGTGGCTTTGGTGGGAAGACCAGTGAGACATAGTGGACTTCATGGCAGTATGGCCCTGAGGCACCGAGAGAGGCATGAGGAATAGGTAGTGGCTTTGGAAGGAAGCCCAGCAAAGCGTGGAGGGTCGCATTGAAAACCGTCCCCAAGATACTGAGGAAGATGTAGGGAATGCAAAGTGGCTTTGGGAACTGCCAACCTAGCAGTTTGAAAGCATGCAAATGCAAGTAGATAAGCAGGTACCACCAGTGGGAAAGTAAACAGTGTTCTGTGCAATCATGCTGGCCACATGATCACAAAGTAGTCTCTGACAACATTGGCTCTTCAGCTTAATAACGAAGATGAGCACCGTCCCCCTATGGTTGGACACAACAACCTTGTCAACAGGGAACACCTTTACCTTTAGAATTCAGAGACATAGCAGTGTTAGTCTGGAATATCAGTATGCAAAGGGATCTTGTAGCATCTTTGAGACTAATTAACTGAAAGAAGCTGTAGTATAAGTTTTCATAGATGCATGAGGAAATAGACCAATTCAACAAAAAATTATGCTACAACTTCTTTCACACAGTTACTCAAACGTGCTACAAAATCCTTTTGCATAGAAAATATGCAGTATTAGAAAATGCATTAGCTTTTACCTTGCCCAGTAATAATAGTAGTAGCATTTAATGGGTTGTTTATATGTCTATTAGTGCTTGTTAGGTGTATGTGCTTGCCTCCACAAAGGGAAAAAAGGGACTAGTTCTGTGCAGAGACAGTTTTGTGCAATGTATAATTTGCTCAAATTGTAGAAATAATGAGAGATGGAATTCTTGGAATTTTCATAACCTCATTACTTGAGTATAATCTGCAAACCTGACCACCCAACATCTGATTCTAGATAATTTATGGTAAAGTTGGACAACATCCATCCCAATAAGAATCTGTGGGGGATACTTGTGTGTGTGTGTGTGTGTGTGTTTCTTTTCTGGGAAAACAACCAACTTGTTTCTTGTCTTTATCATTCCCATTTGGCAAGAAGTTAGTAATCTGTAAGAAGTTTTCATATTCTTCCATGATTGCCATGTTTACTCTCATAAGAGACTTATCAAAAGCTTTATCAAAAGAAAAGCATAATATCGCCAGACTCCAATTAATGGGTTATACCAACATAATTCTGGAGTATGCCAACAGTTGTAAATATAAAAATAACACTTTGGTGTTCCATTTTCTATGAAGGAAAAGGAACCAGTAGTTCATCTGAAAATCAAGTTTAGATTTATTAGCAGAAAAATGTCAAAGTATTGCTATAAGGTTTAGAATTCCTGGAAGGCAACTCAAAGCTTCTTCTGAATCACTGTTCACATATTAGTTGCACCAATTTGATCCTGAAGAAGGCATCTGTCTTTTATGAAGAAAGTGGTCATAATTGGCCATATATTATGACTGTACAGCTCCTAAAATACAGAAGAAGATTGCATGCTTATCCGAACAACTACTTACCCTTTATGTAAACTTAAAAATAATAAATTCCTTTTTTAAAAAATTAAAAATTATTATTATTTGTGTTAAAATGCTCCCAAACACCCTATGGGGATATGGGAGGTAATATTAACATTCACCCCTCCCACAACCATTTTAGGTCCAGGCTTTCTAAAAGACAGGAAGTGAACCAGAAATGACCCCTGGTTTACTTCTTCTTGCAAAAAATGACCATCCTTGGCTTAAAATGGCTCGGCTGGGAGCAAAACCTAGTGAAAATTTCTAGTTTGTCTTACCAATAAAAATCCCCTCTGATTTTGGGACAAAAAAATTGTGTTTGTATGTGTTCCAGATTTTTATGGTATGTATAGCCATCCAAGGTCTCCTGGGGTGCCATTGTGGCCACCTGAACCCCTGCTCTTCATGTGTCATGTATGTGTGTTAACTCGAGTCAGCCCTGATTCATGTTACCCTGTGGAGGAGACATCTCCAAGATCCCCTGTCCTCCATTGCTCTACTAAGGTCCTGTAAATTCTGGCCAGTGACCTCCCTGACTGAATCTATCCATCTGGCATGTGGTCTTTCTCTCTTTCTGCTGGCATCTAGCATTATTGGCTTTTCTAGTGAACCTTGCCTTCTCATGATGTGGCGAAAGTATGGGCCTTTGCAGACTGCCAGAAATAGTGCAAATTGGGTCCACTTTAAGGGTTAGGGTTAGTGCTAGGGAATCATGGGAATTGGTTTTTTTTCTGAGACATTGAGCCTTCTCTGTCAGAGAGCTCTGGTGCCACAATAAACTACAGTTCCCATGATTCCCTAACCCTAATCCTTAAAGTGGACTCAATTTGCACTATTTCTAGCAGTCTGCAAGAGCCCATAATATGACAGCCTCCGTTTCATCATTTTGACTTCCAGAGAGAGTTCAGGCTTGATCTGATCAGGGACCCATTTGTTTGTCTTTTTGGCTGTCCACAGTATCCTGAGCACTCTTCTCCAGCACCACATCTCAAATGATTTGATTTACTTTTTATCCACCTTTTTCACTGTCCAGTTCTCACATTCACATGGTAATGGGGAATACAATGGCTTGGTTGATTCTGACGTTAATGCTCAGTTATATATGATATAATAGCCATGATATGATAGCCGTGTTTAGATATTTGAACAAGCTTGTTGTCTGCTGCTCCAGAAACTAGGACCCGGAACAATGGGTGCAAGCTCCAGGAAAAGAGATTCCACCTCAACATTAGAAGGAACTTCCTGACAGTAAGGGCTGTTCAACAGCGGAACATACTCCCTCTGAATGTGGTGGACTTTCCTTCTTTGGAGGTCTTTAACCAGAGGCTGGATGGCCATCTCTTGGGGTACATTGATTGTGAGTTCCTGCATGGCAGGGGGTTAGACTGGATGGTCCTTGTGGTCTCTTCAAACCTTGTGGTCTCTTCAAACTATAGGATTCTATGATTCTATGATATATCTTTACACTTTAGGATCTTATCTAGCTCTTTCATGGCTTCCCTTCTCAGTCCTAGTCTTCTTATTTCTTAACTGCAATTTTTGTTTTGATCAACGTTTGATCCAATGTACAGGAAATCTTTATTTTGATTTCCTCATTATCTAGTTGAATTTATGTAGCTCTTCTGTGGTCATTAATTTTGCTTTCTTTATGTTCAGAAGTAAGCCTCCCTTTGCAGTTTCTTCCTTGTTATTCCTTAGTAATTGTTCCAAGTCCATCATGGTTTCCACTAGTACTGTGTTGTCATCTGTATATCTTACACTGTTTATATTCTTTCCTCCTATCTTCACTCCTCCTTCTTCTGAGTCTAAACCTGCTCGTTGTATGATATTTTCTGCATATAAATTGAACAAATAGAGTGATAATATACAGCCTTGCCTGATCCCTTTGACAATTGGAAACCATTCTGTTTCTCCATATTCTTTTCTGTCAGTAGTCTTTTGTCCTTTTGTCCTTCTCATTAGAACTATCAGATGTAGTGGCACACCCATGTCTTTGAGAGCAATCCATAGCTTTGCATTCAAATAGTTTACTTTAATCTATAAAACACATGCTGATTTTCTCCTGGAATTATATGTTTGCATAGAACCAGCCAAACATTAGTGTTGCCAGGTTTTCAATATAGCAGCAGAAGACAGTCAGAAGGCCTTTGCAGAGTCCACTTTAAGGGTTAGGGTTAGGGAATCATGGGAACTGTATTTTATTGTGGCACCAGAGCTCTCTGACAGAGAAGGCTCAATGTCTCAGAAAAAAAATTCCCATGATTCCCTAGCACTAACCCTAAACCTTAAAGTGGACTCAATTTGCACTATTTCTGGCAGTCTGCAAAGGCCCAGAATTCATCACATGCAGGATCCTTCTGCTTAAATACCAAATGAAAGTATTGATTTCAGTTAGTACCTTCTATTTCTCTGGTAAATTAGAATATTGTCCACATGCATTCCATGGTTTTTTGTGACTTATACAATTAAATGCTTTGCTGTAATGTATGAAACACATGCTGATTCTTTTCTTTTCTTTTTAAATTGTTTAGTGCACTCCCTCAGCCATTGTATTTTTGCAGTGTGGTCCCTAGTGCCCCTTCCTAGGACCCATCTGTCTTAGGGTTGTCATAAATCCAATCAATGTTTTTGTTACTCCAA
Organism: Phrynosoma blainvillii; assembly: GCA_026167975.1. Classification (NCBI taxonomy): domain Eukaryota; kingdom Metazoa; phylum Chordata; class Lepidosauria; order Squamata; family Phrynosomatidae; genus Phrynosoma; species Phrynosoma blainvillii. The sequence continues at coordinate 14,093,104 of JANUYF010000001.1, forward strand.
ACTTAAAGCCATCAGTCATTCTAGAGTCCCATTGCTGATTCCCTGGAAAGACCATTGGGTCTATCTTTCAGGATAGCATATATCTTGAAACTGAACCTGGAGTTCCCCATAGTTTGTAGGGAATAAAAAGGTGAAAATGATCCTGAAGTTACCCAGCCTTTCGCAAGCCACCTTAAGATAAATAATTCCTCCAACATTTAAGGAGACAGTGATACATTTGGTTAGGACCCAAATATCCCCATCTTTCAGAGTAAAAACATCTGGAGTGTCTTTGTGGGCAACCCATAGGCTGGCTTTCACTGACAATGATTTGGACCCTGCATGCTTTGTATTCCACCCTCTTTCACACAAAATGGGCCCCATTCCATTAATTTTTATGAAAAAGAATATTGCACAGGGAAAATTGAAACTGGATGGCTGAAGTGTGCCCCCCTGTGTGTCATTCATGGTAGGAGACTTCTTTTGACAACTCCTCTATTTTGTTCCTAGAGTGTTTGGTGTTTCCACATTTTTCATTAAGCCAATCCACATATGTGAAAAACCACATATGTGAAAAACCATTGGCCAAGGTGTTACATTAGGTTGTGTAACATAAATTTTCTCATCTGAAGGTTTTTAATGATAGTGCTATGCAACCCTTGTGTTGAATGTCACCATTCCACAACCTGATCTGCATCCACATGCACAATTGCACCCCATGACCAATCCTACTTCCACAAGATAACAGCCAATGGCTGGTAAAAGGAGACCCCTCATTATGTTTCAAAGCATCAACATCTCTGCATCCCCTGTGTTCTTTAACCCCAAATCTCCCATAACAGCCTCAATGTGGCATAAAACAATAATGAAAGAATGTTAACTTTCCCTTCGTAGCAGTAAACCATTCCATCAGGATGGCACAGTTCTTTGAAGCCACATTATCATCTCCACTGCAGGTATACTTGTAGGTCCCTAAACGCTTCTTTCTGACATTACTCCCTTTTCAGCATCTTTATCTTTAAAAAAATAAAAGGAAAGGAAAACCAGTCCCCACAGAAGTGAAGAGGTTTATATAAGAAAAACATAGAGGATGAGCAGACTAGCAAAAAACGCCAGCTTCGGGGATGGCATAGTGTATGCATGCTGCACACCCTGGTGCCACCCCAAGCTAGCATCATGTTGTCCCACTGACCACACAGCAGGCGGCATCATGGAGTTTTGACAGTGCAGCATTAACATGTGTCACACTGCAGAAATACCAAAAAGCCATTGCCGCCACAGAGAATAGACCTTTTTTCTGCTCCAAAAAGGAGCAGCATTATGCCAATTTTTTTTTCAGTCAAAAAAATGCTGGATCAGGACCATGGTGTGTGGTTGCTGTGGCACCAATCCGGTGCTCAAAGGGGTGGCATCTGTTTCGCACCTTAGATGCCTCTACACTAGTCACAGAACATGGGAAATAAACATGATGACAGTGAACTCTTAACATAGCAAAGCAAATATGATAAAAGGCATCACTGAAATGTGGTACTATGAGTCTCGTGATTGAAGCGTAGTAAGAGGGTTATAGCCTATTTCAGAGGAATAGACCAAACAGGAAAGGAGGAGGACTGCCAGAAATAGTGCACATTAAATTGAGGCACTGCCCTGGCTCAGTGCTAGGGAGTCATGGGAATTGTATTTTTTTCTGAGACATTGAGCCTTCTCTGTCAGAGAGCTCTGGTGCCACAATAAATTACAGTTCCCATGATTCCCTAGCACTGAGCCAGGGCAGTGCCTCAATTTAATGTGCACTATTTCTGGCAGTCTGTAAAGGCCCATGTCAAGAATGCTTACACCAGTGGAGACATCCACGACTTTAATAATTCTGAAAACCAGGTTGAGGGCATCTAGGTAAACATTAAAGGGGGGGAAAAAACAGTGATGTCATTGTAGGAGTCTACTACAGACCTCCAAGCCAGACTGAGGACATGGATAATGCCTTCCTAGAATAGATGACCATACATTCAGAAAGGAGATATGTAGTAACGAGGGATGTCAGTAGTGACTGATAGTCAAAATTCCTGACCTGCCTTGAGTCAATTTTATTGTCCAGAAGGTGGAAGAGGCAACAAGAGGATCAACCTTTTCAATTTGACGCTAAGCAACAGTGAAGTGACCATCTTTTCCTGAGATGTGTTATACAGCAGAAAGGTGAAACCAAGCATAATCAGACATGTGTTCAAGATTTCAAGAAAGCTGATTTCAGTAAACTTAACATCAGGAATATTAAAAGAGAAGGGAGTCCATGATGGATAACAGCCTCAGTGTGGCATAAAACAATAATGAAGGAATGTTACCTTTCCTTTTGCAGCAATAGACCATTCCAGGAGGATGGCACATGTCTTTTGAAACCACATATTCATCTTCAGCGCATGTATGCTTGCAGGTCCCTGAACATTTCTTTCCGACATTACTCCATTTTGTAGCATCTTCATCTTTAAAAAAAAAAATAAAAGGAAAGGAAAGGGAAACCAGTCCCCACAGAAGTGAAGAGGTTCAAATGAGAAAAACTCTTAGATGTCTCTATACTAGTGCATAGAGCATGGGAAATAAACATGATGAACTTGAAATCTCAACACGACAATAAAGTGTAATATTTCTGTCTGATATTTCCAATATTCCAGTATTTACACAAATTTGTCTCATAGAGAGAGAGCTCAAAAGAAATTGAGGAAGGCGATACCAACTGATACTCAGCTATTGGCTGGGTTAACTAATGTTAACTACCGTAATATTTCATGAATAAAACCTAAATCCTGTTGCAAATGGATTTTGTAACACCTTTGAGACTAGGAATTGGCAATCCACATGTGACCCACACAGTGGCATCACTAGGGTTGGTGTCACCCCAGTGTGGTAACTCATCTGTCCCCCCCAGGCTCAGAGCCACCCACCAATGGTCCCTCAGGAGTAAATCAGGCTTCTGTGGAAAAGGAAGGCTATAGTCTACCACACATTCAGAAAAGAAAAATGTAATAGTAATGGGAGATTTCAGCTAGCCTGATATTTTCTGGAAGTCAAAATTCCTCACATGCCTTGCAGACCATTTTATTTTCCAGAAGGTGGAAGAGGCAACAAGAGGATCAACTTTTTAGATCTGATGCTAACCAACAATGATGAGCTGGTCCTTGAGGTGGGAGTGACCATCTTTTCCTGGAATTTGTTATACAGCAGAATGGTGAAGCCAAGCATAATCAGACATGCATTCGAGACTTTAAGAAAGCTGATTTCAATAAATGTAGGGAAATATTGAGTATGATTCCATGGTCAGGAATATTAAAGAAAAGGGAGTCCATAATGGATAACAGCCTCAGTGTGGCATAAAACAATAATGAAGGAATGTTACCTTTCCTTTTGCAGCAGTAAACCATTCCAGGAGCATGGCACATGTCTTTTGAAACCACATATTCATCTCCAGTGCATGTATGCCTGCAGGTCCCTAAACACTTCTTTCTGACATTACTCCCTTTTGTAGTATCTTTATCTTTAAAAAAAAAAAAAGGAAAGGAAAGCCAGTCCACACAGAAGTGAAGAGGTTCAAATAAGAAAAACTCTTAAATGTCTCTACACTAATGCACATGGGAAATAAACGTGATGATCTTTAACTCTTAACACAGCTATAAAATGTTATGCTTCTGTTCAATATTTCCAATATTCCAGTATTTACACAAACTTGTCTCATATGTGATCATGTTCTCCAGGAGTTTATTATACAATAGAAAGGAGAAGCCAGGCATAGGATGTTATCACACGTGGGCCAGAAAGCGATAATAAAATGGAAATGAGGCATTCCGAAAATAAACCGAAAATAAACCTTGATTCTGCAAATGGCTTTCACACGTAATTACCTTAATTGCGAAATTAAAGTAAGCGCATTTAATGTTCACACACAAGTGAGAAAAGCCCATAAATGTACTAGAAATGAGCTTCTTGCACATGCTCGCTGGAACCATGGGAAAAGCAGGGAAATGCTCCCAAATGTGCATTTGCTTTTCACATTACGGTAAATGCAAAATTACCTTAATTTCGCATTTGCATTTCCTCCAAACAACCGAATTTCAAAAGATCTCGGATAACACCAGTTTCTGTCCACTTTCTGTCCAGTTTCTGTGTGACGTCGTGTGAAAATGCGAGGCACAAATCCAATTTTTGTTTGGGATTTGTGTGGATTAACCAGCAGATTTGACCCGTGTGATAACGTCACTAGTCAGATACACATTTAGGAAAGTTGATTTTAGTAAACTTAGAGAAAAACTGGGGGTGATCCCATGGTCAGGAATACTAAAAGAGAAGGGAGTTCAAGATAGATGGGAGTTTCTCAAAAGGGAGATACTGAAGGCACAATTTCAAACAGTTCCAATGAGGAAGAAAAATGGGAGGTGTCTCAAGAAACCAGGGTAGATGACTAAGGAACTTTCAACTGAAGTTTTAAATGGAACATGTATAAGAAATGGAAAAATGGGGAAATCACCAAAGAGGAATTCAAAAACTAGCTAGCATGTGTAGGGGTAAAGTCAGAAAAGCTAAAGTGCAGAATGAACTCAAAGTTGCTAGAGAGGTTAAGAACAATAAAAAGGGCTTTTTTGGGTATGTCCACAGCAAAAAAAGAAGGAAATGGTAGGGCCACTGTGTGGGAAAGATGGCAAAAAGTTAACAGGGGACAGAGAAAAGGCAGAATTACTCAACACCTTCTTTGCTTCAGTCTTCTCAGAAAAGGCAAAGGATGCTCAACCTGAGGCTAATGGAGCAGAGGACAGAATAGGAGAATTTCAGCACAGAATAAGAGATAGTACAGGAATACCTGGTTAATCTAAATGAATATAAGTCTCCAGGACCAGATGAATTACATCCAAGAGTATTGAAAGAACTGGCAAATGTAATATCAGAACCATTGGCAATAATCTTTGAGAACTCCTGGAGAACAGGAGATATCCCAGCAGACTGGAGGAGGGCAAACATTGTCCCCATTTTCAAAAAGGGAAAAAATGAGGATCCCAAAAATTATCATCCAGTTAGTCTGACATCAATACCAGGAAAGATTCTGGAGCAGATCATTAAACAGAGAGTCTGTGAACATCTGGAAGGTAATTCCATAATCACAAAAAGTTAACATGGGTTTCAGATAACGAAGTTATGCCAGACAAATCTGATCTCTTTTTTTGATAAAATTACCAGCTTGGTAGATGAAGAGAATGCTGTAGATATAGTATATCTTGATTTCAGTAAGGCCTTTGACAAGGTTCCCCTGACATTCTTGCAAACAAGCTGGTAAAATGTCGGCTAGACAAAGTAACTGTTACATGGATTTGTAATTGGTTGACAATGGCTCCTTTTCCACCTGGAAAGAAGTGACCAGTGGGGTGCCACAGGGCTCTGTCCTGGGCCCAGTGCTATTCAACATCTTTATTAATGACTTGGATGACAGTATTGGGGCATAGTTATCAAATTTGCAGATGACACCAAATTAGGAGGAGTAGCTAATACCCCAGAAGACAGGATCAAAATTCAAAATGACTTGAACAGACTAGAAAGCTGGGCCAAAGCTAACAAAATGAAATTCAATATGGAGAAATGTAAGGTACTGCACTTAGGGCGGAAAAACGAAAAGCACAGATATACGTTAGGAGACACCTGGCTGAATGAGACTACATGTGAAAGGGATCTAGGAGTCCAGGTAGACCACAAGTTGAACATGAGTCAATAGTGCAATGCAACAGCTAAAAAGACCAATGCAATTTTAGGCTGCATCAATAGAAGTATAGTGTCTAGATCAAGAGAAGTAATAGTGCCACTCTATTCTGCTTTGGTCAGGCCTCACCTGGAATACTGTGTCCAGTTCTGGGCACCACAATTCAAAAAGGATGAGGAGAAACTGGAGCGTGTCCAAAGGAGGGCAACTAAAATGGTGAAGGGTCTGGAAACCAAGCCCTATGAGGAACGACTTAAGGAGCTGGGGATGTTTAGCCTGGAGTAGATAAGGTTAAGAGGTGATATGATAGCCGTGTTTAAATATTTGAAGGGATGTCATATTGAGGAGGGAACAAGCTTGTTTTCTGCTGCTCCAGAAACTAGGACCTGGAACAATGGATGCAGGTTCCAGGAAAAGATTCCACCTCATCATTAGGAGGAACTTCCTGACAGTAAGGGCTGTTTGACAGTGGAACACACTTTCTCAGAGTGTAGTGGAGTCTCCTTCCTTGGAAGTCTTTAAGCAGAGGCTGGATGGTCATCTGTCGGGGATGCTTTGATTGGGAGTTCCTGCATGGCAGGGGGTTGGACTGGATGGTCCTTGTGGTCTCTTCAAACTCTATGATTCTATGATATATATTTACAGAGAGAGAGAGAGAGCACTCAGAAGAAACTGAGGAAGGCAATACCTATTATGAGTGTTAGGATATGTAGTTAAAGTGGAAATGTACAGATGTGGGGAAATTTCTACTGAAAAGGCTTCTGAGCCTGCAGATGGAAAATGTAAACAACTCACACAGAACACATCAAGGTCGAAAGCTTGGGAACAGAGGGAGATAGAACATAAACAATTAGATCATCTTGTTATCTGGGAACCAGGATCACGTGATACATGACTCATAGCAAGACGGCTGGGTTAGAGGCTATTCAGCAAATTGTTTATGGAGGTATCCACCCATGGGAGGAGTTTGGGGTTTGCTTAGAGCCTGCTTTGTTCTTAAAAAATTATGCACTGTGTTGGGTGTGTTGGCTCTTCTATTCTACCTGTATGAAGATGTATGGAAATAGTTTTCTGTTTACTATGAGATCAAGAATAAAAACCTTCTTTTGGAGAAGCTTTGCTCTTTTTTTGGCTTAATGAAAAGCTTGAATCTTCAGGGAGCTGAGGAATGGCTGTATTCCTGGATGGTGAGCTCAGCTCAGCTCTGATCCAGAGACAAAGGTGGCTGATGAATGGATGCCTGGCTTTCTGGTACAAGATATCTGCTACTACAACACCACCATAAATCAACAATACCAACTGATACTCAGCTATTGACTGAGTTAACTAATGTTAACTAATATTTCATGAGTAAGACCTAAATCCTGTTGCAAAGGGATTTTGAAGCACCTTTGGGACTAAGAAGCATCTCTCATATATGTATGTGTATGTATGTGTATATATAGAGAGAGAGAGAGAGAGAGATATGTGTGTGTGTGTGTGTGTGTGTGTGTGTGTGTGTGTGTGTGTGTGTGGAAGGAGAGAGAGAGAGAGCTCAGAAGAAACTGAGGAAAGCAATACCAACTGATAAGCTATTGGCTGAGTTCCTACATCATCCCATAATTCCACAGATGCATGCTCCCACCACCCAGTAGCAGTCAAGCCCCAGGGAGTGTGAGTGATTCAAACCATGGAAAAATAGATCTCAGCTCAGTCAAGCATGGAAGAAATGAGGGTGTATTCTCAAATGGCATGCACCCAGCTTTTCCCCCTGGAGCCCAGAGCAGCCAGATGTCCATAGTCTGAATTACCTTTCGCACCCTCACCCTCACCCTTCTACCACTTTTAACTCAAAGCAATGGGGAGTCCCTCCAGGGCTTAATAGCTGTCCTGAAGAGCTTCTGCCTCCATCCAAAATGGGACTGAAACACACATAAGCTGTACCTGTCTATGCATCAGTCACTAGCAGAATATAGTTATATTTGAAACATGTAGGCTGGAATCATTTTGGTGAGTCCCAACTAGAGTAGACAAATTGAATCAATTATTGAATTGTAAATTAACATATAAGTAAATCCCATTAACTGAGTGGATCAACTCTGGTTAGTGTTAGCAATAGGATTTAGAATTCAAATAAGTAGCTATGTTAGTCTGGAAAATCAGTATGCCATGGGATCTTGAGGACCTTTGAGACTAGTTGATAGAAAGAAGCTAATAGCATGAGCTTTTGTTGACTTGGTTCTGCTTCACAGACTCAAGTCTAAATGCTCATGGTACCAGCTTCTTTCTGTTAGTCTCAAAGGTCCTACAAAATCTCTTTGCAACAGGATTTAGGTCTTATTCATAAAATATTAGTTAATATATTGGTCTTTTGTAACTGAAAGCTCTTTGAACAGACCAGAGTTATAAAGCTGTTCCTTCATTGTCTCATTCAGTTTAGTGCCTTCATTTCCCCTTGCCTATATGCTTTCCATGGAAAATCCAGGTGAAATCATAGTGTTGGTGGCCCATAACACAAGGAACGTTCTCTGGTTGTTTACAACAGAAGATGAAGTCCCACACATAGCAGGATGTTGCTGAAGCCACATATTCATCTAATGAACAACTTGGCTTGCATTCACCAGAAAACTACACACTCTGTGGAAATATTTCAGACACATGCTGAAAACATTTCTCAGATAAGAAAAGAAGACGGTACAATCTATTCTTGTAAGCATTTCCAGTTCCACAAACACAACCTTTTCCATTTTTTATTATTTGCAGAAAGAGGGCTTTCCTTCTGCTCAGAAGACATATCACAAATAGAGGACACATTGCCAGTATGGCAGATAGATTTGCTGGTTTTGTCATCATTGCAAACAATAATATCATGGGACAGTGTTGGGGAAGATACACAAAGTGTGATGCTAATGTCCTTCACCTCACATAAATTTTTGTTGGAGTTCATACTCACATTCTACATTATTGATGTCAAATTCCATGTTCTGAGGACAACAAATTACTAAGCAGCAAATTATGCACCACATGGATATAGATGTGTTGCAGTAGCATATATTATATACCTGAATTGTGCCTACATACATCATACATACATTGCTTTGTATACATACACACATACCTGAAAATTTTCTGCAGACATTGGCTTGTAGGTGAGTAGCTTTACGTCAAATGTAGTAGGGATGGGGGACAAATTTCACTCAGTACTCCCATAGGGCACCCCACCATCACTTTTTTGGGTTCTGGTTCCCTCTTCCTGTTTCCCAGCCAGTTTTTGTTCTATTTTTGTGGCATTCCTCTTTCCAAAATCTGATTGAGTCTGTACAGTCTGGGGGAACAGATAAGGACTTCGCAATCCACATGTGACCCACACAGTGGCACCTCTAAGGTTAGTGTCACCCCAGTATGTTAACTCCTGCTGTCACCTAAGCCTCAGAGCCTCCTGCCAATGGTCTCTCAGGAGTGGATTGGGTGCTATGGAAGAGGAAGGCTCTAGTCTATTTGGGAAATTGTATACATGGATATATGAAGAGACTATCCATGCCCCAAGTTGTCACAGTCTACTCTCCTTGTTCACAAGTCCCAAAGGGGCTCAGGTACCATTTGACAACAGGAGAGGTCTTCAGGTGTCCCAGACAGTTTCTTGCCACCTCTGGGAAGGTGAACTGGGTCCTTCTCAGGACCTTCAGCCTGGGAGTTCCAGTCTACCATGGCACACATCATTCCAGAAGGCAAACAGCTCCATTTTAGGTTCACCTGGTGTGCTCTGCACCCCCATCCCATCTCCAGCAATGCCTCTGGGCACACAGGTTGTAATTTCCCCATCTCTGCCCCACATCCTCTCTCACCTGAGAAACTCAGAAGTATAGAAAAGAGCAAAATAAGAGAGAAATTATTCATGACTGTACGTTGTGTCCTCCAGAGTCCCAACACTTTAAGATTGGACAGCAAGGGAAAGGAGGAGGGTTCCTTTATTTATATATTGTTGGGGAATGATCACACCCACAGGAAAGATAAACTTTCTGGAATTCCCTGTGGAATCTGAAGGACTCTGTGTTCTGTGCATCCTGGTTTTGATATTAATTGTTAAACCCACTGTAAATGTTTATACAATTGACTTTATCACTTTAAAAAAGAAACACTCCTAGGTTCTGAAAATCAGTGTGCTTTGAAATTGGCAGATCTAAGCTACCTATAAATATTCATAGACAGACAGACAGATAGACAAACAGAAATACAGAGAGAGAGAGAGAATTATTGTTGAGGGAATGACAACTTAATATAAGATTTTATCTTACCATTCAATCTTCCCCAAAGAATGCAGTTCTCTTCAGGAGTCAGATAAATTATCAAGAAAGAAATATGTTCCTTTTTAACATGGAGATTTTGCAGTACACAACTATTGCACTATGGAGTTTATCACACAGAGACCTATGTGATTTCATCCTGAAAATGGTTTAAGCATCCGCATCCCAGAAAAGCATAGAAATGCATGAATGATTTTCACACCCAGAGCACAATGCATTAAAAGCACATTACTAATGCACGAAAGTAGGTAGAAAGTGCATTTGGTTTTCACACAGATGTGGACTTGATGGGCTTTTATAATCCTCAAAGAGGATTATAGTACCTCCTCAAACGAAAAACCCCAGGATTCCATAGGCTAGCAATAGCAGTTTAGCACAGGGGCTAGCAAACTTTTTGGAGGTGGGGCCGGTCCCCCTGTCCCCCAATCTTCCCCAGGCTGTGGAGGTGCGCACACATGCATGTGTGCATGTGCACGCGTGCACACTACCATCGCCATGGTGTGAATGCTTATGCAAGCACACAGCGCCATTTTGGATGGAGCCCTGCACTCGCACATGCACGCGCATGGTGGTGGGTGCCATTTTGGAAGGTGCCATCATAGTGCGCGTGCGCCGTTTGGCATTCCAAAATGGCGCTGACGTATTGTGCATGTGTGTGTGAGTGCGGACTCCATTTTGGAAGGCAAAATGGCACCCCGTGGCATGCACGGCACGGTGGCAGTGGTGGCAGGACTAGCCATGGCCCAGTTCCAAGGCCTCAGCGGGCTGGGTCTGGCCCGCGGGCCATAGTTTGCCGACCACTGGTTTAGCACTTTACATTTCTATAACACTTTCCCCAACAAGCTGGGTACTCATTATATCAACCTACAAAAGGATGGAGAGCTAAGGGCTGGTACAGACTGGCACTAAATGCCACCTTCCAGGCAGCTGGGTGTGGCTTAGGGGTGTGGCATGCACATGCCACACACCCCCATGATGCCACCCAGAGCGGCCAGATGTGTGCATGCATGGGCTGGCTTCCAGGCTTCTTGAGGTCATGGCGGTTACATGCCACAAGCCCCCAACATTCCAGGAAGCTGCCATGTGGTCACAGAAGAGCCACAAAGGGCGGCTTTTCCACAGCCAAAAAAGGAGTGGTTTAAAATTGCTCCTTTTTTGCCTGGTGCCACAGTGAATTGAAGACTAAGGGGGGTTGCAAACTGTCAGAAATAGTGCAAATTGAGTCCACTTTAAGGGTTAGGGTTAGGGTTAGGGAATCATGGGAACTGCATTTTAGTGTGGCACCAGAGCTCTCTGACAGAGAAGGCTCAGTGTCTCAGAAAAAACCCAATTCCCATGATTCCCTAGCACTAACCCTAACCCTTAAAGTGGACTCAATTTGCACTATTTCTGGCATTCTGCAACCCCCCTAAGTAAGTAATTTTTATTATAGCATATATTTTGTGGAGAACTGACAGTACAGGTTGAGTCTCCCTCATCTAAAATGCTTGAGACCAGAAGTGTTTTGGATTTCAGATTTTTTTGGCTTTTGGAATAATTGTATTTGCATATATGGACATAATGAGATATCTTGGAGATAGGCAGTGATATAGACTTGAGTTGATTGACTGAGACTCAAGTCAGACTCAGGTTGCTTCAGTGACTTGACTTTGGACTCATCTTGGCAATAAATGATGCACTGACTCAACTTGTATATTTTAGCCACTGACTTGCTGGCCTAACTTTATCCAGAAACAGCAAATAATATTAATCAATGGGCTTGAGATGGCAGTGGAGGTCTATTCAACTGCTGTCCCCATTGCACATCGGAGGGGCCACCTAAACCTTTTTGAAAAACTTTAGAAGGATCCTTTTGCCTTGAGCCCATTGCCTACCATGTTTGCTGATCCCCTTTAACCTAACTTCTTGCCCATCTTCTTTGCACTTGGAGTTATTGAAACTCCACATACACACACTACCACCACTGCCTCCTTTTTTCTGTTAAAGTTGGCTCCTTGACTTGAGACTTGGAGAAAATGACTTGAATATATTACTGGAGATGAGACCCAAGTCTAAACAGAAAATTCATTAATGTTTCATATACACTTTATACACATATCCTGAATGAAATTTTATACAATATTATTAATATTTGTGTACACGAAATATTTGTGTACACTGAGCCATCAGAAATATTTGTGTACACTGAGCCATCAGAAAGCAAACCCATGAACAAAGTTTTGCTTTTTGGAATATTTTGGATTTCATAATTCTGAATAAGGGAGACTCAGCCTATAGATGGGAATGAAATGTTATCTCAGGTGGCAGATTATTATGCATGTCTTTAGATGTATAGTAGATAGGCCCCACAAGAAAGTTGGCATCCAAAAAGAATAGAATAAATTTTGTGCAGGAACAAAGTATGTCTGAAGAATGTGTACAATATGAGCTAATAATGACTTTGGTTTTTATTACACTCCCTCTCAGTATTCAGACAAGATGTTCCTTTCTAATGATTTATTTCTTCCTGCATGCACCTGTGTTCAGGCAAAACTAAACCTCTCTCTAGATCAGGGACAGGCAACCTTTTTCAGACCTGGGCCGGTCTGCCATCGCCCAGGTCTCAGCTGGGCCGAGGGGGGGATGGCGGTGCGCGCACCCTCCTCCACCACGCACCCCACGCATGCTGCCAGCACGGCTGCTACCGCAGCTGCCACGGCACATGTCGCAGCCACCATTTTGGAAGTCAAAATGGCGGTTGTGACGCGTTTGCGCGTGCGCAAGAGTACTGTGCATGCGCAAACGCATCACGACTGCCATTTTGACTTCCAAAATGGCGGCTGCCATGAGTGTGGCCGAAAACGTGCTCCGACAGTGGCGCGCGGCGGCAGTGACAGCGGCAACCTTCGGCCTGGGCCGGTAAGTCCGGGGCCCGGGGCCTTAACCGGCCCCCGGGCCGTAGGTTGCTAGTGCCTGCTCTAGATCATTTTAGATAAACTTGAACTCTTCTTCTTTTTGTCTTTCATCACTTCTGGAGATCTCCATGTGGAACTCTACACTGGAGAACCAACCATCAAGAACACTGTTGGGTAGAACCATCCCTTCAGGGCCCACATCTTTTCCCCACTGTTATTGTAGCCACTGTACTTGCTGCTGAAATCCAGTGGCAACTGTGGTGAATCTTATATCTAGATGTCCTGTCTGGTAAGTATGCTATATCCTCTAGGTCCACCAGAGCCCTGGTGGCACAGTGGTTAAATGCCTGTACTGCAGCCACTCAGTCACAAACCATTAGGTTGCAAGTTCAGTACCAGCCAGGGCTCAAGCTTGACTTTGGCTTGCATCCTTTCAAGGTCGCTAAAATGACTACCCAGTTTGTTGGGGGCAATTATTGTTATTGTTTTAATTGATATCTGATTTAATAATGTTTTAAGGGGGGGAGGGAATATACTGTTTTATCTTTGTTGTTCTTTTAATTGTTCTAAACCACCTAGATTGGTTCACCATAGGGCAGTATAGAAATTATTATTATTATTATTATTATTATTATTATTATTATTAGCTTACAGTTGTAAACCACTTAGAGACTGCTTAGGTGCTATGAAGCAGCATATAAATGAAGCTGCTATTGCTATTACTATAGGTTTAGAGCAGGGGTAGGCAACCTTTCCCCTTTAAGGGCTGAGGGACTTCAGCTCCCAGAAGCCTCAGCCATGTTGGCCAATAGCTCCTGGGATTCTGGGAGCTGAAGTCCCTCGGCCCTTAAAGAGGAAAGGTTGCCTACCCCTGGTTTAGAGCAAGTTTTTCTGTTGCCATTGTTGTAGCAATTGAGTATGCAGATGAAGTAATTCAGAAGCTATCTTCACTTCACTGTGAAGAACACTAGGAAACCTTGGAGCTGTCTCACTGCTGCTCTGGAATGTATCCTTCCAGTCTCCCAGGAAACAGACTGAAGCCAGGTTAACTTCAAAAAGGCATTTTATTCTTCAGTTGCAATATGTACAGAAAAACTATTCACACTCATCACCGACCAACAACCCACATACAACAACAATGTGGTCTCTGTTATTTATAGACACTTGCCATGCGGCCACTGAGTCCAGCCTCTTCCTGTGACTTTCTTCCTGTGTCACTTGAAATGTTATCCCCCAAAACATGATGACATAACGTGTTTACACTTGGTCTATGTGCTGTTTGGCACATCCTGACCTTGGACATTGCTATGTTGTTTTGTATCCCAGCTGCAGATAACTTTCCCAGCTAGCAAGCTGTAAAGTGTAAAGTGACCTGTAGTACCCTTTGTCACTTTCTCACATCTGGACATTTAAACTCAGGTTACAAATCCCAACAGCCATTATGTAAGCATCACCTATGCTTGTATTAAAACCTCACATTACAATTAGTGTGCATGTGGAAGACTGCTGTTTAACTGAGAAAAAATGAAGAGTAATCTATATGTTATGATCTAGAAATGCTTAGAGCAGGGGTAGGCAACCTTTCCCCTTTAAGGGTCGAGGGACTTCAGTTCCCAGAATCTCAGGAGCTATTGGCCAACATAGGACTATTGGCCAACATGGCTGAGGCTTCTGGGATCCAAAGTCCCTCGGCCCTTAAAAGGGACAGGTTGCCTACCCCTGGCTTAGAGTATAAGCATCCTTACATGTTATTTCAACCACCTTGGAACTGGTCAACTGAATACTGTAGAAGCATCATGAATCTATTTCAGATATCAGAATGTTGCCAGAGAACAATGGCTCTGTATATGTGGAAGCCAAGTGATAATGGACACTGTATGTTCTATGTTATATTGTAAATTATATGAAATTCTAAAAGAAAACTACTTGGCAAGATGTTTAAAGCCTGTGGGTAACTTTAATAACAGTGATAAAATTATATGATTGCTGTTTAGTTCATATATCAGTTCTGTTTAATGTTAGATTTGCTGTGAAAGCAGCCTTACTCAGAATTGCCCATGAGAAGAAGTGAGATTTGAAAATTAAGAAACATGCACTTAATGATTTTATTTCTAAGCACTGTATTTGTATATTATATTTTTGTATCGTATATTGCATTTGTATATTGCAATATTGTACTTTTATATAGCTTGAAAGAAATGGAAAATAATGGCTTCTATTTAAGTCTTTCTCTCCCCCCCACCCTTGGAATCTTAATCCCTCTTGATGAACATATGGGGGGGAAGGATAGTCTTTCATTGTTTGAATAGACTGGCATACCTATTTGCTTTGAGAGTTCATGACCTTATGATCTCTTCCTCATGAATTTTTTTTACAGCAGTAGATGTTGCTGTGAACTTGACATATTACTCTTGGACCTCGTCGTTCATCTTCTGCACATTTAGGTGTGCATCTGCCAGGGCACCATTTGATTCGGATGTATCCTGTGTGTATATTATGAGAGGAAATATAGAACAGGGTTAGAGTTGTGGTTAAGAATTATGCTCCAGAAGCTGACAAATGTTGACTGTCCCTTACAAAAAATGTATTGGACCAGAAGTGTTTTGGACTGTAATATTATTTATTTATTGTACAGTGGGCTCTTCTTATCCAGGGGTTTTCTGTTCTGGAGCCCCTATAGATGGTAAAAACTATGGGATCTCCAGACTTGCAGTATTCAATGGCAGCATGCATGCACAGCTGCTCCACCAAGACCATGTGTACATGCGACCATTGAAATCAATGGGAATCAAATCCTCAGATAGCAAGCCCACATTTGGGGGAGGCATGCTGTATTTTGGAATATCTGTATTTGCTTATATGTACATAATGCGATATCTTGGTGATGGGGCCCAAGTCTAAACACAGAATTCACTTATGTTTCATTTGCACCTTATATACATAGCCTGAACTACAATATCATCCTAAATCTACAAAGCAGTGATAACTTTATTGGGCCAACCAAAAGGGACAGAGACGACCTTGATCTCAAAGGAGATTTCTTGTGTGTTGCTAATGGAGTTTAAATTTTATTTCCCAGACTTTATAACTCTCTTTCTCCTAGAACCCACATGGCCAAGAAGGAGGAAGGGCCTTTGCCTACATAGATATCTTTCTGCACCATCTTAACTGAGAAAAAATTGTAACATCTTGACAAAATGTAGGCCTATGACTCCAACATTGTCATTTCTTTTTCATGTTTATTTGATTTTTAACACCTTTGCCTGAAGAACAAATCAGTGGAGCACAGCTAAATTGAATACTACATTAAATGCTAGGAAGTTCCTATTGAAGAAGATCCTTGACAAAATAGCCATACAGATCCACAA
Organism: Phrynosoma blainvillii; assembly: GCA_026167975.1. NCBI lineage: Eukaryota > Metazoa > Chordata > Lepidosauria > Squamata > Phrynosomatidae > Phrynosoma > Phrynosoma blainvillii. The sequence goes on from JANUYF010000001.1 coordinate 14,109,359, forward strand.
GAAGTCACAGATTCTGTGCCTACCATTATTATTTTATTTATTTACTTAAGTATTTCTGTATCACCTCTCAACTCATAAGGGCTTCCAAGGCAAGGTGCAAATAAAAACCAATTTAAAAAATTACAAAGATAAAAACAGCTTAACACATTACATTAAAATACTCTTTTAACATTCCTAAAAGCAATCTAAAAACAATAATAGAACCCAGTTTTGAAAGAGTTAAAACAGCAATTTTGCACATTGAATGACAGCACTGTTTTGGCTGCCCAGTGGAAGCATAAAAGAGATGAGACATCGGACGTTATCACACTGGGCAAATCTGCTGGTTAATCCACACAAATCCCAAACAAAAACTGGATTTGTGCCTCGCGTTTTCACACGGCGTCACACAGAAACTGGACAGAAAGTGGACAGAAACTGGTGTTTTCCGAGATCTTTTGAAATTCGGTTGTTTGGAGGAAATGCAAATGCGAAATTAAGGTAATTTCGCATTTACCATAATGTGAAAAGCAAATGTGCATTTGGGAGCATTTCCCTGCTTTTCCCATGGTTCCAGCGAGCATTCCTCTATCTGCGCATGTGCAAGAAGCTCATTTCTAGTACATTTATGGGCTTTTCTCACTTGTGTGTGAACGTTAAATGTGCTTACTGTAATTTCACAATTAAGGTAATTACGTGTGAAAGCCATTTGCGGAATCAAGGTTTATTTTCAGAATGCCTCATTTCCACTTTATTATCGCTTTCTGGCCCACGTGTGATAACGTCCATCCTTGGGTAGTTAGTTTGAAAGCTGAGGCACTGCTACAGAGAAAGCTCTGTTATATGTACCTATCAACCTATCTTCATTAACTGTTAGGATATGCAACAAAACTTCCTCTGAAGATCTCAAATTTCTACAAGGCTCACATGGGAAAAGATATCTTGGCCCCAAGCCATTTGGGGCTTTGTAGGTCAACACCAGTACTCTGAATTGAGCTCAGAAGCAAATTGGAAACCACTGCAGTTCTTGCAGGACTCATGTTCTATCGTCTTGCAGGACTCATGTTCTATGGTCTCTAACACCTGACACCACTTTGGCTTCTGTGTTTTGCACTAGCTGTAGTTTCCAAACACTTTTCAAAGGCAGCCCCATATAGAACACATTACAGTAGTCTAAGGGCATCAGCAGACGGCTAATAGAGCCATCTCCGAGGCAGGGAAGAGGAGGGGCAGCCGCACGCTCGGCGCCCCTTCCTCCTCCCGAGGTTGCCCTCGGAGCAGCTGGCCCTCCGCATGGCCGGCGCTCCCAGGGCAACCTCCCGCCGCAGCGTCCGCACACGCTGCAGCGGATAAGTCAGTGAAAGTGTGCCCTACGCTTTTGGGGTGCACTTTCACTGACATCTGAAAGGAGCGCTGATTTAGCACTCCTTTCAGGGGCGCCGACGGTGCGCTGCGGTGCAGATGCCTCGGTCCCGCAGCGCACCTTCCCGCGGTGTCCCAGAGGCCCTCGTCTGCCTACCCCTAACTGAAAGGTAGCTAAAGGCTAATGCAGATGGCCCCTAAGGGGTGGCTCTGTGCTGCCCCTGGGAGTGCCAAATTGGAGCCACAGCAACCACACACCACAGCCCCAATCTGGTTTTTTGCCACTCCAAAAAGAGCTGGAAAATGCCACTCCTTTTGGGGGCGGAAAAAGCCACCCTTAGCACCACCACTGCAGCTCTTTTGTGCCTCTTTGGTGCAGCGTGTTTGCACACTGCAGCAACAGGGCACCCTGACGCCACATGCCATGCAGTCAGGTGTGTGGCATGATGGCAGCATTGGGGATGAATTGGGGTGGCCGGTGTGCAGTCAGCCCACCCCAGCTCCACCCCCAGGCTGGCCCTTTTGGCCAGTCTGCATCAGCCCTAAGGTATGAACCACTTTGGCCAGAGTTAATATGCTTCTCCATCTTTACCAATTAATAGAGCAGTTAATCTGTTTTACCTTCACCTGAAATTTGTTCTTAGAAGACACAGATTACATTTGGTATGTTTGCCTATTATTATACATTTTATTTATTTTGTACTTACTTCCTTTGTCATATTATATTTGGAGTTCTTTTTATTTTGATTTCCCTGCTGTATTTGTAATATTACTTTTCTTAGGGGGGATGCAGATAGTGAAAAGCGCCATCTTCAATCCCAGGAAGGGGAGGGGCAGCCTCACACCGGGAACCCAAACCCCTTCCTGCGGACGTCATTGGAGTGCCCACCATTCCACATGGCAGGCACTCCAATGACGTACTTCCAGCTCAGGGGCCAGACACACTGAGCCGGAAGAGACGCCAAAGAAATGTGTGCCACCTCTTCCGGTGCCCTTTCTGCGCCTTGCGGAAGGAGCCCTGTTTTAACACTCCTTCCAGGGCCAGAAAAGGTGTGGATTGGGGCCGAGGCATGAGGCCGCCTCAGTCCCAATCCGCAGCTTCTCAGAGCGGCCCACAGCCGCCCATCTGCAAAGGCCCTTAGTGTTGTATGCATGTTTTCTTTTTTGTATTCTACATTATTCTACATTGTATTCTACATTGTATTCTACATTTTTATATCCCTATCAATTTATTATCCATATTGGATACAAATAGCATTCTCATTTATAATTGTTATAGTCTGTAACATTCTTTTCTCTGTTCTTATGACAGTCATTTGTGGTTTATGCATGGTTGAGACTTTTCCATTTGCTAGTCATTTGATTTGGTCTACAAACTATTTAATGGTCTTTATGGCTATCCAACTCATCCAACCCCCTCCTCCCATCTGAAGTAGCAAGGAGAGATAGAAAAAGACTCAGCTAACCCCATCCTATCATCTGAAGCAGCAAGGAGAGTTGGGAAAAGAGTCATCCAATCACCTCCTACCATCTGAAGCAGCAAGGAGAGCTGGGAAAAGACTCATCCAATCCTCTCCTACCATAAACTATCATAAAACTAGATATAATATAGCTTCCCAAAGATCGTTCACGGCTGCAGCCCCTAAGCTCCATCTTACTACCAATTTGGATACCTTTAAGAAGGCACTTAAGATGGAGCTTTTCTGGCAGGCCTATTTGCATGATTCCCTTAACAGACCCTCAAGTTAATTAGTATCATCTTGATTTGATTGCTTGGCTTTAGAAGTGGAAAACGACTGGGCCACTGTATTGAAATTTTTATAATGTTGATTTTATTGTTGGAATATTATGTATTTTTGCACTCTTGAATTTGGTATATTGTTATTTTATTGTTGCTATTTTAGTGATGTAATCCTGCCTCAATCTGCAGGGAGAGGCGGGAAATATAAATAAAAATTATTATTATTATTATTATTATTATTATCATCATCATCCTTCCAGAGGGAGGAGAGGAGAAACAGCTAGGAGGAAGAGGAACAGAAAAGCCAGCCATGTGACTCCATCTCAGCCCCAGCACAGACCATCTCACAGCCCCTGCCCCCCGGCCTTCCAGAGGAAAGACAGGAGAAAAGAGAGAGGACGGGCAAAGAAAATCAAACAAGGGCCAGAAGACAGATGAGAGACTAAAATAAAGAAGGATGTGAGGGGGGAAGAGAAAAAGAGGAAGGAGGAGGGGGAAGGGTAGGGAAACGATCAGTTCAACAATAATGGGGGGAGGGAGAATGACATAGGAAAACAACTACTGGGCAGCAGCAGTAGTGGTGGGTGTCACTAAAATGAAGAACATCAGTGATATCATAGCTAACACTTGTTAGCACTGCACACGGGGGGGGGGGGGGAGGTGGTCCTCCTTGTGTAACTCCCCACCTAGAAAACCCTATGAGGAGACACAGAAAGTGTCACACAGGCAGGACAAGAGAGATAGATGGAAACTAAAGGAAAACACACTTGCAAGAGCAGCTAAGGGCAGCCAAAATGACAAAGCATGTAGGAAACACTCTTAGAAAGACAACCCCATCAGAAGCAGCACCACACATAAAATAGACATGGAATATGAGAAGCATGAGCCAAGGGAAGCTAGACATAGTGAAAATGGAAATGGGATGCATGAACATAACAGTATCATTTCAATAAGTCTCCATGAGAAATGTATGAATATCACCATAATTCAAGTATATGCACCAACCACTGAGGTAGAACAAGATGAAATTGATAGATTTTATGAAGGAGAACAAGTAGAACAAGATGAAATTGATAGATTTTATGATATCCCTAGAAGCCAAGATGACAAGTCTTATACTGTTGTACTTTGGACACATCATGAGAAGGCATGAATTGTTGGAAAAGACAATGATGTTAGGAAAGTTGGAGGGAAGTAGAAAGAGAGGAAGGCCATATGCTAGATGGATGGACTTTATTAAAGAGACCACGGATATGAGTTTGCAGGAGCTGTGCAGAGCAGTGGAGGACAGGGGGGGCTGGAGATGCCTCATCCATATGGTTGCCACATGTTGAGATCAACACGAAGGCAGTTAACAATAACAATGGCCATCCAAATCATATTTCAAAGGAAGTTTCCCCCCCCCCCAACAACTTTCTTTAATTTTCAGCTTCCACAGCCATATATGTAGGTTGGAAACAACCACGTCGATTAAATTTGCCTGATGGATAAAAATTGTTTAAATTTCATTCTGAATAATTTTCCAAGCCCTACAAATTACATATTTCAGATGGAAAGAATTTTCAACTTATAATTCAAATGCAGATGAAAATGAAAAGATTTCATGATTAATTGAACAAGGACAGTAATTGGATAGTAATTGCATAAAGACATTAGGAATATTTAAGTTATAAACACTAAAAGAATATTGTTTAGTAGAGGGGTAAAGGAAAACTGCTATGACATAAGGCAATTATACATTTGTTTGGAAGAAGATAACAATACTATGTAATACTAGGAGTTAATTTTGATATAAAGGTGTGATTGATTAGTAATATGTGTAGTAGGAGGTGTGGATATGAGTAGAATAGTGCTATGTATTTATATTTGTATTTGTGGAATATAAGATGTATAGTTATTTTTATGTTTATTTGTTTTGTCATTGTTTTGTTTTTTGTGTGTTTTATGTAGTTTGCTGTATATGTTTTAATTATTAAAAACTTAATAAAAAAATGAAAAGATTTCTGCATATCCAGTGCAAACCTACCCACTGCTACCTTCATCATAAGTTACTTACCCGTAGTTGATACTTCCTCGGACTTCCCAGGTGTGGGGAGTTGGGCTGTGGGCTCCGTTGGCTTCATCACTGGTGTGGCTTTGGTGGTCTTCTCCTTGCCAAAATCTAGAACAGTGGTGAAAAGCATTCAGATCTGAGGCGGTTGCAATTGCAGATTCTTTAGAAGATGTACTCCCAGCTGAGCAAGAAGAACTCAATCCTCTGAAATTTATGATGGGTGCACAATGAAAGAAAAGGTGCCTGCAATCCAATTTATTCCTTTGTACTACACTGGCTGGGTCATTATTTATTAATTTATGTATTTAATTTAAACCCTGCCCTTCCTGATAAGTGCTCAGGGCAGATAACAAACTTGCAAAACAAAAATCACAAATAACTCAAATGCAAGTCTAAATACATAAAATTAGAAATAATAAATTTAAAGTAATAAATCATAAATTTTAAAATTATAGATTACTGCTACTTGCTAAAAGATAATACAAGCAAGACAAAGAAGCAGAAGTCAAAGACAAATCAAACAATTGCTCCTTCCCCCAATGCTTGTACAAATATATATGCTTTAGCTGGAACCTAAAAGATTTTTAAAAATGGTGAACAACCTAATCTGTGGACTTTATTATTTAAGGCTGCTAAAATGGCACAATCCCGTTAGTATAGGAAATGCAAATATACTAGTTTGGGGACAGTCATTTTAGCACAGGTTTTCATAAGTGCCATGGTGCTGCTATATTCCCAGGCTCTTTCTCCTGCACGCTGGCCTTCAACCCTCATCATAAGTTACTCACATGTAGTATTCCCAGGTGTGGGAGGTTGGGCTGTGGGCTTCATCTGCTTTGTCACTGGCATGGATTTTGTGGTCTTCTCTTTGCCAGAATCTAGAAAAGTGGTAAAAAGCTTTCATATCTAGATCTGAGGAGGTTAAAATTGCAGATACTTCAGAAGATGTACTCCCAGTTGAGCAGGAAAAACTCAATTCCCTGAAAGTCATGGTGTGTGCAAAATGAGAGAAAGGGTATTTGAAATCTGATATATTCCTATACACTAGACTGTCTGAGTCATCATTTATTTATTTATTTGATTCAAACCTACCATTCCTAATAAGTCCCATTCCTGATTCAGATCTCAGGACTTACTACCAGGCAAATGCTCTAACACAGATTATAGAATGGATAAACTTGGACAAGGAAAGAACTTTGACTTTAGAATGTTTTAATTTGTGATACGGATGGCATGTCTGCATGTGGTACAGTAAAGCTAACATACATATTAGAAGATAATTACTTAGAATTTGGATACAGCAAAAAGAAAAAATTTATAGAAAATTGCCACTGTGGGTGTCAACACAGGAAGCATTTTTTGGGGGGGGAGGATAATGTATCAGAATGGCTGAGATACAAAGACATTTTGAATAAACAAAATAGAGGAAAATACGAAATGAAACCTCTAGAAGATTTGAAAGAGTTAGACCCAAACATCCATTGGTTCCCATATAATCAATTGGTAGATAGATTTAAACTAGATTATAAGAAGGATATGAAGAAAATGAAAATGAGTTGGATAAAGTGATAAGATGTAATGGCCCAAAACTGATTATTAAAATTCTATAATGTATTGTTGAAAAGAGAATTAGAAGAATATCTTCAAAGAGACAATGATTAAGTGGGCAATGGACATTGGAAGAGATATTGATTTAGAAAGTTGGGAAAGAACAAGAAAAAGAATGCAAAGGTTTACTAGATGCTAAGGTTTAAAGGATTTTTTTAAAATGGAACTTCGTTAGCACCTAACACCTATAAAATTGGCAAAAAATTACAAAACAAGCAGTAACAAGTGTTGGAAATGCAGCCATGCCATTGGAGGGTAGTTCCACATGTGATGGAATTGTATTGTAATTAGGTCCTATTGGGAAAAAAATATCCATGCAGCAATATAGAAACATAGAATCATAGAATCATAGAATCATAGAGTTGGAAGAGACCACAAGGGCCAAGATTCTCAACAAAAATTATAATCTGCTACCCAAAATATATTTATTAAATATGTTAAACATGACTTCAAAAGAGAGAGAAAAGAACTGTGGCAGTCTATTATTATATAAGATAACATCTGCAAGACTAGTACTAACAAAAAAAATGGAAATCAACAGAGATACCCACAATTAAAGAATGGTTCTGGAAAGTATCAGAAATGATGAGCATGGATGTATTAACTGCTACATTAAATAAACAAAATATACAAAAAGTAGAACAAGATCGGGACCCAGTACTGCTATACTGTAAGAAGAAGAGTTTGAATTTGTAAGGATATATTTTTTAAGTTTATCAAAAATAATAGTGATCAAAAATAATAGATTTTGTTGGTTTAACACACAGAATAAATACTGTACTTGAATACTGTACAATAAGATTTAAATGAGAAAAGTTTTATACAAACTGGATAAACATGGGAAGTCAAATGTAAATATGAATATTTGAAAATGATGTTTTATGACTATTTGATATTGTTTACCATATTTTATGTATCATGTATTTTTTAAAAAATAATTTTAAAAAACTCATAAATTACAGCTACCTGCTAAAACAGATAGCAAGACAAAGAAGCAGCAGTAAAGAAAAATCAAACAATTGCTCTTTACCCCAAAGCTTGTACAGACATCCCCTGTTATCAACAGGGGGTCTGTTCCCCCAACCCCGTGAATAGTAGTGTCATTCTTTCCTGTGGCTCAAATCCACAGATGGCAAGCCCACAGATAATAAGAGCCCACTGTATAAATAGATATGTTTTGTTGTTGCGTTCCTTTAAGTTGTTTCTGACTTGTAGCAAACCTAAAGCAAACCTATCATGGAGGTTTCTTGGCAAGTTTCTTCAGAGGGAGTCTGCCATTGCCATCCTCTGAGGCTGAGAGTGTGTGACTTGTTCAAGGTCACCTAGTGGGTTTACATGGGATTTGAACCCTGGTCCCCAGAGTCCTAATCCAACAGTCAAACTGCTACACCATGCTGGCTCTTAGATAAGTTATATCTGGAGCCTAAAAGATAAAAAGGGACTACTTCATCTCTGGATTTTATTACACAAGGCTGCTAAATTGCCATAATCATGTCAGTGAAGGAAGCATCCTGGTAAGGGGACAGTCATTTTCACACAGCTCTTCAGAAGTGCCATGGCACTGCTATACTTCCTGGGCTCTGTCTTCTGCACACCCACCTTCATAAACCTGTCGTATAACAGTTTTCTGACAAATACTCTCATAAATAATGGTTTGTTGTTGTTTTAAATCCTGATAAAATATTTTTCATTTCATGTTGGTAGTGCATATAATCTATAAATTGTTGGATTGAAAATTAGACATATTAAACTGAGTGTGATATATTATAGAAGCTTGGTTGTTTAGCTGATGGCAGTTGTAGTGTTTCTTCTGGGGGAAAATAATTGCCTGGTTAGAGAATACACAGATAGGTGTGGGTGGATTCTGATACTGCATTCCATCAAAATCAGTCTCATGGAAAACCTGTAAGGCTTTGCCTAAAGTGAATGAGAGGAGTGAGTAAACCAGCAAGGGTGCACAAATATTTTGGCTGATGAGCAAATCAAGGTAAAGCTCATGGGGCATTGCTTATTCTATGCTTATGTTTGGGAATTAGGTAAGTTGTCTTACTGTTGTTGGAATACAAAAGAGTGATTTACTAATTCCAAGGGAGTGGACAGTTCCTGCCCTATGTCCACCCCAGCATGCCTTTTGGTCTAGTTCTCTCCATGGCTACCAACCACATTCTGGCACTGCTTCACACCAGCTTCTATGCCAGACAGCTAACTACTCCACCATTGTACCAGTTTATGCATGGTTGAGACTTTTCCCTTTCTTTGTCATTTGATTTGTTATATGATGCATTTAATTGTCTCTTTCACTATCCAGAATCATGTTTCAAAGAAAGTTCCCCCCACACACACACACCAGCTTTCGTCAATGTTCAGCTTTTGCAATCATACATGTATGTTGGAAACAACCACACCAAATAAATTTGCATCAGGAAAATGTTTCTGGTTTTTTGTTTTGTTTTTTTTGTGAAGAATTTTCAGACATTGCATATTATATGTTGATTTCTGTAAAGTTAGGGGAATACTGGGGGTGATCAGGAACAGTAAAAGAGAACCCTAACCCTAACCCTAACCCTAACCCTAACCCTAATTCCAAACTGTCCCAATGAGGAGGGAAAATGGGAGGTGTCTCAAGAAACCAGGATGGAGGGCTAAAGAACTTTCAACTGAGCTAAATTTTAAAAGGGACATGTATAAGAAATGGAAAAAGAGTGAAAACACAAAAGAAAAATTCAAACAAATAGCTAGCATGTGTTGGGTAAAATCAGAAAAGCTAAAGTGCAGAATGAGCTGAGGATTGCTAGAGAGGTTTAGAATGTCTTTTTTTATATCCAGAACAAAAGGAAGAAATAGAAAATGGTAGGGCCATTGCATGGAGAAGATGGCAAAATACTAACAGGGGACAGAGAAAAGGCAGAACTACTCAACACCTTCTTTCCCTCAGTCTTCTCACAAAAGGAAAAAGGTGCTCAACCTGAAGAAAATGAAACAGAGGACAATAGGGGAAATGCAGCATGGAATAAGTAAAGAGGTAATACAGGAATACCTAGTTAATCTAAATGAATTTAAGTCTCCAGGACCAGATGAACTATATCCAAGGGTATTCTCAGAGCCATTGGCAATAATCTTTGAAAACTTTTGCAGAACAGGGGAAGTCCCAGAAGACTGGATAAGGGCAAACATTGTTCCTAAAGTCAAAAGAGTGGTGGTGCGGGGGAGAGAGATTCCCTACAATTGCTGCTCCTTTAGTTTAACATCAATACCAGCAAAGCTTCCAGAGCAGATAATTAAACAGAGAGTCTGGGAATATTTAGAAGGGAATGTCATAATCACAAAAAGTCAACATGGGTTTCAGAAAAACAAGTGATACCAGACTAATCTGATCTCTTTTATATATATATATAAAATTACCAACTTGATAGATGAAGGGAATGTAGTGGATATAGCACATCTTGATTTCAGTAAGGCCTTTGACAAGGTCCCTCATGATATTTTTGCAAACAAGCTGGTAAAACATGGGCTAGAAAATTTAACTTTTAGGTGGATTAGTAATTAGTTGACCAGTTGAACCCAAAGGGTGCTCAGCACTGGCTCCTCCATCTTTAGTGAGAAGTGACGATTGGGGTGCCACATGGTTCTGTCTTGGGCCCAGTGCTATTCAATATCTTTATAAATAACTTGGATGAAAGAATAGAGGGCATGCTTATCAAATTTGCAGATGACAGCAAATTAGGAGGAATAGCTAAGGACTTTGGCCAAGTCACACTCTCTCATCCTCAGAGGAAGGCTATGGCAAACCCTCTCTGAAGAAATTTTGCCAAGAAAACCCAAAGAAAACAGCAACAAATCAGCATCAACACAACAACAATTAATAATAGAAATTTTGCCAAGAAAACCCCAAGAAAATCATCATCATCATCATCATCATCATCAATTAAAAATGCTACCTTAAATGAAACAAACAAACGCAGGGGTGGCATGAGTGAAGCACGTGTCTGAGGCTGGAGTCTAGAATGCTGGCCTCGAATCCCTGCTTGGCTATGCAAACCCACTTTGGCCAAGTCACAGTTTCTCAGCCTCAGAGGAAGGCTATGGCAACCCACCCCAACCAACCTCTGTCCTCATGGCTGTGGCTGTGGCTCTGGATCTCTCTCTCACATGCACACACTCAGGATCTCTCTCTCTCACACACATGCTCTCTCTTCTCCCTCATGCGCTCCCTTCCCACTCTTCTATTTATGCAGGAGCTGGATGTTCAAAGAGCCGCAAAGGAGGAGAGGGAGGGAGGCAGGTGAGTGAGCGAGCAGAAGAGCACATGCACCACATGGGTAAGGTGCTCGCTCGCCTGCCTACCTGCCACAGAGGGACGAGGAGGAGGAGGAGGGCAGACAAGGGGGGAGGAAGAGACGGAGGGTGGAGGAGGAGGAAGAGGCAGAGGGCAGAGGAGGAGGAAGTGGAGGAACAGGCAGAAGAAGAGGTGGAGGGCGGAGGGCGGAGGAGGAGGAGAGAGGAGGTGGCAGAGGGCGGAGGAGAAGGCTGCATGCTTGCTGGCTCGCACGTGTCTCCAGCCACCATTTTGTGTTCCCAAATGGTGGCTGGACTCGTGCGCAAGCCCCATGAAAGGAAAGGTAGTGTGCATCTCCGGCCACCATTTTGGAACACAAAATGGCAGCTGGAGAAGCAAGAGAGAGAGAAAGGTGGCGGTGGTGGCGGCGGCAGTGGCGGCGGTGGCGGTGGCAGTGGCGGGGTGGCAGCAGCGGCAGGACTGGCCACAGGCCGGTTACAAGGCCTCGACCGGCCAGGTTTGGCCCACGGGCCGTAGTTTGCCGACCCCTGTATTAAATAATCCAATAATATTAACTGAAATTGGTCAAGCAATAAAAAAAACTTACAAATGGGAAACCTTTAGAACCTGGTGGCTTCATAGCCTTATATTATAAAACATTTGAAAGACAACTGAACACATTATTACAAAAAGTAATGAACAAAATTAGAACAGGAGAATTCCTAGCTATATGGAGGGAAGGAAATATAACACTTACATATAAAGAACATAGAGCTCCACTCCAACCTAATAATTATAAACATATCCTTATTAAATATCAACTATAAATTATTTACATCTATCTTAGTAAAGAGATTTAAGAAAATATTGGAAAATTGGGTTCATGAAGATCAGTGGCTTTTTACCAAAATATGAGATATGTTGTGAGTTTAATTGAACATTTGGAAAACAATTTGGATTAAAAATAGCTTTAATATTTATAGATATGGAAAAGGCATTTGATAATCTGAATTGGCAGTTAATCTTTGAAATATTAAATAAAATGTGCATAAGAGAAAATTTTATATATTGCTTTAAATCGATATATGCAAACCAAAAAGCACAGATAATAATAAGTGAGGGGAAAACAAATCCAATCAAAATTCAAAAAGGTACCAGGCAGGGATGTCCTTTGTCCTCTCTCTTATTTCTAGTAGTTATAGAAACCTTGAACAAAAAGATTAAAGCAGAAGAGAACTTTGAATGAATTAAATATAAAGAATGTGAATATAAACTGTGAGCTTTTGCAGACCATCTCATCATCTTTGTGGAAAATCCAATAAATAACATCAATTTTTGAATGAGGTATTAAATGACTTTGAAAAAAAATCATGATTAAAAATTAATAAGGACAAAACCAAGGTTCTAACTAAAAATATGGCAAAAGAGGAAGATAAAGAACTTTATAGGAAATCAAGTTTTAGTATAAGCAAGAAAGTTAAATATTTAGGAATAGAATCACAAAAAGAATTCTGATCTAGTTAAAAACAATCATGAACAAAAATTGGTCAAATATTTAAAAAGATTGGGAGGATTGGAAAAATTTAAAGTTATCATTATTAGGCGGAATTTCTGCTATTAAAATGAACATGCTCCCAAAAATTATTTTCCTTTTTCAAACAATCCCTATAATGACAAATGAGATTCCTTTCCAAAAATAGCACAAAGATATCTCATCTTTTATTTGGTATGGGAGAAAACTCAGAATAAGTTTAAAATATTACAGGACTCAAGAGAATGACTGAATCTGAAAATATATTGTGATGCCAGTTGCTTGATGTGAGTAAAAGAGTGGATAAGGTTAATGGACAAAAGACTTCTACAATTAGAAGGTTCCAACATAATTTTTGGATGGCATAAATATTTATATTACAATAAAGAGAGGGCTAATAAAGACTTCAATAACAATCTGCTGAGGCAATCATTAAGAGTGTGGAAGAAATAATAGATGTAAATTAGGAGAAAAAAATTCAATGGAGACATCACTACACCAAGCTTTGTTATTAAAAGAAAATGGGGGATAAAGGAATGGATCAGATACAAGGATGTATTAGTTGTACTAGGAAATAAATGTAGGGAATGTACATTTAAAACCCAATGTAGATTTAAAACCCAAGAAGAGTTAGGCAAGGAGGGAATTAAGATACATTGGTATCTACTTAGGTGGCTAAAAGATAGATTTCTAATGGACTCCAAATTAAATAACATTGAATTTGCTAAAACAGAATTAGAAACAATATTAGAGTCAGAAAGCAAGGGATTACTATCTATATTGTATACATTTCTTCTGAAGAAAGAGCTAGAAAAGGAAGTAATAAAAATAATATGATAACTCAAAATATTGGACATCCAATTGAATTGTCTCAACGGGAATATGATAAAAAGGTTAAAGAGGTTAAAATATACTAAAAGTCAAGGTACCAAGGAAAACTTCTATAAGATGCTTTACCATTGGTATTTAATACCAGATAAGCTTTCCAAAATGTATAAGGGGATAGATTTAAAAAAATGCTGGAGGTGTTTAAAAGTAAGGGGGACTTTTTATCATATTTGGTGGAGCTGTGCAAAAGCAAAAAAGTATTGGGCTCAAATTAATGGAGAAAATATTGGAGATATTAATGTAGAAAATACTTCAGATCAATATTGAATTGAAACCAGAAACTTTCTTGTTAAATATGGTGGACTAAAATGTTTAAAAAATTTGGAAGGGTATTGTTTTATTTAATTTCAGCAGCAAGATTGATCTACGCATGTCATTGGAAGGAAGACAAAATCTCAGAAATTAAAGAATGGCTAGTCAAGATATATGATATTGCCGCAATGGACAGATTGATGAGACTGATGTCTGACAGAGATCTAAAAATCTTTGAAAAAGATTGGGAATGTGTGAGGTTATTTTTTATGCATAAATGGGGTGATTTAGCAACGGAAGATTTTCAAAAATAGTTGGTGAGATAAGACTAATAAGATAAGATAAGATTAATTAACAATGAATAAGATAAGATAATAGTAGTCACTTTAGCTACTGAATTAAACATCACAGCAAGGAGAGTACTGGAGGGGATATAGACACATTTGTTACAAATGAAATGTCAATCATTGTAGGGAAGGAAGTAAACAATGGAAAGACAAGGAATTAATGAGATTGATTAAATTTTATTGGATTATTGATAAAGAAGGGAAATACAGACAGATCTATAAAGGAATATAGGATAGGGAGAAAAGGAAGGTGAAAGATTAGAAGATGGCAAAGTATGTAGATAGAAGGTTGGAAGTATGCAGAAGAGAAAAGTAGAAAGGTAGAAATGCAGAAAGTTAGAGAGGAGAGGAGAATGAGAAGAGGTGGAAGTAGAGAAGAAGGTTCAATGGAAAGAGAATAAAATGAAGAAGTTATGGTAGGGAAGGGTCAAGGAAGGGAAGGAATAAGGGAAGTAAAAAAGAGATAGAGCGGCAGAACAGTGAGGGAAGAGAGAAGGTGATTGGGGAAGGTTGAGAACTTGTAGAGCTTTTTTGTTTGTTTTTTAAAAAACAAATGAGAAGAGATATTAGGTAAAGAACAAGATTTTAGGATTGAAAATGGGTTAAGATAGTGTTGAATGATTGGTTTAAGGGGTAAATGTTACTGGGTGTGTGGTATAAGAAAGGTATATGTCAATGTCTGATGTTTATATATGTTTGTAAAATTTAGGAAATTTGTTTTGTATGTTTTTCTTGTAAGTGGTATAATAACTCAATAAACATATTTTTAAAAAATAAGTTACTCACACTTAGTTGTTACTTCCTTAGTTGTCCCAGGTGTGGGAAAGTGGACTGTGGGCTTCATAAACTTTGTCACTGGTGTGGCTTTGGTGGTTGTCTCAAAGTCTTTGTCAGAATCTAGAATAGTGGTGAAAAGCATTAATATCTGGATCTGTAGTGGTTGCAATTCCAAATACTTGCAGAGTATGTACTTCCAGCTGATTGACCTCTGAGGAACTGTCACAGAGAGGAGGTTTCAGATATGTTCTTCGCTGCCCCAGAGGATAGGACCAGATCTAATGGTTTTATGTTACAGGAGATTGGATTTTGACTGAACATTAGAATAAGCATTCAGATAGTAAGAGCAGCTTGGTAATTGAACCAATTATTTAGAAAGGTGATGTGATCTCCTTCTCTGGACATCTTCCAAAAGAGGCTGGACATCTACCTGCTGAAAATGCTCTATCTGAAGTCCCTGTATTGACAATGGGTTGGACTCAATGACCTGTGGGCATCCTTCCAACTATAATTCTATGTATGAAATGAAGGGCAGCTAATTGTTCTCCGTTGTTATCTGGTCAATAGACTATGTCAGTGATTCTACTTAATTTACGAATTTATGTATTTATGTATTTATTTGATTCATACCTGCCTTTCCTGATAACAACCTTCCAAGATATATAACAACCTTGCAAAACAAAAATCACGAATACCTAAAATTACAAGTCTAAATATGTGCTTAAAATTATAGAATCCTAGAGTTGGAAGAGACCACAAGGGCATAAATTTAAATCACACATTACAGATCTCCACCAAAACACTACACAAGCAAGACTGGGGCTCCATCCACACTGCAGAAATAATCCAGTGTGACACAACTTTAATTGCTATGGCTCAATGCTATGGAATCCTGGGATTTGTACTTTGCTGTGGCAGCAGAGCACTCTGACAGAGAAGGCTAAATGTGTCATAAAACTACAGTTCTCAGAATACCAGAGTACTGAGCCAAGGCAGTTAAAGTGGTGTCAAATTGAATTGTTTCTGCTGTGTGGATGCAGCCAAAGAAGCAGCCGTCAAAGACAAATGAAACAATTGTTCCTTCCCACAAAGCTTGTACATTTTAGCTGGAGCCTAAAAGTAAAAAGACTGGGAACAACCTAATCACTGACAGCAAGGGGTTCCATAATGGGAATGGTATCCCTGAGAAAGTACTACAGCTGGTAGCCCAGTTGGCTATATAATTCTAAGATATCACAAGTAGAGCCTTCCCACTTGATCTCAATTCCTGGATGAATCAGACAATCTTATTTGCAAGACAACTGCTGCTGCTCTTCCTATCAGAGAAGGATCACGATTCAGCTCATTTGAACTGTCCTACCAAAATATACCTAAGTGGATCCAAAAAGAAAGTCATAATATACCAGGAACATATGCCAAGAATGTCATTTCAGAGATTGGGAACTGTATTCCCATCTCAGCTGAGCAGGAAGAAATAAAACCCTTAGAAGGAACAGCAGAAGTAAAATAAGACAAAAGGCATTAGCTATTTAAAGCATCCCCTTGCATTGTCAAGGATTATTGTTTGCAGTAGAACAGCAGTTGCTCTTCATTCCAAAAGAGCAGATTAACAATTGCTCTCATTCTAAATGCTTCATCATAATACAATCAAAAAGGCCTGCAAAAGTCAGAATATGTCGGGTACACAATGTCAATGTGCTGAAAGAGTCCTACTGCCTGCCAGGACTCTTAACAGCACAAAAGAGAATACATGAGACAGGAATCCAAGGATACTTTAGATTGGCCCAATGTACATGTCACTCACATCATGCCACGTTTTCTTCACACCGTACCATGCTCACAAATGTCCCATCACAGTGTACTTACCAGGGCTTGGCACTGGTTCTGGCTCTGGATCTTCAGGTATGGGGGGTGGAGTTGTTGGTTCCTCTTTTTCATGATCAGGCCACAGATCATCAATGCAAGCTAAGATCATGGAAAGAGTCATTATTCACCTTGTTTGCCTCAATTCTGTTGTGGGTTTATTTATGTACAGTGGCCCTTGCTATCTGCTCAGCTTTGGTTCCAGGATTATCGTGGATACCAAAATCCATGGATGCTCAAACCCCATTATATACAATGAGATAGTAAAATCGTGTTCTTTATATAAAATGGCAAAATCAAGGTTTATCTTTGGGATTTGTTTTTAATCAAGCCATGGATGGTTGAATCCATGGATGCATAACTCATAGATACAGAGGGCAAACTGTACTGGATTTTTATTCTGCCTTTCTCCCAAATACGGGATTCAAAAGAACACTTGGTAATATTAAATTAAAGAAGGATACTAAAAAAAAAGAAAAAGAAAAAGAAAGCGAATTCTTAAAACAAAATCAATCTAAAGCACAATTTAAACAACAAAAGGACATCATTAAGAAAAATGCAACATCCATTCAGTAATAGGCCTCATCTTCAACTATAACAGATTCCACTATTTGGTTCTGACTAAAATAAAGGATTTTTTTACCAGTAGAAAGGCAATAATAATAATAATAATAATAATAATAATAATAATAATAATAATAATTTATTTGTACCCCACCGCTCTGCATAGCAATCGGGGTGGCTTCCAAGATAAAATACAACACTATAGGGGAGATGCAGGTTACCACCCTCAGTAAGGAGTTCTATATGCAAAGGGATCATGTAGCACTTTTGAAACTAACTGTGTAGAAGTAATTGTATCCTGCGCAGCCCAGGAGGACAAGCGGAGGACGAGTATCCCGCCCAACACCTTCCCTCCTGTGAGCCCGGCATCAGCTGTGTCGGCAAGCCTCCCTGGAGCGCGGGCGGTAGCTTCAAAAGCCGCCCAGTTTCCATCTTCTCCAGGGGCAGGGCAGCCCAGGAGGACAAGCGGAGGATGAGTATCCCGCCCAACACCTTCCCTCCTGTGAGCCCAGCATCAGCTGTGTCGGCGAGCCTCCCTGGAGCGCGGGCGGTAGCTTCAAAAGCCGCCCAGTTTCCATCTTCTCCAGGGGCAGGGCAGCCCAGGAGGACAAGCGGAGGACGAGTATCCCGCCCAACACCTTCCCTCCTGTGAGCCTGGCATCAGCTGTGTCGGCGAGCCTCCCTGGAGCACGGGCGGTAGCTTCAAAAGCCACCCAGTTTCCACCTTCTCCAGGGGCAGGGCAGCCCAGGAGGACAAGCGGAGGGCGAGTATCCCGCCCAACACCTTCCCTCCTGTGAGCCCAGCATCAGCTGCGTCGGTGAGCCTCCCTGGAGCGCGGGCGGTAGCTTCAAAAGCCGCCCAGTTTCTACCTTCTCCAGGGGCAGGGCAGTTTCCACCTTTCGCTGGCACCATGCGACGAGCGATGGCGTCCTATGGCCTCGGAGGACTGTTTTTGCCAATTTGCAGCCCTTGGAGGCCCACAATGGCAGGAACTATGTATTTTTAAATTGTAAATTTTTAATTAATCTTATTTAAATTGTTTAGTATGTTTTGGGGGGATGGGTGGGGGTGGGAGATGGAGAGATGGGATTTCATTGTGATTTATTGTTTTGAAATTTTATAATGATGTACGCCGCCCCGATTGCCTGGCAGAGGGGTGGGATATAAATAAAAATTATTATTATTATTATTATTATTATTATTATTATTATTATTATTATTATTAGATTTCATATGCTTGGTCTACTTCCTCAGAAGCATGAAAACAGATGAAAGCTTATTATTCAACTTCTGGTGCTACAAGAACTCTTTGTATACTGATATTCCAGACTGATGGCTATGTCTGAATTCTACCTAGAGAGTTCTATTGTGACAGCGAAGAAAGTCCTTTCACACATTATCACTAAACATAAATCTGGGGCTGGTAAAGGAATGGCTAAGCAAGTGTGGGCTGCTTTTTTAGAATATAAAAGAAACTATTGCGTCAGAACAAAAGCTTTCCTAGTCCAATAGTTTGTTCATAAAGTGTCCAATTGATTGTTTATAGGGAAACCACCAACAGTACTTGGGTAGAAATGCTCCATCCACCCTGCACTCCCAGAAGCTGCTATATAGAGTCATCATGTTTCTAATACTGAAAATGATGGCTAAACCTTTTTTTAAAAAAACTACATCCTCCATGAATAGATTTAATCCCCTTTTAAGGTTGGCAGCCAAAACTAGATTTTGTGGCAGTGAATTCCATGGTCTAACTATGAGCAATATGCACATTTATGCTATGTGAAGGAAGCCTGAAACAATGGTTTAGATGCAGGGCTGTAAATTATTGCTTGTCCTTTTCCCATCTGCAAGAATGAGAACCCACAAAATCATTCCACTTTTCTGCAAGATGGTGAGATATTTTCTATCATCCTTGATAGTTTTTGCATTTGCTTAAATATATTTTGCATAAATTGTGCAGATAATGATAGCTACCCCTTGTTGCATGTATTTCTAAATATTGGAACATCAGATGGATTGTTTGTGTCTTCTGCTTTTTTATCAATTTTGTTTCCCAAGGGACAGAGAGAATACAAGCTCTGTGCAGAAAGAGCCTGTTTTGCTCTCACACCATACCCTGCTCACAAATGTCCCATCACAGTGTACTTACCAGGGCTTGGCACTGGTTCTGGCTCTGGATCTTCAGGTATGGGGGGTGGAGTTGTTGGTTCCTCTTTTTCATGGTCAGGCCACAGATCATCAATGCAAGCTAAGATCATGGAAAGAGTCATTATTCACCTTGTTTGCCTCAATTCTGTTGTGGGTTTATTTATGTACAGTGGGCCCTTGCTATCTGCTTGGCTTTGGTTCCAGGATTATTGTGGATACCAAAATCCATGGATGCTCAAACCCCATTATATACAATGGCATAGTAAAATCGTGTTCTTTATATAAAATGGCAAAATCAAGGTTTATCTTTGGGATTTTTATTTTATTTTATTTTATCAAGCCATGGATGGTTGAATCCATGGATGCAGAATTCATAGATACAGAATTCATAGATACAGCAAACTGTACTGGATTTTTATTCTGCCTTTCTCCCAAATATGGGATTCAAAAGGGCACTTGGTAATATTAAATTAAAGAAGGATACTAAAATATAAAAGAAAGCAAATTCATAAAACAAAATCAATCTAAAGCACAATTTAAACAACAAAAGCACATTGTTAAGAAAAATGCAACATCCATTCAGTAATAGGCCCCATCTTCAACTATAACAGACTCCACTATTTGGTTCTGATTAAAATAAAGGAAGCCTGAAACAATGGTTTTGATGCAGGGCTGTAAATTATTGCTTGTCCTTTTCTCATCTGCAAGAATGAGAACCCACAAAATCATTCCACTTTTCTGCAAGATGGTGAGATATTTTCTATCATCCTTGATAGTTTTTGCATTTGCTTAAATATATTTTGCATAAATTGTGCAGATAATGATAGCTACCCCTTGTTGCATGTATTTCTAAATATCGGAACATCGGATGGATTGTTTGTGTCTTCTGCTTTTTTATCAGCTTTGTTTCCCAAGGGACAGAGAGAATACAAGCTCTGTGCAGAAAGAGCCTGTTTTGCTCTCACACTGGGGGTGGACATTTTTATGGAGGCTGGCATACTTCCAACAGGTATCTCAACATGTTCAGACATCCTGTCTCATCAAAAACTAGTAATTTTGCAAAATTTCTTTTCCTGAGTATACTTAACTCACTTATGTCACACTAGTTCCTAGTCCCAACCCACCTCCAGATGCTCCCATTGTTGTGTACTCACGTGGCTCTGTGTTCATGCTCATCTTCTTCACATTTTCATCAGGATAAGCTAGGATAGTGAAGAATGTATTAGCCATTGTTTGTCTTTTTTTTTTTCTTTACCTTACCTGCAGGGTTAACATGTTTGGGCTACTTCTCTAGAGCAGAGGTTTAGGCACTAGTCAAAGACCCAAACCACGTCCTTTATCAACTGAGTATGTGCTTCAGAATTTTGCAGTATGTATGGATTCCATACCAGATACTCAACAGAAAGAGAGATAGAAATTGCTTACTGAAAGGTTAAAACTTGGAAAACATCTGCTGTAGCTGATTAGACCACTAATTCAATACTTAATTTACAGGTGAACTCATTGCTTTGAAAAGAAGCTAAATGTAAGGAACCTTTTAATTGTGTTAAATGTTACTGGGCCTGTTACAAAGACCACACAATGCCCCTGGTGAAGCAGTTCCACTGGCTGACAGTTTGTTTCCAGGCACAATTCAAAGTGTTGGTTTATAATCTATAAAGTCCTATATGGCTCTGGTCCAGACTATTTGGTAGACCGATCTCCCTGAATGAACTGGCCCAGGCTCTGAGGTCATTTCTTCTCTGAGGGCCTTCTCTGCGACCGCTCCCAGACTATGGAATGCCCTGCTGGATGAGATCCGTCTTATTACTACCCTTGATGCTTTCAAGAAAGCAGTAAAGACAGGTCTCTTCCGGCAAGCTTTCCCAGAATAATCCCCCAGCTCTAGCAGAGGTTACCTTATGCCCTTTAACCCCCCCCCCATAATACATGGACATGCCCAAATTGTTTAGTTTGTTTTTATTTGTTTTTGTTTTGTTTTTGTTTTTATTATATTTTTAAGAATCGTTTTAACTTTGCTATTATAGTTTAATTTAGTTTTAAGGGTTGGGAGGATTAGGGTGTGGGATATAGGAATTTTACATTGTCTCTTGTTTTTAAATTATGCTGTACGCCACCCCGATTGCTGAGCAGAGGGGCAGCTTAGAAATGAAACTTATTATTATTATTATTATTATTATTATTATTATTATCATCATCATCATAAGGAGAGACCTTTCTCTCAGTCTCACAACCATTTCAAGCATGGTTAGTGGGGACATGAGAGAGGGGCCTTCTTGGTGGCTTCCCCTAGAAGACTGGAAAGCCATTCCCAGGGAAGCCAGAAGGGCCCCCTCTATGTTGTCCTTCCCTTGGCAGGCTAAAATCTTTTTATTCAGATAGTTTTTTAAAACAGAATTTTTAAAAGAGTGGGCTAGGGGGTTCTGTACTGTTTTAATTGAACTGTTTTTAAGAGCTTTTATCTTTTTAACTGTCTTTTATTCTTTTAATAGTTTCATCAATAATAGTTTGATTCTAAGTTAATGCTCACTTTTTGTATGTTTTTCATTGTATTTTAAATGCTTTAAGTCCTAATTTTGGAGGGGAAACAGAACAAAAATTATTATTATTATTATTATTATTATTATTATTATTATGGAGGGGGAAGGAATAGGAGGAGGACGAGGACACTCAGAGTTGATTTGTAGCTAAAGAGAGTAGAAGGTAAAAGGCTATTTTCCCTGTATTTCTAAGGCAGAAATAGCAATAGCAAGTACATTTCTATCTTATCAGTGAATTAGCACTGCCTTGGTGGTATACAACATGTAAGCCAATCGCCCTCAACAAGCTGGGTACTCATTTTCCCAACCTACAAAATGATGGAAGGCTGAGTGGACCTTGAAGCCCTTCCTGGGATTGAACCTTGTGACTGCAGTACTGACATTTAACCACTGCATCACCAGGACTCCCTAAGCACACTTATATTAGAATACATTCCCTTTGTTTCTGCCAATTGCTTTCTGAATAGATATTTGAAACTATTGCACTGCATTTTCTACCCAATCTGAGCAAGGACTGGGGACAGGCTTGAACAGGTGAAAATGGGTGTTATCGCACACAAAAATGCCACCAATGCCACCAGGCGACTACTGGAAACTAACCATCCTTGAAAATTGGCTGGCTAAGCATGGCACAGAGAGGAGATGTAGTCACCCGGTGGTACCGGCAGCGTTTTTGTGTGCAATAACACCCATTTTCATCCATTCAAGCCCATCCCCAGCCCATACTCAGATCAGGCCAAAAGAATCAGTGTGATAATCTCCATAGTCATAATAAACTGTGGAGCTCAGAAAGTGAAATGGTATGAAAGAAGATTCATACAATCACACAGATGACAGCTGGTAGAGATATGTGGAGAGAAATGTGCTGTCAAATATAAATAGCTTTTAGTGCCAAATGTATAAAATGCTACATCCCCCAAAAAAAACCCCAGCGATTTCTCCTTGTTTTTCAATTAAAAGGCAGACCTAAGCTCATTTTACCCAATTAAAAGCGACAGCTTGAAATTATACGCATTACCATATTAATTTATATTAATTTTAGATTTTATTTAAATATATGTTATTTTTCAAAAGACACACAATATCTGAAATGTGAAGGACTGCAGCAAAATAAAATCCCCAAAAATATTGTCTAGAATTTTCTAATCAATTCTTTTTTACCCACCTCACTTAAATGTTATGGTTTCACTTCTATGAATTATGCTGTGGAAGCACTTGTGAATAATATTTGACTTGTTCCTCAAAACAATATGCCTCCTCTTTGGGTATAAGCCCTTTATCTTACCTTTAGCCCCTAGAAGGAAGGGGGAGAAGAAGGAACCATATATCAGGTAGAAGTGCTTCATGGCTTTATAGATTTTCTTGAAATACTCAGATCCTACATAGATGGCTCACTTATTTATAGATCACTGGAGTATAGCAAGCCCTAGAGGAAACTGAAAGGAATATTAAATGCAAGCTTGTAAAGCCATGACTATAACAATCTAAATACGAGATTATCCTTGTGTGTCTGATTTTGTGGCTCTACCAGAAGAAGAATGGGTAACAACATGTAGACAGGAATTATTTTAATTTGCATGATACAATATAATAAAAGTGCACAACAATCTGCCATAGACAATTTCAGGCCATTGATTCATCTAACCCAAACAATCTATTCCAATGAAAAGTAACTACCTCCACAAGAAGGGTCCCTTTGAGCTTTGTAACCTGAAAGACATTTAAGAAAACCATGAAGACTATTATTGGGCAATTCCATGCACCCTCTGAATGAAAACTATATATTTTGTTGCTGGCTTATGGGTCCTTAAAAGAGAATGTATAAACATCCCAACACAAACCCCTACCTATAAACCATGACAAGCAGGATAATGCCTCAGGGATAAGATGTCCTCTTAGATAACTACTATTCAAAAGTTTATAGTGTAATCATGCATGTTGTTCCTGGCCAGATCCTGGCATTTGAGGAGGAAAACATTGGCTAGATTCAAACCACTCACAGTTTGTAACAGTCTGCCATCCAGCCACAATGTATACCTGAAGGAGGAAGGTAACAACAAGGGCAGAGCAACAATAGTAAAATATCAAAATGTGCTGCTCAGGTAGCTGTCTATAATCCACAGTGGGTTCTTGGTACCCACTGGGGTTTGGTTCCAAGATACTCTGTGAATAACAAAATCCATGGATGTTCTAGTCCTGTTATATACAATGGCATAGTAAAATGGTGTGCTTTATATAAAATGGTAAAATCAAGGGTTTTTTGTTTTTTGTTTTTTTAATGTATATATTTTTAAAATATTTTCAAGCTGTGGATGGTTGGATCTGTGGATGAAGCATTCATGGATATGGAAGGCTGGCTATAATAATGTAGATGTGGGTCTGTCATAGTTCTAGGCCCATCACATCTAAACTTGATAAGTATATTAAAGGAAACTTGCCTGGATGGTACAGTGAGTCCTCTGTGTGGTTTGGTTTTGGGGGGAGCTGCAGATGTAAAAAAAAAATGTGAAAGGTTATACCCTGTATTATTCAGTGGTGATGACATGAATGTGAATAATACCAGGTGTGATCATTTGCAGGTGGTTGAATTCATAGATGGGAAGCCATGTGCCACAAGTGCCCACTGTATTTGGATGTGTATGCATATTAAATGTGTCACTGTATTTGAAGTCTGAAATACTATCTTCAGTCACAAGGTGATAGATTTTTCTAACCAAAAGTTAGGTTTGTATTCAATGCAATTTGAAATGAAGGAGTAGTAGTCTGGGGAACAGAATATTACTACTGTCCCACTTGTAGGGATGTACTGTAAATATAGCCATAAACCAAGCAGAGTCAACTCTAGCCAGCCATCATTTTTCTCCAGTCTTTGAATAAACTCAAGGACTACTCAGTAGACTCAAGGATCCAAGCCAAGACCCACCTTCCCCTCCCCCCTGGCAAAGGTCAGCTAAAGATTATCATCAGCAATGTTTCAATAGCTGTCACAGCACATTGACATCATTCCACCGAATCCCCAGAACACCCTTGGGAGGCCCAGGGGTTGATTGATGGTTGTTAAAATATAGCTATTGATTATTTCCCCCTCAGTTTCCCCCTGCTTTCCTGCCAGCCACTATATGGTTGTCTCATAGGAGAATCTGAGCAAAGATCATCAATGACCTTAGCCATTGAGCATTTTATCATAGCTTTCCCCACCCTCCTGCCAGCCACAACATAACAGTTTCTCAAGGGCAAGAGCCAAATGTGTACAGTCAAAAGCTATAGCCATCCATTATTCTGGCTCAGGTCCCCCCCCTCCCACACCCTTCCAATATTGATACTAGCAGGTATCATTTAAGGCTACAGCCTTCAATTATCCTTAATCAGCTCCCCCAGCCTCTCAGTATTGCATGGAATGAGGATGAAGCTAAGGAAGGAGCATCAGTGTCTATAACCAGCAATGATCCTCAGTCAACATTCCCCCTCTGCCTTCCCCCAGTCACTACATGGGTTGGTTTCAGGGGGCAAATGTCAAAATAAGCAAATGGTCACAATTTGTATTATTCAGTAGTGATGGCATGAATGCACATGCACTGAAGTGTGAATAATACCAGGCATGTTCATCCATGGCTGGTTGGATTTGTGGGTGAGGAGCCCGCAGATCGCATGATCCCACTGTATTCAGATGTGTAAGCATGTGTCACTGTATTTGAAGCCTGCAATACCATCTTCAGTCACTAGGTGCCAAATGAGGACAATCCTCACTCAGCTCCCCCACTATGACTCTTCCAATGTCATGGAGAGGGGTGAGGAAGAAGCTAAACAAGGTTTGTTGGTGGTATTACATGACCATATCTCAAGGGGGAATGGAAAGCTACAGCCCTTCATAAACCTCATTTATCTTCTCTCTCCCCATGCCACCTCTCAATATAATAAGGAGGGCAAGGAAGAAGTCAAGTAAGGATTGCTGGTGGCATTCCATGTCCGTGTCTCAGAGGAAGTGGGAAGCTAAGCAAAGCTATAGTCCTCACTGGTCTTTGCTCAGCTTTCCCTCACTCCATCCAATTGTTTCAGTGTCACAATGGAGTGAGAGAAAAGTCAAGTTGATGACAATGATCTTCATTTGGTTCCTCTGCTTGCTCCCCTGCTAACCATTACATGGCTGTGTCTTTCAGAGGAAGGATTAGGGGCTGCTGCTACATAGCAGAATTACTGCAGTTTGGCATCACTTTAAATGTTATGGCTCCATCTTATGGAATCTTAGTATTTGTAGTTTGTTGTGGCAGCAGAGAAAGAAAAATATCTCACAAAATTACAAATTCCAGGGTACCATAGTATTGAACCATGGCTGAGAAAGTGGTGTCAAACTGCATTAATTCTGCAGTACAGATGCAGACTGAGTGACTATCATGTATGACAATAGCCACTGATTATTCTCATTCTGCTTCACCCCATGACACAGCCATGTAATTGCTGAGAAGGGACCCAAGGAAGGATTGTGGTTCGATCATTCAGCTTTCCTCACCATGACATTGGGAGATGGGAGAGAGCCAAGTGGGGTTATTTATAGCTACTCTCACTGAGGACCTCGGCAGACGGCTAATAGAGCCGTCTCCGAGGCAGGGAAGAGGAGGAGCAGCCGCACGCTCGGCGCCCCTTCCTCCTCCCGAGGTTGCCCTTGGAGCAGCCGGCCCTCCGCATGGCCAGCGCTCCCAGGGCAACCTCCCGCCGCAGCGTCCGGACACGCTGCGGCGGAAAAGTCAGTGAAAGTGCGCCCTACGCTTTTGGGGCGCACTTTCACTGACATCTGAAAGGAGTGCTGATTTAGCGCTCCTTTCAGGGGCGCCGACGGTGCGCTGCGGTGCAGATGCCTCGCTCCTGCGGCGCACCGTGCCACGGCATCCTGGAAGCTCTCGTCTGCTTCCCCCCTGAGTTACCCGCTTCACCTAGAATAACTCCCACCAGTCGCTATATGGCCATTTAGCAAGGGAAGGGGGAAAAGGTTAAAGGAAGAGGAGAGACTTCCTCTCCTTTGTGAGAACATCTTCCAAAATTGCACAGGTTTTTGAAGACTCTCCACACAATGGGGAGAACATTTGTTAAATTATTTGATATCCCCTGTAGGGATGATTAATTTATACAAGGGCATCCCTAGCGCTCAGTTGATTGCACCAGAGACAGGTTGTGTGATAAAAAAAAAAAAAAAACAGAGAGAACTCAATCTACAACAAAAGTTTTATTGAGAATGTGAATGAAATTTGTATCCAGAATGTCTGGAAAGCTGTTCAACTGGAAATAGTTTGACCGTGGGAACCTTTTCTTCATATGTCTGTTTGATTGCTCATGTTACCAGCTGTAAGCCTTTGGACCCTTTCTGATCCATCATAGCAAAGTTTTGTCTTCTGGCTTCTTTTTAAAACCTCTAATACAAAAAAAAATCTAAATATGTGTTGCCTCACCGTGCTCAATGCAGGAGAGCTTTGGAGAATAATGTTTCTTGCAATGTCTGCCAATGTTTTTTAAGACATTGCAGGAAAGTGGATGTAAGAATATTTGAAAGAAGAGGGACCTCACAAGGCTTCTCCTTCTCAGATAAAGGGGGGGAAAGAGACTAATGTAAGAGGAAATGACTCCAATAAGTAGGCAGGAAGCAAAAAAACCTAAAACATAGATCTAAAAAAAAATGCAGAGGAAAAATGCCAAATGCTATCTATCTGATCATAGCCCCTTCCACTTGATAACTGCCATTGAGAAGTGAGTACAGTCCAAAACGGATCCCCCATGGATACCATTAGCTGACTGTACTTATTTAATAGTGTTATATTGAGAGCCAGAACAAATTGGGGATAAGCTGTGGTCGTGTACATTGTTTAAAGTTGAGTATAAAGTGCAAAGGGATCAGGCAAGACTGCACACTATCACCCTATTTATTCAACCTGTATGCAGAAAATATCATATGCAGGGCAGGCTTAGACCCAGAGGCAGGAGGAGTGAAGATCGGAGGAAGGAACATTACCAACCTAAGATATGCAGAGAACACCATACTACTGGAAGAAACCAATAAAGACCAGGAACAATTACTAAAGAAAGTCAAAGAAGAAAACTTTTAGGTAGGCTTAATGGTTAATATTAAGAAAACAAAAATAATGACTATGGAACAAGTACATGAATTCATCCTAGATGGCAACAAACTACAAACAGTCAAAGAGTTCATACTATGGATCAACACTGATCAAAACAAAGAGTGCAGACAAGATATCAGAAGAAGACAAGGTTTGAGAAGGGGAGCTGTGAAAGAACTAGAGAAGATCCTAAAGTGCAAAGACACAACACTGAATGCTACAGTTAGGATCATCCAAACTATTGTGTATGGATGTGAGAGCTGGACAGCGAAGGAAGCCGATAAAATGAAAATTAATTCATTCAAGATATTATGCTGGATGAAGATATGATGCTGAGGATACCATGGATGGCCAAAAAGACAAATAAATGGGTCCGTGAACAGATCAAGCCCTAACTCTCCACTGAAGCCAGGATAACTAAATTGAGGCTGTCATATTCTGGCCACATCATGAGAAGGCATGACTCACTAAAAAAAAAAATGCTAGAAAAGTAGGAGTAGGAAGAGAGCAAGACTGGGACCTGAGTAGTGTGGTAAAGGATAGAAGGTCTTGGAGATGTCTCATTCACAGCCTCGCCTGAATCGAAGTCAACTCAAGGACAGTTGTTCACAACAACAATAGAGGGTACTACATCTTTTCAGTATATTTTGGGACATATGCAGCAAGAAAAAGTGTTTGAGAAAAATACAACCATTCAAAATGGGCAAGCTAAGTGAAGGAAGGAAGGCATGCCACATGAGCACCATCCATGTGGCAAGCCCCATTGCAATAATTGGCCTCTCCCCAGTGAAAGGCAAGGAATCAGCAGCCTTGGAACTATAGAGACTATCATGCATTCTTACTGCTATGTCACATGGGAGGGGAAATATTTTTGTATCGGATTATCATAAGAATAATGAACAATTAATTCAGAGGAGGTTTACCATTGGCTTTCTCAAAGTCAGAGAGAATGTAATTTGCCCAAGATCACCAATGGATTTCCATAACTGAGCTGGGATTTGAACCCTGGTCTCCCAGAGACCCAGCATGTAGTGGTTTGAGCATTGGACTAGGACTCTGGAGACTAGGCTTTGAATTCCAGCTCATCCATGTGAACCCACAAGGTGACCTTATGTGAGCCACACTCTCTGACTCAGAGGATGGCAAGTGCAAACCTTCTTCTGAAGAAACTTGCCAAGAAAACACCATCACAGCTTTGCCTTAGGGTCAGCATAATTTGGAAATGACTTGAAGGCACACAACAAACAACTCGCAGAGTCCTAGTCCAACACTCAAGCCACTACCATACTGGCTTCAGTTAAGAGTGTTGTTAGCTAAATCAAAATGTCTATAACATTTCCCCCAAAGAGAGAAATGCAACTTGGGGAGATAAGTTACACTTAGCTATAAAGAATAAAAAAGGTAGGGTTAAAGACCAAAAGGTACGAAATATCCATTCAAGAACTGAAACAGTATACAAGGAATTTATAGGATTCACTGAAGTGTTCAAGAGATCTCTAGTGGTGATCTTTTTATGGTCATGTAGGAGATTCATATTGTTGGGCTATTTCATTACCTGCATGAAGGAAAGCAAAACATATTCTCAGATTATTCATTTAAAAAAAAATTCAGTGAAATATATTACCATATTAACAAATGGTCCACTTGGCAAGTAAAACAACATGAGAAGAAATGATTGGGCTATGTGATATCCAGTACTTGGAAATGTTACTTTTGTTAACTGCAACTCCCAGAATTCTTCAGCGTTTCTGCAGAAAGTTAGAGATGGGTCCAGGTATGGATGATTTTTATTTGATCCAATTTTTAAAGAAACCTAATCCAATTTTTAAAGAAACCTGGCCTGTGCAGAACATAGAAATAGAGGCAACATAGGCTGCATCTACACTGCATAATTAATGCACCTTGATCCCACTTTAACTGCCATGGCTCAATGCTATGGAATTCTGAGTTCTGCAGTTTTGTGAGATATTTAGCTTTCTCTGTCAGAGAGTTCTGGTGCCACAACAAACTACAAATTCCAGGGTTCCATAGGATGGAGCCATGACAGTTAAAGTGGGGTCAAACTGCATTAATTCTGCAGTGTGGCAGCAGCTCCAGCAACATAGAATTTATACAAACAGACTTTTCTGTGTTTCCTTTGTTTCTATATTTGATGCATTACATATACTATATACACTGCATAATTTTTAAAAGGATTTTCTTTATGTGATTTATGTTGTTGCTATGATTAGCAACAGAGGAATGCCTCATTTTAAAAAGTAGATTCCTGGCATTACTTTTTCACTGAAAATTTGATACCAGAGACAAAAAGAATATGGTAAGTATAGAGATGTTCCTAAAACATCCAAAAGAAAAAAAAGCAGGGCAATACAACATGTTTCAGGAAGCTTTTAAATAAAAAATAACAATATATGTGTGTGAATATAAATAGGCCCTTTCACACAACAAAATTATAACACTATAATTCTATTAGAATCACCATGGCTGCATGCTATTATGTCCTGGGTTTTGCAGTTTACAAAGAGGCATCTAGAATTGTCAGCTAGAAAGCTCTAGACTTCAAGGTAGTTAAAAATGGAATCATAGCACTATAACAGTGGGGCTGAGCAGATAGGGCAGGATAGCACAGGCTTGTCTTGTGTCTCCAGGTCACAGTGATATAAACTTGAGTCAATTGACTCAGATGTAAGTCAGACTTAAGTCACTTCAATGACTTCACTTGGCAAAAATGACACACTGACTCAAGTTGACTTGAGACTTGTATATTTTTAGTGGTATCAAATTTAATTTGGCAGAATGGACACATCCCCAATGACTTGCCAAGGTTTACCCAGTAGGTTTCTGTGGCTGATAAGAGATTTGAACCCAGGTCTCCCAAAATGCTAACCCAACAACACAAACTTAAGAGTCCTTGTTGTGCAGTGGTTAAATGCCTGTACTGCAGCCACTCACTCACAAACCATAAGGTTGTGAGTTCAATACCAACCAGGGGCTTAGGCTCGACTCAGGTTTGCATCCTTCTGAGGTTGCTAAAATGAGTACCTAGCTTGTTGGGGGCAATTAGCTTAGACATTGTAAACCGCTTAGGGAGTGCTTAAGTGCCCTGATAAGTGGTATAGAAATGTACTTATAGAATCATAGAATCATAGAATCATAGAGTTGGAAGAGACCACAAGGGCCATCCAGTCCAACCCCCTGCCATGCAGGAACTCCCAATCAAAGCATCCCCGACAGATGGCCATCCAGCCTCTGCTTAAAGACCTCCAAGGAAGGAGACTCCACTACTCTCCGAGGGAGTGTGTTCCACTGTCGAACCGCCCTTACTGTCAGGAAGTTCCTCCTAATGTTGAGGTGGAATCTCTTTTCTTGCAGCTTGCATCCATTGTTTCGGGTCCTAGTCTCTGGAGCAGCAGAAAACAAGCTATTGCTATTGCTAACTATTATATCACACTGGCTGTCATGAGAATGTGCCATGGACCCAAAACAGGAAGATTCTCACACCACTAAATAAAAGTCACACCGGATATCACTAGTTATGTGTACTCCTACTTCATTCACACAGAGGCAACAGAATTTTGAAAAATGGCTTTCCAAAGCAAACAGATTGTATGGGGAAGGGGTCTTACTCAAGTTTGCAGCACACACTGCTCTTCATACACCTTCCAATTCTTGTCCAACGATTGCGGCATCTCATCAACATACATCTTGCCCCAAGTTGCTCACATTCTGCCATATTCTGTGGTGGGGCATATGCTGTTTAAAAAAAGAAATACTGTACTGTTAAAATATACAGTGAGCCCTCTGCATCTGCTGGGGTTAGGGACACAGGACCCCCCAGGAAACTGGGGGGGGGAGCAAATTAAAAAGACTACTTTTTTAACCTGAGAGAACACCTCTCTAGGAATAGCTAGGTACTCTAGCACAAGTTTATGGTCAACATCTGCCAGATGCTGACCATAAAATAGCACTGGAGGATGTACAAATGCCTATCTAGGAAACTTGAAGGCCTCCAGCATGACTTTATGGTCAATTTCTGGTAGAGTCATGCTGGAGGATCTAGAAATAACATGTTAATCAAATTTGCAAATAATCAAATCTGAAAAAGTCAAACCCACAAATATGGAGGGCTGACTGTATAGTAACTTTAAGGAACCCCACTCCACCACCACCCCAAAAATTGACTTTTCTTTAGTTACATTTATAACCAAGTGGTAACAAACCAATTACTTTTAAAAACCAAGTGAAGATTACCAAACTGAGGCTCTTGTACTTTGGACATATCATGGCAGGATTCATTGGAAAAGACAATGGAAGGGTGAGTTTTCCTTATCCAGAATTCTGAAATCTAAAATATTCCAAAAACAAAATTTTGTCATGGCTGTCTGAGGGCCTAAGCAGACTGCCAGAAATAGTGCACATTAAATTGAGGCACTGCCCTGACTCAGTGCTAGGGAATCATGGGAACTGTAATTTATTGTGGCACCAGAGCTCTCTGACAGAGAAGGCTCAATGTCCCAGAAAAAAATACAATTCCCATGATTCCCTAGCACTGAGCCAGGGCAGTGCCTCAATTTAATGTGCACTATTTCTGGCAGTCTGCTTAGGCCTTGAGATAGTGACACCTTTGCTTTCTGATGGTTCAATTTACACAAATTTTGTTTCATGAACATTATTTAAAATATTATATAAAATTACCTTCAGGCAATGTGCATAATGTGTATATGAAACATAATTGAATTTTGTCTTTAGACTTGAGACCCATTATCTCATTATGTACATATATGCAAATACAGGTATTCCAAAATAAAAAACAAAAAATCCAAAATCCAAACCTCTTGTGGTTCAAGACATTTCAGATAAGGGATACTCAGCCTGTAATGCTTGGTAAAATAGAAGCCATTAGGAAAAGAGGAAGAGGAAGACCATATTACAAGTGGATTGATTCTATCAAGGAAGCCATAGCCCTGAGTTTGCAAAAACTGAAACAAGCCACTTGACAAACATGGCCCTTGAAGGTATCTCATTCATAGGGTTGCCAGAAGTCAAAGTCAACTCAACTGCAAATAAGTACCAATTGAGAGACAATACTTTGACTATATTGTGCTAATTATCAGTTGTGTTTAAAAGATCTTATATAGTATTCTACACCAACTAGAAACATTTTGCAATAATGAAGATTTGGATGGTGAAAAGGCTTCAAGTTTGATATGCCCTACAATTGTCCTGATTTGGCCAGGACAACCTCAATTGATCCACTGTCATCCCACTTTTTCAACTGCCTTTAGACTGTCCCAGTGTCTCTCCTCCTCCCACTTTCCCCCTTTGAAGCTTAACTTCAATTGCTGCAAACTGAGTTCAAAGTGTAAAATCAGTTTGCACTCATATAACTCACCAGGGGCAGAATCTTGCCCTTCCTGGGCAGCTCAAGCAAAAACAAACTACTGCAGCCTCTCACAGATTATGTATTCTTCTTTATTAATAACTCTGCCATCTTAACTACCCTCTGATGTCACATGGCCACATGTGTCATGGTTTTCATCTGGGAAATGTTGGGTGCTATAAGGCAATGGAGCAGATGTTGCTGAGTCCAAAGGACCATCACTCAACTCAGAAAACTAAGAAATTGGTCCTTCACAGGATACAGGGCTCAACATCATATAGGATGCCGTCTCCATGACCAGGAGTGCATTCACACTACACAATTATACTTTTACATAGCCCAATTTGATTAAAGAAGCATCAGCTAAAGATCATAAACATGGGCTTTAGCATTAATTTTATATTTCACTTGAAACTGTATTTTGCTTGAAAAGCTTTACGGTAGTTGAAATTCAAAGGGATGAAGCAATATTAGAACATGGAAAAATAATGGGTTTTCCCCTCAAAGAAAATCATTTCTAATCATTACTTTCTTTACCAAGGAAGATTTATAAGGTGTAGCAGAAGAGATAATTTGTCACCTAAAACATTGTTGATCCTTTCACTACATGTCATTGAATATGGCCCAGAAGCTTACCTGTGGCCTTCAGAAAGAAGAAGGAAAAGAAGAAGAAACCATAGAGTAGGTAAACGTGCTTCATGGCTGCTTAGATGTTCTTGAAATTCTGATAGAAATGGAGATGGAAGGCCTTCCTAATTTATAGGTCACTGGAGGACTGCAAGCCTGAGAAGAAACTGGGAGGAATATGAAATCCTGTCTTGAAAAGCCATGACAGTCAAAATCTAGGTACATTGAGACCATTTTATGCCGCTCCTTATATGGTTCAAGCACAAAGAACAGATCATTGACAACTCCTAGGAAGAAACTACTCTAACTGGATTGTTAACTGTCCATTCATCATATTTGTTTATTTCATTATGTTTTCTTCTTCCTGGAAAAGAATCCAAAGTCGAATATTATAAAACTATACAGTTAGCCTTCTGTATCCACGGATTCTTTATCCATGGATTCGATCATCCATGGCTTGAAAATTGTATACTGTATATATTCATGTATAAGTCTAGAAATTTAGTCAAAATTGATCCTAAAAACCTGGGTCAACTTATCCACGGGTCAATGTACTGTACTTAATTCTCATATATATATATATATATATATATATATATATATATATATGGAGCTATCCCATTTCTCTTAAAAGAGTAGTAAAAAGCGAGAGCTTAATCCATTATGGGAGCCCCAAGAAGAAGCATAGATCCACTCTATTCTCTCATCCACCCATCCTTTAGCATGATCACAAACAGTTATGTCTGACAAAATTTTCTAAGTTCTTTGGCATCATTTTCCTTTGTATCATCTGTTACATCCTTTGTTACATGCCCCTAAGTTTTACCCTTGACTTATCCACGGGTCATATCAAAATCCATAATTTTGGCCCCAAAACCTGCCTTCGACGTACGTGAGGTCGACTTATAGGCAAGTATATACAGCATATATAGAGATATACGAATTCCAAAAAGCAATTGATTTTGCGATTTTATATAAGGAACACCATTTTACTATGCCATTATATTTAATGGGACTTGAGCATCCACAGATTTTGGTATCCACAGGGGGCTCTGAAATCAAACCTCAGCAGATAGCAAAGGCCCACTGTATATACATCCACGTTCTTCATTTTCAGGCTATTGGTCAATAAAGGAATAGTGGGGTATAACCTTTTTAAGAGAAATAGGCCAAACAGGAAAGGAGGAGGAACAGCATTATTTGTCAAGGATGTTTACACCTGTTTAACATTTAAATCCTGGAAATCAGGTGGAGAGTATCTGGATAAAAATTAAAGGGGAAGGAAACAACAGGGATGTTATAGTGGGAGTCTACTACAGCCCCCAAGTCAGACTGAGGAATTGGATGATGCCTTTCTAGGACAGATGACCACACACTCAGGGCCTTTACAGACTGCCAGAAATAATGCAACTTGAGTCCGCTTTAACAGTCCCGGCTCAGTGCTAGGGAATCATGGAAATTGTAGTTTTTTATGGGACATTGAACCTTCTCTGTCAGAGAGCTGCAAAAGAAAGAAGAAGGAAATCGTAGGGCCACTGTGCAGAGAGGATGGAAAAATTCTAACAGGAGACTGAGAAAAGGCAACACCTTCTTTGCCTCAGTCTTCTCACAAAAGGAAAAGTGTGTTCAACCTGAGGAAAATGGAGCAGAGAACACAACAGGGGCAATACAGCACAGCATGAATGTAAGTCTCCAGGACCAGATGAACTACATCCAAGGGTATTAAAAGAACTCACAAATGTAATCTCAGAGCCACTGGCAATAATTTTTGAAAACTCCTGGAGAACAGGAGAAGTCCCAGCAGACTGGAGGAGGGCAAACATTGTCCCCATCTTCAAAAAGGAGAAAAAAGAGGATCCCAACAACTATCACCCAGTTAGTCTGACATCAATACCAGGAAAGATTCTAGAACAGTTCATTAAACAGACAGTCTGTGAATATTTAGAAGGGAATGCCATAATCACTAAAAGTCAACATAGGTTTCTCAAAAATAAGTCATGTCAGACTAATCTGATCTCTCTCTTTTTTTTTCTTTTTCATTTTTTTTTCTTTTTTTTGATAAAATTACTAGCTTGGTAGTTGAAGGGAATGTGGTAGACATGGCAAATCTTGGTTTCAGTAAGGCTTTTGGCAAGGTCCCCCACTATCTTGCAAACAAGATAGTAAAATGTGGACTAGACAATACAACTGTTAGGTGGATTAATAACTAGTTGACTGACCAAACTCAAAGGGTGTTCAGCAATGGCTCCTCTTCATCCTGGAGAGAAGCGATGCCACAAGGTTCTGTCCTGAGCCCAGTGCTATTCAACATCTTTATCAATGACTTGGATGAAAGAATAGGGGACATGCTTCTCAAATTTACAGATGACACCAAATTAGAAGGAATGGCTAATACCCCAGAAGACAAAATGAAAATTAAAAATGATCTAGATCAAGGGAAGTAATAGTGCCACTCTATTCTGCTTTGGTCAGGCCTCACCTGGAATACTGTGTCCAGTTCTGGGCACCACAATTCAAAAAAGATGTTGAAAAACTGGAGCGTGTCCAGAGGAGGGCAACTAAAATGGTGAAGGGTCTGGAAACCATGCCCTATGAGGAACGACTTAGGGAACTGAGTATGTTTAGCCTGGAGAAGAGATGGTTAAAAGAAAATATGATAACTCTCTTTAAATATTTGAAAGGATGTCATATTGAGGAGGGCGCTAGCTTATTTGCTACTGCTCTAAAGAATAGGACTCGGAACAACGGATGCAAGCTACAGGAAAAGAGATTCCACCTCAACATTAAGAGGCACTTTCCTACAGTGAGAGCTGTTTGACAATGGAACACACTCCTTCAGAGTGTGATGGAATCTCCTTCTTTGGAGGTCTTTAAACAGAGACTGGATGGCCATCTGTTGGAGATTCTTTGATTTTGAGTTCCTGCTTGGCAGGGGGTTGGACTGGATGGCCCTTGTGGTCTCTTCCAACTCTATGATTCTAATGATTCTATGATTCTAAGCCCAGTGCAAAAAGAGGCAGGTCTTCCCACACTTGAGCAGAGGGACTCTTGGCTGTGGTTTTAGCACATTTTAGTTAAAGTGGATTTCTGTTCTCAGGACTGACCCTGAAAACTGAAACTCACTTTAAGCAAAAGAGACCAAAACCACGGACTTTTATATGCAAACAACATATTTCACTACTTGGTTATGAATTATCTGCTTCACTGAATACATATAAATGTCCAACTAGAAAACAACTACCAGTAAATCACAATAACAACTAGGGAATAAGATGTCCTCATAGATTCATGCCATTCTGAAATGTACAGTGTAACCAAGCATTTTGTTTCTGTTCATTCCCAAGCTGAGGAGGAAAATTCCTTTTATTAGCTATGAACTAGGCTCAAGTTGTATCATTCTGCCATTTAACAATGACCTACAGCTGAGGAAGAAAAGTAGCATCCAGAGAGGTGATCAGGGTTACAAGGACATGAACCCCCACCACAAGTGGGCTTATTGGATTGACCCACCATCACCCCCAAGACCAGTGATGTAGAGTCAAGTCAATTGACTCTGACTTGAGGGCTGTACAGACGGGCAGGAAAAGGTGACATGAAGCTGCCTTTTCCCTAAGCTGCAGCAACCACACTGCCTGCCCCAAGGATGCCCCAAATGGGGATGGAGCAACTGCACTGGGGGGGGCAGTCAATGCAGCTTTTTTGAGGCCATATCGAAGTCCTGCCAACCCCGAGGATGCTACGAAGGGAGATGGAGCAACTGCACAGTGGCTGCTTTAGGGTTTTTTTCTGTCCTTTCAGACACATGCGCACGTGTGCAGGGACACGTCCCAGCAAACCTTTGCACCTTCACAGAACACGTCATAGGCTGGTATACAGTCTGTCACTCTCTGTGTACAAAGATGACTGAAGTTCGGCGTCCCTGCGCACCTGCACAGAACATGTCATAGGGTGGCATACAGTCTGTCATTTTGTCTGTACAAAGGTGACTGATCAGCATCCCTGCGCATCCGTGCAAGACCTGTCATACACCTACAGATCAAGTAAGGATTCGCTGACCTTGGATTGTGCCACCCTTGAGGTGGAGGAACAAGTTTGTCAACCGAAAAGACACCTATTCTGTCATCCTCCACAAAACATGTCCCACACAGATCAAGGTGGAGGGGAGAGGTACATGCAAGGGAGGTTTATGTGGACAGACTTGATACATGTAGCTGGTGGTCATGTAAGGGAGATGGTCAACAGGATACACAGACAAATGTTACTCCAGGAGCCCCCCCCCAGCATGCCAGGAAGTGGTCTACAGGTCTTATGCATACCTGCATACCTGTGCATAAGAGGTCACAAAAGCTTCTTTCATGCAAACTACTGTGCATGCTGACAGTAAGTGTACATGCGACGGAATGCATTTATTGTCATAATAGAGAACAGTTGCTAGAGCGCATGCATAGGATTACCATTAGGGTTAGGGTTATAATTTGGGTTAGCATTGGGGTTAGAGTTCTAATATTCAAGTGCACCTGCGCTGGTGCATCCACAACTGGAAGCATAGGGCACTTTAAATTAAAGCCTGCATCGTAGGGTGCATGCTCTGGATCACCAACTCAATTTCCATCGCACATGCAGTGGTGCATTCATACAGCCATTTTAAATCTCCGGTGCCCCTTTTCTGATACACCGGTGTTGCTGCATACATACGGACATGTGAAAGTGTGCATCTTTCTGGAAGAAGCGGGAGAAAGCATATGGTGTCTAGAGCGTGCTTTCCTGCTAGCTTTTAGGCGTGCATCGTCTAAACACCATGCCTCCAAGTCAGCCTGAAAGCACCTCTTTTTGCCCGTCTGTACAGCCCCTTAGTTCAGACTTGAACGGCCGTTGCAGACCGACCAAAAGGGTCAGCCTGAGGGTAGTATCGGGGAGAGGCAGCTGCATACAAGCCACCCCAACCCCAACCCAATGCCATCCTGATGCTGTGCAGCTGTACGCAAGGCGCGCAGCATCAGGGCACCTTTCCGGCGCAGCGTGCAAACACACTGCACAAAAATGGAGCAGAAGAGCCACGCCACCAGTTCTTTTAGGGGCAGTAAAAGGAAGGATCAGGCCGTGGCATGGGGTTGCCACGGCCCCAATCTGCCATTCCCTGGGGCGGCTCTCTGCCATCCCAAACAGGCCATCTGCATCAGCCTGAAGTCACTTAAGTGACCCAACTTAGACTCAACTCAGCAATAAATGATGCACTGACTCAATTCAACATGCGACTTGTATATTTTTAGTGACCGACTTGCTGTCACTCAACTTTGTGCAGCAGGCAAATCCCACACCCAGAGCACGGGGTGCATTTCTCCAAGTGGAGCAGCAAATGTGATAGACAATGAGAAATACACCCGCCTCCTTTTTTTTCTGTTAAAGTTGGATCCCACACTTGAGACTTGACTTGAGACTTGGAGTAAAAGACTTAAATATTTCACTGCCCAAGACTAGGTGAAAGGACCTCTCTCCCAAAATGATCTGGCAAAATTGGACCATCAGGAATCCTGTTTGGGAATTATCAATCAGAACTGTACTAAATAATCAAGCACTAAGAAATATCAAGACAGCAATTGTCTTTGAGCCTCCTCAGGAATAATAAAGGTTATCTGCAATCTCTTCTATGCATACTTACTAGTGAGTAATTGTTGTGGAAATCATAAACTACTGGTATGCAGAAACATACTGCAGAAGTGACACAAAACAACATGGAAGCCACTTCTAAGAACACATTGTGCTTGTAAAGAGCTTTCATATTGAGGGATGCTTCCATGATAATGGATGAGAATAATAATCCCCTCCCCCAAGTGCCATTACCTTTAAGCAGAAAAAATTAATAACAACCTGTCTGCAAATGTTTACCCACGTGTGCCCACTTTCTTTAAAACAGCTCCAGGTTCCTACACAAGTAGCATGTAGATACCTTGCTACATTCCCAGTGATTTTATCAAACTTACAAATCACTTGAGCTGAACTCAGTAGAAATTAGTATTTTACTATAATTATGACAGATTTACTTTCCCATCTCTTCCAGGTTTAGGATTCTACTGAGTGTTGCATGCACAATGTTCTCAACATTCCAGGGATGTGTCTACACTGCACAATTATAACATCTTTATACCAATAAAATTTCCCAGCTACATTCCAGGGAAACCTGGGATTCGTAGTTTAGTGAGTTTACTGTAGTTTAATAGCAAAGATATTTCCTAGTCCCTCATCAAACAACAAGCTACATCCACTGTGTAGACTGTTCTGTATCTTCCTTTCAAAATGTGTTAGGTCACACTAGTTTGCAAAAGTCTGAATTTCAGCCCTCTTGCCAACCAAGTTGTGTCACTGCAGGATTCAATTCCATTCCTGCTCGCTTCAAGTGTCTGTGGGTTTCTCTTGTGGCTTATGAGTTCAAAAACTTCCCCTGCTGGTTTCTTTCTCTTTCCTCACTTAAGACTATCAAGTGTTCCAAAGTCTAAACATTTTCAACTCTGCTTTTCAGAATATTGAATTTTCAGCCATTTCAGTTAACAGAACTGATCTACGTTAGTGTAGGAAAACGTGACTGCATGGGCCAAATAAAAAATTCTTCCCCATATTCTTTTGGCAGGGAGTCTGGACAATAAATGACCCAATCACCCGGTTCTGGTGTGACTAGTTCAAATGTTAAACACACCTAGCACCAGGATCAGGGTATATTCCCCTTGTAATGAATTTTAAAAACTTAGTATTTATTCCAGATCTTCTGAGAAGTTCCAGAATCCTTTGTTTCCTATGGGGGGTTGCAGACTGTCAAAAATAGTGTGAATTCAGTCCACTTTTAGGGTTAGGGTTAAGGTTAGGGAATCATGGGAATTGAATTTTATTGTGGCACTAGAGTTCTCTGACAAAGAAGGTTCAATGTCTCAGAAAAATAACAACTCCCATGATTCCCTAGCACTAACCCTAACCCTAAAAGTGGACTGAATTCACACTATTTTTGACAGTCTGCAACCCCCCTAAGTCAGGTAGCTATTAAGCATGCGTCCTACTATGCCACCTGGCATGTCTGGTGGTGGTGGTAGTGGTGGTGGTGAAAGTCACTTGTTTTGAGGTCAGAATGAGGCACCCAGCCATGTGATAGAGGCTGGGTGCCTCATTTTGACATCAGAGCAAACAACTCACACACAGCTGTGGCTGTGCTGGGTGCATAGCAAGACACGCATGGGAACAGCTGCCATGACCGAGGTAACCGGGCTAGGCCAGTACAGCTCTAGGGCCAGAATACTCCAGGGTGCCTCTGAAGTATTCTGACCTGTGCAAACACCATCACTGTTGCCCTGGATAGGAATTATTTGCAGTATTAGCAGCTGGGTTACCAGAAAATCAACAGCACAGGAAAGGGAAAGGCAATGGGAGAAGCACCATGCAGGAGCAGACTAAAGACCTATGTAATCCAGCATCCTGTTTGTCACTATGGCCAACTGCTTTCTTCTGGAAAGTAGAATATAAGTTCAATTACATTCTCTTGTTAGTAATCTTTAGCAATTGGTATGCAGAGGCATACTGCTTCATAGTGGAGGTGACATCTAGAAATCATGACTAGCAGCCATTAAGGGTTGAACTGACATTATCGCTGTGCCTCCTGCTACTGGAGCAAAGTTAGATGCTTTTTCATGTCCCTCTCTACCAATGGCTACTAAATAGCTGTTGCCAACCATCTGCCAGGCAGGAATACACAATCAAAGCACCCGAAAAAAATAGCCATCCAGTCTCTGATTAAAAACCTCCACCACACTCCAACACAGTGTGTTCCATTGTCAAACAGCTTTTACCATGAGGAAATGTTTAGGTGGAATCTCTTTTCCTATATTTGAATCCATTGCTCCATGTCCTAATTTCTGGAGCAGCAGAATACAAGCTTGCTCCATCCCCAACATGACACCCTTTCAAATATTTAAAGATGGCTATCATGACACCTCTTCACCTTCTCTTCCACAGGCTAAACATACCCAGCTCCTAGCTGTTCCTCAATGGGCTTGGTGGTTTCCAGACCTTTAACCAGTTTGGTTGCCTTCCTCCAGACACACTTCAACTTGATTTCAGCAAGGCTTTTGACAAGGCCTCCCATGGTAAGGCATGTTTATCAAATTTGCAGATGACACCAAATGAAGAAAAGTAACTAATGCCCCAGAGGACAGGATCAAAATTCAAAATGCCTTAAGCAGATTAGAAAGCTGGTCCAAAACTAACAAAATGAATTTCAACAGGGAGAAACGGAAGGTACTCTACTTAAGCAGAAAAAATGAAATGCACAGATATAGGATGGGGACACCTTGTCAACATCCTTTTTGAATCGTGATGACCAGAACTGGTCACAGTAGTCCAGTGAGGTCTGAGCAAAGCAGAATAGAGTGGCACTGTTATTTCCCACATCTAGACACTATACTTCTATTGATGCAGCCTAGGATCATACTGGTTTTTTAGCTGCTGCATCGCACTATTGATTTATGTTCACTTGTGATCTACTATGAATCCTAGTTCCCTTTTACATGTGCTGTTGTCAAGGTAGGTATACTTGATCTCACTAGGGCCATCGACACGATCGCTCCCAAGCGCCCTTGCCATCCCGCTCCTAATCGTAGGCCATGGTATACACCTGAGCTTAGGAGGATGAAGCGGTATGGACAACGGCTAGAGTGCAAGTGGCGGAAAACTCGACTCTTATCTGACAGAACTCGCCATAGGAATTTTCTTCATTCCTATCGGGAGGCGATACGTGCAGCGAAGAAAGCTTTCTCCTCTGCACGTATTGCGTCTGCAGAGTTTCGTCCGGCAGAGCTGTTTAGGGTGGTGAGGGAAATGACGCAGGTACCCCCTGCGCCAAATCCCTTGCTTAACCCGACGACGGCCTGCTGTGATGCATTTAACAACTTCTTTGCAGATAAAATCTCTCAGATAAGAGCCGAATTAGACGACACTATTGGGAGAGTCTATAGGCGAGGTGTCCAACGACTCTGCCGATGTGAGTTTACTGGATCAGTGGCAATCTGTGAGTACCGAGGATGTGGACAAGCTGCTTGGTAAAGTGAGGAAGACGACTTGCCCTCTCGACCCTTGCCCATCATGGCTGGCCGTCCAGAGGGGATGCATTGGTGAGACTCCTTACGGATATCATCAATGCATCCTTCAGGGAAGGATATGTTCCATCTTGTTTAAAGGAAGCAGCTGTTAGGCCGCTTCTGAAAAAAACTTCCCTGCACCCCCTGGATATGAAAAGTTATTGGCCTGTGTCATTGCTGCCATTTTTGAGCAAGGTGATCGAGAGGGCAGTTGCTCTTCAACTCCAGGCAGTCTTGGATGAAACCGATTATCTAGATTCATTTCAAACCAGTTTCAGGACAGGCTTTGGGGTTGAGACTGCCATGGTTGCCTTGACCGAAACTTAAACTAGTACAGAATATGGCGGCCAGGCTTGTATCGGGGACATCTCGGAGGGACCACATTACTCCGGTTCTGAGGTCCCTCCACTGGCTGCCTATGAGTTTTCG
Source organism: Phrynosoma blainvillii (assembly GCA_026167975.1). NCBI lineage: Eukaryota > Metazoa > Chordata > Lepidosauria > Squamata > Phrynosomatidae > Phrynosoma > Phrynosoma blainvillii. Next base: position 14,152,945 of record JANUYF010000001.1, read on the forward strand.
GACCCAGTACAAGGTGTTGGTTATCACCTTTAAAGCCCTAAATGGCTTGGGTCCAAACTATATCAGGGACCGCCTTCTCCCGTACAATCCTCCTCGCGCACTTCGGTCCTCCAGGAGGAATTTGCTGCAGCCTCAGAAATCGAGGCTCATAGCTACCTCCCGGAGGGCTTTTTCAGTTGTTGCCCCTAGGCTCTGGAACTGCCTGTCGGACAAGATTCGTCTATTAACATCTTTAGACAGCTTTAAAAAGGCTGTCAAGACGGATCTCTTCCAGCAGGCCTTTCCGGACTAGTTATCTTCCTTAGACGAGCCATCCCCCCTCGGATAACTCTGTTACCCAGAATCCCCTTCATATCCAAAAATATTAATAACTCCATATGCCACCCTTGGATCCCTTGCTAAATTCCCAAATGACCTCCAGATGAACCCTGGCAGTAGAGTCAAGAGGCCAAAAGCCCTCTGCACCCATGGCATGGGCAGCCCACCCTTAATTCTTAAGGAATGCATTTCCTCCAGATAGTCAGGAGAGTTGCGAATAGGATTTTCCATGATGAGATCATCCAAACCATCAAGAGGTGTATTGTGTCATCCTTCCACAAACACCCTCAGCCATCCAAGGTGTAATGTTTGTATTGTGCCACCCAGTCTAACACCCTCCCACCCATAGGAAGGTGCATTGTGTCACCCACCCACACATTTCCCCAGGATATTGACCCCTCGGATTAAGACCACCACATACAATGGAACCCTATACAGCAGGGTGCCATCATCGCAATTATCGCCTTCCGCCCCCAGGGCCCATTTGGCCCTATATAAACCCTAGATTTTAGCCAGTCAGTGTGCTAGATTCATGGTCTAAATGACTCCACGTCACTCTGACCTCTGAAACTAGTTACCGGCAAGTCAGCTCAAAATCCAGGCTGCGGAGCCTGACTTGTCTCCCTATCATTCCACATTTTCCATTCGCTTCCCGGGAGGAGGGCTAAATCTCGGTAAGTATCACCATTAGTAACGCCTGCATTTCTGTTCCAAACTCCAACCTTGATCTTCCTGAGCCTTGTGTGTGTGTGTGAGTGCATGTTCTGTGAGTGAGTTTTCCCCTATTTTAATAAATTAGACATCTAGTGGTTAACCAATATCTGTCTCAGCTCCATTTCTTGGGATTCTCTGGTCTCTTGGTATAAACACCGGGAGAGCGGTCTCATTGGGCTGTTGTAGCAAGCCTACTCTCGCATATTTGAGCTAATAATAAAATTCCCCTAAGGATTCGGTGCTACAATTTGGTGGAGAAAGCTTGGGCATTTTGGACTCTCCCCCGAAACCTAGACTTTCCAAACTGATCACTTGGGCTGTCTAGATCTCGGTACGTAGAGAGAACAGGGATTCCAAAGAGGTTGCTGCAGACAGGAATAAATAGGGAGGTGTATGTGTATGTTCTTGTGTGTTTGGCCATAAGGGCAAAGGGCTATCTTGGGTTGGCTGACCCCGTTTCATCTCTTTGGTTAAGTGTCCTGCTCATTGGCTCTGGTACGCCATCCAGTGGTGGGCCTTAATCATCCTTGGGCGTGTTGTCGCAGTAGGCATCCCGACGCCCTATTTTTATTTTCACTATCGTGGGTGGGAAAGCAGAGGAGAGGTCCTCCCCATCCCCGACCTTCACTAGCCATAAGAAAATTAGGATCACCCCAACAGTTTAACTCCCTTGAACGGGCAGGGTAGGCAAAGGAAGGAGACGTCCTGGTCCTGAAGCTTACACCGGGGGTCAAGAGGAGGGGAAGGCAGCTCCAAGGAGTGCCATTTGGTGGGAGCCTCAAGGAGGTCCCAAAAAGGGAAAAACTCAGGCAGAAGTCTAGCTGGGGACCAAGTTTGGGGTTGTTAGCCAGACCACGCCGGAGTGGAGCTACAGCATCCAAACTCCCCAGTGAATGTGAGGGGGGGCCGAACTGACTTCTGACCGGGTCTAAACGGAGGATCACCCCTAAGTCGCTAGCTGCAGCAGCGCAGGGCCCTCGCGTGAATTGGGTGGCATCCCTGACCCAGAGTTTTGGTTTTAGGAAGTTCTGAGGAAGATCTCAGGGAGGTCCCCAGAACCGCACTTCTCTTGGACAGAGAGGGGCATTAAAATTGGCTAGGAGAGGACTCAGGCACTGTAATCTCTCCCGCCACAGTAGGAGGTACCACAAACCCACATACTAGGAACAACAAACTGGTTAAGAGGCGAAGAACTACGGCTACGGCAGTCCATAGTCTCCACTATAAGCCCTCAAAACCTAGAGGCAGTGGAGTGGGGTGAAGAGGAAATTCGCCCCCTTCCTCTTGAGGCCAGATAGGAAAACAGGATTCAAAAGAGTATCCACCGAGGAAAGGCAGGGAGGGTCTCTACCAGGAATCTCAGAGGCAGAGGTTCCATAGAGGCCAGTAGGCTGTAAGCCAATGAACCCTTTTAAGGTCTTGGCATTGTAAGCCAGTGAGTGTTAACTCCTAGCTTCCTTCTTGGGTGTACTTTTGAAAGTCACAGCCCATTCAGCTCAGTGGGTCTAAACCCCAAGCTCTCTATCGCTGGTGTGCTCATTAAGGGACCCCAGTCTGGCTGCCTAGGTCTTAACCTTCAGCCTGCATAGCTGTAACTAAGAAGAGTGAACCCTGAACAGGAAAAGAAATGGACCTAGTCAAGCCAACCCCGAACAGACTGCAGAAATGGATTCTTGAAAAGGGGCCCAATCCATGGAGGTCTGGGGCATTCCTTACTGAGGATCCCTTGGCAACTCTTTTGGAGGCATACAACCTAAAAACAGCAAAGAAGGGAATAAAAGGTGTTTCCAAGGCAGAAAAAGATAGGTGGGCATCATGGGGTATTTGGGTACTGGCCCACGATGCCGTAGAAGAGTATAAGAAATTCAAATTGGAAGTAGAGGTGTCTAGGAAGCAGATCGATGATCTGGCCACCCAGATTAGGTACAAGGTAGCCGAGAAGACCCTGTTGGCACGCACCACCAATGAAGCCAACCAAAAGGTAGAAAGAATAGAGAAGGAAAATTTCAGATTGAGGGAACAGGTAAAAGAATTAGAGACAAAGTTGAACCACGCTCAGCAAGCCGCAGACTTCCTGCTGGCCAGACAAACAGAACAGGCAGTATTGGCTGACCACACTGCCTGCGAAACCCACATAAAAGAATTAGAAAGCAGGCTAAATTTGAAAAGTACAGTAGTGGCCACAGTACACCCTTCCACGCTTGGAGAGGCCAGAGATCCCCCTCCCCTCAATAAAATGGAGACTGGAGACTTAGCAAACCAAGTCAATCCCCCCAAGACAAAAGGTTCCCCTTTTACAGCCACCCTAATAGAAGCAAAACCCACACTTTCTATTAATGAGGCTTCCTGCATAGCACAGCTATTGGGACCTTTAAACTCACAAACCTTGTTGCCATGGCTGATGCAAGTATCAAACTGTTGCCCCAGTGCAAAAGGTCCAGATCTCACCCAAATTGCCAGAATGTGTATGAGCCCAGAGGATAGACCAATTTTGGAGTCAGCTGTAATAGTTCGCAACCTCCTACATAAAGATAGTCATTCCTGGATGAGAGAAATTGCCTCCCTTTTAAACCCAGGAGAAACTCTGAGGGAGATATACTATAAAGAGAGACAGTTCAAAAATCAAATCCCAGAGAAATATGTTTCCAGAAAAATGTTCCCAGCCATTTTGTCTGGCGAAGTAATATGTGATGCCCAAGGACAAGCTATATGGGACAATGAGTCATTTTTGGCACAATTATACTTTGGATCCTACCCCCAAACCCAAAAGTGTTTGCAGCGTGAGGGAGTGTCATGCTTCCCACACTCCTGGAAATCCTTTTTCCAACCCCTGAAGAAGATCTCTGATAATTTCCGCAAGGTCTTAGCATGGAGACAAGAAAAGACCCTACAGCACAAACGACAAGCCAGAAAAAGCCCACTAAATAAAAAGCCCACTAAGTCTTCCCCCACTCCCCAAAGGGAAAAGGAAGCATCTGAAAGGAAGCATCCCACTTTTCATAGGGAAACCTTCTGGAGACCTCACTCCCCCCTTTCCCAGGAGCAACACAGAAGTCCTCCACACCAGGCTGAAAGTCTCCCCCTCTCTTCTGTTACAGTCCCCAACAGGGCATGGGCACAATCCAAAGACCCTAAGTCTCGGAAGCCCTCTCATTCGGCCATGAGAGAAACAGAGACCCCACAATCCCAACCCCAGACCACATGGCAAAGTAGACCCAGGACCACAGAAATAGGCACTCACCCACGTGGAAAGAACTGGAATGGAACTGGGAGATGTAGGAGACCAAGCCCTTCCCCCTCAGAAGAGATAGTGGAGTTAGGCAACACTGTCTCAGCTTCTTTTCCCCCTGCCCCAGAGATAGGCAGCACTGTCTTAACCCCAGCTTCCCCAGTGTTCACCAGAACTAAGAGCCCTCAAAAGGCACTCCTAGAAACTGCGCTTTAAGACTTCTAAACTGCTTGGCTTCATTGCCATAGAAAGGTTGCAAATCCCATCATCCTGCAGGCTGTCCTTGTTTTATTTGGAAAGTAAAAGAAATGGATTTCCCTTGCCATAAGTTTGTGACCCCGTTTGCTTTAAAAGGAGAGTAAAAAGCTGTGCCCTAGATTCCTTGGAAACCCTCCCTCTCCTTGGATTGAGAAATGGCTGTTAAGGTTGCCTTTTTCTCACCACGATTGTGTCTGTGTGTTAATATTGGTCTCTTGTTCTGGTGCCCCTAAGGCAAGTAGACAAGAGCTTTGAGTAGAAATTCCAAGTTGTGTAGAGTGATTTGAGAAGTTAAGAAGTAATTTGGTCCCAGGACAATAAAGAAGAATTAGGAAGGAAAAATAGCTTAGAAAAACTTGGGAGGGATAGCCCCCCCTTCTCTAGCCACTTTACAAAAGGACTCACTATTTCCTGTTGTTGGCACTCTGCATGTGCTCAGATGCCATGGATTGTTAAGTTCAGAGTTGCAATCTCAGGATTGGTTGCAGTGCCCCCTAGGTTTTTCCAACCCTTTCAACTACTTTAAAGTTCACGTGGGTGTTTTCTCAAACCCATTCACCCTTGTGTGTTCTCTTATTTTATTTTGGCATAGTTAAGTGTGTTTTGGCTTGTGTTCGTTTCTGTACTCTGCTTATGCTCAGAGGCTACTCTATTCTTTCCCATTAACGAGTACAAGTCCTCTAGATCAGAACCAGTTGTCTGTATTTCCTTTCCTATCTCTAGTATGTGCTGCTAGGAATCTGTCTTTGTCAAACTGAGTGAAGGCATATAGGTTATTGCTGTGTATTCTGCCCCTTCAGTTCTTGGGGAGCGCATGGCTTGGATCCAGAGTTTTCTCTGCTTCCATGTGCTTGGGGCTGCATGAATTTTCAGCTGTTGTTTTCTTGTTTGCTCTCTTTACATGCTCAGAAGCCGATCCACCAGCCATCCAGCACACCTCTGTCTTTTCTAGGAATAATACCAGCTTTTCAGTCTTTCATTTGGAGTTTTGGGAGCAGTTTTGGCTTTTGCTCTCCATTGTTCAAGTCTAATGGCTAGAGAATAGACCTCTTGTGTTGTCCCCATCAATTTGTGGTAAAGGATTGCGCAATGTGTAAGGTTTTGTTGTGTGTCTGCAAGTTTGTGATTCACTTGGTCTGTGTTTTGAGACTTCTTGAGTAGAAATTCAGGTTCAAGTCTCCTTCTGGTTCAGTGGTCATTTTCCTGTCTCATGAGTGTACAAAACCTATAGGGAAGAAAGCCTAGCATTTGGTAAAGTTAAAGACCTGTACTTAGTGGTACTTGGGAAACTACATGTTCCAAGTGCCATCCACATGAGAAACTCTGGCTACTCTGCTGTGTTCTGACTGGCATTGGCTGCCTGAGTCACCCTAGCAAAGGAAAAAAAAAAACAGATTTAGTTCTCTTGAGAGGCTGATTTACATAAGCCCCCAGGAATCAGACCAAGCCATTAAATCCCATTTTCCTGTTAATTGTTTGCTTAAGTGATTTGGAAACACCCAAAGATTGTGTGTTAGTCTGTTAATGTATCTTGGATCTGTGACTTGTTTTATATATGTTTATGCTGTTTTCACTACTGCCTTGTCCCTTGAAGGAGAACAAGCATACTCTATCTGTTTTTTTTTCAGGTTCCTTTATTCCCTTCTCACTTGCTGCGAGTGATACCAGTTCACCTCACAGCACCCCCTGTATTTTCTAAGCTGCGACTGCTTCTGCTTCCTGCACTCTCTTTACATGCCCAGAGACTATTTGTTCAGAACACCCTATCTCTCCTTTGGATGTTACAACAGGTTTTGCATTGCTGAGTGAGCCAAGTTCTTTCTGCTCTAAAGTTGAAAGGCACAGTCTCTCAGCCTAGTCAGTTGGCAACCGATAATCATCACAACCCTCATCACTTTTCCTTCTTTTCCTTTCCTGTCCTCCATAGAAGGGGAAGACATGTGAGCCCTTTAAACTTCTTTGGTCTTCCCTTGCTTTGCCATAATGCCACTTGGCGCCCCCTCTCAGTTTGTATGGCTTTCTGTACATGTTCAGAGGAAATAGGATCAAATCTGTTTTCTTGTTTGTCTGTTTCCAAATGTCTCTATTTTCTTTTGTTACCAGATAGTGTGACTAGTCACATACTCTCAGCCCAAAGTCAGATTCAGCTTTGCTCTTTTCCAGATTGCTTCCTGACATCCTCCTCATATTGTTGTTATTGTTTTATGGTTGTTGTTGTTTGTAAGAAGCCAGTGCTTCAGTACTGATTTGTTTTATTTGTGCTTCATGAGTTTTAGGTATTTTTGTTGTTGTTGTTGTTTTTCTTTCTGCTGATCAGCAAAGACCAAGTAGTTAAAGGCTCTTCTAGCCTGCATTTTGGCATGGATCTATTTTCTATAGTTTCTTTGAGCTGCTCCAGCTCTGTGTTTTTGATTAGATAACGGTTTTTGTTTTTGCATATGAGTTAAGTGAGCGAGTTAAGAGAAAGGAAGGCTTTCCTTCCTGCCTTGCCATTTTCTTTTAAGGTTTTTGCTAGGTTTTTGTATTTTCTTTGATAGCAGGGGGGGGGTGCCCCCATGCTCTGATTATATTTGCTCCAAACCTGACAAGAGCCCCCCTGTATCTCTAAATGGTTGCACCTGCTTACTAATTTAAGCGAGGCCGCCTAACAAATAAAACAGACTGAGGACCGCATCAAATTAACAGTAGACCTCCGGGCCCAACAAATTCTAAAGGTCACTCAGGAAATACAGCAAGCCACTACTAAATCTTGGTGGGATTCACCAACCCCCTAACAGTGATAGTTATAGTTCAGGTCATTATTTTAATCGGGTCCACTAGCTTAGTATGCTGGGTGCGGAGGCAAATGGAGGAGTTTAGGGCCATCCGCAGAGAACTGGACCTCCCGCCACCGCCAGCTAAGCGCAGCCTGCGCTCCGACTACTAGGCTTCATGATCAAACCAACTATCTTTTACAGTCTTGGGCGGGCAGAGGGGATCACCCCTCCGCCCTGGTGAGGTAGGGATTGCTATCCTTGGCAAAAGCCGTGACAGGTTTGTCCGCCCAGCCAAGGGCAGCAGTCACTGACTCCCACCTAGGATTGAAATCATAACCGGAAAACCGCTACCACCCCACTCCACGGGGCCGCCCTCCAAACCATGGCGAGTCCCCAAACTCATAGCAAAATGGAGCACAGGGCTCAAGGACACTCCCAGGCATGCCCACCCGTCTCCCCAGGACTAATTCGGCTGGCTTGCTATCTAAATTCGGCAGCACAGCAAAGACAAAGGGACAATTTGGAACTTTCAGTGGCCATTTACATATTAAATAGCAGGCATCCAATCCAAAAGGGCTAGTCGCCTGCGGCCCACTCTCTCTTGGAATATAGTCACTGAGGGAATCAGGGGGGGGGAGGACTCCTTTTTCCTCTTTTCTATCTTTTACACCATTGGGCGGGGCAGGGGATAGTTCCCCCGCCCCTATTAGCAGGCTGAGCTAGATTGGCATCCTTGGTGGGCTCACGGCAGGGAAACTGTGAGCTCCCGGTGGGTAGTCTCATGAGACAACTCACCAGGGAGCACTACCGCCACTACGACCTCAGGGGGTCATTTCCTGGCGCGGCTCCACCGGGGATGCTCATCTACACCAGCATGTCGGGTTTCCTTCACGGGAGCCCCGACTAGGACAATTGGCAACTCCAAATTTCAGGCACCTCACCCGCTCGCACTACCTTCAAGGTAAGGGTGACCAACCCCCTTTTTAAACGTCCCCACTCCAGCTGACCATTAGCCCTTGGACTAGTCAAAGCTGGGGTCCCCAAAGTAAACACAAGGCTAACCGAGCTGTAAACAGCACCAATAGCCCACATCGGAATGCAATTTGCATATTTTCCCAGCATGATCCACCCTTGCCTTTTCATGGCCCCGCGGGCTTCATTGCCCAAATTGGGCTAGCCAATCACCACTCCTTCCCCATCCACATGACCCTCACTAACCGTTCCCAAAATTAACCCTTCCTTGCCTGGCTCCCGATCCTTCATCAAGGGGAAGGTAAGCCCCCGACGCCTCAACCTGGACCAGACTCCACAGGCACTTCCGATGACACCTTAACGTCTGGAAATAGACGTCCTCCAGAAATACCACCCCAAGTCCTGCCGATGCCTCCATCCCAAATGACCTCCAGATGAACCCTGGCAGTAGAGTCAAGAGGCCAAAAGCCCTCTGCACCCATGGCATGGGCAGCCCACCCTTAATTCTTAAGGAATGCATTTCCTCCAGATAGTCAGGAGAGTTGCGAATAGGATTTTCCATGATGAGATCATCCAAACCATCAAGAGGTGTATTGTGTCATCCTTCCACAAACACCCTCAGCCATCCAAGGTGTAATGTTTGTATTGTGCCACCCAGTCTAACACCCTCCCACCCATAGGAAGGTGCATTGTGTCACCCACCCACACATTTCCCCAGGATATTGACCCCTCGGATTAAGACCACCACATACAATGGAACCCTATACAGCAGGGTGCCATCATCGCAATTATCGCCTTCCGCCCCCAGGGCCCATTTGGCCCTATATAAACCCTAGATTTTAGCCAGTCAGTGTGCTAGATTCATGGTCTAAATGACTCCACGTCACTCTGACCTCTGAAACTAGTTACCGGCAAGTCAGCTCAAAATCCAGGCTGCGGAGCCTGACTTGTCTCCCTATCATTCCACATTTTCCATTCGCTTCCCGGGAGGAGGGCTAAATCTCGGTAAGTATCACCATTAGTAACGCCTGCATTTCTGTTCCAAACTCCAACCTTGATCTTCCTGAGCCTTGTGTGTGTGTGTGAGTGCATGTTCTGTGAGTGAGTTTTCCCCTATTTTAATAAATTAGACATCTAGTGGTTAACCAATATCTGTCTCAGCTCCATTTCTTGGGATTCTCTGGTCTCTTGGTATAAACACCGGGAGAGCGGTCTCATTGGGCTGTTGTAGCAAGCCTACTCTCGCATATTTGAGCTAATAATAAAATTCCCCTAAGGATTCGGTGCTACAACTCTTCCTGCACAACTGATGTTCCTCACGTGGCTCCATCATTGATGGAAGGAACATTGAGTCAGGCTTTTAGTTAATTCTGGTATTAGCTTTTAATTATTGTTTGATGTTTTAAATGATTTGATTTAATACTGTTTTAAGGGGGGGTGGGGGTGTCCTTTGTATTATATGTTTTATTGGACTGTACTTTTAAACTTGTAAGCCGCCCGGATTGGTGTACCATTGGGCGGGATATAAATAAATTTTATTATTATTATTATTATTATTATTATTATTATTATTATATTATTCATCCACAAATGGTGCAATGCTATTCAACCCCATGTGTACATGTATCAGCATATGCAACCCACATATGCAGTACAGTGTAAAAGATGCATCTATGCACAACTGTGTTTAATGTACATGCACATCGGTCCACAACCATGTATGATGGCACCACAGAAAGAACTCCTTGTGTGGTGCTATTGTACATGATTGGAAACACAAAACAGAATACAGCTATTCCATATCAGACAGAAATGTCAATCACTTTCATAGAGGAGCTTACAAGTGTATAAGATGTCAACAATATTGTGGCCCAGATGTGTTTGGCAGAATACCCAGAAAGCTTCCCTCTCAACTTGCCACCAATTACTTCCCCAAAACACAAGAGACATGCTTCAAGAATATATTTTTCAAATGCATGTGGTTTTCTTTAATAAGTACAGACAAAAGTAATTCAGTGGATATAAATCAGCTATGTTAAAAACTTGAACGTGCATAAAGTTGGGCATTCAGATTACACAAAAATACTGGGATCAACATATGCTCATGCCATGGAAGCAGTCCAGACATCCACTGTGAGTACCAAATCATGACCTGTAGAAAGAAAAAACACTTTAAGAGCCTGTATTTCAACTGAATTATATAAATAACTGGTATGTGTACACAATGTATACCACACAGACAAATGTGTGTCAAGGATGGAGATCATATGGTCCTCCAGAGGTTACTGGACTATGGTGTTCAGCATCCCTCACTATTGCCTCTGCTGGCTATGGCTGATGGGAGTTTCATTCCAAGAGCATCTGGAAGGACATATATTCTTCATCCTTAAGAAGTCATGCACTGATTTAATTATTACAAAGAATGGAAAATAAAGGATTATCAGATTTATTAAAGCAAGACACAGTGGTACAATGGTTTGAATATTGGACTAGGACTACGATACACCAGGGTACGGATCTCCACTCACCCATGGAAACCCAATGAGTGACCTTGGGCAAGTCACACACTCTCAGCCTCAGAGGAAGGCAAAGGGGAAACCCCCTCTGAATCTTGCCAAGAAAATCCCATCATAGGGTTGCCTTAGGGTTGCCAAGGTCAAAAACAACTTGAAGGCAGACAACAACAATCAACAACATTATTTTTTTTCTTACAGTTTGTATCAAAGGTGTTACAAGATTCCTTTGGATAGTGATGTTGATGCGTGTTAGATGAGGCAGAGAAAAGGATAAAGGTACGTGTTAGTGACAAAAGCCATTTGAACTAGTTGTAATATGAGATTTTCAATTTCAGGGCAGTATTTCCCAAAGTTACAGTTTCTTGATGTGTAATAATTTTAGTATGGGCTTTGTAGTCCATTAGGAAAATTCCAGGTTGGAGGAAAGCAATGTTAAAATGAGGAAAGATGGGGGTTTTAAGGTGTAAAGAAAAATGTGCCCCCAGGTGCGTTGGCAACAACAACACCCTGTTGGGTGTATTACAAAATAGTACAGCAGAGTTGTGGAGTCAACAAAAATAGAGCTTTACTCAGCAGAGTGCAAGACAAAAAATATATGCAAAAACAAAGAGTACAGCATCATGGCTAGGCACAAAAACAGTACAGCATAACTTCCTGCATACCTGCAGTACTATAACTTCATAGCAAGGAGAAAAACTTACTTCCCAGCAACAAGCTTCTTACCAGCATAGAGAGTAATACACTCTCCAAAATCCCAACAGACTCCCAATGCAGTTATACACTACTAAGTGGCTATCAAGTCCACCTGGCCTAATTGGCTGACTGCATCATTAATTGCCAGAGCTGGCTTACTATCATGGACTCCACCTGCCACTTTGCTATACCTTCATCCAGTCACAACTTAGTATGCAAACTGGCATACCCTGACACACCCATCCACCCTGCCTTCTCTGTAAATCTTATGGTCCACACTGGAAACCAATCTTTTAAATTATGAGTTAAGTTACAATGACTGAACCAATTAAACTACTTCAATTATTAGTGTTAGTGGAAAGAAATTAATTCCCTGATTTCTAATGTTTAATGTTATTGAATTACAGTGGGCGCTTGGTATCCACTGGGATTTGGTTCCAGAACACCCCTTGGATACCAAAATCCGTGGATGATCCAGTCCCATTACATGCAGTGGCATAGTAAAATGGTGTCTCTTATATAATATGACAAAATCAAGGTTTGCTTTTTGGACTTTATATTTTAAAAAATATTTTCAATCTATGGATGCTTGAATCTGTGGATACAGAAAGCTGACTGTAATTTAAAAACTTAACATTCCAAACTGCTCCAGAACCTTGCTAGGACCAGAAAAAAAGCTCTCACATCAGTGGATAGGAGCAAAAGTCATACAAGACCATTTTCTGATAGTATTCTTACTCTTTTTTGCAGCAAACACCACCATTTTTATCACACTTCCCAATCGCTTTCAGATCAGATGGGCACCGCAGAAACCTGCACTTGCCACCAGCCTTGTCACATTCAGCAGCAGTCTTGGGTGCAGCTAATGCTATAACAAAAGAAAGAATAAGAATAAAAAATTAATCTTCCAGTTTCCAAGCACCATCATTTATCTTCATCGTTCCTTCTAAAAGCAGACTGAACTGGCTATCGACAATAGGATTTGAGCCCAACTGGGGCCACTCAAATTCAAGAGAAAGATAGAAATATTCTAGAGGTTAGATCAAGGTTTACAAAACAAAATATTCTAGAGGTTAGATCAAGGTTTACAAGGGAAGGAGGAAATAAGAGAATTAAAATTAAAACACACCAGTAATGCATGAGTAAGATGTGTCTGTACAGAATGGTGGAAAGACAGAATGGGATGGAATCTCTTGAAAGAGGACATGTCTGGCTGTCAGACTGGAATACTAAATAAAAACACTTGGCAGTGCAACATTTTAATGTGGCTCCTATTTGCTTTTGGGTTTTTCCCTCTAATGGTAAACTTGGAGAACTCTATTAATGTCGAAGCACTCTGGAGTTACTAAAAATAAAACATCTAATATCGTTTCTACAGACTTAAAGGATACTTCTGGCATGCAGATTAGCATGTAAATACTGGTATCAGGTATATTGGCATGGAATAAGAACAAAAAACATTTTTTAAAAAAAACCTGAAAAGATCCTGGAAATAATCCAGCATTTATGGAACAATAACAACGGCGACAGCAAGTACATTTCTATACCACTTATCAGTGAACTAGCACTCCCTAAGTGGTTTACAATGTGTAAGCCAATTGCCCCCAACAAGTTGGGTACTCATTTTACCAACCTACAAAAGGATAGAAGCCTGAATTAACCTTGGAGTTGTCCAGAATCAAACTTACAATGTTGTGGCTGCAGTACTGGCATTTAACCACTGCACCACCAGGGCTCCTTGTGACAGTGTTACCATGGAATTTTGGAGGGGTGGGAGAGTAAATTGGAGTAGATTTTAAAATGTTTGTTTGCTTGTTTGTTTGTCTGTTTGTTTAAATCAATTGTGCCTGTACTATACAGTCTATCACCATTTTGTTGTTGTGTGCTTTTAAGTAGTTTCCAACTTTTGGCAACCCAAAGGCAAACCAAAACCAGTTTTAAAAAAATATAGAGTCCAGTCACTAATAGAAAGCACTATCTTTCCATTGTCTCTTTCCTTAATTAGCTGTCTAATCAAAGGCCTTTTGGAAAAGGACTATTTTCTCCTAGAGCTGAAAACTGATGGATGTTTCTGTTTCCCAGATCACATTTGCAACATCTATAACAATGAAAACAAAGCATTAAAATGGATCCAAAGATTTTGCAACATCACTGAAGATAGTAAAGAAAAAGTAAAAAAGAGAAGTTACTATTTATTATCAATTAATTAGTTTGCTGTTAAAAAACTTTATTGCCCTGATGTGAGGGGTGTCTATAGTGGAGTGGAATGTCTCTCTAGTAAGTAGGGTGACCAAGATGGCAAAGGATTTGGGAACCACATACCTTCCCTCCAACATTTCACAGATGAAAACCAAGATAGGCATGGCCAAGCAACATCAGAACGTTGTCAAAAGGGTGTGACCAGGGGTGCATCTACACTGTAGAAATAATGTGGTTTGACACCACTTTCACTGCCATGGCTCCATCCTACAGAATCCTGGGATCTGTAGTTTTGTGAAGCACCAGCACTCTTTGGCAAAGAAGACTAAAGAACTTGTAAAACTACAAATCTAAGGATTCCCTAGGATGGACTACAGCACTTAAAGTGGTATCAGAGTGTATTATTTCTACAAAACAGATACACCCAAAGACACAAGAGCAAAAACAAGGAAGAACACAAAATACGGCTATTAAGTAAGCTGAAGACAAAGGAGGAAAGTGGGAGGAGAACAAGGAAATTGGGGCATTTTAAAAGTATCTGAAGAAGTGGACAGCAAACTGGGCCCATCCCTGCCAAACCAGGACAGTTGGTGGTTATGGAACCAGGCTTTATGGAGAACAATTGAGGAAGACAGGTGTCAGGGTCAGAGGACTCAGTTCTCAATAACCAAGGAGGCATTTTAGTGTGTATAAAACAAAAGAGTTTATTCCAGGATTGAGACAGAAGTTTTCCCATTTAAGGTTTGTGTCAACAATGGACATTTTCCCCTTGAACCATGAGTTAAAAGTTCCCCTCATCCAGCCCCCTTTCTCAGTCTCAATCGCTCCACCTTTGATCTAGATCAAAGTGGTCTTTTATGTTTCTTCTTTTTTCCCCTCGTGTTGTCATGTAAGCTCACTTCAGGAGGAAGGATCACCCCTGCTCTACAGCCCCAAGCATCCTGGCAGAGAAAGTAGAGCCATAAACTACAACTCCTTTCTGCCATCGGCCATCTGCCCCTCCTGCTTTTTTCTCAGGCCTGGATCCAACCTGATTATTATCACTCTCTCAATCAAGCAGCATATAATGACTATGTTATAGCATCATACCACCATATCATCATGTAAACTCATATCATCATGACAGGACCATGCATATGGGTCTGACAACAGGTGTATTTACTTTGGAGAAGAGAAAACTGGGCTGTCAAGTGAAAGATGGGAGGACCTTGTTTGTTGCTGCCCCAAGAACACAAGAAAAGAAAATCTGGTTCCTTAGCATTAGGAAAGATTTCCTTATGGCAATAGTTGCTTGACAGAGGAATAGATTACTTCTGAAGGTGATGATCCCTACTTCATTTGTGGGTTTTTAAAAAGAATGGATGGCAACCTCTCAGATACACTTTAGCTGTAGATTCCTGTACTGGAAGGAGGTTGGACTATACAACCCTTGGAACCACTTCCCACTTCCAGCTCTGTGATTCTATGATATCTGGCAGATTTGTCTGGTGCCAATAAATTAGTATACATTTCCTCAAAGTCACCATTTAGTTAGCTTCTAAATGATAGCTTACCTGGAACAACCATCAGCATCAGGAATAGGATAGCTGAAAGGATGGCAAAGATCTTCATGGCTGAAATATGAAATTGTTCCTCGGGAGATTGCAGGACAGAGAAATGACCAAATGGAGTATCTCAGAAGGTTGCAGAATGGAGATATGACCAAAAGCTTC
Organism: Phrynosoma blainvillii; assembly: GCA_026167975.1. Taxonomy (NCBI): domain Eukaryota; kingdom Metazoa; phylum Chordata; class Lepidosauria; order Squamata; family Phrynosomatidae; genus Phrynosoma; species Phrynosoma blainvillii. The sequence goes on from JANUYF010000001.1 coordinate 14,168,312, forward strand.
TCATATTTATAAGACAAAGAAGATTGAGTCATAAGTTGTGGACACCTTGATATGTCTGGTGGGGTTTTGTTGGAGTTTGTGGTCAGTCATAATTGTTATCGAAATAAGCCTCTGGATGATTGAGAAATGGTCAACTGGGGAAGTATATTCTGGACAAGAAAGAAAGAGTGCCTTGAATATGGACCATGAAATTACCCAAGCAAGGTTTGCAATGGCATAGCATATACAAATATATGAAATGGCCCTTCACATAGGCTGCATCTGCACTGCTGAATTAATGTAGTTTGATACTGCTTTAACTGCCATGGCTCAATGCTATGGAATTCTGGGATTTGTAGAGTTGTGAAATATTTAGCCAAGCTGTGCACACGGCGTCAGGACAGCATCAGCGTGGGGTTGCCTCCAGGCCAGCCCTTTGGACTGGTCTGCAGAGGCCCAATGTCTCCTCTTCAGCTCTACCCAAATCTGGTTAAGTGGCTGAACCATGGATGCTAGCAAGACAGAGAAAACACAAGCAGCTTGGTGGTCCTATGCAGCTGAAAGCCACACAGCCAAACTAACTGTAATGCTACTTCCAGCACAGAAGACCTTTTCCCTGACTTTTTTTTACATCATAAAGTGAATGATTAAGCATAACTACCTTGCCTTGCTCTAACTTCTGATATCTTTCGCATCTATTCTTCACAACTTTCTCCCCCCCCCCACCGCCGCCATATTGTCTTTCTCCCTCCTCTCTTGTTTCTCTGCATTAATCCTAATGACAGCAGCCATTTTTGAAGGACAAAGTCCCCCTGTTCACAACTGTTCATTGTTCTACATTTGCAACATGGCTTTTTGCAAGCAAATGGCCTCACTCTAAATTTCACTTTTATTGTTTTAACTCTCTCTCTCTGCCTCAGTTCTCTCCCACCCCTCCCTTTGCTTTAACTTCTGGTATCTTTCTGACATATTCTTCATAACTCCCTCCCCCCTCCCTGCCATCTTGTCTCTCCCTCTTCTCTTGTTTTCCCATCCTTACAACTGACAGCCACTATGTTTGAGGGAAGTAGTCTCCCTGTTCACTACTGTTGCTCTCCATTTGCAAGATGACCTTTTGGAGGCAAATAACTTCATTCCAAACTTCAGTTTTATTGTTTTAACTCTCTATATATCTAGATAATCCTTTCCCACCCCACTCCTTGTTCTAAAACTATTACTGAAGTGCTATCATCCCCTCCTTCACTCTCCTGAATGCAAATGGCTCTTGCAACTTTCCCATTCTTGCATTACTATTAATGTGCCATTATTTTCTTGTTTTGAATGTGCAATTGGGCCTTGTCTTTTGCTGCTTTGACACTCGCAGCTTTGATTATTCATGAGATTGTTGCTGCATGTCATGCACTCCTCCTCCTCCTCCTCAGGCTTTTCCCTGGGGGGGGCATGCACACACTCCCCTCCTGCCTCCCCTCTGATGCCATAGTGGGCTTGCCTCAGGTGGGGTGGGGTTGATGGTTTGTAGTGTGTGCACTCTGCTTGCCTGGGGTCTCCATGTTGCCTTCATATATGGTAATATTTAAACACTCATCTTTTAGATGGGTTAATTAATTCCACTCATCTTTTAGATGGGTCTTCTTATATCTTCCAATTCACCTTCTCCTCTTTCTATCTTTGATTACAGAGATCTTGTTCCCCACATTGTATGCCAATAGTGCTCACACACCCCAACCTTAGAGGGGACTGCCATTCAATGGCTTAATTGAGACGTGGGACTTACCTCACATACTCCTCCTCTTGGTTTGCTTCTGTTAATTGTTGTTTGTATTGACAGGTTAGAATGGCCATTTCTCTTTGGGGTCCTTCAAGGAATGGATTTTGGAGACAAGGATGCCCATTGTCACCCCTCGTATTTGCACTAACAATAGAGCCCGTGGCTAACTTGATTTGGCACAATATTGATCTCACTGGCCTTTGCATCAACAACCAACACCATAAGGTTGCACTTTATGCTGATGATGTATTGATTTTTATTTATTTATTTATTTATTTATTTATGTGCCCAGCATTATCATTTCTACCTCTAAAAAGAACAACTGAGTCCTGGTAGTTATTCAGGTCTAAAAATTAACTTTAATAAATCCACATTAATGGCTCTATAAACACTTCATACCAACAGCAAAAAACCTGGCAGGACCTACCTTATCACACGGGGTCTAAAGCAGTCCCATCCCTGTCCCATTGCGCTTCTAGCAGCATCATCCCAGTATCATTCCGGTCGCGGGAAATGTAATTCCCATTTAGACCAAGAATTCAAAAGAACGGGGATGATGCCGGATAATGCAGCATGATGCCGCATTGGGACGGGGATGCGACGGGGTTTCTCTGCGACGTCGTTTGATCACCCGGGGAAAGGAAGTGCGATGGGATGGGGATGCGACCGGGGTGCGACGGGGATGGGCGGGGTTTCTCTGCGACGTCGTTTGATCACCCGGGGAAAGGAAGCGCGATGGGATGGGAATGCCACGGGGATGGGACTGCTTCAGACCCCCGTGTGATAAGGTCCCTAATGGGCTTGCAACTTCATCCCTCAGGTTTTTCCTATTTGGGAATAATCATCATGAAAGACATCCAGCAGCTCATACTCCAAAATTATAATACAGTAGAAACATGGGACCTTATCACACGGGGTCTAAAGCAGTCCCATCCCCGTCCCATTGCGCTTCTAGCAGCATCATCCCAGTATCATTCCGGTTGCGGGAAATGTAATTCCCATTTAGACCAAGAATTCAAAAGAACGGGGATGATGCCGGATAATGCAGCATGATGCCGCATTGGGACGGGGATGCGACGGGGATGCGACGGGGTTTCTCTGCGACGTCATTTGATCACCCGGGGAAAGGAAGTGCGATGGGATGGGGATGCGACCGGGGTGCGGACCGTGTGATAAGGTCCATGGATGCTACGTAAATCTAAAGAATGGAAGGCTTAAAATGTTTCCACCCTTGGCAGGATTGCATTAGTTAAGATGTTCATGATCCCTCAGGTATTTTTCCTGTTTCAAACAACCCCATTGACTCCTCCCCTGTCTAGATTCGAGAAATGACAAAAATTAATTGATCAATTTATTTTCAATAAAAAGAGACCTAGTTTTCCCAAATCCACTAGACAAATCACTTCTAAGAATGGTGGTCTGGCAGTCCCAGATATTGCACTACATTTCCAGGCTTTCCAACTCAGCCAAACTATTCAATTAATTAAGGACAACAGTGCTACCAGATGGATAAATCTAGAAGTTTATAATATGAGGTCCACTGAATTTACTTGCCTCAGGTTATTGAACCCATTTTTACCTAGCTTGCTACTCATCTGGCATAAATGGAAACACATACTAACTCAAGACTCCTCTCCCTTTAAACGTGTGTTTGTTTTTTTGTTGTTTTTTTTGTTTTGTTTTTTTGGCATCCTCTTTCTCACTTAGATGATCAATTCCCATTAATAAGGTTATTGAGAAGACGTGGACTCTACTACACTTTAGATGTGTTCTCTGGTGGATTACCAAAGCCCACCAACACCATAAAAACTTCCCTACAACAAACTAACATTACCTGGCTTCAAGTACACCAAATTGTTTCCTTTGCATCACATCTAGCCTCAGCAGGAGAATCTCCACGTCCCCTCTTTTTTTTTTGAAAACATTTGTTTGAGTTCTTCTTCTCATACTAAAGGGACAGCAGCAGCTATCTAGAAACATCTCCTGGAACACACATATGGGGAAAGGCCAATATATGCACTCATTTTGGCAAGAAGAATTGAAAACCACAATTTCAGACACTGCATAGGCTCATATTTGGTCTTCACCCCCAAACAAATCCCATTCAACATCTGTGAGGGAGAATACTTTGAAAACCATCCATAGGTGGTATCTCACACCTGTAACGTTGTCTAAAATTGTTAAAATGCTCTCTCCAGATTGCTGAAGGGGTTGTAAATCTAGACTAGAGGCTCTTACATGCATATGTGGATTGCATGTCCTAAAGTGAGAAATTCTGGGATGCAGTTCTATCAAATTTCATGTATCTCTGATCAAACTGTAAATTTCTGTCCAATTTTGCTTTTGCTTTCTATTTTTGTTAAAAGTAATTCTAACTTGAAACATAGGAAAATGATTTTTTTTTTATTACTGCTGCCAGATTAGAAGTAGCCAAATGTTGGAAGTCAGGTGACCTCTCCATTGAGAACTGGTGGTCTAGAATTTGGGATATGTGGTTGGTGGAGAAACTCTCTGCTGCAACGAGGTTTTGCATTGGCCACAAAAGGACTGACACATTTCAAAAATACTAGATGATCTTTATTGACTATAATCATCACTCTCATTGGATCCAGTCTCCTACATCACAGAGGGATCTTTAGACAGACACTACACCTTAACAAGCCAGACTCTCTGGCTCTTGCTGAGAACTAATTTTTTTTTTAATCTTCTGCAGAATAACTACTCATCAGTTACATACCTTGGCCCTTGTAGTTAATTGTTGTTGTTGTCGTCAGTGTCCTACAGACTTTGTATGTTTTATTGTAAAAACTCAGTAAACATTTAATTAGAAAAAAAAGAAATAATTGAATCACAGAGTTGGAAGGAGACCATTGAATCCAATTCCCTGTTCAATGTGGGAACTTCAGCTTGAGTATCCCAAACCATTAGCTGCCCAGCCTATTTCTGTTAAATGCATGAAGTAGGCTCAAGTCTATGAAAGCTCATGCTACCAACTTCTTTCAGTTAATCTCAAAGGTGCTACAAGATCCCTTTGCATACTGATTTTCCAGTCTAACACAGCTATGTGTTTGAATTCTACTGAATATTAAAGTTGGTATCATCCAGACCATGGTATTCCTCATCACGATGTATGGAGCAATGGAAGACAGGAGATCTTGGTGATGTCTCATTCTCAGGGTCACCATGAGTCAAGGTAAATTCAAGGGCAGCTAACAATTACAAATGTGATGGTATGCTTTTATAATATAATAAACATTTTATAAGAGGGATATAATTATGTACTTGTCAATATTCCTCCAGGAAAAGATGGACACTCTTTAGTGCTGATACCACTGCTGCTCTCATATCAAGTGGGCCTTTTGGCATGTCTACATGGGCCAAATGAACGAGTTCCCCCCACCCACCGTTTGCCATGACCTGTCCTCAATGTAGACCCAAAGCCCCTATTCGACCTGAGGCCAGTTCTGCAGTTCCTCCAAGGAAGTTGTAACATGACAGGAACATAGAAAGCTTTGCTTTATAATAAGTCACATCATTGCTCTTTCTGCCCCAGTATTGTCAACTCTAAATGGCAAAAAATGGCTGTCCATGGTTTCAGATCTTTTCCTGTTTCTACCTGGAGATCTCTGGTCTTCCATGTGGTCTACTTACTATCGAAGTAAGTAAGTCCATTTTGCCAACGGTCTGAAGAATTTGATCAGGAGGGCTTTAAAGTGAACTGTGTGGGGAAGGGAGACAACGTCCTGGAAGACAAAAGGACTGGAGAAAATAGTCAAACTGTCATAGAGGAAACAAGGCAAACAGTACAGGGACCCAACAGTGGGAGGCAAAAAAATGTGCACAGGCAGCAAGTAAAGGGGACACATGGTCTTAGATGTCTCTACACTAATGCACAGAGCATGGGAAATAAGCAAGATGAACTTGAACTCCTAGCACAACAAAGCAAATATGATATAATAGGCATCACTGAAACCTGGTGGGATGAGTCTCATGACTGGAATGTAGAAATAAAGGGGTATAACCTTTTCAAGAGAAACAGGACAAACAGGAAAGGAGGAGGAATAGCATTATATGTCAGGGATATTTACACCAGTGAAGAAATCCAGGACATCAATCCTGGAAGCCAAGTGGAGAGCATCTGGATAAAAATTAAAGGGGAAGGAAACAACAGGGATGTTAGTGTGGGAGTCTACTACAGACCCCCAACTCAAGCAGAAGAATTGGATGAAGCCTTTCTAGAACAGATGACCACACACTCAGAAAGGAGAAATATAGTAGTGATGGGTGACTTCAACTATCTGGATATTTGCTGGAAATCAAACTCGGCAAAATCCTCAAGGTCTAGCAAATTCCTCACTTGCCTCGAAGACAATTTCATTGTTCAAAAGGTGGAAGAGGCAACGAGGGAGTCAGCTATTTTGGATCTGATCCTAACTAACAGGGAAGACCTAGTTAATGGGGTGCAAGTGGTTGGATCCTTAGGCGGGAGTGATCATGTCCTCCTGGAGTTTATTATACAGTGGAAAGGAGAAGCCAGGCATAGTCAGACACGCATTCTAGACTTTAGGAAAACTGATTTTACTAAACTTAGAGAAATACTGAGGGTGATCCCATGGACAGGAATACTAAAAGAGAAGGGAGTTCAAGACAGATGGGAGTTTCTCAAAAGGGAGATACTGAAGGCACAATTTCAAACCGTGCCAACGAGGAGGAAGAATGGGAGGTGTCTCAAGAAACCAAGATGGATGACTAAGGAACTTGCAACTGAACTATGTTTTAAACGGAACATGTATAAGAAATGGAAAAATGGGGAAATCACCAAAGAGGAATTCAAACAAATAGCTAGCACGTGTAGGGGTAAAGTCAGAAAAGCTAAAGCGCAGAATGAAATCAGGCTTGCTGGAGAGGTTAAGAACAATAAAAAGGGCTTTGGGGGGTATGTCAGTAGCAAAAGGAAAAAGAAGGAAATGGTAGGGCCACTGTGTGGAGAAGATGGCAAAAAGTTAACAGGGGACAGAGAAAAGGCAGAATTACTCAACACCTTCTTTGCTTCAGTCTTCTCAGAAAAGGCAAAGGGTGCTCAACTTGAGGATAATGGAGCAGAGGACAGAATAGGAGAATTTCATCACAGAATAAGTAAAGAGATAGTACAGAAACATCTGGTTAATCTAGATGAATATAAGTCTCCAGGACCAGATGAATTACATCCAAGGGTATTAAAAGAACTGGCAAATGTAATATCAGAACCATTGGCAATAATCTTTGAGAATTCCTGGAAAACAGGAGAGGTCCCAGTGGACTGGAGGAGGGCAAATGTTGTCCCCATCTTCAAAAAGGGGAAAAAAGAGGATCCCAACAATTATCGTCCAGTTAGTCTGACATCAATACCCGGAAAGATTCTGGAGCAGATCATTAAACAGAGAGTCTGTGAACATCTGGAAGATAATTTCATAATCACAAAAAGTCAACATGGGTTTCAGAGAAACAGGTCATGCCAGACAAATCTGATCTCTTTTTTTGATAAAATTACCAGCTTGGTAGATGAAGGGAATGCTGTGGATATAGTATATCTTGATTTCAGTAAGGCCTTTGACAAGGTTCCCCATGACATTCTTGCAAGCAAGTTGGTAAAATGTGGGCTAGACAAAGTAACTGTTACATGGATTTGTAATTGGTTAACTGGTCGAACGCAAAGGGTGCTCAACAATGGCTCCTTTTCAACTTGGAAAGAAGTGACCAGTAGGGTGCCACAGGGCTCTGTCCTGGGCCCAGTGCTATTCAATATCTTTATTAATGACTTGGATGACGGTATTGGGGGCATAGTTATCAAATTTGCAGACGACACCAAATTAGGAGGAGTAGCTAATACCCCAGAGGACAGGATCAAAATTCAAAATGACTTGAACAGACTAGAAAGTTGGGCCAAAGCTAACAAAATGAAATTCAACACAGAGAAATGTAAGGTACTGCACTTAGGGCGGAAAAACGAAAAGTACAGATATACGATGGGGGACACCTGGCTGAATGAGACTACCTGTGAAAGGGATCTAGGAATCCAGGTGGACCACAAGTTGAACATGAGTCAACAGTGCGATGCAGCAGCTAAAAAGGCCAATGCAATTTTAGGCTGCATCAGTAGAAGTATAGTGTCTAGATCAAGAGAAGTAATAGTGCCACTCTATTCTGCTTTGGTCCGGCCTCACCTGGAATACTGTGTCCAGTTCTGGGCACCACAATTCAAAAAGGATGTGGAGAAACTGGAGCGTGTCCAAAGGAGGGCAACTAAAATGGTGAAGGGTCTGGAAAGCAAGCCCAATGAGGAACGACTTAGGGAGCTGGGGATGTTTAGCCTGGAGAAGAGAAGGCTGAGAGGTGATATGATAGCCGTGTTTAAATATTTGAAGGGATGTCATATCGAGGAGGGAACAAGCTTGTTTTCTGCTGCTCCAGAGACTAGGACCCGAAACAATGGATGCAAGCTGCAAGAAAAGAGATTCCACCTCAACATTAGGAGGAACTTCCTGACAGTAAGGGTGGTTCGACAGTGGAACACACTCCCTCGGAGAGTAGTGGAGTCTCCTTCCTTGGAGGTCTTTAAGCAGAGGCTGGATGGCCATCTGTCGGGGATGCTTTGATTGGGAGTTCCTGCATGGCAGGGGGTTGGACTGGAGGGCCCTTGTGGTCTCTTCCAACTCTATGATTCTATGATTCTATGATTCTAAGTATTAATCAGGGCCAATCCTTGCCCAGCTTCTAGAATCAGATAAAGTCAGGAATGTGCAGGATTGTTGCTGCTGCTGTCCTTACTGTAATATTTATTTATATCCCACTTTTTCCCTGAGTGGCTTACAATTTAAAATAATAGTACAATTGAAAACATAAAAGAATTAGTATTAAAATAAAATTAAACTATTACAATATTAAAACAGATCATTTGTTAAAAGAATAAAATACAGCTGAAAAAAGATAAAAGTGCTTAAAAACAGCACAAACAGTTCCAGCACATTCTTTAAAGATCTTCTGTTTTAAAAGCCTGTCTGAATAAAAATCTTTTAACCATGCCAACAACCCACACAGGGTTGTGTGGATTATGTTTATAGATTAAATCCATGTAACGTATTTCAAAAGTGTCTCAGAAGCTTCATGAGTGAAGTTTGTCTAAAAGACAAAAGAAATGATATACAAAATAACTGGTTCTGGAAACTGGAGACAGACCTGAATCATTATTACTGGAGGCACCAATGGCAGAATTTCTTCACTAAGCAAGTGGTGTACCTCAATATTGCTTCACTTCTGTCTCTGCCATTTTGTGCAACCTACAGACACCTGTGGTCAAACTATTATGCTTGACACTCCACACAGGGGAAAAAGGAAGTCAAAAAGTAGGATGAAGCATTGCCCAAAAAGTTATTATACAAGCCTACAAAAGTGTGGTCAGAGGAGTTTAATACTCATATTATGACTGAAGAAACATTTTGGAGTCCCTGAAGGAAACATACAACTAGTATACTTTATGGGAAGTGAGGGTGATAATGCCCCTTTAGATAAGGAAAGTTACAAAAAATAAAAAGATTCCTCCATTAAAAGCCTCAAAATTCTACTGCTTTTAAAAGACAACACCCAATCAAGCTAAAACTGGCACCCATGTTTTCTGTCTCAGGCTGCATTTGCACTGCAGAATTGACACAGCTCTATGCTATGGAATTCTCGGATTTGTAGTTTTGTGAGGCATTTAGCCTTCTCTTACAGAAAGCTCTGGTGCCACAACAAACTACAAATCCCTAGATTTTGAATTGATCAGCCCAAGATACAGGAGGTTGTAAAGTGCTGAAAATACATCAACCTCATTTTCTATAATATTTGAAAAGACATGCTGTATTGTGATGTCCAGCCTGGACTGTTTAAATTCTCCCCTGCATTTTCCTTCATTTTTAGTTTAGTCATTAATATGTTTGAGCATAGGAATGTTCCATTGTATTAGTTTGTGGCTGTAGGAATCCCCTGCATTTTTCTAGTTTTTGGTTTGCCCCTTCCCAGCAAGCTCTGCTTCAGGTTGAGATTTTTAGTTTTTCTATAGGCAGGCTTGGCTTTATCTGTTTGGTGGCAAACAGGCACAGACAGACGGAAAGGGCATTTCTTACACCATTTAGCCAATTTACTTACCATTAGCCAATTTAGTTACCATTTAGCCCAATTAGTTACCAAAAGCAGTTAATTAAATTGAATATCAACAACAAAGAAGTCAAGAGCACCAGAAGCTGAAAGATCCTGCACCAGCTTCATTGAGTAGGAGATCAAATCAAGATCAAACCCAGAGAGATGACAACACTGAAGATTGCTGAAACCTAAACTGTGAAGTACCTTTTATTTTAAGCCTGTTAGAGCTGGGGAGGAGAAACCCTTTTCTTTTGTTCTTCAAAATAAATTTCCCCTTTTTGGACTTTACATTCAGCTTTGGAGCCTTTTTAGGTAAAAGAGTTTGATCTCACCAGGGTACTGGCGTTGCACACCCATATTTGCCACCACATTTAGTTGTGTGTGTCTTCACATGTATATTTCTGTAAAATGTTAGTGAAACCTACTGATGCATTTATTCACTACACAACATTGCTGTATATAATGTTATATGATGGATCCCTTCTACAAGGACACTTTTACATTACACAGTTATAGCACTAACAGCCTCAGCAGACGGCTAATAGGGCCGTCTCCGAGACCCGAAAGAGGAGGGGCAGCCGCACGCGCGGCGTCCCTTCCTCTTCCTGAGGTCATCCTCGGAGCTTCCGGCCCTCCGGACAGCCGGCGCTCCGGGGATGACCTCCCTCCGCAGCGACCGGACACGCTGCGGAGGATAAGTCAGGGAAAGTGTGCCCTACGCGTTTAGGGCACACTTTCCCTGACTTATGAAAGGAGCGCCAATTTGGCGCTCCTTTCAGGGATGCTGTCGGAGCACTGCGGTGTGGCTGCCATGGCCCCGTGGCGCTCCGGACCAGGGCGTCCTGGACGCCCTGGTCTGCATCCCCCCTAAGATTCCACTTTAACTGCTGTATCCTGTGTAATCCTGTGATTTACAGTTGGTAAGGGATTTACCGTTCTCAGCCAAACAGCTGTAGTCACCAAACTACAAATTGCAGAACCCAGGAATCCATATGATGTTACCATGGTAGTTAGAGTGGAATCATAAGGCTATAAATGTATAATGTGAAAGAATCACGTATCTCTATTTCTACATGACCATATCTGATAGTCTAATGCTCTAGGAGTTTGAATACATGGGTCAAATAAAGCATTCACACTTCAGCTTCACAGCTGGCTGTCAAAATGACATATGTGATGATACAGGCCAAATCGAGCATTTTAGCACATCAGGGCTTCAATCTGGAGAGGGAAAATGGGGATTTACTCTGGATGTAAACAGAAAATGTGGATATTCACTCATTTGTGTGGACTGGGAGGAGATCTTGGTGGGCATGACTGGTTGAATCCAGCAAGCTTGGTGTGTGTTGCCATGTTTTCCTAATGCAGTGTATGCCCAGCCATGATATTAGTGGTGAAAGGTTAGATTGAGGCACCCTCTCCCTCTTCCTCCCCACTTGACCCGAGTGTAATGTCCATGTTTACTGTTCATGTTTATTGCTTTTAGTCTTCTTCTCTCCTCTAATCTTCCCTCTAATCATTCACATATTTACTCATTCAGAGACCTTACGGACTCCTTCCTCCCAATCCCCCGATACATACATGACAGATCTCCAAAGGAGCAAATGAGTAAATATTCAGGGAAAGAGGATTGAAGGAGGAGTTAAGAGTAAAAGCAATAAACATGAACCTGGACACTCGGGCAGGGTGAGGGGGAGAGTGCTCCAATCTAACCTGTCATCAATGCCTGCCAGGAAGAAGAAGGAAAGCAGTTTCTGGGCAGCCATTTTGAGTGGGTGAGTGTTTAATTTTTTTTCAAAATTGTGTGTTTGTTGCTGAGGGGATGGGGTTTCTGTGAGTCACTAGGGGGTGGAGCTAGCAGCCTAGCTGTGTATAACTCCTTCCAGAGGCTTTCCATTTTTCATAATACAGCGAAAAGCACAGCACAGGTAGAAGGGGGCCTGGGAACTTTGTTTAGAGGTTCTCCTTTTGAAAAAAAATTAAAATTTGAGGGGCTGGGGGGGTTGCTCAGAGGAAGAGAGTCAGAAACTTGCTTGCCTCCAGAATAAGGTAGCATCCAGGAGCTCTCTAGAGAGTTATAAACCCAGTTGATTGAACTCACTGACAGAGCATGGTGAAAATTCCAAGCCAACAGGGGCCCTTTATGTGAGTCTTTACCAGGGGACTTTTTGAGGGAGAAGCCTACAGTCCTGTTTCACTGCTTGCTTAAGATTTCTCAATATGGACACTGAGGGAGCTGCTGCAGTCACCTGCAACAGTTGTGGGATGCTTGTCTTCTTGCCTAGAGATGTTAGGAACTTCACTTGCACCAAGTGCAAGTTGGTAGTCCTCCTGGAAGAGAAGGTCCAGCAGCTGGAGGCCCAGGTAGCTACACTTCAGCATATTAGGGAATAAGAGGTTTTCCTGGACAGAGTTGAATAAATGGTCTTGGATGGGGACCACACAGAGGAAGTGATTGAGGAGGAGGTCATTTCAGGCACACAGGAGGTGGACACCTGGAGGAATATCACACACAGAAGTAGGGAAACCAGGGACCATTCTGGGAGTTTGCAGCTACAGAATCGATTTGAAGCTCTCTCCCTTATCAAAGATGAAGATGAAGACTAGCAGGCACAGTCCTCAGGGACAGTGTAGGAGACCCTGAGAGTACCATCACAGGGAACAGCCACTGCTAAGCCTCAGAGGAGGTGTGTGGTGGGGGGGAACTCCTTGTTGAGGGGTACAGAAGCAGTGGTTTGTGGGCCTGACAAGATGTCTCCTTAGGGCAAAATTCCATGATGTGACAGTCAGGCTGACAAGACTTGTCAAGCCTACTGACCATTACCCCTTCCTTTTGGTCCATGTGGGAACCAATAATACTGCAAGGCATAGTCTTCAGAATATCAGAAGTGATTATGAGGCTTTGGGTAGGAAGCTGAAAGAGCTGGATGCACAGATTGTTATTTCATCTCTTCTTCCAGTTGGAGGGCATGGTCCAGGAAGGGAGAGGAAAACAGAAGATGTGAATAACTGGCTCCATAAATGGTTCCACCAAGAATGATTTGGATTCTTGGATCATGGGCTGTGGTTCCATGAGGATGGACTTCTAGCAAGAGATGGGCTGCATCTCACACCAGTTGGCAGAAACATTTTTGCCAATAGTCTCAAACATTTGATCAGGAGGGCTTTAAACTGAGTCATGTGGGGAAGGAAGACAGTAATTTGGAAGGTATCTTGGAAGGTAGGAGTACATCATGGGCTGGAGATAAGAGTCAAAATGTTATAAAGGGAACAAGGCAAATGATGCAAGGGTCTAACAATGGGAGGCAAAAAAAACCTCACACAGGCAAAAAGTGGGGAGAACCCATGCTCTTAGATGTCTCCACACTAATGCACAGAGTATGGGAAATAAACAAGATGAACTTGAACTCCTAACGCAACAAAGCAAATATGATGTAATAGGCATCACTGGAACCTGGTGGGATGAATCTCATGATTGGAATTTAGTAATAGAGGGGGATAACCTTTTTAAGAGAAATAGGCCAAACAGAAAGGAGGAGGAATAGCATTTAAAGGTCAGGGATATTTACACCAGTGAAGAAGTCCAGAACTTCAGTCCTGGAAGCCAGGTAGAGAGCATCTGGATCAAAATTAAAGGGGTGGGAAACAACAAGGATGTTAGTGTGGGAGTCTACTACAGACCCCCAAGTCAGACTGAGGAATTTCTAGAATAGCCAATACTTCAAGGTCTAGCAAATTCCTCACTTGCCTCGAAGACAATTTCATTGTCCAAAAGGTGGAAGAGACAACAAGGGGATCGGCTATTTTAGATCTGATCCTAACCAACAGGGATGACCTGGTAAATGGGATGCAAGTAATGGGATCCTTAGGTGGGAGTGATCATGTTCTCCTGGAATTTCTTATACAGTGGAAAGGAGAAGCTAGGCATAGTCAGACCTTCATTCTAGACTTTAGGAGATCTGATTTCAATAAACTTAGGGAAACACTGGGAGTGATCCCATGGTCAGGAATACTAAAGGAGAAGGGAGTTCAGGATGGATGGGAGTTTCTCAAAAGGGAGATACTTTTTCATCTTTCTCCCTCAATTTTTGCTGCAGTTATTGCTATTGTTCTGTGTTATTGTGACTTATTTTAAGTATGTTTTAAATTGTTTACTATTTAATACTATTTTAAGGGGTGGGTGGGTTTACGGGATTTGTACTGTACTTTTACTGTATTTTTAATGTTGTAAGCTGCCCTGGTTGCATCCGCAGAGGGGCGGGATACAAATAATTTTATTATTATTATTATTATTATTATTATTAAAATCACTAAAGAGGGATTTGAACAAATAGCTAGCTCATGTACTGGTAAATGGGCCATGCAGACGGGTGGCTCTGGGCCACCCCTGCTAGCCATGAATCAGAGCCGCAGCATCCCCATGTCGCGGCCCAAATCCTTCCTTTTGTCACCCTAAGAGCCAGCACCATGGCTCTTCTGTGGCCTTTTGGTGCAGCGTGTCTGCACACTGCACCAGGAGGGCGTCCTGACACTGTGCACCATGCAAATGGGTGCACAGCATCACGACAGCATCGGAGTGGGATTGGGTTGGCTGTTGTGCAGCTCCCCCACCCCAACTCCACCCCCAGGATGGCTCTTTGGGCCAGTCTGCAAAGCCCCAAAGTCAGGAAAGCCATAGTGCAGAATGAGTTCAGGCTTGCTAGAGGAGTTAAGAACAATAAAAAGGGCTTTTGGGGGTATGTCCATAGCAAAAGAAAGAAGGAAATGGCAGGGCCACTGCGTAGAGAAGATGTAGAAATTCTAACAGGGGACAGAGAAAAGACAGAACTACTCAACACCTTCTTTGCCTCAGTCTTCTCACAAAAGGAAAACATACTCAACCTGAGGAAAATGGAGCAGAGGACACAATAGGGGAAATGCAGCACAGAAAAAGTAAAGAGGAGGTACAGGAATACCTGATTAACCTAAATGAATTTAAGTCTCCAGGACCAGATGAACTACATCCAACGATATTAAAAGAACTGGCAAATGTAATCTCAGAGCCACTGGCAATAATCTTTGAGAACTCCTGGAGAACAGGAGAAGTCCCAGCAGACTGGAGGAGGGCAAACATTGCCCCCATTTTCAAAAAGGAGAAAAAATAGGATCCCAACAACTATCACCCAGTTAGTCTGACATCAATACCAGGAAAGATTCTAGAACAGTTCATTAAACAGACAGTCTGTGAATATTTAGAAGGGAATGCCATAATCACTAAAAGTCAACATAGGTTTCTCAAAAATAAGTCATGCCAGACTAATCTGATCTCTTTTTTTGATAAAATTACGAGCTTGCTAGATGAAGGGACTATAGCATATGTTGATTTCCGTAAGGCTTTTGACAAGGTAGCCCACGATATTCTTGCAAACAAAATAGTAAAATGTGGACTAGACAATACAACTGTTAGGTGGGTTAGTAACTGGTTGACTGACTGAAGCCAAAGGGTGTTCAGCAATGGTTCATAATAATAATAATAAAATTTATTTCCATCCCACCCCTCTGCGGAAGCAATCGGGCTGCTTGCAACAATAAAATACTACAATGTACACCCCCAAACCTGCCCACCCCTTAAAATAGTATTAAACATCAAAATATCAAAAAACAGTAAATAATAACTAAACAGTTTACAATTTTTAAAAACACTATAAGAAGCGGGCCGTCAGCAATAGATCTGGCAGCAGGTGGGGAAAACTCACTCCTTGGCCGGGAACTAATCAGGAAAGGCCTGCTGGAAGAGATCCGTCTTCACGGCTTTTTTAAAGCTGTTTAAGTTGATAATCTGACGGATCTTGTCTGGCAGGCCATTCCATAATCTGGGAGTGGTTGCTGAAAAGGCCCTCTGGGAGGTTGTAGATAGTCTAGTTTTCACAGGCTGAAGTAGGTTCCCCCCAGAGGACAGGAGTGTGTGGTTTGGGCTATATGGAAGGAGACGGTCCCGAAGGTAGGATGGACCCAAGCCATTTAGGGCTTTAAAGGTGAAAAACAACACCTTGTACTGGGAAGAAGTGACCAGTGGGGTGCCTCAGGGTTGTGTCCTGGGCCCAGTGCTATTCAACATCTTTATCAATGTCTTGGATGAAAGAATAGGGGGCATACTTCTCAAATTTGCAGATGACACCAAATTAAGAGGAATAGCTAATACCCCAGAAGACAGGATGAAAATTCAAAATGACCTTAATAGATTAAAAAGCTGGGCCAAAGCTAACCATATGAATTTCAATACAGAGAAATGTAAGGTATTGCACTTAGGGCAAAAAAATGAAATGCATAGATATAAGATGGGGGACACCTGGCTTAACAAGACTACATGTGAAAGAGATCTAGGAATCCTAGTGGACCACAAGTTGAAAATGAGTCAACAGTGAGATGCAGCAGCTAAAAAGGCCAATGCAATTTTAGACTGCATCAATAGAAGTATAGTATCTAGAGCAGGGGTAGGCAACCTTTCCCCTTTAAGGGCCAAGGGATTTCAGCTCCCAGAAGCCTCAGCCATGTTGGCCAATAGTCCCATGTTGGCCAATAGCTCCTGGGATTCTGGGAGCTGAAGTCCCTCGGCCCTTAAAGGGGAAAGGTTGCCTACCCCTGATCTAGAGCAAGGGAGGTAATAGTGCCACTGTATTTTCCTTTGGTCAGGCCTTACCTGGAATACTGTGTCCAGTTCTGGGCACCACAATTCAAAAAGGATGTTGAAAAACTGGAATGTGTCCAGAGGAGGACGACTAAAATGGTGAAGGGTCTGGAAATCATGCCCTGTGAGGAACGACTTAGGGAACTGGGTATGTTTAGCCTGGAAAAGAGACAGTTAAGAGGTGATATGATAGCCCTGTTTAAATATTTGAAGGGATGTCATATTGAGGATGGAGCTAGCTTGTTTTCTGCTGCTCCAGAGAATAGAACTCAGAACAACGGACGCAAGCTACAGGAGAAGAGATTCCACCTCAACATTAGGAGGAACTTCCTCACAGTGAGAGCTGTTCAACAGTGGAACACTCTCCTTCAGAGTGTAATGGAGTCTCCTTCTTTGGGGGTCTTTAAACAGTGGCTGGATCACCATCCGTTGGGGATGCTTTGATTTTGAGTTCCTTCATGGCAGGAGGTTGGACTATGATTCTATGATATGATTCTATGATATGATCTCATGGATGGAGATTAATTTATTTTTGTTTTTCTCCATCATTTGTGTGTGTGCACACACACATACATTTGAAATTCACTTACTCACTCACTGAGGCAGCAAACGGGAAAAGGGTATTTGCAGGAGAAGCATCAAATCAGAATGGATCCAATACATTGATAGGGAAAACATAAGGGCAATTGGTTGATGGCTGGTGCATACTGGGAAGGGAAAAGAAGTGAGTTTGTCAGGGGGGAATGTGTGGCTGGTTGTGCCAGTGTCAATTCAAAGTGTTTTGCATGTATGGGCTTGTTAGTGCTATGCCACCCTTGTGCTGAATGGCAATGTTGCTCAACTGAATGCAGCACACGTGCAACCTGTATGTGTGTGCACATGCTCATATCACATGCATATCTGCATGTATATTAGCACTGCATGCTAAACTCTGCTTCTGCAACCTTGTACTGAATGCAGATGTTTCACATCATAGAATCATAGGAGCTTAGAATCATAAAGTTGGAAGAGATGACAGGGGCCATCCAGTCAAACCGCTTTCAATGCAGGAATTCACAACCAAAGCACCCCCAACAGATGGCCATTCAGCCTTTGTTTAAAAACCTCCAACCTTGGAGGCAGCAGATTCCACTGTTGAACCACTCTGACCATCAGGAAGTTCTTCCTGAGATTTAGGTGGAATCTCTTTCTGTATTTTGAATCCATTGCTCCTTGTTCTAGTCTTTGGAACCTTGGAAAACAAGCCTGTTCCCTCTTCAATATGACAGCCCTTCAAATATTTAAACATGACTATCATGTCCCCTCTTAACCTTCTTTTCATCAGGCTGAACATTCCCAGCTCTCTCTCCTCATAGGGCATTGCTTTCAGACCTTTCACTATTTTGATCACCTTCCACTGGACACATTCCAGCTTGTCAACATCCTGCTTGAATTGAGGTGCCCAGAACTGGACACAGTATTCCAGGGCATCACAATTCAAGAAGGATGTTGACAAGCTGGAATGGGTCCAGAGGAGGGTGATCAAAATATAAGAGTATACCAAAACAAGGGCTCTTCAAAATCTGTATGTAGTGTGCAGGGCTTAGCTCCAGAAGATGGCACATTTGGGCCTTTGCAAGTGCCCCAAAACTTGCAGAGAATATTAATCCCAGAAGATCAGGTGCATCAGAATCCTGTTGGTCAGTCTGAATTAAAGTAGACCCATGGACTCTTTTGCTAAACAATGCAGACAACAGATACATAAATCTAATTGATTCCATAGATCAGCATAGCTGCTCAACTAGGACTCCAAGAGTTGTTGTTGTTGTTAACTACCTTCGTGTCAGTCTTGACCCCTGGTAACCCTGTGGATGAGACCAAGGTTTAAATCCAGGCTCAGCCATGGAAACCCATTAGGTGACATTTGGCAAATAATAATAATAATAAAATTTATTTTTACCCCACAGCCTCAGATGAGGGCAATGAAAAGCCATCTCTGGAGAAATCTTGCCAAGAAAACCCCATGCCTTAGGGTCATGATAAGTCAGAAATGGTCTGAAGGCACACAACAACTGTACTTGAGAATAAAAGTAGTTAAAGCCCTAGTTAGCATATCTCAATTCCCCCCAGGCTACAGGGAGGCAAAAGTATTGGTAGTACCCTACTTGATGACCCTCAAATTACCAGCATGAGAATAGGTCCAGTGTTCTTCTGTATTTACAACCTACCCAAACCAGAGTGGTTCATGGAACAACTGTGTTTTTTCCAAAGTTTCAAAGATCACTCTATTCACCAGATAAGATGCTCTACAATCTTCGTTGCAAAATCTCTTGGGTCACAACAGTTTGCATAAGGCTGTTTCAACTTCAATCATCTTTCAAACCACTTTGCACCATTATCTTCAATTTCCCATTCACTTCAGACGTCTGAGGGTTTTTCTTGTGGTTTAAACATTCAGCAACTTCCCTCAAGGGCTTCTCATATTTGCAAACTTCAAGAAACAACCATTTTGAAAGCGATCTCAAGATATATATATGTCTAACAAATACTGAATACCAATAGTGTGCTGTGCTATTTTTATTTCTTACCTCTTTAATAGATATGTTTTGAATGGTTTTTAATTGTATGGACAGTTTAATTACAATAATTTAATATATTTTGTTATGTTTTTACCTTTGATGTATTTTTCACTTTATCTCTTTTAATCCTTTCAATCAGCCTTGAATCCCGTGAGGGGAGGTAATAATAATAACAGTTGTTGTTTGTGTTGACACTCATTGATAGAATGGTAAGTCACCACTAATGTGAGTTTCACTGAGTTTGTAGGTCTGCTCTAGTGGGGACTTGGGGCCATTGCAGAAGGGCAACCAAGGGCCACCCTGAGAAGCAGTGAAAAGCGGTGGAAGGGGTTGGGGCACCCGGTGTCCGGCTGCCCCTCCCCTTCCTGAGATTGAAGACGGCGCTTTTCACCGTCTGCATCCCGTTAGTCTACTGTCACTACACTGCAGAAATAATGCACTTTGACACAAAGCCAAAGCAAAGCAGCTTCATTTATATACCACTTCATACCGCGTTATGCAGTGTCTATATGGTTTACAACTGTAAGCTCATTGCCCCCCCTCCAACAGCTGGGTACTCATTTTAGCCACCTCGGAAGGATGCAGGCCTGAGTCTAGCCTGAGCCCTGGCTAGTATTGAACTCGCAACCTTGTGGGGGGGGGGGTTTATGAGTGAGTGGCTACATTACAGGCATTTACACTACAGTACTTTAACTGTCATGGCTCCATCCTATGGGATCCTGGGATCTGTAGTTTGTTGTGGCACCAGAGCTCTGTGACAGTGAAGGCTAACTATCTCACAAAACTACAAATCCCAGCATTCCAGAACACTGAGCCATGCCAGTTAAAGAAGTGTCAAACTGCATTAATTCTGCAGTGTAGATGCAGCCTAAGAACTGGAATTAGGCCATAGTTTACAAGAAATTTAATGTTACATAAATGCATCATCTCTACTATTACAGCATTGCTGACTTTTGTTCATATTCTGCATCTTCCAGTCATTCCCAATTAACAACAATCCTAAGGCAAACCTTTCACAGACTTTTCTTGGCAAGTTTTGTTCAGAGGAGGTTTGCCATTGCCTTCCTCTGAAGCTGAGAAAGTGTGACTTGCTCAAGGTCACACAGTGGGATTCAAACCCTGGCCTCTCAGGTTGCTGACACACTGAAGAAATAATGCAGTTTGACACCATTTTAACTGTCGTGGCTCCATCCTATGGATTCCTGGGATCTGTAATTTGTTGTGGCACCAGAGATCTGAGAAAGCAAAGGCTAAATATCTCACAAAGCTAGAAATCCCAGAATTCCATAGCATTGAGCCATGGCAGTTGTAGAAGTGTCAAACTGCATTAATTCTGCAGTGTAGATGCAGCCTAAGAACTGGAATTAGGCCAGTCCTGTCTAAGCCCCCTGACTAGCTACATTTCCATGGCACCAAAAATAAAGCTTGCTGATCATCCACAGAAGCCTGATTTACTGAGTCTAGAGGGGGCGAGTTCAGCTAGTTCTGAGAGCCTGTGAGGTTCCACAGGGTTCAATAAATCCCCTATGCTTTTGAACATCTACATGAAGCCACTGGGAGAAGTCATCTGGAGCTTTGGGTTGGGTGTCATCAATATGTTGATGATACGTAGCTCTATCTCTCCTTCACAACTGATGCCAAGGAGGCTGTGGTAGTACTGAATCAGTTAAGCTTATCGCACCAGTACCTGTAATGTTCCCATCGAGTCCCTGGAATGTAACAATATGGGAATGGGTGTTACCGCATTAGACTATTGATAATGGGATAGTAACATTATGAGAACACATATCATCACATAGCATTTACTATTGTACCAGTACTGGCACTAAAGTAGTTCCTCAGCCATCCCTCATTGGTGCGTGCTCATTGTTGCGAAAACCCCTATGTCTGCTTTGGAAAGAATGCTACCAAGAGGTTTAGGTAACGAGTATTCATTGTTTTTTCTTGTTAGCACGACGCAATTCAATCTATTTTTTAAATTGCCTGTGGTACCTTCCTTGCATCAACACCGGAAGAGTTGAGTTGAGTTTGTGGATGTTCTCAGAGGGGAGGGGAGGAGGTTGTCTTAGCCAATCAGTACGTGATGACAGATTGAGACCAGATAGGATTATTGCACACACATCATATTGAACGGTCTGAAAGCATTCTTCCTGGCTGAGGACGCATTTTTACAGTTCTCCTCCTGGAACGGGCTAGGGACTGTCAGAGCACAGAATGGGAACTCGATGAGGATCATACCATGTGATAAAATGTGTTCAGTTCCATTCTCATCATGTACTCATTACGTTCTGAGAACATAGTGCGATAAGCTTAATTGTCTGGGTGCAGTGAAGGACTGGTTTGGGTTGAATAAACTGAGGCTTAATCCACACAAGATGGAAGTGCTGTTGCTTCAGTAGAAAAAGCAACCTGGGATTGGGATCACAGCCTGTTCTAGATGAAGTTGCTCTCCTTCTAAAAGATCAGGTTCACAACTTTTGGAGTGCTCTTGGACCCAGCGCTGCTCCTGGAAAGTCAGGCTGCTGAGTTGGCCAGGAGTGCCTTTGCTCAGGTTTGGCTGGTGCACAAGGTGCACCCTTTCTTGTAGAAGACAGATCTGGCCACAGTGGCTCATGCTTTAGTTACCTTTCAATGTGGAACTGCCCTTGAAAAGTGTTTGGAAGCTGTAGCTAGTGCAAAATTCAGCAGCCAGACTGTTGTTAGGTGTGCATTTTAGAGACCATATATCACTGGTCCAGCAAGAACTACACTGCTTCAATTTGCTTCCAAGCACAAGCTGTAGCTAGTGCAAAATGCAGCAGCCAGACTGTTGTTAGGTGTGCATTTTAGAGACCATATATCACTGGTCCAGCAAGAACTACACTGCTACAATTTGCTTCCAAGCACAATTCAAGGTACTGTTGTTGACGTACAGTGCCCTAAACAACTTGGGGTCAAGATACCTGAAATACTGCCTCCTCCCCTATGAGGCTGACAGAAATTTGAGACTGGAGATCTCAATAGGAGGCCCCATTGTGTCATGTCCTAATATCTCTTGGAGTTAGGTTGGTGAGTACACCTAACAGAGCTTTCTCTGTAACATCACCTTGACTGTGGAACTCCTTACTCAAGGATGTTGGACTGGTCCCATCTCTTTTATGCTTCTGGTGGGCAGCCAAAACAATGCTAATATACATGGCATTCAAAGTTGAAATGGTTGTTTTTAACTGTTTCAAAACTTGATTCTAGGATTGTTTTTAGACGGATTTCAGGATTTTTTTAAAGAGTATTTTGAAGTATTTTTAAAATGTTTTATCTTTGTATTGTTTTAATGGTGGGGTGAGGTTGTTCATCACCTCAGGAGCCATTGTGGGCTGGGTGGTGATACAGAAATTATATATATATATATATATATATATATATATACACACACACACACACACACACACAAAGTAGAGTGGAACCTTTTCATTCAAAACTAACAATATGCACATATGAAATGAAAGAATCATATCAAGTAATCCTTGCATAAGTAAATAAAAGCATTTTCAACTTTGCAATCTTTCCAAATGCATTCAGGAATGACTCTTTCTTTCATCCATTTTTCTTATGATTTCCATTTCTATCATAAATGTATGCTTTTTTAATATGCTGGACATGCATCTGAGGAAGTTGGCTCAAGTCTACGAAAGCTCAGGCTACCATCTTTTTTCCTTCAGTTCAGAATTACTCAACATCTCCTTTGCTACAGTCTTCTCAGAAAAGGCAAAGGGTGCTCAACCTGAAGATAATGGAGCAGAGGACAGAATAGGAGAATTTCAGCACAGAATAAGTAAAGAGATAGTACAGGAATACCTGGTTAATCTAAAAATGTAAGTCTCCAGGACCAGATGAATTACATCCAAGGGTATTAAAAGAACTGGCAAACGTAATATCGGAACCATTGGCAATAATCTTTGAGAACTGCTGGAAAACAGGAGAAGTCCCAGTGGACTGGAGGAGGGCAAATGTTGTCCCACTCTTCAAAAAGGAGGAAAAAGAGGATCCCAACAATTATCATCCAGTTAGTCTGACATCAATACCAGGAAAGATTCTGGAGCAGATCAATACCAGCAAAGCTTCCAGAGCAGATAATTAAACAGAGAGTCTGTGAACATCTGGAAGGTAATTTCATAATCACAAAAAGTCAACATGGGTTTCAGAGAAACAGGTCATGCCAGACAAATCTGATCTCTTTTTTTGATAAAATTACCAGCTTGGTAGATGAAGGGAATGCTGTAGATATAGTATATCTTGATTTTAGTAAGGCCTTTGACAAGGTTCCCCATGACATTCTTGCAAACAAGCTGGTAAAATGTGGGCTAGACAAAGTGACTGTTACATGGATTTGTAATTGGTTGACTGGCCGAACCCAAAGGGTGCTCAACAATGGCTCCTTTTCAACCTGGAAAGAAGTGACCAGTGGGGTGCCACAGGGCTCTGTCCTGGGCCCAGTGCTATTCAATATCTTTATTAATGACTTGGATGACGGTATTGGGGGCATAGTTATCAAATTTGCAGATGACACCAAATTAGGAGGAGTAGCTAATACCTCAGAGGACAGGATCAAAATTGAAAATGACTTGAACAGACTAGAAAGCTGGGCTAAAGCTAACAAAATGAAATTCAACACGGAGAAATGTAAGGTACTGCACTTAGGGCGGAAAAATGAAAAGCACAAATATACGATGGGGGACACCTGGCTGAATGAGACTACGTGTGAAAGGGATCTAGGAATCCAGGTAGACCACAAGTTGAACATGAGTCAACAGTGCGATGCAGCAGCTAAAAAGGCCAATGCAATTTTAGGCTGCATCAGTAGAAGTATAGTGTCTAGATCAAGAGAAGTAATAGTGCCACTCTATTCTGCTTTGGTCAGGCCTCACCTGGAATACTGTGTCCAGTTCTGGGCACCACAATTCAAAAAGGATGTGGAGAAACTGGAGCGTGTCCAAAGGAAGGCAACTAAAATGGTTAAGGGTCTGGAAACCAAGCCCTATGAGGAACGACTTAGGGAGCTGGGGATGTTTAGCCTGGAGAAAAGAAGGCTGAGAGGTGTGTTTAAATATTTGAAGGGATGTCATATTGAGGAGGGAACAAGCTTGTTTTCTGCTGCTTCAGAGACTAGGACCCGAAACAATGGATGTAAGCTCCAGGAAAAGAGATTCCGCCTCAACATTAGGGGGAACTTCCTGACAGTAAGGGCGGTTCGACAGTGGAACACACTCCCTTGGAGTGTAGTGGAATCTCCTTCCTTGGAGGTCTTTAAGCAGAGGCTGGATGGCCATCTGTCAGGGATGCTTTGATTGGGAGTTCCTGCATGGCAGGGGGTTGGACTGGATGGCCCTTGTGGTCTCTTCCAACTCTATGATTCTATGATTCTACCTATCTACTTGTATTTGCATGCTTTTGAACTGCTAGGTTGGCAGAAGCTGGGACTAGTGACAGGAGCTCACCCTAACATGCAGCACTTGGGCTTCAACCTGCCAACCTTCTGATCTTCCAATCATCAGAATTGGCATCTTAACCACTAAGCCATCGCATTCCTGGATTCAGTTTAGATCAACCCTATAGTGAGAAGTGGGAAACCTAAGTGGGAAGGTGGGAAGAGAAATGAACATTTGGAAAACAGCTGAAAAAGTGGGACAACAGATGCATCCACTACAATAGAGGGGGACATGATTTTCAATATCAGTTGCTATTGTACATGCAAAGGGAGGGTTGTATGGCTCTTATGTCTTGCTTTGGGGCTTCCCATACATATAACGGTTGATCTAAACTGAATCCAGTCCTTATCAGTACGGTGACTCCACTTTACTGCAGCTGCTACCCAAACAGAAGTTACTTTTCTGTGACTTTTCCACTTAAAATCAAGGCACATCTAGGTTAAGGGAGAGAAAGAACAGAAGAACGTAAGCAGAGCATAAGCAGATCAAACCAAATACCTGTCTAATCAGTATCCTGCTTCCCATAGTAAGAACATAAGTACAGCCATGTTAGATCAAAGCAAACACTTATCTGATCCAACATTCTGTTCACTGATCTATGAGAACCCACCAGCATAAAGTGAGCACAACTGCACTCTGCACAGTGGCACTCTGACATGTATGGGAATCCCCAAAACAAGACATAAGAGCCATACAACCCTCCCATTGCATGTACAATAGCAACTGATATTGAGAATCATGTCCCCCTCTATTGTAGTGGATACATCTGTTGTCCCTCTTTTTCAGCTGTTTTCCAAATGCCTCTTTCTCTCCTTGCCTTCCCACTTTCTTCCTTTGTCCTTGGCTTATTTCATGGAATCATAGAGTTGGAAGTGACCTCAAGGGCCATCCAGTCCAACCCCCTGCCATGTAGGAACTCACAATCAAAGCATCCCCACAGATGACCATCCATCCTCTGTTTAAAAACCTCCAAAGAAGGAGACTCCACCACACTTCTTAGCTGCAAACTGAGTTCAGAGTGCAAAAGCAGTTTGCACTCAGCTGGGGGGGGGGGGGTGGAGAGAAGAAGAAAGAACAGAGTCTTGCCTTTGCCAGCAGATTCCAGCAAAACCAACTTGCTACAGCCTTTCTTAACTTGTTTGTTCTTTGGGCATCTTAATCACACTCTGATGTGGCTTGGCCACATGGGTTCTGAGTTTCATCTGTGAAATGTTGACAAGTATGTGAATGCTTACATTGGCTGCCTTCTGGTGTCAGGATTCAATAAAGGGATATTGTAAATGGCAGTTCAAAACATAAGGCAGGCATGCATCTATGACTCATTTCACCTCAAATTATTTCAAGAACTGTCTTTACTACTACTTTCTTGGAAAGTTACTTTTTAAGAGTTACTTTTAAAGGGTACCATGTTATGTGAGCTGACCCTTCTGATAGTTTTTTTGTGAGTTTTTCAGGCTATGAACTTTATCACAAGGGAGAAATCCTGTGCAGAAGCAGGGTTTTAAATCGGAGGGAAACCGCAAAAGCAGGTAGATTTTCACATGACGTCATTGTTAAAGTGTTGTTAACCTGAATAGAAAGTAGTCAAAAGCCGCTCCTTTTTATGTTTGGAAAATACTGAAAGTAAAAAGGAGAAGCTTTTGTCTACTTTCTGTTCGGGTTAACAACACTTTAACAACGACGTGTGTGAAAATCAACCGCTTTTGCGGGTTTTCCCCAGCTTTTAAATCCCATTTCTGCACAGGATTTCCCCGTGTGATAAAGTCCTATGTGGCTGTGTTCTGAAAAAAATTATCCCTGACGTTTCACCTGAATCTACAGCTGGCATCTTCAGAGGCTGGTGGCATGAAAGTGATTGGGGTATATATACTGTGTGATCCTTGTTTGGGAGGAAGTGATTTACATGTTAATCTGTATGTTGGTCTGTTGTTGAATGGCAAGGCCTCAGGGTGGAAGCATATGCGGGATGATATCTGCATCTATTTAATTAGCAATTCATTGTCTGCGGGGGAAACCCCTGACTCTGGGTGATATCCATTTGTATGTGTTGAGTCTTGATTTGTTTTTGTTTTTTCAGGACTGGCAGCCCAACTTTGTTTACTTTCAGGGTTTCTTCTTTCCTGTTGAAGTTGTCCAAGTGTTTGTGGATTTCAATGGCCTCCCTGTGCATTCTGACTTGATCATTGTTGGCATGGTTCAGAATTTCAATGTTTTCAAATAGCATTTTATGCACAGGTTGGTTTATAACATGTTCTTCTACTGCTGATTTTTCTGGCTGGCCCAGTCTGCAGTGTCTCTCGTGTTCTTTGATTCGTGTTTGAACACTGCATTTTGTGGATCTTTCTTAATTTGTAACTCTTTACCATTACCATTTTGAGACAAAAAAAACAGTAGTCACTCATTGGACAAGATCCTGGATCCTTTCACTCTACACAATTATAGCACTATGATTCCACTTCAGCTGCTATGGCTGAATCCTATGGAATTGTGGAGTTTACAGTTTGGAGATGCATAAAGCTTCCTGGCTGAGAATTCTAAATATTCCTCCCTCAACTCCAAAATCCAGGATTCCATAGGACTGAGCCATGGCATATTTAAACAAAGGCTGGATGATCATCTGTCAGGAGTGCTTTGATTGTATATTCCTCATGGAATATGGTTGGACTAAATGGCCCTTGTGGTCTCTTCCAATTCTAGGATTCTAAGTGGTATCATGGTGCTGCATTTGCATCGTGTTAATTGACTCCTTGTACAACCAATGTAGTGTAAAGGTTCTGCAGGGAGGACTATGCTCTCCTCTCACCCACTCCAGCACTCGCCTTTTTGCTGTGCTACCCTTCCACAGCCTTTAGTGACTAACAGAGAGAGGGAAAGTCAGAAAAGCATCTATGTCCCCTTAGCTAGACACAGACTGATGACATCATAATTGTTGAGGTCCACTGGGTTTCTCCAAAATCTTAATGGATGATATAATTATTCTGCATCTGTTATGGAGACATAACCAGACATTTATCCAACCAACCACCTACTCTCCTCCAGCCACTCAGTGGCGATGTAGTGGAGGCTATAACAGCAAAACAATGAGTTGGGCAAGGAGGCTTCAGTCACTGCAGAGGAAGGGAGAGAATGCCAACCTTCTCAATGACCAAAAGAGACCTATGCAGGCATACATTGGACTTGCAGTTGTGTATGGCACTTACAGGATGCTGGCATTAGTTGGGACTAACACTAGGGGCATTATTTGTCTAAGGGCTTTACCACACGAGCCCCATCCTCACAATTGTGTGTGTTGATGAAAATGGATCTATACCTGTTTGCATGGTAGCCATCACCACACATCTTTGCAATCACGCAACTGCCACCATTGTGCTATCTTCCTGACTTTCCCTGAACCCCACCTCCCTGTCCTAGGAAACAGGAAAAAAATAAGCCAATAAGGCTGCTTGAGAATGGCAAGGGGGAGGGGGGAGAGGAAGAGACACTGCCAATATCACAACTGATATTTCACACCAAGGGGCTAGAGTGATTATGAGCAATGAAACCATGCTTGGGGAACACAGCTATGGGACGGAGACAACATCATGAGATAAACATCACCAAAGCCATTTTTTTCCTGGTCTAATCACAGTTTAAAAATCATGTGTAATGATCTCCTAAGTAGTTAGCATACCCAAAATGAGTTTACCAGTGCAAAAAAGATCTCCCCATATAGAAGTACACTTCACAAATGAATGTTCAAATGCGTGGATTTTAATTGGCATGAAGAGAAAGAATATTCAGCATAAATCAAAATGATTATGTTAAAAACTCAAGCATGTAGCAATTCTGGAAGAAGACTGGCAGGGTAAGCAAAGCAATTTGGACCAACAGATAGTCAAACCATAGAAATCCATCATGAGTTGCCAACCTGCAAAAAAATAAATGCACTGTAAGATTCAATGATTTTTTAAAGTGAAATTATTTAACTCGTATCTATAAAAATATAAAAAAATGTTTACATGCTAGCTTCAAATTAAAGGGAGAAGAAGGAAAACGCAATGTTAATCACACTTATTAATGATATATCTTCCTGACTGTTAAAATAATACTTCCATTAAAAATGTAGAAAAATCTGAAACATTCTAATTGTTTATATTTCACTCTGATATCATAAAATATATCAACTTTAAATAGCCAATGAGTTCACTATGAAAATACATCCGACAGTATTGTATCCCTGCTAACTGGGCAACAGCTCAGCCGTGCCACTTGAGGAGACACGGTTGGGCTATTGTCCAGGACACAGGAGAACTCTCTCAGTTGTATGGTTCTAGAACTGTAGCTCAACAGGAAAACATCCTGATGGTAAAAGTGGTTCAACAGTGGAACATGCTGCGGTGGAGTGTGGTGGAGGTCTTTGGAGGTTTTTAAAAAAAAGGCTGGGTGGGCATTTGTTGGAACTGCTTTGATTGCGTATTGTATAGGATTCTAGGATTCTATGAATAGATAAGAAAGCATCACACATGTGTGACAAACAATTTTCAAAGGGGCTCTGATTACAGATGAAATATGTGTAATTTGTATATCAGTGTCATCTTATCCTCCATTTAGCAAACAGCTGTTAAACAAGGAGCGAGGAAAGTCCAGGCCATGTACACAATTTTTGTTGTCCCTAAAGCAATCCGCCAGCCCCCAACTCCCATCTGTTTAAAAAAAAAATAGCCTTATTCTCAGAAGATTTTTACTTAAAAACCATGCAGAAAGTTTCTTAAAGGCACAAAAACACAAAAACCCCGAATGAATACACACACACACCACAGGTCCATTTTCATTGAAGTCCCTCTTAGAATGTAAGCAGTTATGTGATGTCAATGCCTTTAAATTTTGATAGACACTCAGAAGGAGGGGGGGATTCACCAGCCATATTTGATGAAATGGCCCCAGGAAACCTGATGCTAGAATTTTTTTCCTAGTTGTTCTCAAAGCTGTTGCTAGATTCTTTTATGCACAATTACAGCAGTTTGAGACCACTTAGGGCCTTTGCAGACTGCCAGAAATAGTGCACATTAAATTGAGGCACTGCCCTGGCTCAGTGCTAGGGAATCATGGGAACTGTAATTTATTGTGGCACCAGAGCTCTCTGACAGAGAAGGCTCAATGTCCCAGAAAAAAATACAAATCCCATGACTCCCTAGCACTGAGCCAGGGCAGTGCCTCAATTTAATGTGCACTATTTCTGGCAGTCTGCAAAGGCCCATAGTATCATTCTATGAAATCCTGGTTTTTTGTGGTCTGCTGAAGTACTCAGAGAGCCACAGTGGTATAATGCTGGACTAGGGCAATGGGAGACCATGGTTCGAATCTCCATTCAGCCATGGGACCCCATTGGATGACCTGGAAAAAGTCCCACTCTCTTAGCATTAGAGGAAGGCAATGGCAACCCTCCTTGGAATAGATCCTGCCAAGAAAACCTATGATAGCATTGCCATAACTCAAAGTTGACAGTATAACAACAAAAATGAAGTGCTCTGAATTCTTATGTTCACTCTCATTAACTACAGAATTTGAACTCACTGACACAGAACTGTAAATACAAAACTACAGATTCCCAGATTAAATAGGATGAAAACATGGGTAATTAAAATAATACAAGGTTGAGTCTCCCTTATCCTAAATTCTGAAATCCAAAATATTCCAAAATCCAAAATTGTCTACATGAGTAGCTGAGATAGTGGCACCTTTGCTTTCTGATGGTTCAATGTAGGCAAACTTTGTTTCATGTATAAAATTATTTTTTAAATGTTGCATATAAAATTTCCTTCAGGCTATGTGTATAAGGTATATACGAAACATAAATAAATTTCATGTTTAGACTTGAGTCCCATCTCCAAGATATCTTATTATGTATATGCACATATTCCAAAATCTGAAAAACTGAAATCCAAAACACTTCTGTCCCAAGCATTTTGGAAAAAGGGAAACTCAACCTGTATCAAAGTGCTGTAATTGTGTACACTTATCCCTCTATTTTTGCGGACTTCAAGTCCACAGTTTCAGTCCTTTGTGGACAGGCAAGCGTTGAGTGTTAAAATGGTGCATACGCAGAAGCGCACTATGGGGCTTGAATATTTGTGAATTTCCATTTTCGCGGGGGGGGGAGCAGAACGGATCCCCCCATGAAAATGGAGGGACTGCTGTACTTTCAATACACCCTAGGTCTGTTTTCATTATGGGTGGATAAAACAAGAAAGAAAATAATAAGATAGTGTGTCCCTATAGAATTCTTACTTGTCGCACACGTTTGCAGCACACAGCCCCACGCCTGTCACACTTCCCAATGGCTCTCATGTTTCTGGGGCAACGGAGAAACCTGCACACAGCACCAGCACGATCACATTCAGCAAAAGTCCTTGGTTTACGGGTGAATGCTGTAACAAAAGAAAGAATTGCCTAATATCATCATTATGTAAACGTCACTGCTCTTAACATCATCACTCCTAGTAGCAGATTGAGCTGCCTATGGGACTATGGTCAAAACAGAACCACCCCAAAATTAATCATTTTCAGAAGCTGATCTGGTGCAGATACAGGAAAGTAGGGATGTAATTCTTCACTAATTTCATCCTGAAAAGCAGCAAAGAGTAATTTTAGCAGTTTTCTTCCCTTTGCAAGAAAGTTTTCAAAAACTGTGAACAGTTTTCAGAGACTATTCACAGTTCAGAACTTATTCTGTGCAAATTTTGCACATGATCCTTTTTGCACAGAAAATAGCATTTTCTATTCAGGAAACAACATTTTCTGAGCAGAAAGTTATCTTCTGTGCATAAAATGCTGCTTCTTATGGGGGATTCTTCAAGTGAAGGAGTACCCACAAAACACATTTTAACCATTTTTCAAGTATTTTCAAACATTCTTTCCATCCCTACAGAAGAGGACCTTCTTGGTGGCTGCTCCCAGATTTGGCTAGTTAGATGGATTTTTTAATATTTTACTGCATGATGATGATAATGATGATGATGATGATGATGATTTTAAAGAAATTAATAGGTGTTTTGACAGTATAATTGATTTCATTCATATTTTTAAGATAGATCATTTATTGTGATTTCAGTTGAGGCTTTTAAATTCTTTTGGAAGCTGCCTTCTATCCAAACCCTAGATGAAAGGGAGAATAGGACTCAAATAAATAAATCAATATAATTAGTCAGAATCCTGTTGTTAACATACACACAGATCAGTTTTACAAAAGCAGCTGGGCATTTTTGTCTTATGCAGAATGTCTTCACTCAGTTGAGGGTCCCTTTGTGCAATAGCAAATGCACAGTGACTATTTCTGCAATCCCAATTAATCAGCTGACACACTAGAGACATTAGCAAATAGATACACACCACCCAAAAATGCACAACTGTATGGCTGGAATCCTGTTGGTTAGTCCCAACTAGAGCAAACCCATTGAATGAATGTGTTGAATCAACACATAAGTAAATCCAATTGATTCAGTGGCTTTCCTCTATTCAGGACTAACCATGAAATGGTTATGCCTGTGGAATTCCACTCACACAACCATGAACTGATTATGTCCATTGTATAATAGTCCCCCAAAGTACAATCACATGTGTAAGTGAACTCACACAAGTGTATAAAACCAACAGGATTCTGGCACATGTATTAATACCAATGAGCATTAAAATCTGAAACTTAGGGCCTAAGCAGACTGCCAGAAATAGTGCACATTAAATTGAGGCACTGCCCTGACTCAGTGCTAGGGAATCATGGGAACTGTAATTTATTGTGGCACCAGAGCTCTCTGACAGAGAAGGATCAATGTCCCAGGAAAAAATACAGTTCCAATGATTCCCTAGCACTGAGCCAGGGCAGTGCCTCAATTTAATGTGCACTATTTCTGGCAGTCTGCTTAGGCCCTTAGATTCATGTTTCTGCCAAGGGCTTAGTCATCCATCTCAAAAATGGTGGTGAAGTTGAAATTACCTATTCCATTATTTTATAGCCCATCTTTGTCTCAAAACTGGTCTCAAAGCAAATAACCTGGGACTGTACGTGTTAACTGTGTGGGCCTTCAGAGCTACAATTTCCTAGAATTTTGGAACTTGAGTGAATGTTGAAAGCCCAACTGTAACTCTCAGCATTGGCTCAATATTGGCTCAGCTAGGACTGATGGGAATTGCCACCCAACCACATCTGGAACTTGTGCCTTAATTCCACATGTAAAATTAAAATCTTGTGTGAATTGAACATTATCTCAGCAAAACAGTCAACCACCTCTGTGACATTTGAAAATAATGCAAAACAGAATAAATCAATACATAATTTATCAAAATTAGAAGACAGGAACGTGGTAAAGAGGAGGTGGAGGGATAGGCAGTGGCCCTTGGAAGTAAAACAGCAGTGTTACCAAAACAATCTCTTTGATGTGTAAATTGTTAAAGGGAATGGGATTGCCTTAGGTCCAAAACACACTGCAGAAATGATCCAATTTGAGACCGCATTAATTGACCTGGTTCAATCAGAGAGCTCTGGTCCCACAATAAACTGAAATTCCCAGAATTCCCTAGCCCTGAACCAAGGCAGTTCAATCAGTC
Source organism: Phrynosoma blainvillii (assembly GCA_026167975.1). NCBI lineage: Eukaryota > Metazoa > Chordata > Lepidosauria > Squamata > Phrynosomatidae > Phrynosoma > Phrynosoma blainvillii. The sequence continues at coordinate 14,201,486 of JANUYF010000001.1, forward strand.
TCAAACTGGATTATTTTTGCAGTGTGTTTTGGATCATAATTAAAGAAGAGCCCTATTCCTGAACTGCATATTCCCAGTATGCGTCAGAACCGTGCAGGGTGGCCAGAACTGATCAGAGTTGAAACTGAACAAAATCTAGATCAGATGTGGTGGAAATGTGGCTCATGGAACATATATAACCCACAAGGCTGTTTTTGTGCCTCCCTCCAATTTTTGAAAATTTCTCCCAGGGGATGTAGGAAACCAATTTGTCTTCAGTCTGTCTGGGGTGCGTTGATTGGATGTTCCTGCATGGCATAGGGTTGGACTTGATGGCCCTTGAGGTCTCTTCCAACTCTATGATTCTATCATTCATTTTGAGCATTTTAGGTCCAGGACAGGCATTTTTTCCAACACTAAAAGTGACCAAGAACTTTAATTCTGGATTACTTCCTGTTGAGCTTGAAATACCCAAAAAAGGCCAAAAATGAGATGATGTTGGGAGGAAAACAGTGAAAACATACTTGTTCATAGGAATTTTAGTGCCAGAACTGAGTAAGGGCTTCATAGGTTTAGGGGCACCTTATCAATAAAAGGAATACAATCATAAAATCATAAATTGGAAGGAACCTCAAGGATTATCACCTCTAACCTCCTGCTGTGCAGGAATACACAACTAAAGTACTCCCAAGAGGTGGTCATACAACCTCTGTTTAAAGTACACCAAGAAAGAGAGTCTCCCACACTTTGTGGAAGAGGCTATACAGACCAGCTTAAGGAGCCAGCACGGGGGCAGAGTGGAGGCATGGCAACCACATGCCAACCACCCCAGCTCCATCCCCAGGTCATGCCTCCCAAGCAACCGCATGCCGGGCAGCAAAAGAGTGTGTCTTTGGTGCAGCATTTAAATGCACTGCTCCAAAGAAGCAGAGAAAAGTCGCTGCCACCGCAGCACTTTTTGCAGCTTCTTTTTGCGCCACGGAAAGTCCAGATCGGGGCCACGGTGTGTGGTTGCCATGGCCTCGATCTGGCAAGGAAAGGGGCAGTGTCCTGCCACCCATTAGGGGCCATTGGTACAGCCCCGAAGTCTCTTACATTGTTAAACAGCTCTGACTGTCAAGAAGTTCTTCCTAATGTTTAGATGGAATCTCTTTTCTTGGAGTTAAGATCCAATGTTCTCATCCTTATCTCTGGAGCATATTGTATATGACATCACTTCAGAAATTAAAGTTGGCTGTTGTGTCACCTCTCAGTCTTCTCTTCTTTAGTCTAAACATTCCCAGCTTTCTAAGCCATGAAAATAGAAAAAACAACTACACCTTTCCTCAAATGTCTCATTTAGCCAAAGTATACAGGACACCTTACCTGGAGCAACCATCAACATCAAGAACAGAAAACTTGAAAGGATGGTGAAGAGCTTCATGGCTGAAAAATGGAGATGTTTCTAAGGAAATGCGAGGATGCAGAGACAATCAACAGAATGTTATTTCAGAAGATGGAGAAATGACTAAAAGCTCCTAGTATTTATAGGACAATTGTGTGATTATGTCATAGGCTATGAACACTTGCAGGTGTTGGTTGAGGTTTTGTTGCAATTTGTGGGCAGTAATAATTGCTGTGCAAATAGACCACAATCCAATTAGGAAAAAGTTGTGAGGAAACTATATCCCCAAACTAAGAGAAAGCCTGATATCCATATATGGCATGGAATAATCCAGAGTAGGCATGCAAATTGGGTAGCATAGGAACATAGCTAATGAACATATTCCTAGGCAAGGAAAATGGAATGCACAAATAAAGAATGGGTGATACCTGGCCTGAAAGGATATACCTGTAAAAAGAATCTAGGTGTCTTAGCCTACTACAAGCTAAACATGAATAAACAAGGTTCATGAGTTCTGGGCACTTCATTTCAGGAAGGATATTAACAATCCAGAACATGTCCAGAAAAGGGCAACCAAGATTAACCAAAGCCTAGAAACCAAGCTTTATGAGGAGCAACATAGGCAGCTGGATATGTTTAGTTTGGAGAAGAGAATACTGAGAGGTGACATGATAACTATCTTTAAATATGAAGAGATGCATGTAGAAAATGGTTCAAACTTCTTTTCTGCTGCTTCAGAGACTACAGCATGAAACAACTGATTCATATTGCAAGAAAAGAGATTCCACATAAGGTTAGGAAGAACTTCTTCACTATAAGAACTGTTCAACTGAGGGATAGAAAACCATGGAAGGTGGTAGACTCTACATCTTCGGAGGTCTTTAAAGAGAGGTTGGATGGATGTACTTTAGTTATGTGTTCTTACTTTCCAAGAGGCTGAACTAGATGGTCATTTTCACTTCTAAAATTCTATGATTCTATGAACATATGCATCAATCTTCTACTGTAGCAGATTGTTATGCCATCTTGCTCAGTTATCATCCACTTCTGAGTAGCAGTGGTCCTCTGGGGTCTCAGATGAAGGCTTCTAGAATGCAGATCTCTGCTAATTTTGTTCGCACACAAACATGCACGGAAGTATACAGACACACACACAACTTATTTGTGCTTCATTAAAGGCTGGTTCTATCATTAGATAGAGTGAAACAACTGCATCAGGCAGCAGGCTGAACAGGCAGTAAACTTTTAGTTGTTTAAAATATTATTGCACTTTTATCGCTAGAGACAGGAGGAGGTGTTTGAGAACGTTTGTGCCTTCTGTTAGGGATGAAATACTTCACTAAGGGTGCATCTAAGAATAATAAAGTTTGATACCATTTTAATTGCCATGGCTCTATCCTACAGAATCCTAGGATATATAGTTTGGTGCTGTGCTGACTGAATGGTCGTAATAAACAAATAATAATAATAATAATATAGTTTGGTGAGACACCAGCCCTCTGGCAGAGAAGGGTAAGCAAAGCAAAGCAGCTTCATTTATATACCGCTTCATATCGTGCTATGAAATGTCTAAGCGGTTTACAACTGTAAGCTCATTGCCCCCTGACAGGTGGCTACTCATTTTAGTGACCTCAGACGGATGCAGGCCTGAGTCAAGCCTGAGCCCTGGCTAGTATTGAACTCACAACCTTGTGGTTTATGAGTGAGTGGCTGCAGTACAGGCATTTAACCATTGCGCCACCAGGGTAGATCTTGTAAAACTACAAATCCCATAGGATGGAGCTGCAGCACTTAAAGTGATGTCAAACTGCACTATTTCTACAGTGTCAATGCAACCTACATTTCTTCTCAAAAGGAATAAGTATTTTCAGGCATTTTCTTCCAGCTGCAAGTCTTCAAAAACCATGCAGTTTTCGAAGGGTATTCCCAATTTGGGATATATTCTGTGCAAAATTCACACATAGTTGTTTTGTGCATAAAACTTCATTTTCTGCATGGAAAATAATGTTTTGCTGCAGAAATATTAATTCCTGTGGATAAAATGCTGTTTTTTGCACACACACACACAAAAAAAGTTGTCTTCTTTGCAAATCAATCATGTGCTAATTTGATGCAGAACAGATCCCAATTACAGTATTTTCTGGCATATAAGACTACTTTTTAACCCAGGAAAATCTTCTCCAAAGTCGGGGGTCGTCTTATACACCGGGTGGAGGGGGAGGAGGAGGAGGAAGGTGTGGTGTGGCAGGAGGCGGGAGGAGGAGGAAGAGAGGAAGTCCAGGTCGGAGGAGATGGGGGGGAAGGGGTGGCCGTGGTGTGGTGTGGCATGACGCAGGAGGAGGAAGCAGCAGCAGATAAGAGATGAACCCCTATCCTGGGGTTTTCTTGGCAGGACTGGTTCAGAGGAGGTCTGCCATTGCCTTCCTCTGAGGCTGAAAGTGTATGATTTGTCCAAGTTCATCCAGTGAGTTTCATGGCAGAGTGGGGAATCAAACCCAGGTCTCCAGAGTGGTAGTCCAACACTCAAACCACTACACCATGCTGGCTCCTAATCCCATGCACTACCTATGAAACAATTGCAGACTTTTTGTTGTTCTTGTGTGTCTTCAAGTCCTTTCCGACTTATGGCAACCCTAAGGCAATCTTATCATGGGATATTCTTGGCATGTTTCCTCAAATGGGGGTTGCCATTACCATCGTCTGAGGCTGAGAGTGTGTGACATGCCCAGGGTCACTTACCTGGCCACAAATTGTACATACCCCAGAAGGCATCACCTAGTACATTGGCAGTCCTTTCCCCCCAATACTTTCTCATTTTCTCCCATTGGAAGAGGGGTCGTCATATATGGCGAGTATATCCCAAACTTTATATTTTAACTGGAAAAGTTGGGGGTCGTCTTATATGCCCAGTCGTCTTATACGCCAGAAAATACGGTAAATCAATTTCTGCGGAGAAATTAATATGTCTATTTTCCACACAGAAAATGAACAGAAAATCCTGTTTTCTGTGCAAAACAACTGAATGCAAACTGTTGCCTGGACGGCAAAGATTCTCATCAGTCCAAGATTCTTCTCATCAGGCTTTCCCAACATTTGAAAAACCTATTATTCAACAATTTTTGAATATTTTAAATTTTTCTTTCTATCCCTACATTCCCATGCTAAAATAACGTTGTTGGCTTTGGATACTATGCACTTTCACTTGGGATGGTAGGATGCATGACTGGGTGCCAATTCAGATCAGGACCCAATAACTAGAAGATGCTGCAGGCTACATTTTAGAAGAAGGAACTGGTAAAACCACGTCCAAGTATTCTTTGCCAAAGAAAACCCCATGAAGATTTCATGTGATTGCCATAAGTCAACAAGCACCTTGAAGGCACATACACACAAACACATACAATTGCAGAGAACAGGATCAAACTCTGGGGCTTTTCCATCCGCCTGGATGCATCCGATAACAGAAGCACTGGGAGATTCAGGAAATGACTGGAAGAAGAGGAAGCAATCTATTCCTTTTTCTTTCAGCTGGTGAGGGATCCAGAGAAATTATGCCACCTGAACCATTGAGAATCTGACTCTGCAGGCAACTGTAACTTTTGGTTGATTGTATATAAGTGGCTCTGGGAGATTTTTTGTGTGAGTAGCAGGATTATAATGCTTTTATGATACAGGTTGAGTCTCCCTTATCTGAAATGCTTGGGGCCAGAAGTGTTTTGGAGTTCAAGGTGTTTTTTTCAGATTTTGGAATATTTACCTATATATCATGAGATATCTTGGAGATGGAACCAATTCATTTATGTTCCATATACACTTTATACACATAGCCAGAAGGTAATTGTATACATAATATTTTTAATAATGTTGTGCTTGAAACAAAATTGGTGTACATAGATCTACCAGAAAGAAAAGACATCACTCGCTCAGCCACTCATGAAAAAGGTTTTGGGTTTTGGAATATTTCAGATTTCAGAATTCCAGATAAGGGAGACCCAACCTATACATAGTAAGATGGAACATTCAACATGTGCTTTCTAACCTTCCGTAAACATTTTTATCCCATTTTGCAGAAAATTGTCATCAAATATTTGTGACATGCACACCATACATTTAAGCACATCTCTATTCATTTTGCCACTTAATGTAATAGACCCGTATATATGACTTTTTGTGTTTTAATATTTATCATTTCTCTATTCTATCTCTTCCTTTTCTTCCAACAGTGGGACTCAAAGCAGCTCACAACATGAGTTTAAAAAACAGGTACAGCCAGAAACCAAATAATTTATGGTATTAAAACACATTCAAAGATGTTGTCAGGTTGAAATAGCCACTAAATTAAGGTGATTTGAAAGTCATTTTAAAATACCCCAGAGGAGAAGGAAAGGAAAGGAAAGGAAGGAAGGCAAGAAATATAACTGCTCCATTAGGAGCTCGATCCTCAGTAGCCAATCAGTTGTCATAAGTCCATCTGAATAAAAAGGTCTTTTCCTGACAGTAGAAGGAAGACAGAGAAGAAACAAACCTAGCTTCTGTTAGAAGGAGCAACCACCAAAAAGACCCTCTTGTGTCTCACAAAGCATATCTATGAGATAAAAGCCTTTTGTAAAGTTCGCAGAAGAGAGCCAGCATAGTATAGTGGTTTGAGTGTTGAACTATGACACTAGGAGATCAGGGTTTGAATCTCCACTTGCATAAGGAAACCCACTAGATGACCTTGGCCAAGTTACAATCTCTCACCCCCAGAGGAAGGCAAGGGCAAATCCCCTCTGAACAATTCCTGTCAGGTAAACCCCATGATAGGGCAACCTTAGTGTCAGAAATCACCTGAAGACAACAAACTTCTCAACACCTGGGCAACCTCAGATATGGGCCAATAACATGACAATTGAGAGTCTATCTAGGGAAGGAAATGGTCTCTAAAAGTCCAAGGTTTTGCTCCTGCACAAATCAGTTTTATTTGGCAGAGCTATACGACATTTTCTCCACCCCAAAGTATTCCCAGGGAAACCTCAGCATGACTGTTCATTCTCACTCTCCAATTCAGTTTAAAGAAACCCACTATTCTAGAAATGAAATGTATGTCTCCATGGTTGTCTGTATTATACCAGAACTAGCTAGAATAACCACCCCCAAGAAACATGGTGATTTGGTGGGTGGGATGCAGATTCAACAGAAATCAAGAGAGGGAAAGAAGAATGCTGGGAATAAAAGAAAGAGTTTGGATTCAATGATTCTCCTTCTTTAGAGGTTTTTAAACAGAGACTGGATGGAGGTGCTTTAATTGTGAGTTCCTGCATGGCAGGGGGATGGACTGGATGGTCCTTCTGGTCTCTTCCAACTCTATGATTCTATGATTATGTATGTAAAATCAAAACAAAAAGAACTGGAAAGTCTCAATTTTTCCAGGGATTTTTTTTTCTTTCTGAATAAAGCCTGAGATAGCCTGGACCCAAGGTATATAGACTTTTAGAAATCACAAACAGTCCTTTTACAAAGCAGGAGCCAGCAAAGAATTTGTGATGCCCTTCCAATACACACATAAACACACATAGGCTTGATTCCTTTCATTTCTTTGTAGTGGTTTCAGTGTTCACTTGCAACTCTGGAGACCAGGGTTCGATTCCCAGCTCAGCCATGAAACCTATTGAGAGACCTTGGGCAAGTCACAGGCTCTTGGCCTCAGGGGGAGGCAATGGCAAATCCCCTCTGAAGAAATCTTGCCGAAAAAATCTCATGATGGGGTCGCCATAAGTAGGAAATGACTTGAAGGCACCCAACAACAACAATTTTCCCTGTCTAGAATAAATCCATTGAATCAATGGGATTTAGATACATTTGGAGTCACTATTAAGAGTTAATTTAATGGGTCTACTCTACTTGGAATTAACCTTGGGTTCTCTTCCAGCTCCATGATTCTATTATTCTAACTAATAGGATTCAGGCCATTATTTTTCAAACTATTGAAAGCTTCTATATGAAGATTATGGCACAGAGAAATAATCCTGATATAGATCCAGGATTGAAAACTCAAAAGCAGATGTCATTGCATGCCCTGGTGGCCAGGTGAGTGCAAGCCAGATGCAACCTGGACCCCAGCCATGCTTATCCCTTGGCTTTTGAAAAACAAGAGCTTGCCATTTTTGGAATTCAGCCAGATAAGTATGGCTAGGGTCTGGGCTGCATCTGGGTTGCACTCACTGACCACCAGCAAGTGCAATAATATCTATCAATCCCGCATCTATATTGGGAGTATTTCTCCATGCAATAATCTCCTTAGTTTAAGGATCTCTGAACTATTGAAATACTGCTTTTCCCTTGCTCACTCCTCAGAATCATCCCTTCGTCTCCTTAGCCATGAGAGGGTAAGAGTCAGACTGGCAATTGTGGGCTAAGAGAAGAGAAATATGTCCTTTTTAACTGCCTCTCACTACCCCCAACTCCATTCTGCAACTATAGCACAATAAATTGAGAGAGACTTCAACTAGTCCCCAGAGAACTGGACAACCCTCTTTTCAGGATGTAGAGAGATCTTGCAGCAACTTTGGGACTAAATGAAAGAAGAACTTGGCAGCATGAGCTTTCGAAGACATTAGTCTACAGAAGCTCCTGCTGCCAACTTCTTTCTTTCAGTTAGTATCAAAGGTGCTGCAATATCTCTCTACATACTGATTCTACAGACTAACATGGCTATATCTTTGAATTCAATCCTCTTTTCCAGTAGAAGAAATATTTGTAGGTGTTGTTATGTGCTGTCAAGATGATGCCAACTTATGACAACGCTGTAAATGAGTAACCTCCAAGAGCCCCAGTCACCAACAACCCTGCTCAGAAGTCTTATAAATTCAGGGTTGTGGCTTCCTTCCTTGAGTCAATCAATGTGGTATTCTTCCTTTCTCGGAACCTTCAACTTGATCAAGCATTATCACCTTTTCCATTGCATCATGTCATCTCATTATATGTCCAAAGCACGATAGCCTCAGGGTGCTGCCAGATTGCAGCATTAATGCAGTTTGATACCACATTAACTTCTATGGCTCAATGCTATGGAACTCTGGGATTTGTAGTTTTATGGCACAGTTAGCCTCCTCTGTCAGAGAGCACTGGCACCACAACAAACTACAAATCCCAGGGGTCTGCAGTATGGAGCCACAACAGTTAAAGTGGTGTGAAATCCTGTTAATTCTGCAGTGTGGCAACAGTCTTGACTTCATCTTTTTTGGCAAATTGTGGTAACTGGAGAACTCTCCTTCAGTACCATATTTATTTCCTTTTGGCTAACTTCACTGCCCAATTTTTGTATCCAGACACAGAAATCAGATATACTGGTCCTTTAACCTAGAAGATCATAGAATCATAGAATCATAGAGTTGGAAGAGATCACAAGGGCCATCCAGTCCAACCCCCTGCTATGCAAGGACTCCCAATCAAAGCATCCCTGACAGATGGCCATCCAGCCTCTGCTTAAAGACCTCCAAGGAAACAGACACCACTACTCTCCGAGGGAGTGTGTTCCACTGTCGAACCGCCCTCACTGTCAGGAAGTTCCTCCTAATGTTGAGGTGGAATCTCTTTTCTTGCAGCTTGCATCCATTGTTTTGGGTCCTAGTCTCTGGAGCAGCAGCAAACAAGCTTGTTCCCTCCTCGATATGACATCCCTTCAAATATTTAAACACGGCTATCATATCACCTCTCAGCCTTCTCTTCTCCAGGCTAAACATCCTCAGCTCCCTAAGTCGTTCCTCATAGGGCTTGCTTTCCAGACCCTTCACCATTTTAGTTGCCCTCCTTTGGACACGCTCCAGTTTCTCCACATCTTTTTTGAATTGTGGTGCCCAGAACTGGACACAGTATTCCAGGTGAGACCTGACCAAGGCAGAATAGAGTGGCACTATTACTTCTCTTGATCTAGACGCTATACTTCTACTGATGCAGCCCAAAATTGCATTGGCCTTTTTAGCTGCTACATCGCACTGTTGACTCATGTTCAACCTGTGGTCCACCTGGATTCCTAGATCCCTTTCACACGTAGTCTCATTCAGCCAGGTGTCCCCCATCGTATATCTGTACTTTTCGTTTTTCCGCCCTAAGTGCAGTACCTTACATTTCTCTGTGTTGAATTTCATTTTGTTAGCTTTGGCCCAACTTTCTAGTCTGTTCAAGTCATTTTGAATTTTGATCCTGTCCTCTGGGGAATTGGCTACTCCTCCTAATTTGGTGTCGTCTGCAAATTTGATAACTATGCCCCCAATACCATCATCCAAGTCATTAATAAAGATATTGAATAGCACTGGGCCCAGGACAGAGCCCTATGGCACCCCACTGGTCACTTCTTTCCAGGTTGAAAAGGAGCCATTGTTGAGCACCCTTTGGGTTCGGCCAGTCAACCAATTACAAATCCATGTAACAGTTACTTTGTCTAGCCCACATTTTACCAATTTGCTTGCAAGAATGTCATGGGGAACCTTGTCAAAGGCCTTACTGAAATCAAGATATACTATATCCACAGCATTCCCTTCATCTACCAAGCTGGTAATTTTATCAAAAAAAGAGATCAGATTTGTCTGGCATGACCTGTTTCTCTGAAACCCATGTTGACTTTTTGTGATTATGGAATTACTTTCCAGATGTTCACAGACTCTCTGTTTAATGATCTGCTCCAGAATCTTTCCGGGTATTGATGTCAGACTAACTGGACGATAATTGTTGGGATCCTCTTTTTTCCCCTTTTTGAAGATGGGGCCAACATTTGCCCTCCTCCAGTCCGCTGGGACCTCTCCTGTTTTCCAGGAATTCTCAAAGATTATTGACAATGGTTCCGATATTACATTTGCCAGTTCTTTTAATATCCTTGGATGTAATTCATCTGGTCCTGGAGACTTATATTCATTTAGAGTAACCAGATGTTTCTGTACTATCTCTTTACTTATTCTGTGCTGAAATTCTCCTATTCTGTCCTCTGCTCCATTATATTTAGGTTGAGCACCCTTTGCCTTTTCTGAGAAGACTGAAGCAAAGAAGGTGTTGAGTAGTTCTGCCTTTTCTCTGTCTCCTGTTAACTTTTTGCCATCTTCTCCACACAGTGGCCCTACCATTTCCTTCTTTTTCCTTTTGCTGCTGACATACCCCCAAAAGCCCTTTTTATTGTTCTTAACCTCTCTAGCAAGCCTGATTTCATTCTGCGCTTTAGCTTTTCTGACTTTACCCCTACACGTGCTAGCTATTTATTTGAATTCCTCTTTGGTGATTTCCCCATTTTTCCATTTCTTATACATGTTCCGTTTAAAACATAATTCAGTTGCAAGTTCCTTAGTCATCCATTCTGGTTTCTTGAGACACCTCCCATGTTTCCTCCTCGTTGGCATGGTTTGAAATTGTGCCTTCAGTATCTCCCTTTTGAGAAACTCCCATCCTTCTTGAACTCCCTTCTCTTTTAGTATTCCTGTCCATGGGATCACCCCCAGTATTTCTCTAAGTTTAGTAAAATCAGCTTTCCTAAAATCTAGAATGCGTGTCTGACTATGCCTGGCTTCTCCTTTCCACTGTATAATAAACTCCAGGAGGACATGATCACTCCCGCCTAAGGATCCAACCACTTGCACCCCATTAACTAGATCTTCCCTGTTAGTTAGGATCAGATCCAAAATAGCTGACTCCCTTGTTGCCTCTTCCACCTTTTGAACAATGAAATTGTCTTCGAGGCAAGTGAGGAATTTGCTAGACCTTGAGGATTTTGCCGAGTTTGACTTCCAGCAAATATCCGGATAGTTGAAGTCACCCATCACTACTATATTTCTCCTTTCTGAGTGTGTGGTCATCTGTTCTAGAACGGCTTCATCCAATTCTTCTGCTTGAGTTGGGGGTCTGTAGTAGACTCCCACAATAACATCCCTGTTGTTTCCCTCTCCTTTAATTTTTATCCAGATGCTGACTTTGGTATTCACTAAAGAGATGTGTGGGCTTGTTGATCTCGATGTTGCCAATGGACAACCCACATTCCTCTGAAGAACAAGCTGCTCTTCTCCCACAAGATTTCTCCTGCTTCTCCTCCTCTGAATTATTGCTGTTCCTCCATCTTCTAGCCCCAGAGAGAGTGCAGACGCACTGATTTTTCAGCCATGAAGATCTCATTCTGTTCATTTCTTGCTCTTTTCCTTATGTTGCCAGGTAAGATATTTGGTAGGGGAGATCTTTTCAGCAAGATAAGAAAGATGAAGCAATCAAATATATTTAACAAGGTTGTGTAATTCCTTCCCTGGGAAGATTAAGTTGCCCCCTCTCAGATTTCCTTCTGCCATCAGACAAAGATCTTTGCATTCAGGCAGGCCTTTAGCTTATAAATCATGTGAAAGATTGAGCTTCTAACGGGCTTGTTCTGTCTTTTAATTGTGTTTTATATTGTTCTACCATTGAGGCTTTAGCTAAACTGTTGTTTAATAGTTTTGCCAGTTTCTTCCTCTGAAATATAGCTGGCAGCGCCTGGTATTTATTGGGAGCCTTCCATCCAAGTACTAACCATGACTGACCCTGCTTAGCTTCCAAGATCAGTTGGGATCTGGTGCCTGTAGAGTATTTTAGGATGCAAAAATATCTGAATGTAATGCCAACTTTGACAAATCTGAATGCAATGTACAAAAAAACCCAAAAAAGTTAAAGCATGACGAAAACAATGCATGAAAGATGAGCATATTTCAATCACTGTGACAGCATTCTACCATTTAAAACATGTCCATCCCTCATATGCCGTCCCTCAAACTTTTTTCTTCCAATATCACAGTGACTCTAAAACACAAACAAATGGATCCTTAAAAGGACCAAGCTAGAAGCCAAGGTGATCAAATTGAGGCTGTCATACTTTGGCTACATCAAGAGAAGACATGTTTCATTGGGGGGAAAACAATGCTAGGTGAGTAGAAAGAGAGGAAGACCTCATTCTAGATGGATAGACTCTATTAGACAGGATGCAGGTCTGAATTTGCAGGACCTAAGCAGAGCAGTGGAGGCTTAGAGGTGTCTCATCCAATGGTCACCATGATTCCAGGCCAAATCAAGGTCACTTAACAACAAATTGTTTTATAACCTTGTTTATTTTGATTATACATTTGGCATGGTATTTTGAGTGTTGGACTATGACTCTGGAGACCAGGGTATGATGCTCTGCTCAGCCATGAAACCCACTGGGGACCTTGGGCAAGTCACATGCTCTCAACCTCAGGGGAAGGCAATGGCAAACCTCCTCTAAACAAATCTTGCCAATAAAACCCCACAATAGGTTCCCCTTAGAGTTGCCATAAGTTTGAAATTACTTAAAGGCACACACACACACACACACACACACATTTGTCAGTTTGCTTTATACTGTATTGCAATTTGTTGATGTTTTATCCAGATAATGTCAGGAATCTAACAGATCCTGCCATAAAAATGGTTGCTGTTTTGCTTCTTTGCTGTTTAATCTCTTTTGAGTAGTGCTGTTGTTTGTGCTTTATAGAATTGTTAGAATTGAAGATAAGCATAGTAGCAGTAAAATTAATTTGTTATGTGGGAGGGGTTTGGTGGTAAAGCCAATGGGATTTTGTAGTGCCTGCATAAAGAAAGATGGTTGCCTGGCTGAGTAATGGACAGATGTGTGGGGGAGGCTGGTGGTACAGTGTGCCCTCCTTATGTGTGGATTTGCCATCTGCAGATTCCAGCATCTGCGGATAGTAAGCCCCTCTTGTCAGGAATGGTGGCACATGTACATAGCCCATGAGAGGAGCCTGTGGGAGGAGGAGGACGAGGTCCAGCAGGCAGCCCCAGGCCAGCTAGATAGGCACTCGCTGCCCCAAGAGAGACTTTGCCAGTCACTGAAGGTGCAGGCAAGGGTGCCAGCTGAGAGAGGGGTGTGGAGTGCTTGTGGTGCCCCCAGCAGACCTAGCTGACCCAGTTGTGGGGCCGCTTCCCTCTCTCATCTCTCATAGAGCAGGTGGTATCTGCCTTGCTTCTAGCAGCCAGGCAAGGAGTGCCCGAGGAGCAGAAGGGGGCATAGGCCAGCTGGTAGGGAAGTGGGCAGAGCTGGGGGGTGACAAGGCAGATGTCACCCACTCCGTGAGGGGCGGGGGAAGGAGGCAGCCCCACAACCGAGTCAGCCAGGAGTCCCACAGCAGCAGCACAGCTTCTACTAAGGGCATCCCACAGCCCTCTCCCGGTGGGAATCTTTGCCCTCTGGTACCCAGAAAGTCTCCCTTGGGCCAGCAGGCACCTACCTAGCTGGCCCAGGGCTGCCTGCTGGTCCTCCTCCTCCTTCTCCCACAGGCTCCTTCCTCAGGCACAATTGCAAATGCAATCCCAATGGTGGTGTGGTTGTCCCCAATGCTGGTGCAGCTAAGTGCATGTGATGCCATTGAGGAACATGAAACTTGAGCATTCATGGCTTTTCGTACCTGTGGAGGGGGGTGGAACAGATTCCTCACAGATGCCAAGAGCCTCCTCAAGGCCATTTCTATGGGAAGCTTGAAAGGACCTGAAAGAGATGATGATAATAATAATAATAATAATAATAATATAAAATTTATTTGTATCCCGCCCCTCTGAGGACAATCGGGGCGGCTAACAGTATAAAATACACAATACAATCAACCCCAATAATCTCCCCCCCTTAAAAAAGCATTAAATCCAATAAAGATTAAAACCATACAGATTAAAACTGACCAAATGGCCAACAACATTATACAATTATACAAACCACATTATGCAGGCAGCATTAATCAATGGCAAATGGCAGTATCTTGTACAGGAAGATGTGTGGGAAAAGGGCAGGAGGTGGATGACACTGACTGTAAAAATATTTTGGCTTGTGAATAAATACGAGAAAAACCCACAAACACATAGGGCAGGTGCATTACTTAATCTATGTTTTCAACTAGGGAGTTCTGTCCACTCTAGTTCTGTCCACAGTTAGTGAAATAAAGAAAACCCCTGCAGATACCAAGGGCCCACTGTATTACATGGTTTTATATTTTTTATTATTCCTTCCTTCCCTCTCTCCCTCTCTCTCTCTTTGTGTAATGTTGTGCTGTGTGCCTTCAAGTCATTTCTGAGTTATGGCAACCCTAAGGCAACCCTATCATGAAGGGTTATATGCAAGGCTTGTTCAGAGGGTGTTTGGCTTTGCTTCACTCTAAGGCTGAGACAGTATGACTTGCCCAAGGTCACCCAGTGGGTTTCACAACTGAGCTAGGAATTGACACATATGTTTTAGATTGCACACTTTTGGCAGGACCCACTGTTTTGTTCATTTTACTCACAAAGCACCATGTACATCGATGGTGCTAAATGTATTAATAATGCTTTCTACTCAAAAAGATCAGGTCTAATTTAAGATATTCTCCTTTTTTTTAAAAAAAAATCTTCACAGATTTTCTCTCAGCCCATCGTAGGAAGGGAAGATGCCCAGATGGTGTTTGCAGACACAAATGGTGTTTCCGGGAGGAAAGATACTGGGGACTCTGCCCTGATGACCATAACAAAATGTTCTGTTGCTTTTGGTAAGCCGTTTTCCTCCAAAGAGTAAAATAAATGTCTGATCAATCATTTGCTGTAGGGCTGCCCTGTTTTGCCACTTGAGGCAAAAGCAATACATAGCCCAGGGGTAGGCAACCTAAGGCCCGGGGGCCAGATGCGGCCCCCTGAGGCCTTTGGACTGGCCCTAGGCCGGTCTTGCCACTGCTGCCACCGCCCACCATGATGATATTGATTATTCTTGTTATTACTTGTTACTGGGGTTTTCTTGGCAAAATCTCCACAGGGGTTTTGCCATGGCTTTTCTGGGGCTGAGAGAGTGTGCATGCATATTTTTTTAAAAAAAATAATTTTATTTTTTATTTATTTATTTATTTATTTATTTATGGTGCTTTGGCCCCCAGATTGTCTGAGGGACAGCAACCTGGCCCCAGGCTCAAAAAGGTTGCCTACCCCTGACATAGCCTTTCATTCACCTACAGACCCGAAATGGCTGCTGAACCTACCTTGGAAGTGACATTGGGATGGTCTGCCTCACTAGGGACCAGCAGGCCAGATGAAGGGGTATAGGCTATTCTGTTTAATGACCACAGCTATCATCATCATCATCATTGTATTTATTATACATATAAGATCATGATTTTACATTCATTCAGTCCAAAAATCTACCACCACATAAATTCCATTTTTTCCCAAATTAAGGTATCCCCCTCCCTCCCCTTTGTACTTTAACAGAAACATAATTGACATCAGCCTGTAAAATTATATTCTTCTCTATGTCAAATAATAACTTAATCACTTCTTAAACATCATCAAAATTCTTTATAAATCTCATTGGTATTGTGTATTTTACAATATAATATTTCATATTTGTGTAGTTCCCATTATTCATCTAACTCTTTGTTGCTGTTATCTGCCTTCACGTCAATCTCAACCCATGGTGACCCTATGGATGAGACATCTCCAGGCCCCCCTGTCCTCTACTGCTCTGCACAGCTCCTGCAAATTCATATTCGTGGTCCCTTTAATAAAGTCCATCCATCTAGCACAGGGGTCGGCAACCTACGGCCCGTGGGCCGGGTGCGGGCCGTGGAGGCCTTCAGACCGGCCCCTGCCTGGTCCTGCCTCCGCCGCCACTGCCGCGCCATCACCGCTGCCTTTCGTGGCCACGGGGGTCCTCCGGGGCGCCATTTTGGATTCCAAAATGGCACCCCAGAGGACCCCCGCCATGGCACTGGGCCTCTCGGAGGAGAAAGGAGAGGCCCCAGAGGTTTTTCCAAAAAATGAAAATTTCAATTTTTAATTTAAAAAAAAAAATTTAAACAATTTTCATTTCATTCACTTTAACCACATGAAACAATGTATATCTAAACATATTTATCCTGTGTGTCTGGTAGTGTAATTTAAAGGTATAAATTTAATTTTGCCAGTTGTTTATGTTACAGCTATTATATATTCACTGATATATGGAAATTACGATTTATAAGTAAATTAGTACAAAAAATTACTAAGGATTCTGTATATGGGAGGAGTTCGATAGGGGGTGACACCATGAGTTATTGCACTGGGTGACACCAACCCCCTAGTAACGTCACTGCGGACACCCACCTTAAACTCAAGGAAGCCAATTTGAGTGATGGAGGTCTGTGACGTGGGCTTGTGGGGTGCTTCAGGATGGGGCGGCTAACCCCTTCCCACCCCCTGAGCCATAGTGCAATGAACAGCAGCTTCTGCTTGTCGCATCACAATTTGCAGGGTAGGAGAGGGCTAACCTCCATCACTCAAATCACTCTAAAGTGCCCCACTGGTCTGTACCACAGAGCTCCATTGATCAGAGAGACTCACTCAAGTTTTAGATGAGCGTCAAGAGTTGATTCTTTTGCTCATAACATTTACATAGCTATGACTATGATGGAGAGCGTTTCAGCCTATGTTTTGTATTTTATGGGTTTGCTCTCCACAGCATTAATTTTTCTGGATAGTTTAATTACATTTGAACAATAATTTTTTGCATGTTTTTACTCACATGGTTGTAAGTGCTTTTAATTGCCTTTGTTTGTAAGAGACTTTGAGTCCCTGTTTGGGAGGAAAGGAATAAATCATAATCACCATCCTCCTCATCATCATCTGTTGCTGCTGCTGACAAGGCATTTGCCTTACTCCGCCTAATGTTAGGGCTCATTCTGTGTTGATACTAGCTTTGTTAGAGAACCCTATGGAGCCATTTGGAAATGTTTTTTGTAAATTTTGAAAGCCTCTAAAATGGGAGTTTGAGCTAGCATCAAAATGGTCAACAGCCCCACCACCAAGGATCACACTTTAGTAAACTCTGGTTTAGGGACATCAGTTTTCAGGTTTCAATGTATTATTCTTAACTTTGTTTCTCTCTTAGGGTGTCCCCTGTGACTTTCGTTATAGGTTACCACGATCAAAAAAATGTCAAGACCATTCATGGACCTTCATGAGCCCCGTCACTTCCTATGTTGCCAAGTCTCCTAACATGCTGACATCAGAGATTCATTCATTTGAGTTCAACCATGTGCTTGTCTTTTCCATAAAGAGAAATGTTTTCTTTTCTAATTAACTGTTCATACTTTCTTCTGTGAATAAAAGCAAAGTACCCATAAGAAGAGAATGTATGGTTTATTTCCAAAAAGCAGAAGGATAGTGAAGGATTTCTCTCTCTCTCTCTCTCATTCACTACTTTGCCAAAGAAAAGGGCTGGAATCCATTTTCACAATTATAGATGAGTACCTAGGATTACGAACCTGTAAGTGATCCATAATCATGATTCTTACATATTCATGATTATGGCATTATTGCCATAAAGGTAAAAGTCTCCCACTCCTGTTTTACTGGGCAGCAGCCACTGTGAGCAATGGACATGTGTTCTTCTACCATTTGGGACACAGAGTACTGGAATTTCCACATATACATCCTGCCAAAGATTTCTGGTTCAAGGAGGGATTGCAACAGGGATCCAGCTTCTAGCTCTCACGCTGAAAATTGCTAGAGGAAGAGGGTGGAAATGTTAGTATGCTAAGCCCCCCCCCCCCAATCAACAGAACAGATCTCTGTCATCCACAGCAACTGCTGCCCAATAAAGTAGGATTGGTCAGGTCAGGAGAAACCAGGATATTTAAGTAGCTGATCTAGGATCCGAGTCATAGATTCTTTATATCTTTGGATGGAGGCAAGAATCCTATTTAGGGAGAAAGGCGGGATATAAGTCCCATAAATAGATAAAAATTAAAAATAAATAACTTCACATAAGGAACACAAATACCTACTCCAGGCCAGAAATTACTGTCTGGCATCCTGTTTGTAGCACACATTGGCCTAAGTCATACAACATATACAGAGCAGTTATTTCCACATTGCCTAATGGCTGTTTTTAACTGGTGAGAGCAGAGTTTACCCAAGATGCTGGGGTCCAGGGAGGGCACTCACAGATTAATATGCTTTAGGGAATTTTAATAGCTCAAATTATATTTTGGCTGAGGCAACAGTTGGCCTTGGGATCTTAACCTTATTTATATCAGTTCCAAATCGCACAGAACTCCAGGGACAATTCCAAATAGGTTTTTATAGTTTTATTAAGGGAATAATCAACACACACACAAGCACACATGCACCTACACACAAAAGAACTAACAAAGCAAAAGTGGGAGAAGGGGAAAAGTGGAGACCCTGTTAATGGTGATATGTTACCAGTTTTGAAGCATGGATCAATTTGATGGGAATCTGGAATGGAGAGGGCTCAATAGCCACTGAGACAAATGGGGTGGCCAGCTATTGAGGTGCCTAGTCAAACTGACAGAATGTCTGCCTGTTTACAACTAGACCAAATTGTTAGTATGCAGGCAGTGGTATATATACCCAAAATCATGTCCTGGGGCAGAAGTCAAGGACTAAATGGATTAAATTCCTGGTAAATGGTTTTCCAGGAAGATAAGAATGGTTAGAAGCAGTAGTAAATGTTTGGGTGATTGGTGTGAATATCTCACACAAAGGTAAACATCTTGCTGCTGTAGAAGTGTCCTTTGTCTGTGTATGCACAGTAACCTTCTTTGGCCATGATCCCATCATTGCCCTCTATAGACAAAAGGGATGAGGCTGATGCCTTGGGTGATCTAATTATGGTTACTACCTTGCTAGAGCCAACCAGATTCCCAAATATAATATGGCCAAGTTTCTGCCCTGGGTTCGCCTTTCCAGGTCACTCACCGATCACTCACTCTGATGTCTCTTTTAATATTAAATTGATATCGAATATGAGGGGTGATCGGGGGCCTGGTCGTGGGATAACACAGAAGTGGAGATGCACATGCAGAACTATTGTGCATGTGAATGTGCAAAAGGGTACATTGTGTAATGAGAATGTGTACACACACAGAAACTGAAAACAGCATGGTGTGGACAATCCTAACTTTAGTATTCAATAGTGTATTGTGACACTTCAGGATCATGTCAAGTTCCTTCATAGCTGCCCTTCCAAGTCCTAGGCTTTGCAAATGATTCCTAGGCTTTGTAAATGAACACTGCAGAAATGAACACTGCTTTGCAAATGAACACTGCAGAATTAATGAAGTTTGAGACAGCTTTAAATGCCATGCCTCAATGCTATGGATTTCAGGGATTTGTGGTTTTGTGAGATATTTAGCCTTCTCTGTCAGAGAGATGTAATCTCCGCAGAGATATTACATTAGTGAAAATGTTGTAAATTCTGCAGAAAAGGGAGACCTCTTGTGGCTTTCAGCTGCATATGCACATGATCTAAAAAAGGCTAGCAAACCTCTATACTCATTATGGAATATGCTATATACGGGTGGTGACAAAATCTATTGCAATTCCACTTGTAGCTTACAGTGAAAGAACTATGATTTGTGAGCTCTATGAACTGTCTATCTGATAGAATACATAATGTTACCAAATAAAATTTTCACTAAGATATGCATCCACGGGGAGGGCAAAATGAGGGGGGAAATGAGAATTCCGTCCCCCAATGAATTTTCCCTTCCATCCTCAAACTTCCATCATTGCAAGACCTAAGACATCTCAGCTGACCATTTAGTACAGTCTGGATAACTAAAGAAAAGGAACAGGCAAAGGTACCAAGGGAATGCAAACACAGCAAATATAAGCTTTCTAGGTATAAATTTGATGTTTTCTTTCTCTTGTAACTGTAGAAGAAATTTGGAGGTCAGGCCTGGTGAATCAAGGATCCAATTTTATTTAGGGAAAGAAATGCATTTCTGTGTCCCATCCTGACAGGGCAGAATCTGGAGAGTATGAGACACCTGAATCGTAAGCTGTAATAAAATGATATCCGTGGGGGATCTCTTCCAAACAACCCCCTCACGGATACCAAAATCCATGGATGCTCAAGCCCACATTATCCCCAATGATAGCACATGCCCATGCCTGCACTACCATTAGGGACAACCTCCATTGTCCTATGGTGGCGCGTACACTCAGCCACACTGCTACTGGGAACAATGAAACTTAATGGCAGTGCAGCTGCATGCATGTGCCACCATGGGACAACAGGGGCTGTCCCTAATGGTGGCACATGGCCATGGCCACACCACCATGGGGGACAATACGGGCTTGTCATCCACAGATCCTCAGATCTGCGGATGGCAAGTCTGCGGATACCAAGGGCTGACTGTAATACAATAACATCCCAAAATACATAAAGCAGTGATATGGAGACAACCAAAATGCCCAAAAGACATGTTGCAAGCTTTTGAAGCTCCACTGGATTCTTCATCAGGCAAAAGTGTCAACAATCATACAGGAGAAATTAAAATGACAAAATTAGTCACAGGGCTGCATTTCAACAAGTAGGTGGTGGTGTTGTTCTGAGTTAAGATGGTATGGAGGGATATCCATGCAGGCAAGCCACTCCTCCTCCTTCTCGCCATGTGGGTACTGGGAGGCAAAACATCTTAAAAGTCCAGGAACTACCATTTAAATTCCATTAGCAACATAAAAGGATACTAGCTTTGGATTGGGTGGCATGGGGGGGAGAGAACACCACCCTCTGCATCAAGGGACACAAAGTGCGGGTATTGCACTGCTCAAGAGAAGGAAGAAGAAGATGCACTAGGCAGTCAAGTCCTGGCGCCTTGACACCTTCGCCTTTCCAAGCTCTTTTGGACTTCTTGATTTGTTTGTTGTTATCCCTCTGCCTATTTATCAGTCTTGACAACCCTGGCTACAGTCCTGTTAGTGTCATCCACATGTGTCCCTTTAAACATACTGTTGTACATTTTTCGCCATTGTAAATTGGAAATATTTAGTTCATGGTTACCTAAACTGAGTTCTACATAGTGATGAAAAGAATTCTTGTCAAAGTTCGATAAACGCACGAGATATCTATTATTTGAAACTTTCATAAGCTTTTTTAAAAGCAGAAATTATTAGAACTTCTCTATCAACAAGTAAGAATTTTGTTTTTTAATCATTTGCAAATGAAGTGAAGGGATGCGACCTTTCAGCTGACAATTCGATTGCCAGGATTTGCGTATTTCATATAAGCTAAGCTACCATTCATAGTGGGCTTTACCAGAGGCTATTTCCTTTGTTAGAGTGATGTCTTCCCGCATCTTTGCCTACAGCTTTGCTTTGTAAAACAAATGAGAACAAAAGGAGGGAGCATTTTGTGTGTAGATGGTGATGGATACCTTCAGACCTTCTCCCCTTTCTCCTCCTGCTCTCCCATTCAAATTCTCACAGAAGAGAAGAAGGGGTGGGATGGGGTGAAATGGCAATGCTCTTCTGCCAAGCAGGAATCCTAGCATTGGAAGGGATCCCAGGGATCATCTAGTCAAACCCCTTCTACCATGAATCTAATAAATGCATCCTGTCTGAGGATGAAGAGAATAGTAATTCAATACTAAGGAAGTCTCTCTACTGTGGAAGTTGTTAGACTTTTATCAATGTGGCTAAATGCATTTTCTCTTGGGGTTTTTTTAAAGGCAGATTTGGTGAGTCCTTGCATTCACCAAGGAATCCCAAATAGAACTGAGGTTCTATTTCAGAGGAAGGAACTGTCAAAACCACTTCTTTTTTAAATCATATTCTATGAGTTTATTAATATAAACATATTACCTTACAAGCCAACAAATTAATCGCATCCTGTCTCAAAAGTGTTCTCTACTATTAACTAATCCCTCATATATATCTCAACATCATATTTCCTCTTTTTATCTATTTGCCCCGCCCCGCCCTGCCCCACCTACCCCAGGAATAGTATTTTCTTTTTTTAATTGCTTTTTCATCCCATGTTGAAAATAATTTTAACTGTTTCCTTAACAATTTCATGCCCCTTCTCCTCAATAAACTCAGTCATTATTTTCCAATTATTAACCCAAATGTCTTCTTTCAATTGATCCAAGTAAACCCTCCTTTTTTCTATTACAAAATCAAACATCATATAGTCTGATATATATTGCTTCCATCTATTACAGTTCCACTTTTCTTTGTCCTGTCAAAACAACTTCCTTGACTAAGGTCCAAAATACACTGCAGAAATAATCCAGTTTGAGACCACTTTAACTGCCCTGACTCAATGCTAGGGAATCCTGGGAACTGTAGTTTTGTGAAACATCTAGCCTTCTCTATCAGAGAGCTCTGATGCCACAATAAACTAGAGTTCCCAGACTTCTCTAGCACTGAGCCAGGGCAGATAAAGTAGTCTCAAACTGGATTATTTCTGCAGTGTGTTTTGGACCTAAGAAACCCTAATTGTGTCGAACTACAACTCTGTCTTCATACAGTTTGGTGCTTTGTATTATAGTTGTGTGCCTCCAAATCATTACCAATTTATGGTGACTCTTAGGGGGGTTGCAGACTGCCAGAAATAGTGTGAATTCAGTCCACTTTTAGGGTTAGGGTTAGAGTTAGGGAACCATGGGAACTGTATTTTATTGTGGCATCAGAGTTGTCTGACAGAGAAGGCTCAATGTCTCAGAAAAATAACAGTTCCCATGATTCCCTAGCACTAACCCTAACCCTAAAAGTGGACTGAATTCACACTATTTCTGGCAGTCTGCAACCCCCCTTAGTGAACCAATCACAGGGTTTTCTGGGCAAGTTTCTTCAGAAGGGGTTTGCCATTGACATTGTCTGAGGCTGAGATAGTGTGACTTGCCAAAGGTCTTCCCGTGGGTTTACAAGACCAAGATGGAATTCAAACCCTGGTCTCCAGAGTCCTACTCTTGCTTTCAGATACTATAATTCTATGCATGCAGGTAGCACAGGAGTCAACTAGTTAGTGCAAGATTAAATTCGACATTTCTTTATCTGAAAAGGGTTTAAACAAAACAATCCTAAATATAAACTATAAAAGAGACCAGCTGCCACAATGAAATTGTTAACACACCAGGGCTGAAGAATCCTGTTATTCCCTTGCAAACAGCTTTGACAAATAAGGGGGGTGGATTACATGACCCTTTATTCCTCCATAGACAGGCATGGAAAAAATTTCTTTAGTGAACAGAGCTAAATGAACTTTATTTTCTTAGATTTAATTGTTATCAATGGAAGCTCACTCCAGAGTCTTTGAGCAGTTGAAGGAAGTTATAAAAGTATTCCCTGCTAAATTCCCAATGTTACTTCTCATTTGTTTTACAAAGCAAAGATGTGAGGTGAGCAATCATGGATGAGGGTTTCTTGTTTCCTTTCATCCTGTTGCTTAGTAATGATCATGAATGAAGATGGCTCTGCCCCTTGCCAAGGGGAGAATGCTTGATTTTGTTGCATTTAAAGAAAGCTTCTTTAAATGTTAAAGCTGCAATTTATTTATTTAACCTATGCTTGATTTGCTTTTAAATCGCCCTGAGTGGGAAATGACTTGAAGGCACACAACAACAAGAACAGTCTTAGAAGTCACTCTCTCTCAGCCTCAGAACCAGGCTATGACAAAACTCCCTCTGCACCAACCTTGCCAAGAAAACCCTATGATTGGTTTGTTTTAGGGTTGCCCTGAGTTCAAAATGTCCCTGAGGCTGAGAGAGTGTGACCTACCCAAGGTCAACCTGTGGATTTACATGGTTGAGCTGGAATGAGAACTCTAGCCTCCCACTCAACCATAAAAACTTACTGAGTGCCCTTGGCCAAGTCACATGCTCTTAGCCTCAGGGGGACGCAATGGGTCCCTTCCAAGTCCAACTCTAGAATCCTAGGTATTCCTTCATTGTACAAGGGGGTTGGACTAGATGAATTCTGGGATCCCTTCCAATGCTAGGATTTCTCCATGGTAGAATTCCTACTTGGCAGAAAAGCATTGCCACTTCACTCCACCCCCTCTCCTTCTTCTCTTTTGTGAGGGTCACAATCTCTCAGCCTCAGAGGCAGGCCATGACAAAACTCCCTCTGCACACTCTCTCATGGTAATCTAAGGCAATTTCCTATGTATTCCTTCATGGTACTTGAGGGCCCCCCCAATTCTAGCATTTCTTGTTGGGACTGCAACCTAAATTTATTTGTTGAGATTGGTGTTTTTTTTCTTTTTGTGTGCCTTCAAGTTTTTTCAAGATGAGGAATGTTCTTTAAACTTCTGTCAAACTTCCTTTTGACATGTTAATTGAGTTTGAAATGCAAATTAAATTAGTACCAACACATGTAACTAGCGTAAATGTTTGCCTTGTCTTTTGTTGTCATTCAGGAAATCTGTGAAAAATATTTCTCTCACCCCTGACAGGGACAGACAAATAACCTTTTGAAAGTGGGACTTTTGAAATGATTATTTTTTTTAGCATCTAGTTCTCAACGGACAAGACAAATTGATTTGTCACAACACCGTGTACAAGTGTAACCATTTCACAAGCACCTAAATCCTATTGTTAGTCCTGACTAGAGTAGAAGCTTTAGATCTATTGGATTTCCCTATGAGCTGATTCACCATTCAACAGTTAATTCAACAGGTCTACTCTACCTGAGATTAACCAACAGGCTTGGACTGGTGCATAAGTATTTATCCATGCCTTCAGTGTATCACTTGATTTACTGGGATTGCAGAAACAGACACTGTGCATTCCCCATTGGATCATGGGGAAATAGTTGAGCATTGTCAACTGGCAGACTCACAGATACACAATTGGTTGCACAATGTTGGTATTTAGGTGAAAGGTGGTGCAACACAATTACCATGTAACTACATGAGTATAGATTCACACAACACAAATACAATTTAAGAGCTCAGCCTACATGTTTCCAGCTTCTCGCAGAAACTATGACCACTGGGTATGCTACCTAGGACTTCTGGGAGTTAAAGTGGAAAACATCTGCAATACCACTGCCTTTGCTTATCCTGAGCACCATCACCTTCAGATGGCTAACAGCTATAGAGCAATATGTTCACAAACAATTGAGTAGGGTGTTGAAACAAAATACCATTCAAATGAAACTGCACCTCTCTCCTGGAATAGATACACAACAATTTCTATTAACAAGAGATCAACAGCTCAGCATGTTGCAATCCTTGTTGCCCTATAAATTCACTCTTACAACCAGCAGTTTGGTTCCTTTTTGTTCAGTGGTTCTGGGTGACCCATCCAAATCCAAGCATGAAGAAAACTGTACTCTTCTGCTATCTTGTTGCCTACATCCTACTTCTGTCTGCACCAGGTAAACTAGGCAAAGAAAAAATATAGAGAGATGAGGGGACTGGTTGCAGAGTTTTAAAGAGGTAGTATGTAGGATGGAACACATCTAGAATGCTTTGTTCTATCACAGTAAATGAAGGAAACTGAAGACACTCTTATTTGTAAATTGAACTTTGCAAATAGATCCTTGTCTAGCCATCTATGCTGATTGAAACTTTCCACCAAGCAACCAAGAGGGGAATTTTATACATGCTTTATCTTTTTGTTATGACTAAAAATGAGCACGTGCAGCAAGGATGAGAGTTGTTTTCAAGTTCCCCTTATATTCTAGGATTTCTTGGAAATGATATCCAAGCTGTACAAGAGGCAGTGATAATCACATTATAAAGCAGGGGTGGGCAATAGCAGGGGATGGGGGGGAAGAATTCTACCCTCAAACACCTATGGGACTCATTGAGAGGTCTGATATCACCAGAAGTGATGCCAAGTCACTACTGGTTTTGGATTTGGGTGATTTTATGCACCAGAAATTGTTGTTCAGGTCTAATGCTTTGAAGTCACAGAAGGGTAGATTTCAACTGGACATTAGAAGGAACTCCTTGACAGTATGAGTGGTTTGGCAATGGAACCAATTGCCTAGAGAGATGGTATGGTGTCTTTCTTTCAGAAAGAGGCTAGAAGCCAAATTAACATGGGTTCTAAAGGATAAACCAATTGAAGACTTTTTGAAAAATCGGAAACCATTCATGGTAACTGCAATAGAGTTATTCAACTGGATCCCTAATGATAGGATAATGTTGGGTTGTTTTTTTAAAAAAAATGCATTACAGTCATGATGGGGGGATCAGAGCCTACTGTGTATTATGTCTTTTTTTGTCTTTTTTACCTCCCCCTTCCTTTCTGTTTCTTTATTTTCTGAATGTACATTCACTTTGCTTGTATAGTTGACCCTTCCCATCCCTGAGATTCAGTTCCAGGGGCTCCGTGAATGGGGAAAAATGCAGACACACAAGCCTTATATTGTTCAATAGGGTAGTAATGTGCAAATGTCCATGTCAGCACATCCACATGCATGCACCTTCATTGAATGAATGAAGCATGGCAACCCATGGGTGATCTCATCCACGACCCAGTGAAAGTTGGGTTATTCATGTTAAAAAAATATTTTTTTAAAAAAGGCTAGAAGATACCAATTTTCCAGGACATAGCCTACATTTCAACCTTCTATCCAGGAGGAATTTCAAAATCTCCTCCATTTGGAACAGGAATAAGAAGCATGGATTTATATTTATAGGAGTATTTTGAACTTTTATTTGGTCATGGCCTACATTTTTCCTGAAGGTCCTGCATTTTACAGTGCGTTGTTCTCCTTTGCGACAAGGACCTCTGGAAACCCTGGCCAGTAGAGGTGCTATGATCTGCAGAAGAGGCCCTTCTCTCTGACCCTATACATTCTCATGCTTATTTGGTGGGAACAAGGGAGAGGGCCTTCTTGGTGGCTGCTCCCAGACTTTGGAACTCCCTCCCTGGGGAGGCTAGGATGGCTCCCACTTTGCTCTCCTTCTACCAGCAAGTAAAATATTCTTACTCCATCATGCTTTATATTGCCTGTGAGAAGCTTTTAACAGTGTACTATGGTGTTTTGTTAGTTTTTACATGGACTTTAAATGAATTTTAATGCTTTCAACTTTAAAAAGCAGCAAAGCAGCTTATTTATATACCGCTTCATATCACGCTATGGGATGTCTAAGCGGTTTACAACTGTGAGCTGATTGCCCCCCAACAAGCTGGGTACTCATTTTAGCGACCTCGGAAGGATGCAGGCCTGAGTCGAGCCTCAGCCCTGGCTGGTATTGAACTCGCAACCTTGTGGTCTATGAGTGAGTGGCTGCAGTACAGGCATTTAACCACTGCGCCACCAGGGCTGTAAGGCTGCAGATTACAGATTAAGGCTGCATCCGCACGGCAGAAATTATCCAGTGTGACACAACTTTAACAGCCATGGCTCAATGCTATGGAATTCTGAGAACTGTAGTTTTGTGACATGTTTAGCCTTCTCTGACAGGGAGCTCTGGTGCCACAATAAACTACAGTTTCTAGAATTCCATAGCATGGAGCTATGGCAGTTAAAGTCATGTCAAACTGGATTATTTCTGCAGTGTGGATGGCTTATGTTTTTTAAATAACTTTTATGTTTATACTTTTTAACTGACATTTTTGTTTGTAATCTATAACGTTTACTGTAATCTATACTATATTTAATAAGTGATAGACTACCATTACTGAGGGAATGGAGGGACATAAATTAACAAAATAAAGTAAAATAGAAATAAATAATAAATCAGTGCTGTTTTAATTGGGTAGTTTCTTGAATGATTATTAAGCTATTTTTAAAATTACGGTTGTGCTTCAGCTGTTGTCATTTTCATCTATTGTGAGCCATCCTGATATTGGGAGGAAGGTGGGATAGCTACAATTATTTAAATAAATTAATTAAATAAGCAATCTCAGAAGGCAGGTGTAGATCACCCACCTGGGCTCCTTCTGCACCATTTCCCTAATTGTCCATGCTGTGATCCCAAGAATCTTCACTCATCCAACCCCATTTGTTAAATACGGCATATCTACACTATGCTGCTATGAAATGTTGATCACTTAACTGACATTTCTGTTGCTTTGGTCCTTCAAGTCTATTCTGAATTATGGCGATCATAAGGCAAATCTATCACAGGGTTTTCTTCATGAGATTTATCCAGAAGGGGGTTGTCATTGTCTGCCTCTGAGGCTGAGAGAGTATGACTTGCCCAAGATCACCAAGTAGGTTTCCAAGGCTGAGTGGGGCTTCAAACCCTAGTTTCCAGAGCCGTAGTTCAGCACTCAAACCACTACACCACACTGGATCTACACACCTCCACCCTATGGTACTCCTGGATTTGTAGCTTCATGCAGCACTGAACATTCTCACTAAGAGAGACTTCTCTGTACCTCAGCATAAACTACACATCCCAGTATTCTTTAGGACAGAGCCATGAAACTTAAATGTGGGTTCAAACTGCTATAGTTGTACAGTGTGGATCTGCCCCCCCCCCCCCCATTCTTCAGAATTTTGTATTTTTCACTGGATGCAGGATGGGGGGAGATACGCCACAAGTTACCAACGAATGCTGAAGAATGTACCAAATGGGGAGCTTTCTGTGGCTTCCTCATCTGTGTCACACCAGATATTGCTCGAGGCCAGTGTGGTTTTGCACGTCCCTGCTGTTTCCGGTAAGCTTGCCTCACCTGTGAGAATATCATAGTTTTAAACTGATTAAACTGGTTTTATGGTATGCTGCCCTGAGATCCTCCACCATAGCGCAGGATATAAAAAAAAATTATATTCATCCATCCATCTATCCATACATACCTAAATATTCCACTATGGGGCTATGCAGACGGGCAAAAAGGGGTGCTTTGAGGATGACTTGTAGATGTGGGCTTTAGATGACGCATGCCTAAAAGTCTCCAGGAATGCGCCCTCTAGCCATCGTATGCCAAGAAAAGCTGCTCCAAAAAGGAGCCGCTTTTTTCCGCTCCTTTGGTGAAGATGTGCACCTTCACATGTGTGTAGGTATGCAGCAACACTGATGCACCAGAAAACAGCCATATAAATGCACTGTTGCATGTGTGGTGGAAATTGACAGTGATCCAGAGCATGCACCCTACGATGCAAGCTTTAATTTAAAGTGCCCTATGCTTCCAGGTGTGGATGCACTGGTGCAGGTGCGCTTGAATATTAGAACCCTAGTCCTAACCCTAATTGTAACCCTCCGCATGTACCCTAGCAACTGTCCTCTGTTATGACAATAAATGCATTCTGTTGGATGTACGCTTGCTGTCAGCATGCACAGCAGTTTGCATGAAATAGGCTTTTGTGACCTCTTCTGTGCAGGTGTGCATAAGACCTGCACACCATTTCCTGGCATGATTGGAGGGGGGCTCCTGGAGTAACGTTTGTCTGTGTGCCCTGTTGACCATGTCTCTTGCATGACCACCAGCTGCATGTATCAAGTCTGTCCACACAAACCTCCATTGCACGTACCTCTCCCCTCTCCCCCGATCTGTGTGGGATATGTTTTGTGGAGGATGATGGAGTGTCTTTTCAGTTGACAAACCCGTTCCTTCCCCCCAAAGGTGGCACAATCTGACAGTGGCACCTGTCTACTGCACCCACTCCTTGGGGGGAAGCGGATGACAGCGAATCCTTGCATGATATGTGGGTGTATGACAGATCCTGTGCAGGTGCACAGGGATGCCGAACTTCAGTCACCTTTGTGCACAGTGACAGACTGTATACCATCCTATAACAGGTCCTGTGCAGGTGCACAGGGATGTTTTCCTGCACAGATGCGCAGGTGTGGAGAGATGGTCTGGCACAACTGCACATGCATTTGAGAACAAAAAAAATTAAAGCAGCCGCTGCCAGCCCATGAGGTTGCTCCATCTCCCTTTGCAGCATCCTTGGGGCTGGCGATGCAATTGCTGGGGCTTCAATACAGCCTCAGAAAAGCTGCATTAACTCCCCCCAGTATGGTTGCTCCGTCCCCATTTAAGGCAACCTCAGGGCAGGCAGTTCAGTTGCTGCAGCTTAGGGAAAAGACAACTTCAGGTCACCTTTTCCTGCCCGTCTGCATAGCCCCTATATCTTCTTGAACATATCCTCTTTCATCTGATTTCAGAACAGAGACAGTTCAGGCCTGGTGAGCAGCAGGGCTTTGGATGGGAGATCACTAGGGAAGAATAGGAATCTCCAAAAAGGGTGGGAGGGAGAGGTGGGCTTGAATAGAATCCTGATGGAAATCCTGCTGCCAGTCAGTGTTGATAATATTGGCCTAGTTGGACCAAGAGTCTGAGCTTTAATCTGCACTGCAGAAATAGTGCAGTTTGACACCATTTTATCTGCTATGGCTCAATGCTATAGAATTCAGGCATATGTAATTTTGTGTGATATTCAGCCTTCTCTGTCAGAGAGCTCTGGTGCCACAACAAATTACAAATCCCAAAATTCCATAGCATTGATCCATGGCAGTTAAAGTAGTGTCAAACTACATTATTTCTATAATGCAGATGCAGCTCATGTCAGTGTAAGACCACTTCCTCTTTTCCTATCCCAAGTGTTTTGTCTGTCTGTGTGTGTGTGTGTGTGTGTGTGTGTGTGTCAATGTAAGGCTGCTTCCTCTGTTCCTATCCCCAGTGTTTATTATATTAGACAGGGGAAGTGTGACCCTGTTGGTGCTCTTGGACATCTCAGCGGCGTTCAATACCATAGACCATGGTATCCTTCTGAGACACCTGAGGGAGTTAGGTATTGGGGGCACTGCGCTTCAGTGGCTCCGGTCCTACCTCTCGGGCAGATCCCAGATGGTGAGGCTGGGAGACAGTTGCTCCTCTGAAAGGGAGCTGACATCTGGCGTCCTGCAGGGCGCCATACTGTCCCCCATGCTGTTTAACATTTACATGAAGCTGCTGGGAGAGATCATCCAGAGATATGGGGCACGGGTTTATCAATATGCTGATGATACCCAACTCTATTTCTCTATGTCTCCGACTGCTGCGGTGACTAAGAATGGTGTCACTCCTCTGGATGCCTGCCTTGAGTCGGTAATGGGCTGGATAAGGGAAAACAAACTCAAGCTGAATCCAGAGAAAACAGAGGTACTTGCGATAGGAACTCCTGGCCTGGGAAGGGAATTGTGTCATCCAGTCCTGGATGGGGTCACACTTCCCCTAAAGGACAAAGTACGCAGTTTGGGAGTACTCCTGGATTCATCGCTACAGTTGACATCTCAAGTAGATGTGATGGCCAGGAGTGCTTGGAATCAGCTTTGGCTGATTCACAACTGCGTCCCTACCTGGACCGGGAAGACCTTGAAGCAGTAGTACTTGCCCTGGTAATTTCTCATTTGGACTACTGTAACACACTCTACATGGGGCTGCCTTTGTACCAAGTTCAGAAGCTTCAATTAGTTCAAAATGTGGCAGCCAGGCTGGTCGCTGGAACATCTAGGGCAGACCACATTACACCTGTGTTGAAAGCCCTTCATTGGCTGCCAATTAGCTTCCAGGCACAATACAAAGTGTTGGTTATTACCTATAAAGCCCTATATGGCTCGTGTCCGTATTACTTAAAGGAATGCCTCTCCCCACACAATCCGCCCAGCACTCTCAGAACTTCTGGGAAAAACCTATTGAAATATCATAAT
Source organism: Phrynosoma blainvillii (assembly GCA_026167975.1). Taxonomy (NCBI): domain Eukaryota; kingdom Metazoa; phylum Chordata; class Lepidosauria; order Squamata; family Phrynosomatidae; genus Phrynosoma; species Phrynosoma blainvillii. Next base: position 14,233,204 of record JANUYF010000001.1, read on the forward strand.
GTTAGGTTGGTTTCCACCTCCCAGAAATCATTTACAGCTGGGGTCCCTAAACTATGGAATAGCCTGCCGGAAGAGGTTCGCACCATCTCTATGTTGGAGGCCTTTAAAAAGGCACTTAAGACAGAACTCTTCCAGCGGGCTTACCCACCCAACTTGAAATAACACTAGACAATGTTCCCCCAGGAAGGAAGACCTCTGTTATCGCCTGGATTTGCTTTACTAAATGTAATTGTCAATTTTATTGTTAATGTTAATGTTAATTTTATTGTCTTATTGCATTTGTAATTTTAATGTTTGTTTTAAGAATTTTTATTGTAATTTTGTCATGTTTTTATTGCCATGTTTTAAACCTTGTTGTTTTATCTCTATTGCTGTACTCCCGCCTCGATCCATTGGAAGAGGCGGGATATACAAATAAATTATTATTATTATTATTATTATTATTATTATTATTATTATTATTATATACATCATAATCCAGTCTGCTTTTGAATATGGTTAGGAGAAGGTAAAAAAGTTATGGTGGTTAGCATCAACCATAACCTCAGACATCTCACAGATGAAAATTGGGATACATGCAGCCAAGCAACATCAGAGTGTGGTCAAAACGGCAAAGGTTATTAATGAGGAAAAACACACAAGCTAGGAGAAGCTGCGGCAGTTTGCTTTTGCCTGAGCTTAATGGGAAGTGTGAGGATCTGCTTTTCCTTTCCCCTCCTGCTTGCTGAGTTAATTCAGTGCAAACTACTTTTTCATTTTGAACTCAATTTGCAACAACTGAACTAAGGAGATTATTGCATTGACTATAAACCTGACTGCTCCCAACAGTCAGGTTGCTGTCAGGTATTTTCACACGTAATTTGCCACCGCTGCCACCAGGCAAGTGCAACCCAGCTGCATCCCAGGTCCCAGAGGCATTTTGGAGGCCACTTTTCTAAAACAGTAAGCTCCCATTTTGGAAAAGCGGCCTCCGAAGCACCCAGGATGCAACACTGGGACCAGGGATGCAGCCGAGTTGCACTCGCCTGGTGGCAGCGGCAACTAATTACATACGATAATACCCAATAGCAACCCAAAATGCGACTGTATCCCATTGGAGATCAGTCGCATTTTTTGTAAGTGCGATAATCTCCTTAGTCAGAAGAATTCCCCACTTCATATCATCCTGCTTCCACCTCACAATGCTTACCTAGCCATGCTTCATCTAATTTCTGCAGAAGTCCACCTGTGCCAGTTTGTGACAAAGATGGTGGTGTTGGCATCTGGTTAGTGGTGGTGAGGAAAGAGACATAAACAGCCCAGAGAGAGAGAGAGATTATCTGAGCCAGCAGCCAGCACCTTCCCAAATGCCTAGCTCTGGGTGTGAAGAGGAATTATTTCCTCCAGTTATTCCAGGAAAAGTTAGATGGCCAAGCCATGGAGCTACCTTCATTGAAAGAATTGAAATTCTTTCCTTCATTGAAAGAACCATGGAGCTACCTTCATTGAAAGAATTGCAGTTCTGTCTCACACCCTGGGAATGGAAGCATTCAAAACTTCTAATATATAGAAAGTGTCAATCATAGTATATTGAACATGTGCTGGAGTAACTTTCCATCCAACAAACATTACTAATGAAATGTTTACAATATCTACATATGCTGCTGCTGCTGTTGCTTCAGCTTTTGTTGGCCTCCACCCTTACCCCTGCAGGGTCTCCCATTTCAACCATATTCTTCCTTCTCCTCCTCTTTTCTAGATAGGATGATGGTTCATAAGTGGCAACAGGTCTTTTCCCCCTCCGCTGGGTTGGAGTGGTGGTTGATGGTACAATGGGAAAGGGTATATGGCATGACAGTTTGTTCTATATCTTGCATTGGGATATTCTATAGCTTGGGTTCCCCCACCTACTCGACTTTGGAAATGATTGCCTTTTGCTGTCCTTCCTAGACCTTGCTTTCAGGATACTCCCTTTCTGGTTTTTAATTTGTTTTGTTTTGTTTTTGGTTTTTGGTTTTTTGTTGTTCCTGTCTCTTCCTGAACCTGACCTTGGCTCTGCTTTGGTAACCTTGCTTTCACATATTCCTTATCTCCTTCTTTATCTCCGTATCTGCTTCTTTCTTGCGTGTTCTTCTTATGACTGCCCTTGGCTTAACTTCCTAGACCTGGTTTCCAAATATACCTTATCTCCTTTTTTTTCTCCTAACTCAGGCGTTGACTGACCTTGACTCTTCTATAGAGACCTTGCTTTTGGCTGTTCTTTAGAGACTTCATGTAGTTCCAGATCACTTGTTGAGGGGAAGGCCTCTCCTAGGACTATAATGGCCCAGAGAGGATCAAAACTGTACTGGAAGTGATTCCCCATGTCCTGTAGAGTTCAAGGGGCAAAAATATCAATTTGAAGAGATGTGGCCCTCCAAGGTTCCCTGAGGAGCAATGTACCTCTTCAATCCCTGACAATCACTCACCCCTGCCTTATTTATATTATAATAATAATAATAATAATAATAATAATTTATTTATTTATATCCTGCCTTTAGCCGAGGCTATCAAGGTGGCTTACAATCTAAAAGCACAATTCTATACAATACAAAAACATTCACACACACCCTAAAAATATATTACATTCATAACAACATTAAAATTTAACTTAACACAAAATTACAAATGCAATACGAATTAAACAGGGCACTCTGATTATAAAGGAGTGATCTAATGGTGGGGGAGAGATTATGGGAAATATCATTCTGGGAACGCCTGCCGGAAGAGATCCATCTTGATGGCTTTTTTAAAGCCATCTAAGTTGGTTATCTGATGGATCTCCTCCGGCAGGGCATTCCACAGTCTAGGAGCCCTGGCAGAGAAAGTCCTCTGGGACGTTGCTGCCAATCTAGTACTTATTGGTTGAAGCAACTTCCTCCCAGAGGACCTGAGGGCATGGGGCGGATTATATGGAGATAGGCGACTCCTTAGGTTGCCTACTTGATTGTTCTTACTTTCCATCTGTCCTGACTTGGCAAGGACAGTCCAGTTCAATCCTCTGCCATTCCTCTTTTTCAGTTGTTTTTACAATGTACTAGTTTCTTTCTCTTCCTTCCATTTTCCCCCTTTGACCTCAGTGTCCTTCAATTGATACAAACTAGGACACCCAATAAAGGAGAGTTGCTTGGCCCCTTAAAAAAATGGGACTTCCCATATAAAACAGGACACTTGACAACCCATGTTCAAAGTACAAGAATTTAACTCAACAAGAGAAGAGGAGGGGGAAGAATCTTGTCCTTTCCTGCAGACTCAGGCAAAAGCAAACTGCTGCAGCATCTCCAGGCTTGTGTATTCCTTCCTCATAAATAGTTTCCCCCTTGACCACACTCTGATGTTGCTTGGTTATCTGTGTCCAATTTTCATCTGTAAAATATTCAAGAATATTGTTGATTGTTGACCCTTTTGAGGCTTCTTCAGATTGCAAAGTATATGATCCAAAGTATATGCCTGAATAGGGCTAATACCTTACCAATAATAGCATTTCTCAGTCTATTTACTGCAACATCAGAAACGTGATCACCTGAACTGAATGCTGCCATTTCAAGAAGCAGAAAGACTGACAAGAATTCCTCATATGATTTTACCATGTGTTCACCCATCAGAGCTTTGAGAGGCTTCTGGGTGTACCCAAGGTACAAAAAAATAGGTTGTGCAGTTGGTTACATAATAGCATTTATTACCTCTTTAATAACAAAAACAAATGGCAAATGGTCTATCTTGTGCTTGTGTAGTGTCAATCTACACTCAAGTAGTTATACAATGTTTGCACAAGACCAACTTGGTTGAATATTAGTGTTGTGCAACCAACTGCATAGCTGCGTATTATCCATTGTTAAATAAGGAACACATCATTTTATTTATTCATTGTATTTATACCCCGCTCTTTAGAAATGCTCTCAGAGCATGGCTATTTCTGCACCCACAATGAATTAAGTATTACAAAGAAGGCAATGGCAAATAGTTACATCAAGCCACGTGTCAACCATCCTATATTTGTGCATTAGGCAGATAGGAGCAGACCATTTTGGGAGAAACCAGTCCCTTAGACAACTTGAACCCAAGCTTCTTGTGTAGCCTGCAGTGCCATCTGTCTTGACTACTGTTGTTTTTTGAATGCAGATTTTAGAGAACAATGGATTATAGCTTCTACATCCATAACTGGGAGATGACACCAACAGTGCAATGTTTAATCTTCAAATCCAGTGAGACCACCAGTCACCAAAGATGACAAGAGGAAAAAAAATAAAATGAAACTGCTGAGAAAAAATACTTGGTTTTGTATGATGTTATTGACCAAAGTACAATCATCTTAGAAATAAGGAACATATTGTTTGTTTGTTTGTTTGTTTGTTTGTTGTCTTTTTGCCTTACTCTTTAGAAATTCTCTCAGAGCATGGCTATTTCTGCAACCTCAATAAATTAAGTATTATACAGAAGGCAATGACAAATAGTTACATCCCATCCAAGAATGCATCCAACAACTGCATGGGCACCACAATTCAAAAAGGATGTTGACAAGCTGTAGCGTATCCAGAGGAGGGCAACCAAAATGGTGAAAGGAAACCATGCCCTATCATGAGCGACTTAAGGAGCTGGGTTTGTTAAGCCTGGAGAAGATAAGGCTAAGAGGTGGTATGATAGCCCTGTTTAAATCTTTGAAGGGATGTCATATTGAGGATGGAGCAAGTTTGTTTTCTGCTGCTCCAGAGACTAGAGCAATGGACTCAAGTTACAGGAAAAGAGAGTCCACTGAAACACTAGGAAGAACTTCCTACCAGTAAGAGCTGTTTGACAGTATAAAACACTCCCTTGGAGAGTGATGGAGTCAGCTTCTTTGGAGGTTCCTAAAAAGAGGTTCCATGGCTATCTGTTGAGTGTGTTTTGATTGAGTCTTCCTGATTGGCAGAATCGGGTTGCTCTGGATTACCCTTGAGGTCTCTTCCAACTCTATAAATGTATGATTCTGTGACTGTATGATTCTACATCCTATTGGTTAGTCCCAACAACAGAAGACTCGCTAAATCAATAACTGAATGCTAAGTCAACATGTAAGTAAATCTAATTAATTTAATGATTATACTCCCGTCAGAACACTAGGATTTAGGCTGCTTCCATCCTGCAGGATTAGTGCAGCTTGACACCACTATAACTGCCATGGCTCCATTCTATAGAATCCTGGGATTTGTAGTTTGTTGTGGCACAAGAGCTTTCTGACAGGGAAGACTAAATATCTCACAAATCTGCAAATCCCAGAATTCCATAGCAGTTAGTCATGGCAGTTAATTCAGTGTCCAACTACTTTAATTCTGGAAAATGGAAAATGGTTATACACTTGGAACTCTGCTGATGAAGCCATGAGTTGAATATGTCCAATCATCAACAGCCAAAAAGATAAAATACAAATGCATGTATAAAAAGATCTGATGATCTTTTGACACCAACAAGGTTCTAGCCAGTGTGTTTTGTTGCTTGTTGTTAACTGCCCTTGAATCAATCTTGACTCATGGTGACCCTATGATGAGACATCTCCAAGACCCTCTGTCCTCCACTGCTCTACTTAATTCCTGCATTAATACCCCCAAATCCATGACCTCCTTAATACAGTCCATCCATCTGGCATGTGGCCTTCCTCTTTTCCTACTTCCCCCCCCCCCCAGCATTATTTTCTTTTCTAGTGAGTCCTTCCTTCTCATGATGTGTCCAAAGTACAACATATAAGAATAGGGTTGGAAGAGATTTCATCCAATCCTACCCTTGCCATACAGGAGGATACAAGCAGAGCACTCCCAACAGATGGCCATACAGCCTCTGTTTAAAAACCTCCAAAGAAGGAGATTCCACTACACTCCGAGGCAGGGTATTTCACTGTTGAACAGTTCCTACCATCAGGAAGTTCTTCCTCATGTTTGGGTGGAATCACTTTTTCTGTAGCTTGAATCCATTGCTCCATGTCATAGTCTCTGGAGCAAGAGATAACAAGCTTGTTTTATTCTCAATATGACATCCCTTCAAATATTTAAACATGGCCATCGTGTCACTTCTTACCCTTTTCATCTCCATACTAAATATAGTGAGCTCCCTCAGGCTTTCCTCATAGGGCATGGTTTCCAAACCTTTCCCCATTTTGGTCGCTCTCCTCTGAACACATTCCAGCTTGTCTACGGCCCTCTTGAATTACGGTGCCCAGAACTGGATACAGTATTCCAGGAAAAATCTGACCAAAGCAGAATAGAGTGGCACTATTACTTTCCCCGATCAAGACACTACACTCCTATTGAGTGTAGCCTACAAACATATTGGCTTTTTTAGCTGCTGCATCACACTGTTGACTTATGTTGAGTTTGTGATCTATTAAGACTCCGAGATCCCTTTCACATGTACAGTTGTCAAGACACATGCCATCCATTCTATATCTGTGCATTAGGGATATATAAGCAGATTCTTTGGGGAGAAACCAAAGCAAAGCAAAGCAGCTTCATTTATATACCGCTTCATACCACGCTATGGGGTGTCTAAGTGGTTTACAACTGTGAGCTGATTGCCCCCCAACAGCTGGGTACTCATTTTAGCAACCTCGCAAGGATGCAGGCCTGAGTTGAGCCTCAGCCCTGGCTGGTATTGAACTCGCAACCTTGTGGTTTATGAATGAGTGGCTGTAGTACAGGCATTTAACCACTGCGCCACCAGGGATGAACCAGTCTTTTAGACAATCTGGATCCAAGATTCCTGCATAGCCTGTAATGCCATCTGCCTTGACTACTGTTGTTTTTTCAATGAAGAGTTTTGAAAACAATGGATTACAGCTTCTACATCCATGACTGGGAGATTATCCCAGCTGTACAATGTTTAATCTTCAGATCCAGTGAGACCTCCAGTCACTGACGATGGCAAGAGTAAAAAATAAAATGAAACAGACCCTCGCTGCGGTGGTGCTTCTCCCGGCTCTCCTGTGGCCCCGGGGAAGGACTTAAGACCCTGAAGGGCTCTGCCCACCCTGGCTACCACCACCTGGGTGGCTGGGAGCACCTGAGCGCAGTGGGACTGAGGAACACACCAGCGGGCTTAAAAACCCACCCAGGAACATCTCCCTCAGACCCTCGCCGCGGTGGTGCTTCTCCTGGCTCTCCTGCGGCCCCGGGGAAGGACTTAAGACCCTGAAGGGCTCTGCCCGCCCTGGCTACCACCACCTGGGCGGCTGGGAGCACCTGAACGCAGCGGGACTGAGGAACACACCGGCGGGCTTAAAAACCTGCCCAGGAACATCTCCCTCAGACCCTCGCCGCAGTGGTGCTTCTCCCGGCTCTCCTGTGGCCCCGGGGAAGGACTTAAGACCCTGAAGGGCTCTGCGTGTCCTGGCTACCACCACCTGGGTGGCTGGGAGCACCTGAGCGCAGCGGGACTGAGGAACACACTGGCGGGCTTAAAAACCCGCCCAGGAACATCTCCCTCAGACCCTCGCCATGGTGGTGCTTCTCCTGGCTCTCCTGCGGCCCCAGGGAAGGACTTAAGACCCTGAAGGGCTCTGCCCACCCTGGCTACCACCACCTGAGCAGCTGGGAGCACCTGAGCGCAGCGGGACTGAGGAACACACTGGCGGGCTTAAAAACCCGCCCAGGAACATCTCCCTCAGACCCTCACCGCGGTGGTGCTTCTTCCGGCTCTTCTGCGGCCCCAGGGAAGGACTTAAGAGCCTGAAGGGCTCTGCCCACCCTGGCTACCACCACCTGGGCGGCTGGGAGCACCTGAGTGCAGCGGGACTGAGGAACACACTGGCAGGCTTAAAAACCCACCCAGGAACATCTCCCTCAGACTCAGATGCGCCAACAGTGGCTGCGGAGGCCGAGCCGCTGGAAGGAGGGCGTTGGCCTTTTATACGCCGGCTTTATGGAGGCGTGGTTTTCCAACACCCGGTATAGAACTAATTAAGCCCTGCCAGGAACAACAGGCACGGGGGGACTCGATGAACTGGGAGGGGACTCCTTAAGATCAGTTTGTTAGACTCACTGGGGATGAGGATGATATAGAATCTATTGTTGGTTTTTGGGCCTTTATTATCTATTGTTAGTAGATTTGTTAATATCTTTATCGGCCCATAGCCTCATCATCCTTCCCGTGGCCGGAAGAGAGATAAGGGCGGCCATAGGAGTAGCGTTGGGGAATGGGAGATATGGCTGGAGGGATCGCTGTTTAGTAGCTATCCCGCCTTCTGTTCCCTCTGTTTCTCTGAATGGCCTGGAGAGCAGACCAACCATTCCACAGAACCTCACTCTGCTCCTTTGCAATGCCAGGTCGGTAAAAAATAAGACCCATATCATCCAGTACCTTCTCCTGGATGAGGGTGTCAACCTGGCTTGCTTTACAGAGACCTGGCTGGGAGAGGATAGCGCTGTTACCTGGGCGCAGGCCCTCCCAGTTGCGTACTCTGTCAGTGAGCAGGTGAGGGGAAGTGGGCGGGGGGAGCGGAGTGGCTCTAGTTCATAAGAACACCTTGACCTTGACCAGGATACCTGTCTGGAACACGATCCACTTCGAGTGTATGTACCTTAGCCTGAAGACCAGGGATAGTTGGGGGATTTTGCTAGTCTACCGACCACCCCGTTCTCTAGCAGACTCCCTGACTGAGCTGACACAGCTGGTCTCAGAGCTCTTGTTGGAGTCTCCCAGACTTTTAGTTCTGGGGTACTTCAACATTCCGCTCGAGACCAGTTTAACAGGTGCGGCTCGGGAGTTCATGGAGACCATGACAAACATGGGCCTATCCCAATTGGTCAACAGGCCCACACATTGTGCAGGTCATACACTCGATGCGGGCTTTAGTACAGAACAGGAATATCCGTGGGCGGAGGTTGTTAGTACCACCGCATTGTCATGGACGGATCATTTCCTGGTCAAGATGGAACTGAGAGCTAATGTCCGCCCCGCCGGGGGTGGTGGACCTATTAGATTGGTCCACCCTCGAAGGCTAATGGAGCCAATTGGATTCCGGAAAGCCTTAGAGGGGTTAATGGTTGGAAATGTCAGTGATCCTGTCAAGGCTCTAGTTGATACTTGGAACAGCGATCTTACCAGGGCTATCGACACGATCACTCCCAAGCGCCCTTGCCATTCCGCTTCAAATCGTAGGCCATGGTGCACACCTGAGCTTAGGAAGATGAAGCGGATTGAACAACGGCTAGAGTGCAGGTGGCGGAAAACTCAACTCTTATCTGACAGAACTCGCCATAGGAACTTTCTTTGTTCCTATCGGGAGGCAGTACGTACAGCGAAGAGAGCCTTCTCCTCTGCACGTATTGCGTCTGCAGAGTCTTGTCCAGCAGAGCTGTTTAAGGTGGTGAGGGAGATGACGCAGGTGCCCCCTGCGACAAATCCCTTGCTTAACCCGACGACAGCCTGCTGTGACGCATTTAACAACTTCTTTGCAGACAAAATCTCTCAGATAAGAGCCGACTTAGATGCCACCATTGAAACAGAGTCAATAGGCGAGGCGTCCAGTGACTCCGCCGATGTAGTTATACTGGATCAGTGGCAATCTGTGAGTACCGAGGACGTGGACAAGCTGCTTGGTAAGGTGAGGAAGACAACTTGCCCTCTTGACCCTTGCCCATCATGGCTGGCCATCCAGGGGGGAGACGCATTGATGAGATTCCTCACGGATATCGTCAATGCGTCCTTTAGGGAAGGACATCTTCCAGCTTGTCTTAAGGAAGCGGTTGTTAGGCCGCTTCTGAAAAAACCTTTCTTGGACCCCCTGGATATGAAAAATTACAGGCCTGTGTCATTGCTGCCATTTTTGAGCAAGGTGATCGAGAGGGCAGTTGCTCTTCACCTCCAAGCTGTCTAGACCCATTTCAAACCAGCTTCAGGACAGGCTTTGGGGTTGAGACTGCCATGGTTGCCTTGACCGACGATCTGCGTCTGAGGATCGACAGGGGTAGTGTGACCCTGTTGGTGCTCCTAGACCTCTCAGCGGCTTTTGACACGATAGACCACGGCATCCTCTTGGGCCGCCTGAAAAGGTTAGGCATCGGAGGCACTGCTTTGCAGTGGTTCCGGTCCTTCCTCTTGGGTCGGTCCCAGAGAGTGCTGCTCGGGGACTGTAGCTCCAGTAAGAGGGAACTCACTTGTGGGGTCCCTCAAGGGGCTATTTCGTCCCTGATATTATTTAACATCTATATGAAGCCACTGGGTGAGATAATACGGAGTTATGATGCTGGGTGTTATCAGTATGCTGATGACACTCAAATCTATTTCTCCGTGTCTCATTCATCAGCCTCGAATTCCAATGACATCTCTTCTCTCAATGAATGTCTTCAAGCGGTAATGGGTTGGATGAGGAAAAACAGATTGAAACTGAATCCAGACAAGACGGAGGTGCTCACGGTAGCAGCCCCGAAACCAAGAATTGGGTTCCAACCTCCAGTCCTGGATGGGGTCACACTCTCCTTCAGTGACTGTGTTCGCAGTCTGGGGGTGCTCCTTGACTCGTCGCTCCTGATGACAAATCAGGTTAATGCGACGGTCAGGAGCGCCTGTAATCAGTTTCGGCTGATACGCCAGCTGCGCCCTTTTCTGAAAGTAAGGGATCTCGAGACTGTTGTGCACGCGCTGGTAACCTCACGCCTTGACTTCTGTAATGCACTCTACATGGGGCTACCCTTGTGCCTGGTTCGGAAATTACAGCTGGTACAGAACATGGCAGCCAGGCTTGTTTCGGGAACATCTCGGAGGGACCACATTACTCCGGTTCTGAGGTCCCTCCACTGGCTGCCTATCAGCTTCTGGGCCAGGTACAAGGTGTTGGTTATCACCTTTAAAGCCCTAAATGGCTTGGGTCCAAGCTATCTCAGGGACCGCCTTCTCCCATACAATCCTCCCCGCGCTCTCCGGTCCTCCGGGAGGAATTTGCTGCAACCCCAAAAATCGAGGCTTGTGGCTACCTCCCGGAGGGCTTTTTCAGTCGCTGCCCCTAGATTCTGGAACGACTTGCCGGACGAGATCCGTCAGTTAACATCACTAGACAGCTTCAAAAAAGCTGTCAAGACGGATCTCTTCCGGCAGGCCTTTCCAGACTAATTACCCCGGCCTCAGGTACAAATAATCCTCCCCAGTGATCCTTGCATGGCCCCATCATAGATGGTTAGGATCATTGTGGCTGGGCTCATATACTGGGTTTAGTTTCTTAGTTTTTAGTTTGATTTTATTAATGTGAATGTTATTTTAAAATTTCTCTGATTTAATACTGTTTTAAGGGGGGGAGGGGGTTGTTGTATAGTATATGTTTTATGGATATGTATATGTTTTATTACTGTAAGCCGCCCAGATTGGAATTCCAGAAGGCGGGATATAAATAAAATTTTATTATTATTATTATAACTGATGAGAAATAATTCTTGGTTTTGTATATTGTTACTGACCAAAGTACAACCATCTTTGTAAATATCAGACCTACTATGTTATTTCAGGCCTACTATATTAAGCTTCTGCACCAGGGCTAAGCCTTATCATTGGGCACAACAAGGTAGCTCCTCAGGCAGGGAATTCAGAGCCATAAGAAAAGGGGGAAATTCTGAATTATTTGACTTTTTGTCACAGAGAGAGGAAAAGGCATTGGCCAGATTTTATGCCTCAGGTGTCAAAATAAATAAGCAGCATAACCAGCCTAATCCAACTGTCCTGATTTAGCAGGGACAGTCACAATTAATCCTTTTTATCTCACTTTTTCAACTGCTTTTTAAAAGTCCTGGTTTTTCTTTCCTCCTTCATCCTCAACTTATTTCAATAACTGCAAATAAAGTTCAGAGTTGCAAAACTACTCTCAGTTAACGCATCAGGAAGGAGAGGTAAGTGACAATCTTGCCTTTTCCAGTAAACTCAGGCAAAAAAAAAAGCTTCTTCAATCTCTCCTAGCTTCTGTGTTCTTTGTCATTAACAACTATTGCTACCTTGACCACTTTCTGATGTTGTGTGGCACAGGTGTTCTGGTTTTCATCTGTGAAAAGTTTGGAGGGTATGCTATAGAACTATACTTTAAATGTTATCAGTAGTCCCAACTAGAATATATTTATTGACAGATTGGATACCAAATGGTGTTCTAGTAACTTTAATCATGAAGAGATTGTCGAGCAGGTTGAGGTACCAGAAAATTTTGTCATGTCGGACTAAAGTAGCTGTCTTCCCTCATCTTCCAAACCCCAAATTTCAGCTGCAGCCATGCCCTTCTAGCACAGCTATTGCCTCTAGGCTTTCCAGTTGAGGATCATCCCAAGTCCTGAGGACTAGTGAAACAGCAGCCCAATTAGGAGATTGTTGACAGGTTATCCCTGTCAATGAAAAGGTGTACTCTAAACATGTTTTGGAGTTACAGCAGCAACAGGAGGCAACATAGTCCAATGGATATCACAAAGGCGCTATTGTCCAACTTTAATTGTGGTTTAAAAATGCATGTGATAAACTCCATGATTTCAAAAGCGAAGGAGATCAGGTACTTTTGTTCCACTTGCTGACAATTTGTGGTACCTCATCCTACACCATGCCCTGATAAGGATTAAAGTTACAAGAACCCTGTAACTTTAATCCATCCTAGCAACTCTAGTACATTAAATCACTTGGAGTCTTAAAAGTATTTGTAATCTATGGCCCAAAACACACGGGCCAAAAGAAGCAGCTTCTGGCCATGTTAGAGGGGCACTGTTTATATGATACACATGCTCCAGTCCTTTAGATCAGAGCAAAAAGTAGCTGGGATAATCCAGCTCCTGGCAGCATGGCTTGGGTCCACTGGTGGCAGCCCACTTTCAGAACAGGCTGTATGGTCGCCGCAGGCCTGATCTGCTTGTGGTCAGAGCAGCCTCGGGCCATGCTTTCCCAGCCATCTGCTTTGCCCCTAAATTAAGCAGAGTGCAACAGGGCTTGTGCAATATAAGATTCTGGTAGAAACATGAGTAACTGCTTGAGATGCTCTTGTAAGTTAAAAAAGAAAACTTACATTTGTTGCCTTGGAAAATCTATCTTAGGAGAGGAGATAGATGAAAGAAATTGATCTATATTTGGTTACTAGAGCCCCTAAAAAGCTGGATCTCCTGTCTGGGGGTAAGGTAGCAACCACTGTTGGGGTTGAAGCCTTGTGGATGTTCTTCCAAGATGGCTGTCCTGCCAAAGAGAACAAAGAGAAGGACTTCTTGAAGGAGGGGGAAGTGACTATGGAGCTTACTGCACAAGGCACTAATGATGACATTGAAGTGGCATTACAAGCTACAGTTCCTCTCCTTTTTGCATTCCATCATCACTCATTCATTGCTGACCCATCATTATACAGTTATTGCACAATTTTGCATTAATGAGAGATACCTGTCAATATGAAATTGCACAATAATGACAGTATAACAGTAGATCAGCAACGGATGAGTGAAAAGGAGAAGAATCATAGGTTGTAATTCCATTTCAAATCCATCCATCATTAGCACCTCATGTGGTAGTCTCCTAAAAGAGGTAAGAAAGGAACAAAAAGCTTGAATACATGAAGCAAAGAAAGATACACAGAGATGAAAAAAGAGCAATGTGATTATTAGACTCTTTTCACTAAGCTTTTATACAAGCATTGACGCCGCACTGCAGAATTAATGCAGCTGGACACCACTAACTGCCATGGCTCCACCTTATGGAATCCTGGGATTTGTACTTTGTTGTGGCACCAGAGGTCTTTGACAGAGAAGGCTAAAGATCTCTTCTTATTGTTGTTGTGTGCCTTCAAGTTGTTTCTGACATATGGCAACCCTAAGTCAATGCTATCATGGGGTTTTCTTGGCAAGTTTTTTCTGTAACTGAAACAGTGTGACTTCCCCAAGATCACCCAGTGGGTTTACATGGCTGAACTGAGATTTAGCCCTGGTCTCCAGAGTCATCGTTCAACACTCAAACCACTACACCATGCTGGCAACTCACAAAACTAAAAATCCCAGAACTCCATAGCATTGCACCATGGCAGTTAAAGTGGTGTCAAACTGCACGATTTCTGCAGTACAAATGTAGCCCTAGTTCTACCTTCTGAGGCAGCAGAGAACGAGCCAGCACCCTCCTTTTTGTGCCAACCCTTTAAATACTTAAAGAGTGCAAATATGTCACCCCTCAATCTTCTCTTCTTTGCACAGATGTTATCTTTCAATCAAAGAGAAAAACTAACAGACTCTGGAAGAAAAGGTCCCTATTTTTGAATATGAATGTAGGAGAGGAAACATTGGAGGTTCTGCCTTGTCAATCATTACAAAGGCAGTGTATATTATTTTTAATGAATGAGAATCCATTTGCCAATTATTATGGGAACTGAGGGTACAACTGTCTGGGAAGTCCAGACATGAAGTGGAAGCAAGATGGATGGCTCTGCAGAAAAGCAAGAGATAGGGAGATACCTGGATGAGAAATGCAGAGTGCTTCTCATCTCTCCTGGGTAAACAAGGGTGTTAAAGGGAGTTTTAACTTGCATACAGGGAGAACACTTGTAAATGGTCTCTTATATACAGAGAACATTTCAGAGAACACTTGTATACAGAAAAAATGTTCTGTTTGTATAAAGGAAGAACATTTGGGAGCTTATCGCATGGCAAAAAAAGCTGGCTTACCTTGTCCGGCTTCAATTCTCTTCTGGGATATATCCAGGTGTTATCACACATAATTCGCTGCCGATTCTGCTGGCTGAATACAGCCTCGGTAAGATGTAGGTCCAAGCTGTGCTCAGCCAGACAATTTTCAAAGTCGGAAGCTTCTGTCTTCGAAAATTGGCCAGCTGAGTGTAGCTTGGACCCACGTCTTACCTGGGCTGTATTCGGCCAGTGGAATCGGCAGCGATTTACGAAGCTCCTGCATGTGATAACACCTGGATGTATCCCGGAAGAGAATTGAAGATAGACAAGGTAAGCCAGCTTTTTTTGCTGTGTGATAAGCTCCTTGGTCAGGCCTCACCTGGAATTTTGTGCCCAGTTTAAAGCACCACAGTTCAAAAAGGATGTTAACAAGCTGGAGCATGTCCAAAGGAGGGTGACTAAAAATGGTGAAGGGTCTGGAAACCATGCCTTATGAGGAGAGACTTAGGGAGCTAGGTATGTTTAGCCTGAAGAAGAGAAGATTAAGAAGTGATATGATAGCTGTGTTTAAATATTTGAAGGGACATCATATTGAGAATGGAACAAGTTTGTTTTCTGCTGCTTCAAAAAATAGGACCCAGAGCAATAGATTCAAGCTACAGGGAAAGAGATTCCACTTCAACATTAGGAAGAACTTCCTGATGGTCAGACCTGTTCAACAGTGGAACATGTTGCCTCAGAGAGTGGTGGAGTCTCCTTCTTTGGAGGTGTTTAAACAGAAGCTACTTGTCCATCTGTCGGGAGTGCTTCAATGGTGTCTTCCTGCATGGCAGGGGTCAGACTGGATGCCCCTTGGGGCCTCTTTCAACTCTATGATTCTATGAAATACTGGATGCATGACCAAAGCAGGCAGGCTGCCAAGAGGATAAAATATATACACTCTAACATTTCACAGGTGTAAACCAGGATGCATGTAGCCAAGCAACATCAGAGAGTGTTCAAACTGACAAAAGGCATGAATGAAGTAGAACCCGTAAACTAGAGGAGCCTGCAGCAGTTTGCTTTTGCCTGAGTCTACTGGGAAGGAGAAGATTCTACCACTTCCTTCCCTCTCCCCCCACTGTTTGCAGCAAGTGAAGTAAGCTGAGGACAATGGAGGGAAATCAGGGGAAGCCAGAGAAACTTGGTCATTTTAAAGCAAATGAAAGCAGAATGACAGAAGATAAATCTAAACAATTAAAAGATATGTGGTGGCAGAAGGTACAGAGAAGCATTTGTCCAATGGGATCTGGTAGCTTCCAAAAAGTGAATATCTTTCAAGTTTTAGACTAAACATTAGAAGAGTTATGAAAACTGTTGAAATTATTTTGGGGATTTAGGGACTTTACAGACTGCCAGAAATAATGCATCTTGAGGCCACTTTAACTGTCCTGGCTCAGTGCTAGAGAATCATGGGAAGTGTAGTTTATTGTGGCACAGAGCTCTCTGACAGAGAAGGCTCAATGTCCCAGAAAAAAATACAATTCCCATGATTCCCTAGCACTGAGCCAGGACAGTTAAAGTGACCTCAAGCTGCATTATTTCTGGCAGTCTGTAAAGGCCCATAGTCCAAACTTTATTGTTTGGAGTAAAGTCCAGAGTGGAATCACTAGTGCCTGCTTTTATGCAACAAATAGATTTATCTGCTAAAAAATTTGAGTAGCTGTAATTCAGGGGAGTGGGTAAGAATTCTCTAGCAGAGAATCCAAAATAGTGGTTTCAATCTTGCATACATGGTGTTGTGGTTTGAGCATTGGACTATGAGTCTGGAGACCAGGGTTTGAATTCCCATTTGGCCATGGAAACCCACTGGGTGACCTTGAGCAAGTCACATTCTCTCAGTCTCAGAGGAAGACAAAGGCAAACCCCTCTTGGGACAAATCTTGCCAAGAAATCCCTGTGATAGTGTTGCCTTAGGGTCACAATAAGTCATAAATGACTTGAAGGCACACAACAACAAAGATATACCTATAGGCAAAAACTGTGAACCCTTTGGCTCACTGGTTATTTTGAACTACAACTCCCACAATCCCGTACCAGGCTGGGTGGGACTAATAGGAACCATAGGCCAAAATATATGAAAAGCCAAAGATTCCACATCCTTGGTTGAAACTTTTGCAGTAGAGAGGCTACCTTCCTTTCATTATTGTGCTACAATATTTGTGTTCCTGGGAAGAACAAATAATGGAATTACTACTAATAAACCCATTTAATCTAGTGTAAATATCCCTGTTCTGTGGGAAGCATTCTGTATTTTACTGCATAATCCTTTCACTCTGGAAATATGTCAATGTGTTATGCAAATAAAATTCTAAATTAATCTAAATCTAATGTAAATTAAACTGTATCCCATGTCTGAACAATAGAAATTTCTTTCCAAACTTTCAACAATACATTCCTTGTAGGCTGAACTTTGTGATATGAACCAACTTCCTGCCACCTCACCCAATGAAACAGGATGGAAGAAAGCTGCAAATAATTCAGCTCATTCATATGGAACAAGAATGGAGTCATTCGAGCAATGATGTAGTAGTTTGAGCAACAGATTACAACTCTGGAGACCAGGGTTTAAATCCCTGCCTGGCCATGGAAACCCACTGGGTGACCTTGGGCTAGTCATACTTTCTCATCATCAGAGGAAGGCAAAGGCAAACCCCCTCTGAACAAATCTTGCCAAGAAAAGCTTGTGATAGGTTTACTTTAGGATCACCATAAATTGGAAATGACAACAACAACAACAAATAATATTTCCCCAATTTTTAGCTGGCTTGGAGAAAAGGAATTAGTTCAGTCCGACTTTTAGAAGTAAACTGCTGATTTAGGACTGGCAAGAAACTGGGGAAGTTTTTCACTTTTCTAACGAGATTTTTTAAAATATATATATATTATAATAATTTATTATTCTTCAACAGCTTAAGGTGTTGGGGACTTGAGAATCTATCAAACAGAGATTAAATTTGCATGTACCCCAAAGCCCACTCCTGCTCCATGGTTAGAGACATTTCTTTTTCTCCACAGAACTACAGTTCTTGGAGTTTATGTGAAGAAGGAATAGTCGTGATATTATTAATAAACCAGTTTAATTCTGATGTGCACATTAAGGTTGTCAGACAGAAAACTGGAGAGAGAGCCTTGCCTTTCCATGGTTGTGCAGAAGAGGGAATTTCAGCAGGTGTTGCTAGTGGTGCAACCAAAGAACCAACAACACCTGCTCAAATTCCCTCTTTTGTGGGTAGTTTTATACAGTTTGCAATTTGACACTTAAAAAATGTAACAGTGTCTTGTGCAAATGGCATCTCATTTAAATTAAACTGTACCCAGTGGTTGGTCAAAAGGAAGTTTGTTTTTTTCATACATCCAAAGATAAAAACCATTTAGTGCAAGTAGGCTGGGGATTTTCAAGTTAAACAAGCCCCAGTCATGTCATTAAAAAAAACTGTAAAAAGAGGAGACCTTAGCTTGGAAGTAATTCAACTCATCTGAAGGAGTGAAAAGACAGACTCCCAATAAAAGGCTGTTTAAGGAGATAGTTACCTAGGACACTCATGATGCGCATTTCAATAAGCCACCCATTTATTTAATTCAGTTTTCCTTAACTTGGTGCCCATTACAAATATTGGACAATAACCCCCCTGATTCATAGCCCATGCAGCATTTTTACCAGTGCCATTGAGATTTGTTGGACTACTACACCATCATTCACAGGCAAAGCAGTGTTCCTCAACAATGTTCCCTACACATATTTTGTGTGTGTGTGTATACCTTTAAGTCACTTGGCAGCTTATGGTGACCCCATGAATTTCATAGGGTTTCTTAAGCAAGGAATACTCAGAGGTGGTTTTGCAAGCTCCTTTTGCTGAAATATAGCCTACAGTACTTGATGTTCATTGACAGTCTTCCAGTCACCATAATCTGCAGACATCAAACTTTTCCAACCAAGTGACCTCTGAATGTGTGGGAATGCAATTTCCATCATTCCTGGGAAACAATGCATCATAACCACAGCCATTGATAAGTGTGGGTCTGTAACTCCCACCAGCTATGCAAACTGATTGAAGTGTGCTGCATTACAATATGTCTTGAGGGCAGCAAGTTAGGGAAGGTTATTTACTGGAAAAGTTTCTTATCCATTTTGTCTGTCCTGGCTTGCTGTCCGCAGAAACTCAAAACCACAAACGGGAAGTCCACGAAATGGGAGGGACAACTGCAAATACCATACAGCAGATCTGAAGCATTTCTCCTTCCAGGTGCCTTCATGGCAAGGATGTCTGTATGTAACCTTCCCCAGTATTTGTATTACTTAATGATAAAGCATAAGAATGTAAAACCAATAAAAGCAGCACACATCCATTAAAGCAATATTAGGCAAGTTGATGTGATTCAGTCACTATGGCACTATAAGTACAGAGGCATAGCCATCATGGGTGCACTGTTGGTTCCCAAAACAGAGAAATGGAGATTCTTTGCCTTCTCTTTGCTATTCTTCTTCAGGGTTCTTGCAAATGCCAGGTAAGAAGTTGCTGAAATTAAAGGACAGACAGAAGTTACCATTAGATTCAGTCAGTTGGTCAGTTTTTAGCATGCAGTTCACCATAAAATGTACATCGGGGTGGGAGGGAGTGCAGTTTAAAAACTAATAATGAACAGTTGGGAAAATGGAAGTGAGGCAAGATACACTGTCCAGAATCCTATTGGCATTTACCATATGCCTATGTGCCTGATGCACATATACTCATTTACCATATGCATATGTGCCTGATGCACTTGTACTCAAGACAAGAGGCTACAGTTACAACAGAATGTGGTAAAACAATGGTTTGGCAAAGGGGTCAGCAAGGCTGTATTCTATCACCTTATGCAGATGCAGAAAATGTCATATGCAGAGCAAGCTTAGACTCAGAGAAAGAAAGAGTGAAGATCAGAGGAAGGAATATCAACAATCTAAGATACGCAATAGAGATACGGTGGCTTACTGGTTAAGACGCCCATTCTGATGATTGTAAGATGGAAGGATGGCAGTTCAAGACCCTAGTGCTGCATGATGGCTCACCCCATCTCTAGTCCCAGGTTATGCCAACCTAGCAGTTTGAAAGCATGCAAATGAAAGTTGATAAATAGGTACCACTTGGGTGGGAAGGTAACAGCATTTAGTGCAGTCATGCTGGCCACATGACCAGCAGAGCAGTCCTCAGACAACACTGGCTCTTTGGCTTAATAACAGAGAGAAGCACTGCCCCCTAAGTTGGTTATGACTAGACATTCATGTCAAGGGACTACCTTTACCTTTTTAAAATACACAAACAACACTAGCAGAAAACAACAAAGACATGGAATATTTACTAAAGAAAGTCAAACAAGAAAGTGCTAAGGCAGACTTAGGAGCTTATCGCAATACTTTTTAAAGCAGAAAAAGCCTCCCGGAACGCTGGATGGGGGCGGGGATTATCACACACAGTTGCCACCAAATCACCAGGCAACTGCAGTCTGGGTCGCAGCTGGCCCTTTTTAGAAAAAAGAAAGACTGTTTTCTAAAAACGGCTGTCTGAGCCCTGCTGGGACCCAGGCTGCAGTCACCTGGTGATTTGGCTTTTCCTGGGAGGCTTTTTCTGCTTTAAAAGGTAACGCGATAAGATCCTTAACGTTGAACATTAAGAAAACAAAAATAATGACCACAAGATTTACATACATTCAATCTAGATGATAAGGAAACTGAAATAAAAGATTCATGGAATCATAGCATCCTAGAATTGGATGAGACCACAAGGGCCATCCAGTCCAACCCCCTGCCATGCAGGAACACAGAATCAAAGCATCCCCAAAAGATGGCCATCCAGCCTCTATTTAAAAATCTCCAAGGAAAGAGATTCCACCACACTCCGAGGGAAAATGTTCCACTGTCAAACAGCTCTTACTGTTAGGATGTTCTTTCTAATGTTCAGGTGGAATCTCTTTTCCTCTAGTTTGAATCCATTGCTCTTATCTTGCAGGTATAGCCTATAATCCCAGAAATAATTGCCCATGCCAGCTGGGACCTCTGTAGTTAAAAACATAGGGAGGTCACCAGCTTGCCCATCCTATAACATGTTGGTGCCACCTCCTGATATCTGCAGCTTAAGCAACTACACACATCTGTTGATCTTGGTTTTATGCCTATGCAATTGCTCATGTATAAGCAAGCCACAAGATAATGAACCCCAATTATATAAGTTTCTAAATTCAAAAGGAAATCTATAAGCAAGCATTGTAGAGATCCTCATGCAATACCTAAGCATGAGAGACAGTGCAATGTGCACTAACTTATAGTTCCTTACTGCACTTCATTCTCTAATAGCTTGAAATAGGATGTTAGCCTGAGATTGCATATGTTGTTGTGTGCCTTCAAGTCATTTTTGACTTATGGCAACCCTAAGATGACCCTATCATGGGGTTTTCTGGGCAGGATTTCTTCAAGATTTGTCCATTGCCACCCTCTGAGGCTGAGAGTGTGTGACTTGCCCAGTGGGTTTACCTGGCCTAGATGGGATTTGAACCCACATCTGCAGAGCCATAATCCAGTGCTCAAACCACTACATCACTATATATAAGCATCACTGATAGACCTATCTTCTAATAGTGATTCACCATGTGCTGGATGGAGTTACACTCCCTCTGAAGACACAGGTTCATAGTTAGAATGTACTGTTGGATTCAGCTTCATCCTGGAGGGCCTGTGGTGATCAGGAATGCTTTTGAATACTTAAAGCTAGTGCATCACCTGCACCAGTCCTGAAGATACTTGATCTGTTCACAGTGACATGTGCCTTAGTTACATCTTCTTTGGATTACTGTCAATATACTCTAGACAGATAAACCTTGGAACAGTATTCAGACACCATATCCTCCAACCTTTCACTGATAAAGACCAAGGAACATGTATGGCCAAGCAACATCAGAGTGTGATCAAGATAGCAAAAGTTATAAATGAAGAAGAACAAAGTTGGAGATATTGCAGCAGTTTACTGTTGCCTTACCCCACTGAGAAGGGCAAGATTCTACCCCCCTGTCCTCTTCCCTTTGCTAAGTTAACTGACTGCAAATTATCCTTCAATTTACAGCAGCTGAAGGAAGCCAAGGACAAATGCGGAAAGTGGGAGGGGGATAAATAAACTGGGACAATTACAAGTTGCAGAACAAGTAGGATGACAGAGGATTAACCAGGACTGTCCCTGCCTAGTCAGGACAGTTGGAGTAGGTACAAAAAAAAAAAAAAAAAACTTCAGCTAGAACAATAACTGGAGCTGGTTACAACTGGTTACGGTCCATTTCTGGACACAATTCAAGGTGTTGATTAGGACATATTAAACCCTATATGGCTCAGGTTGAGGCTACCTGAAGGACCATATCTTCCTACATGGGCCTGTTTAATCCATAAAATCAGGGACGGAGGTTCTTTTCTCAGTCCTGCCACCTGGAAGGGAGAAGGTCCTCTCTGTGGATGCTCCCAGACTTTAGAAATGTCAAAGCAGACTCTGAAAATTAAACAGTCTTTGAAGTGAGCATTTGTCTTTATTAACACAGAGAGAGAGAGAGAACCACTTCAACAGAAGATCTAACCACCAGACAGAACATTTTCTTTTTGTTATCTTAAAAAGAAAGTGAAGCCTCAAGCATTAACCCCAACCTTTTTTTGAGCAATCATATTTGATGAGGAAATAACCAAATGTTTAGCAATGGCCTTTTGACTTTTATTCCACAGCAACAAGCTTTTCTATGTAATCTTTAAATTTAGTGTACTGCATCCCAGACAATCTAACGATGGATCCTTTGCAGGGCGGAGTTTGAGGAAAGAATCTTCTTAGCTGGCATTGCAGGTTCCTCTACAGAGCTGTAAACCTCTTGTCAGAAAAAGCCAGCTACTGTGATCTGTTTACAGACTGGTCACAGCCCTTATTTCTAAGCTATTGATTTCTGATCACTGGACATCACTTTCACAGACCTCCCTCCCTAGGGAAGCTAAAATGGTTCTTTCCTTGTTCTCCCCACAAGCTAAAAGGCCAAAACTTGCCCCTGGCTTCACACTGTCCTGTTTGGATGACTCAGGCCAAAACCCAAGGGCCAGGAACAATACAGATCCTGACAGACTGGTGGATCTGGCCTAATCCTGGGGTAAAAGAGCCTTAACATGGGTCAAATTGATCCCCACTGAGTTTCTTCAAGTAAGATCAGATGGCCCTATGTGCCCCTTACCACTGTCTGTAGATGCCACTAGTGAGTAGACCCCCGTTGCCATATCTGATGTGGAAATGGGATGTTTGGCCACATGGGTGCAGCCAGGCATCCCATTTTCACATGAGACTCAGCAACAGGTGTCTACTCACTAGTGGCATAGACAGATAAAGTTAAGGGGCACATGGCAGTACTGAGTCTATGGCGCTGAGATAGGGGACATGCAGACACTTGCCCATCTTTATGCCAGCCCAAGGACTGATCCAGGTTAGCACCCAGGGCAGGAAAGCACAGGCCAAGCCCATGGTTTCCTGGCCCATCTGCTCAGGTCCCTACTGACAGCAAATGAAAAAAATTTCTTTATTCTGACAGGCTTTTAGGAACTGCCTGCAATAGGCTTTTAACAGTGTTCTGCTTTGATTCATTTTTATCTTCTGTCTCTTAATGGATAACTTTTATTGCTTAAAACTATTTAATAGGGGTTTAAAACCCTGCCTGAGAAGATCTGTCCCCCGGCAACAGAGTGGTGACAGTGGCGATCAGGGGCTGGAGAGGACTGAGTCCTGATTGTTTCCACCTGTGCAGCCTTCACAGAAGCCGCTGTCTGCAGTGAAACCGGGGGGACGCCGGCAGGTTTAAAACCCTGTCTGAGAAGATCTGTCCCCCGGCAACACAGCGGTGATGGTGGTGATCAGGGGCTGGAGAGGACTGAGTCCTGATTGTTTCCACCTGTGCAGCCCTCACAGAAGCCGCTGTCTGCAGTGAAACCAAGGAGACGCCGGCAGGTTTAAAACCCTGCCTGAGAAGATCTGTCCCCCGGCAACACAGCGGTGACGGTGGTGATTGGGGGCTGGAGAGAACTGAGTCCTGATTGTTTCCACCTGTGCAACCTTCACAGAAGCCGCTGTCTGCAGTGAAACCAGGGGGACCCTGGCAAATTTAAAACCCTGCCTGAGAAGATCTGTCCCCTGGCGGTGGTGGCAGCATGTGGAAGCTGCAGGAGGACACATAATTGAGCAATAATATAACGTAATTACCATCTATCCAGCTTTACATCATGTTGGTTCTGAATAATGGTCAAGATTAGATAGGAATCATGATCTTATTGAACCACCTAGTTACTCTTTTAAAATCTGTGAACGCGTCCTTTTGCACTGCGGGACGGGAGCCTAGCTGGATCTCTTGTTGTCACCATTATGTAACAGAGCTGAGAATAGTCTGTGAGTGGGAATTGAGGTAGTGTGGGGGAAGGGAAGGCATGGCGGCAACAGAGTGAAGAAATGTTACAAAAGAAGAAAGGATCGATGCTTCATATCTATCCCTCCTTCAGTTCACTCTGTTTCCCAGAATAACTTGGAGAGCATACCATCCATTCCACAGACCCTTACTCTGCTCCTTTGCAATGCCAGGTCGGTAAAGAACAAAGCTCACATCATTCATGACCTCTTATTGGATGAGGCGGCCAACCTGGCATGCTTCACTGAAAGCTGGCTGGGAGATGTCAGCGCTGTAACATGAGCGCAGGCTCTCCCGGCCGGATACTCAGTCAGTGAGTAGATAAGGGAAAGTGGGCAGGGGGCGGTGTGGTCTTGGTTCATAGAAACAATCTAACCTTGACCAGGAAGCCTATCCGGAAAACAGCTTACATTGAGTGTATGTACCTTAGCCTGTGAACCAGCGATAGCTTGGGGATTCTGTTGGTATACCAGCCACCCCGTTGGTTAATAATAATAATAATAATACGGTTTATTTCTATACCGCCCCTCTGGCAAGCCAATCTAGGCAGTGAACAACAATAATATGTGTACAAAATTCAAGACATCAAACAAATAAAATCAATACAGATCCCATTCCTCCTACCCTCCCCCACCCCCCAAAACAAATGGCAAAACAAATTACAACAATTGCATATAGATATACAATATCAAATAAAATTATATAATAGCCGAAGAAAGAAAAATCCTCCCCCAACTACACAAATGTTCTTTCAGCGATTTTCCCGAGGGCTGCTAGATGTTAAACAGTTCTCCGCAGCCTCCGGAGCACCGCCGTTTGTCAACCTCAATATAAGTGCAGAGAGGGAAAAAGGCATCATTGTCACCGTCATTCTTCAGCGGGCAGCGGGGGTGTGGCAGCTGAAGGGACTCAGCTGCGCTGCCGGCCCAGCTGGCCTCTGGAGCAAGGTGGAAAGTCCGGAGCCT
Source organism: Phrynosoma blainvillii (assembly GCA_026167975.1). Taxonomy (NCBI): domain Eukaryota; kingdom Metazoa; phylum Chordata; class Lepidosauria; order Squamata; family Phrynosomatidae; genus Phrynosoma; species Phrynosoma blainvillii. The sequence goes on from JANUYF010000001.1 coordinate 14,258,246, forward strand.
CCGGCCGCAACCTCTCGCCGCTTCTGGCTGGAGAAGGTGGAATCCGGCGGCGCTTAAGTAGCCACCATCGTTCTTCAGTGGGCGGCGGGGGTGTGGCGGCTGAAGGGACTCAGCTGTGCTGCCGGCCCAGCTGGCCTCCGGAGCAAGGTGGAAAGTCCGGAGCCTCCGGCCGCAACCTCTCGCCGCTTCTGGCTGGAGAAGGTGGAATCCGGCGGCGCTTAAGTAGCCACCATCGTTCTTCAGTGGGCGGCGGGGGTGTGGCGGCTGAAGGGACTCAGCTGTGCTGCCGGCCCAGCTGGCCTCCGGAGCAAGGTGGAAAGTCCGGAGCCTCCGGCCGCAACCTCTCGCCGCTTCTGGCTGGAGAAGGTGGAATCCGGCGGCGCTTAAGTAGCCACCATCGTTCTTCAGTGGGCGGCGGGGGTGTGCCGGCTGAAGGGACTCAGCTGCGCTGCCGGCCCAGCTGGCCTCCGGAGCAAGGTGGAAAGTTCAGAGCCTCCGGCCGCAACCTCTCACCGCTTCTGGCTGGAGAAGGTGGAATCCGGCGGCGCTTAAGTAGCCGCCGTTGTTCTTCAGCAGGCGGGGGGGTGGCTGAAGGGACTCAGCTGCACTGCCGGCCCAGCTGGCCTCCGGAGCAAGGTGGAAAGTCCGGAGCCTCCGGCCGCAACCTCTCGCCGGTTAACAGACTCCCTAACCAAGCTAACCCAGCTGGTCTCTGAGTTGCTGTTGGAGTCGCCCAGACTTTTAGTTCTGGGCGACTTCAACATCCCACTCGAGACCAGTTTGCAAAATCTAACTGGTGCAGTTTGGGAGTTCATGGAAACCATGACAAACATGGCCCTATCCCAATTGGTTGCTGTGGGCCATACCCTTGATGCAGTTTTTAGTACGGAACAGGAATATCCGTGGGCGGAGGTCATCAATACCTCCGCATTGTCATGGACGGGTCATTTCCTAGTCAAGATGGAACTAAGAGCCACTGTCCATCCCTCCGGGGGTGGTGGACCCATTAGAATGGTCCACCCTCGAAGGCTAATGAAACCAATTGGAGTCCAGAAAGCCCTAAACAGTTTAACGGTTGGTAATGGCAGTGATTCTGCTGAAGCTTTGGTTAAAACTTGGAACACCGATCTTACCAAGGCTATCGTCACAATTGCTCCCAAGCATCCTTTCCAGCCCGCTCCAAATTGCAAGCCCTGGTACACTGAGGAGCTTAGGAGGATGAAGCGGGTTGGACAACGACTAGAGTGCAAATGGTGGAAGACTCGACTCTTATCCGACAAAACTCACCATAGGAACCATCTTGATTCCTATCGGGAGGCAATACATGCAGCGCAGAGATCTTTCTCCTCTGCACATATTGCGTCTGCAGAGTCCCGGCCAGCAGAGCTGTTTAGGGTGGTGGGGGAACTGACGCAGGTACCTCTTGCGCAGAACCCCTTACTTAATCCTACAGTGGCCTGCTGTGACGCATTTAACATCCACTTTGCAGATAAAATCTCTCGGTTAAGAGCCAACCTGGATGCCAGGGTTTTGACAGAATCCGTAAATGAGGTGTCCATCAACTCCGTTGATGGCATTTTACTGGATCAGCTTCAATCTGTGAGTGCTGATGACGTGGACAAGCTCCTTGGTAGAGTGAGGAAGACTACTTGCCCCCTCAGTCCTTGTCCATCTTGGATGGTCATCCAGGGGGGTGATGAGGGTATTCCTTTGAGATACCATCAACGTGTTGTTCAGGGAGGGCATTGTACCATCCTGTCTAAAGGAAGCGGCGGTTAAGCCGCTCCTGAAAAAGCCCTCCCTGGACCCCCTGGACAGGAACAACTATAGACCAGTCTCTTTGCTGCCTTTTTTAAGCAAGGTGATTGAGAGGGCAGTTGCTTCCCAACTCCAAGCTGTCTTGGATGAAACCGATTATCTCGATCCATTTCAAACCGTCTTTAGGACAGGATATGGAGTCAAGACTGCCATGGTTGTTCTGGCTCCCAACCTCCGCTTGAGCATCGACGGGGTAGTATGACCCTGCTGGTGCTCTTGGACCTCTCAGCGGCCTTTGATACTATAGATCATACCATTCTCTTAGATCGCCTGAGAGAACTAGGAATTGGAGGTACTGCCTTGCAGTGGTTCTGTTCCTTTCTCTCGGGCAGATCCCAGAGGGTGAGACTCGGAGACAGTTGCTCTTCTAAAATAGAGCTTAATTGTGGCATCCCCCAGGGCGCCATCCTGTCTCCGATGCTATTTAATATTTACATGAAGCCGCTGGGAGAGATCATTCGGAGGCATGCAGCACGGTGTCTTCAGTACACTGATGACACCCAGATATACTTCTCCATGACCCGATCATTGGCTCAGACCTCAGATGGCATCTCCCCTCTCAATGACTGTCTTAGGGTGGTAATGGATTGGATGAGGAAAAACAGATTGAGACTGAATCCAGACAAAACGGAGATACTAAAGGTGACGGGCCCGAAGCCAGGTTTGGGAATACAACTTCCAGTCCTGGATGGCGTCACATTCTCCTCCAAGGACTATGTTCGCAGTCTAGGGGCATTCCTAGACTCGTCGCTTCACATGACTAGTCAGGTGAATGTGATGGTCAAGAGTGCCTGTTATCAGCTTCGGCTGATACGCCAGCTACGCCCTTTCCTGGACATGAGGGATCTCGAAACTGTGGTACATGCTTTGGTAACCTCACGTCTGGATTACTGTAATGCACTCTACATGGGGCTACCCTTGTGCCTAACCCGGAAACTTCAATTGGTTCAAAATATGGCAGCCAGGTTAATTACCGGAACATCCAGGAGAGAGCATATCACACCTGTGCTGAAATCCCTCCACTGGCTGCCTGTTAGTTTCCGGGCACAGTACAAGGTGTTGGTTTTAACCTTTAAAGCCCTACATGGCTTGGGTCCATCTTACCTCCGGGACCGCCTCATCCTGTATGATCCCCCCAGGCACTCCAGTCCTCTGGGAGGAACCTGCTACAGCCGATGAAAACTAGGCTGTCGCAGACCTCCCAGAGGGCTTTCTCTGCTACCACCCCCAGATTATGGAATGGCCTGCCAGATGAGATCTGCCTCAATACCACTCTGGACTGCTTTTAAAAAGCAGCAAAGATGGATCTCTTCCGGCAGGCCTTCCCGGAATAAATCTCCTGGCTCAAATGCAATATTGGTCTGTCTACCCATCCACCCTTTAGCTGCCCCCCTCAGCTTCCCTGAGCCACTACTATTTGCTGCTAGCATCCTTTGCCTGCTATGTGTTTCTTCCACTTGTTATTTGTATGTGTACTTTAGGTTTTATATCTGTTATTTTAATATGGCATTGGTTTAATCTACTTTTAAGGGGTGGGTGGGTTTGGGAATTGGAATTGGGTTGATTGTTTTAACTTGTATTGTTTTATCCAGCTGTACGCCGCCCCGGTTGCTTTGCAGAGGGGCGGGTTACAAATAAAAATAAAACCTATTATTATTATTATTATTATTATTATTATTATTATTTAGATAGAGGTTTTTTTCATCTTCATTTATTTTTGCTGGAAAATGTTAAGCTGACATTTCTAGACTATTAAAAAGGTATCTGAACATGAAAAAATACTAATAAAGTGAACAGATGAGGAGAAGAAGAAGAAGAAGAAGAAGAAGCTGCTTAAAATGGATCAAAAAACTTACAAATCAGAAGAGGTAAGGCATAAAGTTTAGATACAGTGAGTCATTCCAAAATTGTCAAAATGGAATTTTCCATTGTGATGATAGTGGGCAGTGAGATGTTTCTTTGTCAGTAAATAAAAATGAATGACAACCAGATAGTCTCAAATGCATCCTTTTTATGTGACCACATATTGAATCTCATTTTTTCCAAAAGTGCCAAATACCATCCATCTCCTGACATCATGTACAAGAACACTGTCATTCAGAAATGCAGGCTTCAGCTGTAAAAACAAGAAAGCTTTATTCAGAAACTATAGATGTTCGCCAAAGATGTATGCTGTCAAGACTGAATGGCCAGTGTTGGTACAGTATTATTAAAGCATACAATAATTCAAGTTCCAAGAGGGCTTACACCCCAGTCACCCATAAAACTAAACACTCTCCATTTCTCTCTTTCCCAGAGTCACTCCTCCTTCCAACCCCATACCATCCGTTCTTATGAGACTGACCTTCAAACTCTCAACATCTCCCTTCCCACCAAAAGAATATAAGCAACAGCCTTAACAATTAACTTAGAACAATATGTCCCATCATCCAGTATTAATACCAAGTAATACAGTGTAAAATGTCACCAGCAAACAAAGCAGATCACTATTGACCAGGGGTAGGCAACCTTTTTCAGCCCTGGGCCGATCCCCCAAAGTCCTCTTCTCCGCCAGGCCGAGGGGGGGAATGGCGGTGCGTGCGCTCACGCATGTGCACACACCTCCCAACACCACACACGCCCCCTGTGTGCACTGCCGCTGCCGCACCACACGCACCCCCCGCGCCGCGCATGTCACGGCCGCCATTTTGATTTCCAAAATGGTGGCCGTGACGCATTTGCGCATGCGCAGGAGTACTGCGCATGCGGCGGCTGCCACTCGTGGCTGCCATTTTGTTTTCCAAAATGGTGGCTGCAACTCATTTGCGCATGCGCAGTATTCCTGCGCATGCACAAACATGTCACGACCGCCATTTTGGAAATCAAAATGGAGGCCAAAATGCGTCGCGGCAGCCGTGGAGGCAGGGGTCCATCTGGACTGGTATGTCCAGCGACCTGGGCTGGAACCAGCCCGGGGGCCGTAAGTTGCCGGCCCCTGCTATTGACTATGGCAGGCAGGTCTTTCCCATTTTCAACTGAAAAATTGGCTGAAAATGGAACCCAGATGTGGCTGAAGGGCTTCTTCCAGTTTTGACTTTGGGATCTTTCAGCAAATGTTTGGCCAGAGGGAGGAGTTTGAATGTTGGAATGTTAGCGAAGTAAACTGGTACTTTAGGACTGCCAGTTAATTGTTTACAGACATTTTTCACCATCCAAAAAGGTTGTTTTTATAACATTGGTGGGGTCAGGGTGTTAATGAGGCCCCAAAAGGGTTGCATGCTGCCTAAAAGCTCAACCCCTTCTTGATGGTGAGAGATACTTCTTCATTTTATCCACAGAACAACAGTTCTTTGGAGTTCCTCAGAAGATACAATCATGGTGATACTATTAATAAACTGGTTTAATTCAAGTGTGCTTATTCCGATCCTGTGGGGGTTTTATATGAACTGTTGTGTAATCAGTCTTTTGGCTATGGAATTATATCAGTGTCATGTGCAAATCGCATTTAGTCTGAAGTAAATTGTGCTTGAGGCTTAGTCAACAGGAATTCCTTTTCAATCTGCCAATGATAACATTCATTTAGTGTAACCTGGCTGAAGATTATCAAGGGAGCCAATGCCCAGCCACACTACCAGATAAAACTAGGCATTTGGCCATAAAGAAAACAAGCTGGAATTAATTCAACCCATCTGTGGTGCTAAGAAGGGACTTCCCAGTAGAGGACACCTTAAGGAGACACATAGCACAAGTGTCTGGAACACCTGCATTGCATATCTAAAGGACACCCACACATTTAATGAAAACTTCACTAGCCTGGTGCCCACTGCACATGTTGCACTACAACTCCCATCATTCCTTGACAACACAGCCTTCCCAGACCTTCTTCTCTTCAACTATGTTTGACTACAGCCCCCATTGTCTGTAGGCATCATAGGCTTCTCCTACCATTAATCTTGGACAACAATTTCCATCATTCTTGCCAACATCCCCCTCAGTCTGTGCCCTCCAGATGTGTTGATCTCTATCTCCCATCATCCATGCTGAGTGGTGAACGCTGCAGCCTCAAACATCTTGAGAGCAGAGAGCTGAGGAAGTTTTATCTAGTAAAATAGTGTTCCCCATTTATCCTGAACCTCTATTACGTGGCACATCCATATCTTTACATTGTTATATGTTGTTGCTGTTGTAACTGCCCTCGAGTCAATTTTGACCCATGGTAACCCTGTTGATGAGACATCTCCAAAATCCTCTGTCCTCCACTCCTCTGCCCAACTCCTGCAAACTCATACTTGTGATCTCTTTAATAAAGTCCATCCATCACGCATGCAGCCTTCATCTCTTTCTAATTCGCTCTAACTTTTCCTAGCATTATTGTTTTTTTCCAATGATTCATGCCTTCTCATAATGTGTCCAAAGTACAACATCCTGAGTTTTGTCATCTTGGCTTTTAGGGAGATTTCTGGCTTGATCTGCTCCAGGACCCATTTGTCTGTCTTTTTGCTGTCCATGGAATACTTAGCACTCTTTTCCAGCACCACATTTCAAATGAATTGGTTTTCCTCCTATCCTCCTTCTTAACTGTCCAACTCTCACATTCATACATGGTAATATGGAATACAATGGCTTGTACGATTCTAATTTTTGTGCTCAGTTGCATATCTTTGCATTTTAGGATCTTCTCTAGTTCTTTCATAGCTGCCCTTCCCATTCTTAATCTTCTGATTTCCTGACTGCAGGCTCCATCTCTATCAATGCTAAATCCCAGGTATGAGAATTGTTTTACTATTTCTATTTCTTCATTGTCCAATTCAAATTTGCGTAGGTTCTCTGTGGTCATTATTTTTGTTTTCTTTGTGTTCAACAATAGGCCTGCTTTTGCACTTTCTTCTTTGATTTTCCCATGTCTTTAAGGGCATTCCATAGCCTTTCATGGTCTATGTAGTCAAAAGCTTTGCTGTAATCTGTAAAGCAAATGCTGGTTTTCTTTTGAAATTCCCTGGTACTCTTTATTAACCATCGTATGTTTGCAATGTGGTCCCTTGTGCCTCTTCCTTTCCTGAGCCCTGCTTGGACCTCTGGGATTTCTCTCTCCATGTGTGGTTGGAGTCTATGTTGTAGAATTTATAACCATTGTTAGACACCACCCACCAGTCAGTTTCCACCCAGTGGGTGTGTACATACATCTTGATTGGTCCACATAGATCATCCCATACCTAAGACCAACCCAAGTGTTTCATCACTTTACCTTGACCACTTAATGAGTCTCAGGTGTTTGCAATCTATCACAGGTGTTCTCAATATACCTTCTATAACTTTGTCCTTGGCTCTCAAGGCTTCTTAATTATATTATCTTTTTCACCTGTGTATCTTCCTGATTGCTCCTGCTTAGTCACTTTGACATTCACATACATATTTTTATTTCTATTACTGTATATCCCATGTTGCTTTTTCCTTAACAATCCCCTCCAAAATAAAATATTGTATGTGTCTTACAATGTCATTCCTACCATTTGTGTCAGTCTTTCATGTTTCTCTGCTGTCAATGCTTTTGTGAACAAATCTGCTATGTTGTGTTGTGTTTCTATATATCTCAATTCTATTTTACCCTTCTGAACCATGTCTCGCACATTTTGATATCTTACTCCAACATATTTTGTTCTGTTCTTCAAACTTTCAGTTTCAGCCATTGCTATGCATGACTGTGAATCTTCCAGAATTTCTACTGGTATTTTGTAACTTTCATTTAAATCATTCAGTAACTGCTCAACCCACTGTACCTCATTTACTATCTCATTTAAAGCTGCGAATTCTGCTTCCGTCGTACTTAACGCTACATTTGTTTGTTTCCTACTTCTCCAGACTATTGGACTTTCACTGTACTTGATTATTATTCCTGTAATTGACTTCTTGTCTCCTAATTCTAATGCAAAAGAACTGTCTACATAGCAATCTAAATCTGAATGACTGTTTCTAATTACCAATTTCTTATCTAGAGTTCCTTTCAAATATCTCAATAAGTGTTTTACTGCTATCCAGTCTTCAATTTTTGGATCATTAACTCTTCTGGACAATACATTTACAGCATACGAAATGTCTGGTCTGGTGTGGCAAGATATGAATTGTAAAGATCCTATTATGCTCCTGAATAAAGTCTTGTCTTCAAAATCTCTAGTTGTTTTTTCAGATACAAAACCAGTTGTCATTGGAGCTCTTACTATTTTAGCATTTTGTAATCCACACTTTTCAATCAAATTTTCAATTTTCTTTCTCTGACTTAACAAACAATGTCCTTCTTCTGTCCACTCAACACCAATACCTAAATAAGACTTTAATAAACCTAGATCCTTCAAAACAAACTTTTTAGAAAACTCTTTTTTTACTGATTCAATCTCCTGTGTTGACTTTGCTGCCACGCACAAATCATCTACATAAATTACTAACACTATGTCTCCTTTTGTATAGACACAAGCATCTGCAATGCTCCTTTTGTAACCTAGTTTAGCTAACTCTTCATTAATGCACAAATTCCATGCTCTGGCACTTTGTTTTAATCCATATAATGCTTTTTTCAATTTATAAACTTTCTGACTACTATTTTCTTCAAAACCTTGTGGCTGCTCCATAAAGATCTCTTCATCTAAACTAGCATTCAAGTAGGCTGTTTCAAAATCAAAATGTTCTACAACTAAATTTCTTTTTGCTGCTACAGCTAGAACCATTCTCAGACTTTCTGGCTTTGCAGTTGGAGAATATGTCTTATCATAGTTCTCATACTGCTGTTGTGCAAAACCCTTAGCTACTAACCTAGCTTTATATTTAATACTTCCATCTGGCATTTCTTTCTTTTTGTACACCCACTTACAACCAATTACTTTCTTGTCCTTGGGTCTGTCAACAACTTCAAAAACATCTTTATTTACCAGACAACCAAACTCATCATCCATTGCATCAATCCATCTTTCCTTTTCTTCTCTAGACAAACTTTCCAACTCTTCAAAACTTTCAGGCTCTTCCACTGCTAAACAAGCTCTTGCATTTGTCACAACAAACCTATCTGGTGGCTTCCTAACTCTGTGACTACGTCTGGGAATAAACTCTGCTGATCTGCCTCTTTCATCCTCACTTTCTGTGCTGGGAGTTATAGTTCTATGACTAAATCTCTTGTCTTCAGTCATTCTAGTAGTAATAGGTCTAGATTGTGTATCATTATCAGAAGAACTATCACTGCTGCTAGTGGATGCTTCTGGCTTAACTGAAACCCCTCCGTTTCCTGAAGTTGGTTCAGTTTGTGTTTCTGGCTCATTTGAACTTCCTAACCTCAAGAAAACTTCCTTATTGGCATGCATTTTGTCCCAACCAGCATGTCTCTCAAAATTTGCAGACCTAGAATACTGCACTTCTTTTCCACCCAAATGAAACTTGTAGCTATTTCCTGAATAACCCAAAAACCTAAGCCTTCTACTTTTGGGTTCTCCTTTCTTCCTGAAACAAGCTGGTATGTAAACATAAGCAAACTGTCCAAAGACCCTCAAATACCTGTAATTTGGCACTCTCCCATACAATACCCTGTAGGGAATGTCTTCAATTTCTGAATGATACAGCCTGTTACTAATATGTACTGCTGACAAAGTTGCTTCTGCCCAGAAACTATCTTTTACCTCTGCATCTGCCATCAAACAAGCAGTTATCCTTTTTATATCTTGTATTTTTTTTCTCCGCTAAACCATCTTCGTTAGGACAAGCGGAATTAGTAGTTTCATGCCTTATTCCCACCTTTTGAAACCAATTAAACAATTGATTACTTAGAAATTCTCCTCCTCGGTCAGTAACAATGGTGCCTACTCTAATATCAAATTGTCTTTCCACCATTCTCACCCATGCTTTTAAACTTTGCCCAGCGTCAGATTTGTTTTTCAATATTCTTACAAAAGCAAACCTTGTATACCTATCAACAATTATTAGGAAATATTTGCTTCCCCCTAAAGATAAACAATTAGCTTGGGCCACGTCTGCATGTACAAACTGAAATGGTCTTTGAGCAATTCTTTTGGTTTTCTTGGCTACTGGAAAAGCTCTGACCTTTACCTGATTGCATACAGTACAATCTAAGTGATTTTTGCATTCAGCAACTTTTAAATCTGGACACATACTGATTAACTTCTTTAAACATTTGAAACTAGCATGACCAAATTTTCTATGGAGTTCATGTATACAGTCTTTGTGTATTGGACTATTGTCTATGTTATTAGCATTTTCAACACTGTAGCTATCAATATTGTCTTCCAAATAGTAAAGTTTATCCTTTTTCAAGCCTATGCCTCGCAATTCCCCATTCAGTTTTATCTTACACATATTCTTTTCAAAAATGACTGTGTAGTCTCTGTCTGTTAATCTGCTCACTGATAACAAATTATTTTCTAACTCCTTTACATGTAACACATCATTAAAGTTTTCCTTTAGCCCTGGAATGAAAACTGTACCCATTTGATTTACAGTACTGAGCTCTTTCCCATCAGCTAAAACTACAGCATTTACATTAGCTGATTTTCTATTACTTATCAAATTAATATTGTTACACATTGAAGATGATGCTCCTGAGTCAATCAACCATTTACAATTAGTATTTTGTTTTTCCTTAATCATGGTTGCAGACCCCTTTTTGTTACCACTGTCCTTCAAAAATGGAGGTTTGGACTGCTTTTGATACTGCCGCGGCTGCCATCTGCTCTCTCCTTGCTTGCTTCTCTCAGCAGCAAATTGTTTATAATGTCTCTGCAGATGACCAGTCTTTTTACAATAAAAACACTTCCGTTGCTCCCTTGTAGAAGCTGCTTCTTCCTGCTTTCGTAGTTCAGGCGTTGTTTGTTGTTTTGGCACAGTCCTTAAACTTGCTGAGTCACCCTGCTCAGACTTTCTTCTCAAGTTTTCTTCCAAAATTCTGGCAACAATTAAGTCTCTGTTCAGCTCAGCTTCTGGCAAATTTTGCAAGCTATTTGTTATGTTGTCCCAAGAAGAGTCCAGCGATTCTATTAAAATATAACACTGCTGCTCTTTGCTAATTTCCACTCCTCTCAGTTCAGCTTGCACAAATAAATCTTGCATTGTTTTTAAGTGTTCTATCACACACTGTCCTTTTGTCATCTTTTGTCTGTAAATTCTTTTAGACCAAAGCATTTTTGCAAACGCAGTTGAAGGAGTGTGTAATCTCTGCAAGGTATCCCACACATCCTTGGCGGACACTTTATCTCTTACGTCGTTAATCAAGTCTTCTTCTAGCATGAGATAAAGACATGCTTTTGCTTTAGCGTCTCTTTCTCGAGTGGCTGCATCAGCATCAGCTGCCAGCCCTGTTTCAACTGTTGACCATAGAGACTCCTTTATGAGTAGAGATTGGGCATATATTTTCCAGGTAGAGTAGTTGTTTCTATTTAATTTACTAAACTTTAGTATCTCCATCTTAATTTGTGCAGTGACTCAATTTGACACAGTCCTTCTGAGTATGCACAGCAGACAAAACACAAAATGATTTACTCACAAGGCTCCACAAAACTTTCTTCCACTCTCTGGAACTTTCAGCTTCTGTGGATGCTGGTTGCTCTAATATCTGGGCCCATAACCCTTGTCAGGGATGATGGGAGTTGTAGCTCTTCACCTCTGGCTCTAACTCACCACCTTGTTATGCAGCAGAGCTGACCAGCTTTGATCAGTGGTTGATGCTTCTTTCCCAAGCAGCAGAGTTTCAGAGAATAGGCTGAAGACCCTGACAAACTTTCCAAGCCTTCTCACTCTTCTTCCTGAGATGTCTCCAAACTTCTCCAGGATTCTTCTGGCTCTTGTATCTTCCCTCAAGACACCAGACAACTCAGTAGTCTTATATAAAAGATCTACTTTATTCTACTATATACATAAATACTATATGCCCTACAAATCACAATCTCTACACTTCACAATATCTCCAAAACTACTCCACAATGTACATTAGCAAACATTGCAATTTATAACCATTGTTAGACACCACCCACCAGTCAGTTTCCACCCAGTGGGTGTGTACATACATCTTGATTGGTCCACATAGATCATCCCATACCTAAGACCAACCCAAGTGTTTCATCACTTTACCTTGACCACTTAATGAGTCTCAGGTGTTTGCAATCTATCACAGGTGTTCTCAATATACCTTCTATAACTTTGTCCTTGGCTCTCAAGGCTTCTTAATTATATTATCTTTTTCACCTGTGTATCTTCCTGATTGCTCCTGCTTAATCACTTTGACATTCACATACATATTTTTATTTCTATTACTGTATATCCCATGTTGCTTTTTCCTTAACATTTTGAGCATAATTTAGCTTGCATGGGATATTAGTGCTATAGTCTTATAGTTGCTGTAATCTTTTGTGTCTCCTTTTTTGTGGAAGGGGATGTATATTGATCGTTTCCAGTCTGTTGGCCATCACTTTGTTTTCCATATCTGTTGACATATGTTAGGTAGCGCTATAGTTGACTCTGTTGATGTGGATTGCAGCAGCTCAATTAGAATGTCATCTGTTCCTGGTGACTTGTTTTTTATCATTTCTCTTATTGCAGCTTCCACCTCATTTTTTAGAATTTGGGGTTCATCTTTATATGGCTCTTCATTCCATGGGTCCTTAATTTTTTTATCTCTTTTATATAGCTCCTCTGTGTATTGCATCCATCATCTTTTTATCCCTTCCTCTTATTTTTATTGTCATTGAGAGTCCCAGTCCTTCATCATCCTTCATCATCAGTCCACATCATTATTAGGTTCTATTTCGTGTATTTGTGATCTCATCTTTATGATTTTCTTCTTCGGGTGGAAGGGGAAGCATTGTCTTACAAACTAACCTAAACAAATGCCTTCAAATTATATAAAGCAAAGCAAAGCAGCTTCATTTATATACCGTTTCATATCATGCTATGAGATGTCTAAGCGGTTTACAACTGTAAGCTCATTGCCCCCCAACAGTTGGGTACTCATTTTAGCAACCTCGGAAGGATGCAGGCCTGAGTCTAGCCTGATTCCTGGCTAGTATTGAACTTGTAACCCATCTATACACCATCTACAAAGATACCAGCCAATCTTAACCCACCAAGTCAGGATCTCCATTCAGCTAAACCAGTTTTATCTAGCCTGACTGCCCATTGCTACCCAACATCGCTGAGCATTCTCCATCACTTCCTACCAACTCCTTTTAGGTGGAAATGCTAGAGAGCAGATTTGAAATCCAAAGCCAGGAGAGAATTTGATTTTCATGAGTTGTGTGTCTATCTAACTCAGCATTGTCTCATCTGAATGGAACTGCTCTCCAGGCTCTGTGATCAAGAATGGGAGATCCCATCACCAACAGATGCTGGAGATCAGACTTGGGAACCTCAAATTACATACACAGGAACTATTTTTAGTGATGGCCACCAGCCCACTTCTCATGGGTTGTTGTCACTGAAAATCACAAGGAAAGGATGCCATAGCTATTAACCGAGCAGTGTGGGGTCATTCTGGGGACTATAGTTCAAAGAAAATCCAAAAATCTGGGCTTGATTTAATCCCAGACTTTACGTCCTACCCCTGCCCTGGGAGATACATTGTTGCAGTGAACAACAAAACTTCCCTTGATGTCTGTCAGTGCCCCATACAATGGAGTTTATCACACGGGGGGAATCCCGTGCAGAAACGGGATTTAAAAGGTGGGGGAAACCCGCAAAATCGGGCAGATTTTCAGAGGACATCGCTGTTAAAATGGGGTTAACCCAAATGGAAAGTAGTCAGAAACTGCTTCTTTTTACTTTCAGAAAATCCCGAAAGTAAAAAGAAGCAGTTTCTGGCTACTTTCCCTTCGGATTAACTCCATTTTAAAAGCAATGTGTTGAAAATCTGCCCGCTTTTGCAGGTTTCCCCCACCTTTTAAATCCCATTCTGCACGGGATTTCCCCTGTGTGAAAACTCCAGTGTTTATTGAAGGATCCTTATACCAAAGTCCATTGGTCTATTGAGCTAAGGGTTCTCTCTATGAAGCTTTCTCAATCTGCTGCCCTCTAGTTGGGATGGACTTCAATTTATATCAGTAGGGCCAATGGAAGGAAAGTTGTAGTCCGAAACTGGATACCCTGAGGAGCAAAAAAAAAAAAAAAAAGGCTACTTTGCACTGACTGAAGGTAGGTCTCCTGAATCTCAGATGGAGCTCTCTCAACTGTTCCTAGAGTTGCCCAGAACTGAGCCTGGTATTTGAGCATGCAAAACATGGTGCTTCACAAGACCAGCCCCAAACCAACAGCTAATGCCCTGATCTGGTTGAAGATGCACAGTAGCCAAGGCCAATTGACTTGTGTTGCACCTACAGGCACCCTAAGACCATCAGGAGGAATCATAGAATCATAGAATCATAGAGTTGGAAGAGACCACAAGGGCCATCCAGTCCAACCCCCTGCCATGCAGGAACTCCCAATCAAAGCATCCCCGACAGATGGCCATCCAGCCTCTGCTTAAAGACCTCCAAGGAAGGAGACTCTACTACTCTCCGAGGGAATGTGTTCCACTGTCGAACCGCCCTTACTGTCAGGAAGTTCCTCCTGATGTTGAGGTGGAATCTCTTTTCTTGCAGCTTGCATCCATTGTTTTGGGTCCTAGTCTCTGGAGCAGCAGAAAACAAGCTTGTTCCCTCCTCAATATGACATCCCTTCAAATATTTAAACACGGCTATCATATCACCTCTCAGCCTTCTCTTCTCCAGGCTAAACATCCCCAGCTCCCTAAGTCGTTCCTCATTGGGCTTGGTTTCCAGACCCTTCACCATTTTAGTTGCCCTCCTTTGTTCACGCTCCAGTTTCTCCACATCCTTTTTGAATTGTGGTGCCCAGAACTGGACACAGTATTCCAGGTGAGGCCTGACCAAAGCAGAATAGAGTGGCACTATTACTTCTCTTGATCTAGACACTATACTTCTACTGATGCAGCCTAAAATTGCATTGGCCTTTTTAGCTGCTGCATCGCACTGTTAACTCATGTTCAACTTATGATCCACCTGGATTCCTAGATCCCTTTCACACGTAGTCTCATTCAGCCAGGTGTCCCCCATCGTATATCTGTACTTTTCGTTTTTCCGCCCTAAGTGCAGTACCTTACATTTCTCCGTGTTGAATTTCATTTTGTTAGCTTTGGCCCAGCTTTCTAGTCTGTTCAAGTCATTTTGAATTTTGATTCTGTCCTCTGGGGTATTAGCTACTCCTCCTAATTTGGTGTCGTCTGCAAATTTGATAACTATGCCCCCAATACCGTCATCCAAGTCATTAATAAAGATATTGAACAGCACTGGGCCCAGGACAGAGCCCTGTGGCACCCCACTGGTCACTTCTTTCCAGGTTGAAAAGGAGCCATTGTTGAGCACCCTTTGGGTTCGACCAGTCAACCAATTACAAATCCATGTAACAGTTACTTTGTCTAGCCCACATTTTACCAGCTTGTTTGCAAGAATGTCATGGGGAACCTTGTCAAAGGCCTTACTGAAATCAAGATATACTATATCCACAGCATTCCCTTCATCTACCAAGCTGGTAATTTTTATCAAAAAAAGAGATCAGATTTGTCTGGCATGACCTGTTTCTCTGAAACCCATGTTGACTTTTTGTGATTATGAAATTACCTTCCAGATGTTCACAGACTCTCTGTTTAATGATCTGCTCCAGAATCTTTCCTGGTATTGATGTCAGACTAACTGGACGATAATTGTTGGGATCCTCTTTTTTCCCCTTTTTGAAGATGGGGACAACATTTGCCCTCCTCCAGTCCGCTGGGACTTCTCCTGTTTTCCAGGAGTTCTCAAAGATTATTGCCAATGGTTCCGATATTACATTTGCCAGTTCTTTTAATACCCTTGGATGTAATTCATCTGGTCCTGGAGACTTATATTCATTTAGATTAACCAGGTATTCCTGTACTATCTCTTTACTTATTCTATGCTGAAATTCTCCTATTCTGTTCTCTGCTCCATTATCCTCAGGTTGAGCACCCTTTGCCTTTTCTGAGAAGACTTAAGCAAAGAAGGTGTTGAGTAATTCTGCCTTTTCTCTGTCCCCTGTTAACTTTTTGCCATCTTCTCCACACAGTGGCCCTACCATTTCCTTCTTTTTAGGAGGAACACTACCCTGCACAGACTGGTCAGCAGTTCTCCCAAATTTTGATGGGGCCCTTTCCCACCTCTTCTTGTAGAAGACAAGGCCCTTGACAAGCAGGAAACCTTGGGCCAGCAGGCAGATCCTGTGCCCTACCCTAAGGTATGACTCTTGTCCCAAAAGTATAGGAACCTGCCATGCAGATGATT
This sequence comes from Phrynosoma blainvillii, assembly GCA_026167975.1. Taxonomy (NCBI): domain Eukaryota; kingdom Metazoa; phylum Chordata; class Lepidosauria; order Squamata; family Phrynosomatidae; genus Phrynosoma; species Phrynosoma blainvillii. The sequence goes on from JANUYF010000001.1 coordinate 14,274,379, forward strand.
AGAATTTCCATCTGTCCTGCTCAGTATTATCTATACTCAATAGCAATGGCTTGCCAGGGGACCTAACATGGGTCTTTTTCAGTCCAATACAGAAATCATTGGGATTGGTCCTGGGGCATTCAGCATGCAAAGCATATACTGCACAGTTGAAATCTGGTATTTATTCTTCCAATTGCCCTTGAAACAAGGAAGTTTTTCCCCAGCATACAACCGGTCCCATTATTTGATTACTTAATGATAAAACATGTTAAGTAAATGCCAGTAAAAATAAGACAACCCATGTCATTTGAACTGGTATGACGGAATTCTTATAGCACTATAAATACAGATACATGACCCATTGGAGGTGCACTCTTGGTTCTGAAAGCAACAGAAAGATGAAAATCCTTTACGTTCTCTTTGCTGTTCTTCTTCTTGGGCTCTTCCAAGGACCAGGTAAGAGCCTAATGAAGTGAAGGGATATTCATGAAATTCCACTTCAGGGTTTTGTTTTGTTTTGTTTTAAGGGTTCAGTTGGACACAAAATGTGCAACTGGAAAAACTGTTCACTTGGAAAATTGGTAATCTATGGCTCAGGTCCAGGCTTTTTGGTAGACTGTGGGGCATTGCAGACTGGCTTAAAGGGCCGGCCTGGGGGTGGAGTTTGGGCAGGGCAGCTACACGCCGGCCACCCCAAGCCCAGCCCAAAGCCGTCCTGATGCTGCGCACCCATATGCACGGCACGTGTCATCAGGCCGCCCTCCCAGCACAGTGTGCAGACACGCTGCACCAAAAGGGCATGGAAGTGCCACGGCACCGGCTCTTAGGGCGGCCTTTTGCTGCCCCTAAAAGGAATGGCATTTTGTCACTCTTTTAGGAGTGGCAAAAAGAAGGTTCGGGACTGCAGCATGGGGTTGCCATGACCCTGATCCGCCGCTAGCAGGGGCGGCCCAGAGCCGCCCATCTGAATAGCCCTTGTATCTCCCTGTATGAGTTGGTCCAGGCCTTGAGATCTTCAGGAAAGGCCCTTCTCTCAATCCCACCACCATCACAAGCATCACAAACCTTGGCGCTGATAGAAAGATCAAGGGGGTTGTGAGGAAAAAAAGGGACAGCAACAAGGGAAGAGAAGGAAGTTGAGGGGCAGTGATGCAGAAATAACTGGCTGTGAAGTATGAGGTGCTTCCCCCTCCAATCCACACCTCATTGGCTCCGAGAGGCAGTGAGGTTTTCAAGATACCAGTCTCAGAAAGTGAGCATCTAACTGCCTGCTTCTGGTGGAGGAATCAGGCGAGGTTGAGAAGCAGGAGCTGGTGCTGGTGCTGGTGGACAAAGAATTGGAAAGCAAAGAGGCTTGCTGTTTCAGGGGGAGTGTTGGATGAACCCAAAAGCATGAGAGTGGAACCCAAAAGTATGAGAGGAAGCAACATGATCACCGGATCAATGCAGGGCCATCAACTGGTTGGCCACCTCATCCAAGGCCACCTTCCCATTCCCTCCTCTATGCTTTCACCACCTCTTTCTCCCTCAGTGTTGGGAGACACCTGCCTGGAGTGGGTATGATGGCATGGATTGGTGGAGGGAGGGAGGGAGGGAGGAAGATCAGGCAGGGGAAGGCAGCTCTCTGCTCATCTATGCCTGTGCCTGTGCTTGTCTTGCTTGTAGCAGCCCCTCATAGTGCTTTCCACATTGCTGGCAGGAGACAGCAGGGTGTTCCACAGATATCTCTGTGGGGTTGGCTGCTCCTCAGGAGGCAAGGAATTGATGCTTTCACTGCTGCTTTCACTGCTGCTTTGGGTAGTTGCTGATAGTGGTTTCTCACCTTGCTGGTAAGCCTCAGAGAGAGAGAGAGAGAGATGAAAAGAAATAGATATATATTTCTTTATTTGCCAGGGTGACTAATATCAGAAAGGTTATAAAGCCTTCAAGGGACTCATTTTATTTATGTATGTATGTATTTCATTTCATTTCTATGCGGGCTTTCTCTCAGAAAGGGATCAAAGGTGGCTCACGGATAAAATTGTTTAAAAGAATTTACATTAAAAATGTAAAACAATTAAAATCAATTAGCTTTTAAAAGTTTTCACTTCCAACTTCAGCTGTTTCTTAAGAGGTTAGGAGCTGAAATACTTCACTTTAATATTTCTAATTATGTTTTTGTGGCAAAGAAATACACAGTCTTTGGGGTCATTCACACTTATTTTTTTTGAACAAAGAGATTCGCATCTCTGCATCAATTCAGAACCAATTCACAATCGGTTCGGTGTTCCAACTACCTTTACCATGATCAAATCTCCCCATGCCATTTTAACCCTGTTGCCCTTCACATTTGTCACCATATCAATTTAAAATGGAGGCACCTCCATTTCCAGGAACAATGCAGCATGATCAAAATTGATTTGGCAGCATGGTCATACTACCAAAGATGTGTTTATTTTCGTAGTATGAATGGGGCCTTTGTGATTATTCACACCCTTCCAGAATCTATTTCCTTCCCAACATCATATTTAGTAGAGCGAGGCTTTAATGAAGTCACCCATAAATCACAGTCAACTGACTGAAATTAACAGTTAGTAGATTTTTAGTTAGTAGATCAGAGGTACCAAAAAGGTAAAATGCTCAAAATGGAATGTTTGCTATTCATTTCCTATTGCTATACAATTTTGTATTTTTTATTTAAGGCTTTAAGATTTGCATCCAAATGTTACAACACAACTGAGAAGCATAGGCAGAAGAGTCCTAAAATCAAGTCCTGCTTCAGCACCTCATTGGATGCTTCGAACTTTTGGGACAGTGCATATGTGTCAATAAATATATAATTTCTTACATTGTTGCTAAGAGAGAGAGGGGGAGAGGGAGACTTAACCTGGGGTTGTGTTTGCAATACTCAGTTATAGTCAGCCCCATAGAACCTAAAGAGAGATACACATGCACACACACTTTTGACTGTGATAACAGCTGCAAACATTGCAAGGGTGATATAGCACAATCAACATACAACTACACAGCCCTGATGTAGGATCTTGGCCTGCATCTTCTTCCTGTTAAAACACACACACACACACACACACACACACAGGAAAGAAATTTACACTTGCAAAACCACTTTAGGGATGTTGTTGGATCCTTTATTGATGCTGTCACGAGTGATAGCCAATTAGCACTGCCTCCAACAAGAATGATCTCCTCTGCCTTGATTCATAAGAGTAAAGGTACAAGAGGGTGCTGAAAAGTTCTTAGCCCAACCAAGAAGGGAATTACCTTGAGTAATGAAACTTACATGCTATTACACATATTTAACCTGAAGTTCAATCTACTTGGCATATTGTTTCTCCAGTTTCTTCCAAAAAGAAAAAAATCTGATGTCTCATCATTGAAATACTGCTCTGTTGCTCCTATCACCTCTGAATCATTTGAAAATATCTTCCTTTCAGACTCTTTTTAAAGTTTGGTAACAGGAAATAGTCAAATAGAGCAAAATCTGGTGAGCAGGGTGAATGGTCTATGCAATCAAACCCCAAATGCTTCAAAACATCCATCAGCCCTGTGAGCAAGTGCATTGTCCTGCAATAAGAGAACACCTTCCCACAGCTTCCCTCAATGTTTTTCTTGCAATGCCTCCTTTAATCAGCACAGCAAGTTGGAACAGTATTCTGCATTAACTGTTTGGCCCTGCCAAAGACAGTCTGTCATCAAAATGCCTTCCTCATCCCAAACAAATGTGCCATGACTTTGTTGACCTTTTGGTTTTCAATTTCTTTGGCAATGATAATCCATGTGCCACCTCTGCAAAGATTGTTGCTTAGTCTCCAGATCATAGTGATATAACGATGGAGATTATCTCATTGTGCTTCCCCGTTCTTCCTCCCGAGCTAGGTGCAGGATGTAAACTTTTAAATGTGTGTTTTATTGCACATCCCTGTCCCCAGGCAGGAGGCATCCAATACCTGATTATGGCATCCCATACCCAATCCGGACTTCTCCCACACCTTTTGCATAGAATGGGAAACTCCCATCCTTTCAAAAAGTGAGAGAAGTCCAGATCAGGTATGGAATGTCATGATTGAGTACAGAATACCTCCTGCCTGGGCATGGAAGCATCCAATAAAATCCTTGTTTAAAGTTTACATCCTGTGCCTAGCTCAGGATGAAATGACAGGAAAGGACAGTGTGATAATCTCCCATGTTTCATCAACAGTCATTCCAAAAAATATTGCTAGATTTCTCAAAATGCTGCAAAATCAACTTGGAGGTATCCACTTGATTTCATTTCTGGTCAGCATCCAAACATTTTGGCACCCACTTGGCTGAAAGCTTCTTCACAGCCAACTGCTCATGAACGATAAACCCAATGCATTTCTAGCATATCCCTAGTGTCTTAGCAATTGTTTTAGCTGAGATTCGACGATCTGCCAAAATCAGGTCACATTTAATAATTTCAGGTGTTGACACTGCTGAAGCCTCCCAGACCTTGCTCAGTCTCAAAATCTCCACACTGAAAGATGGCACACCACTTCTTCTCAGCTGAATATGATGGGCACTCAGTGTTTGCATCATACACTCATGGAATGAATGAATGAATGAATGAAATTTATTACAGTCAATGACCAGTAAAAAAAAAAACAATATAAAAACAATGTTATACATGGTAGAAATTGTACAAGATAGTACAGTATTATACAAAATCAAATACCACGTTGCATCGGGACAAAATTTCAACAGCATAGTAGCTTGCCGCCTACATTAGTTTCTATGTAGCTTTCCCATAGCTGGACAATCTATAAATGTAGGTCGCACAGATGACCAGACAGAAACATCCCATATAAATGATAATGACAATAACAGTGGCAAACAATAACCAGCATAAACATTGTAAACTCCGGTAAACAATATAATAATATTATACATACTAAAGGAAAATTTGTACAAAAATAGCATGTTCTAGTACAGTAAAATTAGAACACCATTTTGACAAAACTATGCTTAGATTTTGGAAAGTTGGTCAGGCCAAGAACTTTTCAGCACCTCCTCTTACAGGGAAAGAAATTGAGTTTCCATAAAGACCCCACTGTGTACAGGTATTACACATGCCTTCACCCAACCTTCCTTCATCCTGTTTTGCATAAAAATTCTCATCTCATTTCTTTCCACAGGGGTTGCCGAAGCAAAGATCAAGACCCATGAAGAATGTAGATATAACGGTGGTGGCTGCTATTCCTTCTTCTGCCCTCGTGGCTCTGAAACCATAGGGAAATGCAGTTTTACACAGAAATGCTGTCAAGGGTAAGGCAAAAGCAACAGGATCTGTATCAGTTCTTTGCCAGTCCACATTATTATTATTATTATTATTATTATTATTATTATTATTATTATTTATATCCCGCCCCTGTGCCGAAGCAATTGGGGCAGCTTACAAAATTAAAATGTCACAATATACAATCCCAAAGAACCTCCTCCCACCCCTTAAAATAGCATTAAACATCAAGCATATAAAACAATAAAAGCAATAAAACAATCAGCTATAACATCTTTAAAAAATCATAATATCAAGCAGGCAACAGATTATTATTGTGACAGAGGGTAGAGATAGGGTGAGCTCACTCCTTAGGCCAGGAAAAACTAGTCCAGAAAGGCCTGCCAGAAGAGATCCGTCTTTACAGCCTTTTTGAAGCTGTTTAAGCTGGTAATCTGATGGATCTCGTCTGTCAGGCCATTCCACAATCTAGGAGCAGTTGCTGAGAAGGCCTTCTGGGAGGTTGCAGACAGCCTAGTTTTAACCGGCTGAAGCAAATTCCTCCCAGAAGACCTAAGTGTGCAAGGTGGATCATAGTGAAGGAGGCAATCCTGGAGATAGGTTGGATCCAAGCCATGTAGGGCTTTAAAGGTCATAACCAGCACCTTGTACTGAGCCCAGAAACTGATTGGCAGCCAAGACAGGTGATATATGGTCTCACCTGGATGTGCCGGAGACCAATCTGGCTGCCATATTCTGTACATATTCTGAAGTTTCCGGACTAAGCATGAGGGTAGCCCCATGTAGAGTGCATTACAGAAATCAAGAGGAGAGGTCACCAGCACATGTACCACAGTTTCGAGATCCCTTACTTCCAGGAAAGGGCGCAGCTGGCAGATCAGCCGAAGCTGATAATAGGCACTCCTGACCATCGCATTTACCTGATTTGACATCTAGAGTGACGGATCCAGGAGTACCCCCAGACTGAGAACACAGTCCTTCGCGGAAGTGTGACCCCGTCCAGGACTGGAGGTTGTATCCCAATACCTAATTTCAGGGCGGCTACTGTTAGTACCTCCATTTTTTCTGGATTAAGTCTCAATCTGTTTTTCCTCATCCAGCCCATTACCACTCTAAGACAGTCATTGAGAGGAGAGACGCCATCAGAAGCCATGGCCGACGACCGAGCCATGGAGAAATATATCTGGGTGTCATCAGCATACTGATAACACCCAGCCCCGTGCCTCCAGATGATGTCTCCCAGCAGCTACATATATATATTGAACAACATCGGGGACAGGATGGCAGGACACCACAATTAAGCTCCTTTTTTGTGGAGCAACTGTCCTCGAGCAACACCCTCTGGAATCTGCCTAAGAGGAAGGAATGGAACCACTGCAATGCAGTGCCTCGAATTCCTAACCTTCTCAGGCGATCCAAGAGGATGTTGTGATCTATTGTATCAAAAGCCATTGAGAGGTCTAAGAGCACCAACAGGGTCACACTACCCCTGTCAATGCTCAAACGAAGGTCATCAGCCAAAGCCACCATGGCAGTCTCAACTCCAAAACCTGTCCTAAAGCCAGTTTGAAATGGGTCTAGATAATTGCTTTCCTCCAAGACAGCTTGAAGTTGAAGAGCGACTGGTCTCTCAATCACTTTGCTTAAAAATGGTAATAAAGAGATCGGCCTGTAGTGGTTCATATCCAGGGGGTCCAGGGAACGCTTTTTCAGAAGCGCCCTGACAGCCACTTCCTTCAGGCAAGATGGAATATAACCTTCCCTGAGGGATGCATTGATGATATCCCTAAGGAAAAGCCTCAATGCATCCACCCGCCCGGAAGGCCAGCCAAGAAGGGCAAGGATTGAGAGGGCAAGTCGTCTTCCTCACACTTCCAAGGAGCTGGTCCACGTCATCGGTACTTACACATTGAAACTGATCCAGTATAATTTCACTAACAGAGTTGCTGGTGGCCTCTTCAATTGACTCTGTCACAGATAATCAAATACAGAAAAAAATCTAATGCCAAACTTCCAAAGGGATGCTGTTTCATATAATTAATTCAGATGGGAAAATTCTAGATCATTCAGAGTTGGTTCAGAATATTGAACTCAGAATTACAGCATTGGAAGGAACCTCAAGGGTCATGTAGTCCAACTCTCTGCCATGTAGGAAACCATAGCTAGAGCACTCCTGAGAGATTGCCACTCAACCAAGGTGCCTCCATCACCTTCCAGGACAGTTCATTCTGTTGTTGAACAGCTCTTACCACCTTACTAATGTTTAAGTGTAATTTATTTCTGTTGAAAATCAGGAATCCTTCATTTTGCTGTTCCTTTCCTTTCAGTGCAGAGAAGGATTTTCTTCCCTTGTGGTTGTGTGCCTTCAAGTCATTTCATATATTTATTTATTATTTATTTCAAAGATTTATCTCCCACCTTTCTTCCACAATGAGATTTAAGGCAGATTTCATACTTATGGTAACCCTAAAATGAACCCCTCACAGGGTTTTCTGAGGCTGTGTGACTTGCCACGGTCAGTGAGATTCCACAGCTGGGAGAGGATTTGACCCCTACTTTCCAGAGTTGTAGTCCAATGCTGAAACCACTATGCCATGCCAGTTCCTCCTTCTCTTGCTTCCTGAGGCCAAAAGAAAGCATGAGAATACATGTATCTGAAAGGGCATAATTCTCTCCCCAGTTTTCTTCCACTATTTGAGGACCCATAATGGCATAGTGGTTTGAGTGTCAGACTACAACTCTGGAGACCAGGGTTCAATTCCCAGCATTGCCATGAAACCCACTTGCCTTGGGCAAGACACACTCTCTCAGCCTCAGGGGAAGGGAATGGTAAATCTCATCTGAACAAATCTTGCCAAGAAAACCCTATGATATGTTCACTTTAGGGTCTCCATAAATTGGAAATGACTTGAAGGCACACAACAACAATGTCAAGAATTGCTTCATCCATGATAGATGAGCACCCAAGACACATCCCAAGATATGCAGTATATGGATGATTTATTAATTTTAAAAAAATTGTTTCAGCCTTTATATGGTCTCAAAGGCCATTTTCAGGAATTTATAGAATTTTTTCAGTATCTAGCTTTTCTTCTGAAAAGCTTTGGCATTGGCATCGGCATTGGCATCAATGGCATCACTGGAGGTACAGGAGTGTGGACCACACCAGGTGATACCCCAGAAGAGGGGTGACACACAGCTGAGTGCACTCCCCTTCCCTGCCACACACCATTTTACTCCTAAATAAACCAGCACATGGCAGAGAGGAAGGGTACTCTGGGTACTCTCCTTGCCTGCCACACACCATTTTACTCCTGAGTAAACCGCCACATGGCAGGGAGGGAAAGAAAACCAGCGCACAGCAGGGAGGGCAGATGTTCCCTCCCTGCGACGTGTCAGTTTACTTGGGAGTAAAATGACATGTGGCAGTAAAATGAGGAGTGTCCCCTTTGGCTCTGCACCCTGAAAGCCGTGCCCCCCTCACCAGGTGACACCCGGTGCAGGAATGCCACTGATTGGCATCCCAGGGTCATGCATTAAATGTCAAATTTCCCTGCATTCAGAATGCTGAAAAGTAGCCTCACAATATGTCATTTACAAAATTAGCCATTTTGCTCATTTTAAAAAAATAAATAGCAGGCACAAAGAGAAGGGTCAATTCATCCTGAGAGAGGCCTAAACATTATTCCCATTCCCTCAATTCCACCCCAATAGGGTTTCCAGTTCAGCAACATGCTAGCCCAGAGGTTTCTGGGCCAAAACCTGGGAGAATATCATTAAGGAGATTATTGCACCTCCTCCTGGACTCAGCTTACCCCTTGTGAATTAGACCCCAATTCGGACTGGTTCTAATCACATGGCTTTTGCCTTTAAAAGAGCCATCTGGGTGCATCCCCTCTCCAATGTGAATTGGGAGAGATGCTGCAGCGGCCATTTTTTCAAGTCAGGAGGAGGTGCGATAATCCCTTACGTTTTAAGCATTAGTATAAACAGCACACAGCTTGCCATTTAAACATTCACAGAGACACAAAACATATTTTTGTGTTTGGAAAGTAAGATAAAAAAAAATCTCTTCTAAAGATTGTGTTCCCACATGAAGATGAAATGAGGGGATAATTCCTTCTTACATAGTAAGGGAAATGGGATAAGGAATATTTAATCTAGCCAACTTGCTTCTGTCCAGAAGGCAGATGCAGAGCAAAGCAGAGCAGACAGTGAGACCTGGCATTACAACAACTGGGAAGGAAGGAGGTAGCTTTCTCAGGTCCAGTTTGCACTGAAGAAATAATGCAGTTTGACACTGCCTTAACCGCCATGGTTGAATGCTATGGAATCCCAGGATTTGTAGTCAATACATACATTGTATATAAATCCAGCTATTACTGGAGACTCTTTGCAAGTTTTGCAATTTACCTCCTGGGGATCCTCTAGCAGAATTTGCTGCACTTAGTGGAGGGTTGGATTCTATGGCCTATGGAATTCCTTCCAATGCTTTGATTCGGGGGAGGGGGTATAGTTTAAAATACAACAATTTAGAAAAGATTGAGTTATCAAAAACAAGTCAAACAAATTTAAAAATATCCAGCAGATTGTACAAGTCCCATCCTGCCCAGACAATCACTCCTCAAAGGCCTGTTGAAGCAGAAAGGTCTTCTTCACCTGTTTGCAAAAAGAGAGTAGGGAGGGTGCCAGTCTAACCTGAGCACGCCTGCTCCTCTTCTTCCCCCCTCCTCTGCATGGACCTTCAGATGTCTCTAGAGAGGCAGCTAAGGGCCCAGGCAAGAGAAGAGGAGGTCCCATCCCCAGAAGGTGGAAGTACCACCCCCAGAAGGTGGAAATTTTGCCCCCAGAAATCCTACCCCTGGCATGGGTAACATCCGGTGCTAGAACACCTTTCAGTTTGGGCACTCAGTCTCTAAAAGATTCACCATCACTGGTATAGGATATTTGAATCTAGGACTCACTGGCCACATTTTGGCCACTGTACCACAATGGCTCTAAATAATTGCTCAGCTAATGTCATTGAAATACTCTGAATTCTTTCAGTATGGTGTGTGCCGGGATGTATACTTACATCCCTCTGAATGGAAACTATAATATTTTGTTCACTGTTTTCTGACAGTATCATTGGAAAGTAATGGCGTGACCTCCTCAGAAAGTGAGAGGACGGCTGGCTACTTCCTTTGAGATCTTGTGGAACATGGCCAGCAGAAGGTCTCTGATCCTGCAAACACTTCATCAGCTTCACACCCATTGGAATCACCACCCATCTCTCTCTCTCTCTCTCTCTCTCTCTCTCTCTCTCTCTCTCTCTCAATCTCTCTCTCTCTCAAAAAAAGACTTTTCCCACTGAACAGAAATTAGACAAAGTTGCCTCAAAAATATGCTTTCCCTTCCTCTTGTCCCTTTCTGAATACAAATAAATTTGCAGTGAAATTTATATGTGCTTATTTAAGAGGGACTTAGAAGAGAGGTTCGTTGCAATTCAATCAGAAGTGTTATAACCTAGGCCACATCTACTCTGCAGAATTAATGCAGTTTGACACCACTTTAACTGCTATAACTCCATAGAATCCTTGGATTTGTAATTTATTGTGGAACCAGAACACTCTGACAGAGAAGGCTAAATAGTTCACAAAACTACCAATCCCTGGATGCCATTGCATTGAGCCATGGCCATTAAAGCTGTGTTATACTGCATTATTTCTGCAATGCAGATGCAGCCCTAGACAATATTTACACAAAAAACATACACAACCCAAATGTGTTTGTTTGTTTTACTTAGACTGAATTTATACTGCATAGTTACCACTGTAATGAAATTTTTGAAAGTAACACTTTACATAAAGGGGGGAGCCATGTACATATATGCTAGCAAAAACGCTAAATCTCATGGCAATAGACAATGGACCTATTTTGAACCTTGTGCTACCCATGGGCAACATGTGGTTCCTGCATCCCCACACCAGTCACCTAAAACCTCCCAACCATCTACCCCATCCCCCCAAAAAGCTTTTAAAATATTGATGCAATTTGTAGACAAATTTTTCTCTGAAATCATGCAGAAAGGCCCATATATACATAAATATAGACTAAAATATGTTGTTTGGACATGGGTAAGTGAATCTGCAGGTACCGAATTCTCAGATATAGGGGTCATATTGTAATTAATTGTAATTGGCTTCCACAGTAGTGGGGTGATGAGTCTGCTTGAGTTTTCAGCCCAAACTTCAATGACACTATAAAGAGTACTGAGCTCTAATTCCCCAAACAGGTTCATCCCCCTCCATAAGCCCTTTAAAGTTTTGGATTAAAGCCCAATACAGATTCATTGTCCCACTGAGATGGAAGGCACAAGACATCACTTCATAGAAAGGCCCCTCAAAAAGGTGGAGACGGGTGGTTTGCTGAATTTAAAAATTTAAGAATGGCTGAATCTATGGAATTGATTTATGTCAATATTAAACAGCATGGAAACAAGATAGAAACCATGCCTATTGCACCTCATTGTTCCAAAGCTACAAAGTTGTTGTGGAGTGACAGCAAGGGTGTCACTAGGGGAAGCTGGAGGTACAGACCACACTGGGTGACACCTCTGACAGGGATGAACACCCAGTGGGACAGTCGCTCTCGTCCGCCCCAAGATGCCGCCTCACTGTCACCCTCCACCAGCCAGGGCACCTCTGCCATCCATCCGTTGCAGTTGCTGGTATGGTCTGGCAGGGATGCTGGCCAATTGGGGGAAAGGCTGCCCCACAGCACCCCTGCTGCAAACTGGGCCATTGAGACTGTCATTCTGCCATGGCCTCTTCTTCACAGGGACATGAAGTGCTGCCATGGAGAAATCCCCTAAAAGGCCTTTGGCTGCAAGCTCTACCCATGGAATCCTTCAGTCACCACAGACGTGGTGGCTAAGTCTGACCATGAAACTAATACCAAACATGCTTCTAAGTGCAAACACCATTCAGAGGGCTGAGATTCTGATCCTTCCAAACACAAGAAGTCTTTGGATTCAGCCTACACTTCATCCAAGAAACACGGTTCCTTGGATTCAACCAACAGGACCAATAAGGCTCCGTCCCGAGAGTCTGACAAAAAGAAAAAAGCTTCGGATGCAGCTCTCAGTACTAAGCCAATTAAACATCCAAAGGGGTCCTCGGTTACTATATCTCTGGAGGAACCCATTTGTGCTCAAATATCAGTTCCATTAGATGAACCTAGGTCTTCCCAATCTTCTCCCTAGTCACCTAACATTGTTCAAGTCGATTTGGAGTCTGCCTCTGAGGGTGAGATCCCTCCTTCTTCTGAGAGACTGGCTCATCTGACACCTTGGTCCCCAGTGAGGACCTCTACAGCTTCCTTTCGGGTCTGTGATAGGCGTTCTACATCCCCTAAGCATCATGCCCTGCCTGGGGGAAGACTCGGAGGATGAGCCAGAACCTCCTCTGGGCCCTGAGCCTGCAGCTGTGGAGCCCCACCAACAGAGCTTCCAGCAGAGCCAGTGGTCTCTCAAGAGATTCCACAGCCAAGCCTCCTGGTGGCAGAACCTTCAGACATGGAAGGGACAGTGCCTACCTTCAGCCAGCATTGAGAAGAAATGGAGGGCCTCCAGCGCTCAATGAGGCTTTATGAAAAATGCCATGGTAATCAACCCCAGCTCCTGCAGCTCGGGGAATTAAGCAGGTGCAGAAATGCTGTCTCAGTGCCAGAGGTTATCTGAGCTTCCTGGTGAAAGCCTCGGTCTCTGGATCTCCTTGTTCCTTGGCCTGAACCCTTGACCCTCGGATCGCTGACTTATCTTGGACTACCAGAACACTTGACACTCAGACTGCTGACTTATCTTGGACTACTGGAACCCTTGACCTTTGGACTGCCTTGCCACTCTGCTTCTCTGGAATCCTAGATCTTCGGACTGCTTGACCCCCTCACTGATTGACCCCTTGGATTGGTAACTCGGACCTTGCTTTGGGCTTCCCTTTGCCTCTGCTATCAGCCCTCCTGTCAGCTTTCCAGGACACTAAGCCTCAACAGCATACTGATCTGCTCAGTACCAAGCATCATCCCTTTGATGGACTTAACGCTAGGAGTAGGTACTGCTCTGGCAGCCCCCTCCTTCACTGTTTGGACTTGATATTTGTTGAAGAGACTGGGCTTTCTTATATGTCCATCAATCCCAAGGACCTCCAAGAGGACCATTCCTATTTGGACTACCACATGGAAGCCCATACCTCTCTGACCAGATCTGTGACCTTTCATTCATCCTCGGCTTCTCAATCTTGATCTTCATCCAAGCCCTTGCATACTGCAACCAAGGCTATCTCTGCCAATCCCTCACCTGTGCCTGCATGAAGGAAGTCGGTGGCATCTCAACCTCTACCAAGAACACCTTCTGAGACTTCACTGGAGTTGGTATGGTCCTCCTCTTTGGAAAGAGTCTGGCCTCACTCTCCCTGCAAGGCCCTGATGATACGTAATGCCGTCTCTCTGACCGATTATGTTAAATCTTTTTGTGGAGTAGGTCATATGTATAGGCAACATCCTCAACATTGACGTCCAACATACTGATGCAGACACGCTGGATCCTATTGATGAATGGGTCCATGGCAAGGTCCTGACTCCAGTATCTATTGGGTTTTTACCATCCATGGCTAAGATAGCCCAGCACTCATGGACCACTCCACCACTATACCACCAACCTCTAGGAAGATTGACAACCTATATCATATTACTCAGTCTGACACTTCCTGGCTTTTTGAACACCTCAGGCCCAATTCCACGATCATTGAAGCCTCACAGCTTAATTTCACTCCTAAAACATCTACTACCCCTACGGACAAGGAAGGATGTAAGATTGATCAGATGGCCAGGAAAATTTATGCAGCTGCAGTGCTTGACCTTAAAGTGGCTAATTACGTGGCGTGCATGGGTGTGTACTAACAGCAGCTGTGGGAGCATGTCTTACCTTTATTTGAGGACATACCTGATGAGAAATGTTGCTTAGCAATGGCCCTTCAGGAGGAGGCACATTCTCTGGGTGCCCAGCAGATTATGTCGGCTCACCACTCAGCAGTCTGTGCTGCCAAAGCCCTCTCAGGTTCAGTGGGAACACAAAAATTTGTTTTCCCTTACCTGGACGACTGGCTATTTGTGGGCCCATCAAAACAAACCCTGCTTTGAGATGTCGATTTCACCCTCTCACTCTTGGACTCCCTCAGTCTCTTGATCAACGAGGAAAAGTCCAGCCTTGTACCATCCCAGGAGGTCTGATTCATCGGGGCCATGCTAAATTCCAAAAAACATTAGCCTTCCTACCAGAGGACAGGTTCCAAGCACTTACAAAGGCTGTCCAAGCCTGTTTGTCTCACAGGAGGATCATGGCTCATATCATTCAGGTAGCCCTAGGACACATTACCTTGACTACCTTCCTCACTCCATGGTCAAGACTTTGGTTCTGACCATTTATAGCTTGGTTCCTGTCAGTCTTCGGCCTGTTGAAAGACCACCCTCTTACATGGCTCACCATACCGAGGCCCATAGCCAAGACATTACACTGGTGGCTCGAAGTGGACAATTTATGTGTAGGAATGCCTTTCCTACCCTCACAACCTCAGACCACCCATACCAGGGACACATCTCTTGAAGGTTGGAACCTCACAGTCAGAGGTAAGTGGTCCCCTCCAGAAAAGCTTCTCCATATCAACACCCTGGAGATGCTAGCAGTCGAGAAGGCCCTCCAGTCTTTTGAATCCTTCCTTCAATAGCAAATGGTATTTTTACTGACAAACAACACAACTGTCATGTACTACATCAACAAACGAGGAGAAACCAGATGTCAGACTTTAATCAACACCACTCTTTGCATCTAGGACTGGTGCATCAAGAGGCACATCATCCTGCAAGCCATCCATCTGTCAGGAGAACAGAATGACCTAGCAGACAAACTCAGCAAGTCTTCAGATTCCTGTCACAAGTGGATGCTCCACCCTGACATAATACGGACCTTATTCTGTTGATGGGGCTCTCCCAACATCTATCTCTTTGCAACCCACTGCAACCATCAGTATCCACAGTTTTGCTTGAGGACCCAAACCCAGGGCTCTCGAGGAGATGTCTTCCTTGCTGAGTGGTGAGGAAAGACACCTTTCCTCCGTTTTCACTCATTACTAGAGTCGTTGCCAAGATGAGAGTGGAGCACTCTGGTGCCATTCTCATCACTCCATGGTGGCCAAGACATTCATGGTTTGCTCCACTCCTCCAACTGTCCCAGAAGGAGTACCTCCAGCTCCCTTCCCTTCCTCACCTCCCTCACTCTCCACAAGGGGCAGGTTTGTCACCCGGACATCAATACTGTCAATCTGGTTGCTTGATGGCTCTGTTCCTAGCCCAATCCAGACTGTGATCCTCACAGCCTGTAATTATAAAAAGGCAACAATATGAAGAAATAAAAGGATAACTAAACCCTGGAGCAGAAAATCCAATAAAATTAAATTTCTGAAAGGGTAAAAATACCCCACTGGAAAGTTTGCAAATGCTACAAATAAGTATCTAATAATAATAAAAATACCAAAATCAAGGCCAAAAAAACCTGATCCCTGAAGTTGATAAGTCAGTATAATTACTAAAAGGGTAACAATACCCCACTGAAAATGTGCAAATGCTAAAAATAAAATAATAATGGTGAATAATAAAAACTCAAGGCCAGACACGTTTCGACAACAGTCTTCCTCAGTGGCCTACAAGCATTCAAAATGTATATATGTATAACAACTCCTCAGCTCACACAATGTGACTCTGCTCAATTCAAAAGCAACAATGTACTTCTCCTGCTCACAGAGTCTCTTATATAACCAGCTGAACTGGTAATGGGGACAATCCTGCCAAGACTCAAGAAAAGATCCTAGGGAAAACTTAGGGTATGGAAGGACAATGAAAAACTCAAACCAACCACTTACATCCACATCTTTACCCACCAGGGGTTCAAATTTAACAACCATGTGTCCATTTGAGTACCAATATTGGTAGTAGTTTTATGTACTTAGTATTAGATGTCCCATCAATGCACCAGAATTTAAATGAAATACTTCTCCTGTTCACAGAACCTTTTCTATAACCAGTCAAACTGGTAGTGACAAACATCCTGCCAAGACTCAAGAAAAGAACTAAGGGAAAATTTAAGGTGTAGAAGGACAGTAAAAGACTCAAACTAGCCAATTCACATTTTCATTTAAGCCCACCAGGGATTCAGATTTCAAACGATGAATCCATTTGAGTTCCAGTATCTGTAATTGTTTTATGTTTTTAGTATTGGATATCCCATCTATGCACCAGAATTTGAATGAATCATAAGTATGATGTTTCTCAAGAAAATGTTTTACCAATGGAGCTTTTATAATTGGAAGTGGGATTAGTTTATCCTGGCTATTTTTTGGCAGAACCCTTTAGTTTCGTTTTTTGATCATATGTCTTGGGTTTTCCGGCTGTAAGGACTTTTGTTGATTTGCCTCACAGCCTGTAAGCCTTCCACCAGGAGATCTTATTCCTTCAAGCTTTGAGACTTAGGGTCAATGCACATTGGCCCAAAGAGGCGGCGGAGAGCTGCCCTGGGAAGCAGCGGATCGGGGCTGAGGCTGCAGCATAGAGCGGCCCCGATCCTCCCTTTTGCTGCCCCGAAAAGAGTGGCAAAATGCCACTCCCTTCAGGGGCAGCAAAAGGATGACCTAAGGGCCGGTGCATGGCTCTTTTGTGCCACTTTTGTGCCCCAAATCAGGACTCTGTGCCGGAAGGATGTCTTGATGCCGCACACCATTTTGAAATTCCTACAGTTTTGAAATTCCTTATGCATTTAGCTGATTCCGGAGTGTCCCTATCTTCACTGAAATGTTACATGGTGGTCATCTGTGCACAATTCCAGTTTGATGGCTGCCCATCCTCCTTTAAGGACCTCTTGTCAAAAAATTCCTCAAGCAGTTTGACAACTTCCCTCCTCCCTCCTCAGTACTGACACTGGAATGGACTCTCGAGATTGTACTTTCCGATCTCTCTGCATGGTGTGTCTTTAGAGGATGTATGTAAGGCTACTGTCTGGTCCCAGCTATTGACTTCATCTCACACTACAGGCTGGACACCAGAGCTACACAGGATACAGCCTTTGGGAAGGCAATGTTTTTCCTGGTCTGCATTGAGTTTGGTTATATGTACATTTTTACCTATAAGGTATAACACATGGCTCATTATTAAGTTGGGGGCAACTCTAGACAGAAAAAAGTGGCTTGAAGCTGCCTTTTCCGAAGCCACATTGAAACCTCACCAACCACACTACTGGCTCCCAAGGCAGCTGGAGTGTGCATGTCATGCCCACATGGCACGGCCTCAAGCTGCGCTGCTGGTTACTTTTTTTTTTACTGTCCCCACCACCATCCTTGCACACCTTCTCAGGAGTGTACTGCTGGTGACTGCCATCCCATTCCATGGCTGTCCCTGTGAACCTACACACATTCACATGTGCAGTGTTTCACTGGGGCAGGGCATCAGAGCAGAGGTGTGCCCATGCAGATGCTAGAAAGGTACAATCATCCTCCCCTTCATCCCCCCTTCCTTCTCCCTATGCCCCCTCTTTAACTGTTTTGTGTATGTTTTACTCATCTCCATGAGAGGTTCTATGGTTTCTTTTGGGGGGCATTGCCACACCCATTACTTGTGTACGTTCGCTCTGTTACTTTTAAATGTGCTCCTGTGATGGGGGCATTTACATGCACAATTAGTGTTAGGGTTTGAAAAGAGTGTTCCTTTAGAGCTGCACTGGCCTTGGTGCAGTTATACGCACATGCAAAGATGCGCACTTTTCAGGAAGAAGTGGAAAAAACTGCTTCTTTTTGAAGTGGCTTTTCTCCTCATAAGGCGCCTAGAGCGTGCTATCCTGCCAGCTTTGAGGTGTGCATCATTTAAATGCCACACTTTCAAGCCATCTTGAAAGCACCTCTTTTTGCCCGTCTGTTTAGCCTCCCCCCCCCCCCCAGTTAACTTAGCAGAGGGAAGAGGACAGAGGGGCAGAATCTTGTCCTCCACAGTGGGCTAAGGCAAAAGCAAACTGCTGCAATCTCTCCAACATTGTTCTTCTTCATGTATAACTTTTGCTATCTTGACCACACTCTGATGTTGCTTGGCCAGACATGATCCTTGGACTTTTTCAGTGAAAGGTTGGAGGATATGGTGTCTGAACACTGTTCCAAGGTTTATCTGCCTAGAGCAGGGGTAGGCAACCTTTTTGAGCCGGGGGCTGGGTTGCTGTCCTTCAGACAATTGGGGGGCCGAAGCACCATAAATAAATAAATAAATAAATAAAAATAAATTAAATTTTTTTAATTTTTTTTAATATGCATGCACACTCTCTCAGCCCCAGAAAAGCCATGGCAAACCCCTTATGGAGATTTTGCCAAGAAAACCCCAAGAACAAGTAATAACAACAATAATCAATATTGTCATGGTGGGCGGCGGCGGCGGCGGCAGGACCAGCCTGGGGCCGGTCCAAAGGCCTCGGGGGGGCCACATCCAGCCCCCGGGCCTTAGATTGCCTACCCCTGGCCTAGAGCATGTTGACAGTAATTCAAAGAGATGTAACTAAGATGTAACTAAAATAGCACTCCTTCCGCAAGGCGCAGAAAGGGTCTGCAAGAGGCAGCACGCACCTCTTTGGCGTCTCTTCCGGCTCAGCGTGTGTGGACACTGAGCCAGAAGGACATCATCAGAGCGCCCATTGTGTGCAATGACAGGCGCTCTGATGACGTCCTCAGGTAGGGGTTGGGGCGCCCGGCGTCCCGCTGCCCCTCCCCTTCCTGGGATTGAAGACAGAACTTTGATTAGATGCTGCTGCATTAGATGAACACAGAGCTTACTAATATAAGATCTGGTAGTATTGGAGAAGCAGAATGGTTCCCAATTGTCAAAGGAATCAGAAAAGGCTGCATCCTTTCACCCTATCTGTTCAACTTGTATGCAGAACATATTATGAGAAAAACAGGCTTGGACACAGAAGGAGGAGGAGTGAAAATAGGAGGAAGAAATATCAACAATCTAAGTTATGCAGATGACACCATAGTACTAGCAGAAAATCCCACAGACCTGGAACACCTACTAAGGAAGATCAAAGAGGAAAATGCTAAGGCAGGCTTAATGTTGAACATAAAGAAAACAAAAATAGTGATCACTGAGGAACTTCATAAGTTCAACCTAGACAATGAAGAAATAGATATAGTAAAAGAATTTGCATACCTGGGATCAAACATTGATAGAAATGGGGACTGCAGTCAGGAAATGAGAAGAAGACTAAGAATGAGGAGGGTGGCTATGAAAGAACTAGAAAAGATTCTAAAATGCAAAGTTATACAAATCATCACAGAAGTTAGAATCATACAAGCTATTATATTCCCTATTACCATGTATCGATGTGAGAGCTGGGCAGTTAAGAAAAATGATAGGAAGAAAATCAATACATTTGAGTTGTGGTGCTGGAGAAGAGTGTTGAGGATCCCATGGACAGCCAAAAGGACAAACAAGTGGATCCTAGAGCAGATCAAGTAGGAAAACTCCCTGGAAGCCAAGATGACCAAACTGAGGCTGTCGTACTTTGGACACATCATGAGAATAGAAGACTCATTAGAAAAGACAATAATGCTGGGAAAGAATCTAGAATCTAGATTTGCTTTATCTAAAAGCCTCTCCAGGGATGTGTTGATCCTTTTTGTTTGAAAGCATGTCAAAGATCAATTTTTGAGAATGCAAAGAGATTATCCTTTAAAAATCTAAGATCAGACAATTCAGGTTTTTAGGGACCTTCCTTCGGAAATCTTAAGAATGAGAAAAGAATATGCCTTCCTTACAAAACGTCTGAGAAATTCTAAAATTAATCTTAAGAATGGTTTTTACCAATAATAATAATAATAATAATAATAATAATTTTATTTATATCCAATAGGGTTATTCTTCTGGTTTCATGGTAAGAAAATTACAATTAAAAATAAAGATGAAGCAAAGACATTTTTGAACATATTAAAAAATTCCATAAAGGAGTCCAGATCACACAGTCTTAACGATGATCATAACAAAATGAATAATAACAGTTCCTTAAATCCTCATACTAACAGCATAACAAATAATAGGAACGATTTGAATAATAAAGAAGTTCCTCCTCTAGATAGACAAGTTCTCCAACTGGCTCCAGATTTTGATTCAATCAATCCATTATCTCAAAAGATTCTTGGGCAAGAGTCAGACATAGACAAGACAAGATATTTTTTTAGATGAGGTGATTTAAACGCTTGCAAGTCTAACTGAACAAAAAACTTAAATTAACTCTTTTCTTCCCTTTCCTTAAGTATAAGAAATTTTAGTTTTTGGAATCAATGATGAAGGCTCAGAGGTATTAAACCAGGGGTCGGCAACCTACGGCCCGAGGGCCGCATCCAGCCCATAGACCCCCGCTTAACGGCCCCCGCCGACCCCCGCCTCCGCCACCACCCACCACCACCACTGCACATTTTGGCCACCACACAGCCGCAACTCATTTGCGCTGCAGAGGCGGTGGCGGCAGCAGCACGCACGGCAGCGGTGGGGGACGCTGGAAGGGACCGGCCCCAGGTAAGAGAAGGTTGCCGACCCCTGTATTAAACTCTGTTCCTGGAATGTTCAAGGAATAAATAATTCAATAAAGAAGAAAAAGATTTTTCATTGTATTACTAAGCAACATTATGACATTACTTGTTTGCAGGAGATCAAAATTAAACAATCAAATAAGTATTTTTTGCAAAATAAAAAATAGGCATCTTTAAGTAAAAACTGAAGCAAGGAAGTTGTATTGTATATTAATAATAAGTTTAACTCCACGAAATGATTTAAGGACTCTAAAGGGCGATATATTGCTATTTTGGTTGACTTTTTAGGAGAAAATATACTAATAGTGGGTATATATGCCCCTAATGAAAACAAACAAATATTTTTTAAGGATTTGATTAATAAAATTGCTGCAACAAAATTTGATTCTTTATTTCTCCTAGGGGACTTTAATGGGGTCATTGACCCTTATCTTGATAGACATTCTAAAAAATTAATCAAAAAGACCCAGGGCAAACTGCCCAGTTCTTTTTTTGAACTAATGGATATATGTTCCTTGGTAGATACTTGGAGAGCTAAATATCAGAAAAGGGAAAAAAGAGAGTACACTTATTTCTCTGAGGTACACCACTCGTGGGCAAGGATTGATATGTTTTTCGAGTCAGATGTTATACTTTCAAGAGTTTCAAATCTGTAGGTAAAAGCAAATTGGTTATCAGATCACTGTCCAATAGAAATGGAACTAAACAGAAAAGAAAAAATGTGGAATTGGAAATTAAATGAATTATTATTGAAAAAACCAAAAATTCTCAAAGAAGCAGAAAATTGTCTAAAAAATTATTTTGAAACAAATAAATCCTATGATGCTAATTTTGAAAATGTTTGGGAAGCACACAAAGCTTTTTTATTAGTAAGGGATCTTATTGGGGGGGAAATTAAAGGGGAAGGAATTGGATTTATTGCAAAAAGATTTAGGTTTAAAAACTAAGCAGCTGAAAACTGACCCTACAAATAAAATAATATTGGAAGAAATAAGAAATATACAAAGTCAAATCTCACTCTTACTTACTGAAGGCTTGGCAAAAAAATGAGATTCTAGAAACAGAAAATTTATGAATGGAATAATAAGAGTGGCAAGCTGTTGGCAAATATATTTGGTAAACGCAAGCAAAAAAAAGATGATCTTTAATCTAAAAAAAGAAGACAAAATATATACAAACTCAAAAGATACTAAAAATATACTTCCCAATTTTTTTTCTAATCTATTTAAGGCTAAAACAGAAGATATTGATGAAATTAGACACTATTTGAAAGACATACAACTAATACCTTTTACAGATGAACAAAGAGAACTTCTAAATAGCCCCGTTACTATTTATGAGGTCAAAAATGTGATCACGAGAGCTAAGGAAGGAAAGATGCTGGAACCTGATGGCTTCCCCAACTCATACTATAAAACATTTGAAAATCAGTTAATAATTCCTTTATGTAACACTATTAACCGTATCTTATCAGGAGACATTCCAAATTCTTGGCTGGAATCCCAAATTGCATTGATTCCCAAAGAGGGTAAAGATACCCTGGATCCAGGTAATTATAGACCTATCTCCTTATTAAACAACGATTATAAATTGTTTACATCTATCTTAGTGGATAGATTAAAGAAAATACTGACTTCTTGGATAGGATATGAGCAAAGGGTTTTTTTGCCAAACCGATACATCAAAGATAATATTAGACACCTCTTAAATTATATTGAGATACATGACAATAATATTGATAAGAAGTTAATTATGATGTTTGTGGACTATGAAAAGGCATTTGACAATGTTACATGGTCCTTTATAGTTGAAACCTTCAAAAAGGTACAAGTTGGGGATAATTTTTTGAAATGGATACAGGCCATATACTGTTCCCAGAAAGGCAAAATTATTATCAATGAGGAATTATCCAAAACATTGTTAATAGGGAAAGGTACCAGACAAGGTTGCCCTATCTCTCCTCTTCATTTTAATATGGTGTTAGAAATTTTCCTTATTAAGTTAAGATCTAATGTACAAGTGAAAGGGGTTAAAATCAAAGGAAGAGAACAGAAATTCAGAGCATTTGCGAATTATTTATTGTTGACCTTGTCTGAACTTCTAGAAAGTATAGAATCTTTGCTAATGGAGATAGATAGGTATGCAAAGGTATCTGGTTTAAATGTAAATAGGAGTAATTCAGCCATCCTTGCTTGGAATATTCCTAAAGAAGAATTGGAGAAAATTGAAAAAGATTCCCAAATGAATGTTTAAAAAAAATGGTGAGATATCTTGGTATAAACATTACGACAAAAATAGGGTGGTTCATAGGGTGGTGGAAAGGATTCTGGGGATGGAGCTGAATTTGGAACCGGAACTATATTTGCTAAATATTGTGTTGGACAAAAATCTGGAAAAGCAATATGGGAAGCTGTTATTTTATATGGTCATCAGTGCGAGATTGGTATATGCCAAGAACTGGAAGTGTGTATTGCTACCGGGTAAGGAAGATTGGTTAAGTAAACTTATAGAATTAATGCAACTGGATAATATGTCAGTTAAATTAAGGGATCAGGATTGGGAGAGAAATGAAAAGATATGGCAGCCATTGCTAAATTATATAAGTGGCAAGTCTGGATGAAGATGTCATAGTAAAGTGAGATGAGACTAACGGGAGATAAAGATGTTGTTTATATTTTGGTTGTACTTATGATGTGATTATATCTGTAAATAGAGCGATGGTAATTATTTGAATACGTGTAGTCTACAATGGTATAAGGCAGGTTCAAACAAACATATTGGATTGAGAATATGGTTCAGGACTCAGGAAGTTTTTGTAGACTTTTTTTTTCCCTTTCTATTCTCCTTTGATTGGTTGTTTGAGGTTTGTTTAGCCCTATACATTTTTCTTTTTCTCTCTCTCTTCTCTTTTTTTTTTCTCTTTTTTTCTTTTTCTTCTTCTTGTCCTTATCTTTTTACTATATTTGGGTTTCTATGGAGGGTGGAAAGTTAGGAGTTAAGTGTTGTTGGTGTGTAGGATGCGTGTTGTACATACTTATGTATTTTCATGTATTTTTGTGTATTTTTAATTAATAAAATTTATTTTAAAAATAAACATTACGACAAAAAATGTGGAACTATATAAAAACAACTATGATAAAACATGGCTCCAAATCAAAAAAGATCTATTGAAATGGGATAATTTTAAATTATCAATTTCTGGCAGGATAGCCACAATAAAAATGTTTATATTCCCGAAATTTTTTGTTTGTTTGTTTCAGAATATTCCAATCCTTTCTAATTTGAAACCTCTCAAATTATGGCAAAATGATCTTCAAAATTTCTATGGGGAGGGAAGAAACCTAGAATTAAAATGAAAGTATTATGTGACAAAGCATCAAGGGGTGGCTGGGGCCCTTCCCAACCTCAGAATTTATTATGATGCTGCTTGCTTTGATTGACTTTGGCCCTGGTTTAAATTAGATGATTCTAATGTGCTAAAATTGGAAGGTTACGGGAACCGTTTTGGTTGGCATGCGTACCTCTTTTATGGGAAACATCAGGTTAATAAAGATTTCCTTAATAATTATATAAGGAGATCATTATTTACAACTTGGCTAGGATATAAGAAAAGATTGTGTCCATGCATACCCCTTTGGGGTTCATCTAATGAAGCTTTATTTAGGGAATCTAACATCTAAAGGTTCATGGCTCTTATATAAAGAAATAATAATAAAATATGATAAAACTTTAGAATATAGATTTATTACACAACAAGAATTTGAGAAATCAGGTAAACACAAAACCTGGTTCTTTTACAAACAACTTCAGAGTAGATTTAATCTTGATACAAAATAACCAGGAATAGGGAAGGCTGATGAAAACTTTAAGAAATTCTTGCAGTACAGAAAAAATAAAATTTCAAATACATATGATATGTTCTGGAAATGGGATATGGAAGATGAATTTATTAAAGAATCTATGGTGCAAGACCTTGGTCAAGCATTCCTATAGATCAATGGGAGAAAAATTGGACCAAGAGAATTAAATATACATTGAGCAGTGACCTTAGAGAAAATCTGTTAAAAATAAAATACAGGTGGCACTTAACTCCAGCAAGACTTGCAAAAATGTATAAAACATCATCTAACAAATGCTGGAAATGTGGGAAATCAGTAGGAACCTTTGTACATCTATGGTGGAATTGCAGAATAGTTAAAAAATATTGGATGGAGATATATGAGATGATAAAGCAAATTTTAAAGTGTAAGCTAAACTTTGACCCTAAGTTCTTTCTTTTGAGTATGGTTATAGATGATAAGCTGGGGGAAAAACACATGGGAAACTGCTTTTTTATATGTCCTCTACAGCTAGAGTGACTTTAGCGAGATGGTGGAAGAAAAAAGAATCTCCAAATACAAATGAATGGCTATCCAAATTGATTGAGTATATAGAACTAGACAAACTTACTTGTTTAAGTAGAGGAAGTGATTGGGAAGAAATTCAAAAGGACTGGTCACTGCTGATAACATACCTGGAAAAAAAGGGGAAATCACTAAAAAGCTGATGTTAGAATATTTTTTTAGACAATATTATGAATAAAAATTATTATGTTCAGAGTGCTAAGATGAACTAATGCAGCTGAATTTTAACCAAATGGGATCCTTTATGTTATATTCTTTTGACGTTTCTTTTGTATTTTTTTTTTGTTTTCTTCTTTTTAAAAAAATAAGTACATTCTCTTTTATTATATTCTTCAAGTCTTAAAGCAGAAAATTATCACTACAGGAGTATAGTAAATGTAGATGTAGATCAAAACAAAATCCAGGAAATCAACTCTTTGTTTAGTGTTGTTGTTTTTCTCCCTTTCTTTTTTAATTTATGTTTCATTGTACTCATTCTACTATGTATCTGTATTATATATTATGTATTATGTATTTGCGGTATTGTATACTGGTTTTTTTCTTTCTTTATTTTTCTCTTTATATTAGTATGTTTTTTCTACTTTTCTGTTTCTGTTATTTAATAAAAACATTAAATAAAAAATCAAAAAGAAATGTCAAGGCTGATTCTGAAAATGAAACAGTCTTTAAAGTGAGCATTTGCCTTTATTAACACACAGAGAGAGAGAGAGAACCACCTCAAGAGAAGGAGACATAGCATTTTCTTTTTGTCATCTTAAAAAGAAAGTGAAGCCTC
This sequence comes from Phrynosoma blainvillii, assembly GCA_026167975.1. Classification (NCBI taxonomy): domain Eukaryota; kingdom Metazoa; phylum Chordata; class Lepidosauria; order Squamata; family Phrynosomatidae; genus Phrynosoma; species Phrynosoma blainvillii. The sequence goes on from JANUYF010000001.1 coordinate 14,300,437, forward strand.
AAGCATTTACCCCAACCTCTTTTCGAGCAATCATATTTGATGAGGAAATAACCATCTGTTTAGCAATAGCCTTTTGACTTTAATTCCACAGCAATGAGCTTTTCTATGTAATCTTTAAATTCAGTGTACTGCATCCCAGACAATCTAATGATGGATCCTTTGCAGGGCGGTGTTTGAGGAAAGAGTCTTCTTAGCTGGGGTTGCAGGTTCCTCTAAAGAGGTCCCTCTACAGATCTGTAAACCTCTTGTCAGAAAAAGCTAGCTACTGTGATCTGTTTACAGGCTGGTCACAGCCCTTATTTCTAAGCTATTGATTTCTGATCACTGGAAATCACTTTTATAGACCTACCTCCCTAGGGAAGCTAAAATGGTTTTCTCTTACTCTCCCCACAGGCTAAAATGCTAAAAGTTGACCCTGGCCTCACACTGTCCTGTTTGGATTACTCAAGCCAAAACCCAAGGGCCAGGATCAATCCAGATCCTGACAGACTGGTGGATCTGGCCTGATTCTGGGGGGAAAGAGCCTTGACATGGGTCAAATTGATTCTCATTTCCCATGGAGTTTCTTCAAGTAAGATCAGATGGCTCCATGTGTCCCTTACCACTGTCCCTGGATGCCACTGCAACATCTGATGTGGAAATGGGGTGTCTGGAGAAAAGGGGTGCAGCCAGGCATCCCATTTTCACATGAGAGTCAGCAACAGGGGTCTACTCACTAGTGGCATTGACAGATAAAGGTAAGGGGCACGTGGCAGTACTGGGTCTATGGCATGGAGATAGGTGGACATGCAAACACCTGTCCATCCTTGTGCCAACCTGGAGAGTGATCCAGGTTAGCACTCACGGCAGGAAAGCACAAGCCAAGGCCGTGCTTTTTCCTGGCCCATCTGCTCAGGTCCCTACTGACAGCAAATGAAAACTTTTTTTTATTCTGACAGGCTTTTAGGAACTGCCTGCAATAGGCTTTTAACAGTGTTCTGCCTTGATTTATTTTTATCTTCTCTCTTTTAATGGATATGTAAATAACTTTAATTGCTTAAAACTATTTAATAGACTGAGTTTATTCATCTTCATTTATTTTTTCTGGAGATGTTAAGCTGACATAGCTTGTCTCTTAAAAAGGTATCTGAACATGAAAATAATAGCAATAAAGTGAACATAGGAAGAGGAAGAGGAGGAGCAGCAGCAGCAGAAGCTTAAAATGGATCAAAAAACTTACACATCATAAGACATAGGGCATAAAGTTTAGACACATTGAGTCATTCCAAAATTATCAACATGGATTTTTTCATTGTGAGGATGATGGGCAGTGAGATGTTTCTTTGTCAATAAATAAAAATGAATGGCTACCAGATTATCTCAAATGTCTTCTTTTTATGTGTCCACATACCTTTTTGATTCTGAATCTCAATTTTCCAAAAAGTGCCAAGGACCAGTTCTGTCCATCCATCTCCTAATGTCATGTCCAAGAACACTTTCATTCAGAAATGCAGGTTTCAACTATAAAAACAAGAAAGCTTTATTCAGAAACGATAGATGTTCTCCACAGATGTATGTTGTCGGGACTGATTGGCCAGTGTTGGTACAGCATAATTAAGCATACAATAATTCAAATTTCAAGAGGGCTTACACCCCAGTCACCCATAAAACTAAACACTCTCCATTTGCCCATTTCCCAGAGTCATTCCTCCTTCCAATCCCATACCACTCATTCTTATGAGACTGACCTTGAAACTCTCAACTTCTCCTCCCTTCCCACCAAAAGAATGTGAGCAACAGCCTCAGCAATTAACTTAGAACAATATGTCCCATCATCCAGTAATAATACCAAGTAATACAGTGTAAAAAGTCACCAGCAAGCAAAGCAGATAATTATTGACAATGGCAGGCAAGCTGAATTAAGCTCTTTCCCATTTTCAACTGAAAATTGGCTGAAAATAGAACCCAGACGTGGCTGAAGGGCTTGTTCCAGTTTTGACTCTGGGATCTTTTAGCAAATGTTTGGCCAGAGGGAGGAGATGGGATCTTTCAGCAAAAGTTTGGCTAGAGGGAGGGGTTTGGGTGTTGGAGTGTTAGTGAAGTAAACTTTACTTTAGGACTGGCAGTTAATTATTTACAGGCATTTTCACCATCCAAAAATATTGTTTTTATAACATTGGTAGGGTCAAGGTGTTGATGAGACCCAAAAAGGGTTGCATGCTGCCTAAAAGCTCAACCTTTTCTTGATGGTGAGAGATACTTCTTCATTTTATCCACAGAACAGTTCTTTGGAGTTCCTCAGAAGATACAATCATGGTGATACTACTAATAAACTGGTTTAATTCAAGTGTGCTTATTACCATCCTGTGGGGATTTTATGTGAATTGCTGTGTAATCAATCTTTTGGCTATGGAAATATATCAGTGTCATGTACAAATTGCATTCAGGCTAATGTAAATTGAGGCTTAGTCAACAGGAATTCCTTTTTAAGCTGTCCAAGACAACATTTGGCTGAAGATTATCGAGGGAGCCAATGCCCAGCCACATCACCAGAAAAAACTAGGCATTTGGCCATAAAGGAAACAAGCTGGAAGTAATTCAACCCATCTGTGGGCCTAAGAAGGGACTTCCCAGTAGAAGACACCTTGAGGAGACACATAGCACAGGAGTCTCGAATACTTGCATTGCATATCTAAAGAACACCCACACATTTAATGCAAACTTCACTAGCCTGGTGCCCACTGCACATGTTGCACTATAACTCCCACCATTCTCAGCCAACACAGCCTTCCCTTCCCTTCAAATATGTTTGACTGCAGTCCCCTCCTCCTGCAGGCAATAGAGAATTCCACAACTGAGTGCTCTATAGATGTTCGGACTAGAGGTCCTATTGTCAGCAGGTATTACAGACTTCTACCATTAATCTTGGACAACAATTTCTATCATTCTTGACAACATCCCCTCAGCCTGTGTCCTCCAGATCTATAACTCCTATTAGTTTTTTCTTTTATACTCTCTTTCTCTAACCTTAAGTCCACCCAATTTCCTATCTGTTTTACTTTTCTTTAACTCCTTATCTAACTTTCCTCTCAGATTTTTTTGGAAAATTCCTTTTCATTATTATTGGCGTTGTTATTGAATCTACAGTTATTAGCTCTTTTTTATATTTACTCCATATTACTAATATATTTTTCATAAATGGGTTTCCAATTATCTTAATTACTTTCCTAGTAAATTCTCTAAAAAAGATATTCCCTACTCTCAAATCTACTTCATCTGTATCTAACTCTAACCATTCTGAGTCTCCAACACCTAACATACCTTCTATAACATATCTCAATTGTTTAGCCTCATAATATCCCCTAATATTGGGAAGGCCAAACTCTCCCTCTTTTTGTGATTTATACCAAAAAAATTTATTTAATCTACTTTTTTTCCTCCATTACAATATTTATTCAATATTTTTGCTTATTCAATTCAGTTTTCAAAACTTTCAATGGTAGCATCCTAAATAAAAAATTAATTTTGGTAATATTTTCATCTTAATTAATGCTATTCTTCCAAACCAAAAAAACTGAATATTATTATATTCTACTAGTTTTTTCTCCACTTCTTTCCTTAATACTGCCAAATTCTTTTCTTCCATTTCCTTTAAATATTTAGTTATAGTTATTCCTAAGTATTTTGTACTATTTTTAATTGCATCTCTAAACTTCTTTGCCTTACAAATTCCTATTCCTCTTCTTTTGTGTAGCTAAGTAACATCATTTCTGATTTGTTCCAATTAATCTGTATCCCTATCATCTCACCAAATAGTTTTAAATGTTCTTTTATTTTTCCCAATCTATCAATTAAATCTTTAATAGTTAACAATGTGTTGTCAGCAAATAAACTAATTTTATGTTTTGTTTTCAATCCTACTTCTTCTAAGCTATTGTCTCTTCTTATAACATTTGCTAATATCTCTATCACCATTGTGAATAACATTGGTGATAATGGGCATCCTTGTCTAGTACCTCTTGTCACCTTTATTTCATTTGTTGCCCCATCATTTACCATTACAATTAATTATTAGACTATAGTTGATTTATTAATCCCCTTACTTTATCCCCCACTCCGAATGTTTTCATAATTATTTTTAATGTTGCCGTTCCATACAAACTATTTAAATATATCCAATGCTAGGATCCCTGCTCTTAGTTTTCCCCTATTACATGTATTTTTATTACTATATTCAAAAAAAATCTCTTTTTAAGTACCAGTAAATCAAATTTTTGTATACTTCATCTATCACCATTTTATCCAGTTCCTCTCTTTTTACCCTCAATTCTACATGTTTAGCTTTATTTACTATATATTTATTTTTCAATACCTTTATATCAACTTCTAATTTCTTCTTCCTTTCTTCTTGATTTTTTAAAAAATGATATGTTTCCTTTATACATATTCCTCTTGTAACTGCCTTCATAGTATCCCATAATAACCCTTTCGACACATCTTTATCAGTTATTTCCCATGTTTCTTGACATTCCTTTCCAATTTTTTTCTACAATTTCCTTATAATTCAATAGCTTAGTGTTTAGCCTCCACCTTTTTACTTGTTCATAATCCTTCTTTACAACAATTTCTACATTCACCAAGGCATGGTCTAATACCCTTATATTCCCTATTTTGGTATTCAAGATTTTATTTAACATCTTTTTTGATATAAAAATGTAATCTATTCTTGTATATGTATTGTGTACCACAGAATAATATGTATATTTTCTTTCATCCCCCTTTACTAATCTCCATACATTTTTCCATTCCCTTTTATTCATCATTTTATCTAAATTTGTTCTATTACTAAATCTATCCTTTACTGATGGGTTGGATTTATCTTTTATCATGTACATCTGCATATTAAAGTCATCTGCAAGGACCACATATTGTTCTTGTATATTTTCCACTTTCTTTAGTACTTTCTCATATAATTCCTGCTTTTCATTTGGAGCATATACATGTACCAATACATATTTGTCCTCCCCTAATTCCCCTTGTATTATTATATATCTTCCATCATCATCTTTTAACCCAGGGGTAGGCAACCTTTTTGAGCTGGGGGCCGGGTTGCTGTCCCTCAGACAATTGGGGGGCCGAAGCACCAAAAATAAATAAATAAATAAATAAATAAATAAAATGCACACTCTCTCAGCCCCAGAAAAGCCATGGCAAAACCCCTGTGGAGATTTTGCCAAGAAACCCCAAGAACAAGTAATAACAACAATAATCAATATCATCATGGTGGGCAGTGGCGGTGACGGAGGTCGGTGGCAGTCGTAGCAGGACCAGCCGGGGGCCGGTCCAAAGGCCTCAGGGGGACGCATCCGGCCCCTGGGCCTTAGGTTGCCTACCCCTGTTTTAACCCATTGTTTATTACAAAGTTACATTTTTTGCAATTATTATTGCTACACCCCTAGATTTGGATTTTCCATATGCTTTCTCATAAATACTTGCCCAATTCAATTTCAGTTCATTTACACCATCCTTTTCTTGATAAGTCTCTTGTAAAAATATAATATCAGCTGCATGTTTCTTCAATGATGCTTTGATTCTCCTTCGTTTGACCACCAAACCCAGGTCTTTGGTGTTTAAAGTTGAAATTTTCAGTTTACTTGACATCACATGGTTTAATTCTATTTCTAATGGCTCCAATTGGTGCATCCCATTCCTATGTCCCTTCCCCTATCCCCCATTGTCCTTTGCCCCTCCCTCCCCTTACCCCATTTGCCTCCCCACTCCCATCTACTAGGACATTTTGCCCTAGCCCCAGCCCCCCAGGCTGCCCATGTGACAAAAGACATCCAAAATGCCCAAACTTGCCCTCCCCCCGAATGTTCATAAAAACAAAAAGCTTATCTTTTTAATTTGATTGTAGTCATTCTATCTTTCATCTATGGAACTCAATGGAACTATGGAACTCCAGCTCCACCAATTGCTCCCAATATTTCTTCTCCTCCAGTCGCCACAGCCACAGCAACTTCTCCGACTCCTCCAAATATTTCTCCACCTTCTCCTGCTCCTTCTCCTCCAGATGTTTCTATGGATCCTCCAGCTGTTTTCATTCTTTACTTGTATATCCCCAATTCTTTTAACAAATGCAATACTTGTTCCACAGACTCAATCCTGTATCATCTTCCTGCCCATTGAAATTTTAAAAACACAGGGTGCCCCCAGGTATAATAAATCCTATCCTTCAACAATAGAATGGTACACAGCTTCACTGATATCCTCCAAAGCTTCGTTTGTGGGCAATAATCATTATATATTTCCTCTTTTACTTCTCCAAATTTTAATTTCTGGATTTTTCCTCATCATATTCATCAGTTCCTCTTTCTTATTATAATGCACAACTCTCAGTATCATATCTTGTGGTGTAATTCTATTCCTCCCTGATGCAATACGATGAACATGTTTCAAGTCAGCTTCAGTCCAGTTTAGGGTTGAGGAGATTTGTTGTAACCATCTTAATATCTCAGTTTTCAAATAAATTCTCCTATCTCACTTCCCAGCTTCTGGTATATTTTTTTAATGGCAAAATTTGATCTTCTCTGACAATCCTGAAGGCATATGAGTCTCCTGTCCATCTCAGTAAGCTTATTTTTATTTCCCCGAATTTCCCTCTGGTGTGTTTTTTGAATAGCTTTGTATGATTTGTTGTCCAATTTTAGTATTTGAATATCCTCTAGATTTTTTTAAATGTCTTTTGCATACTCATAAATTTTTCTTCTGAACTTTTCCTTTCAAGTTCCATTTGTTACTGAAATTTATTTGTCATAACTTCTCTCTCTTTCTCTATTATCTTTATCAAATCTTCCCTCTCTTTTTCCCTCTCCTTTTTCATATTTCCTTCTCTCTCTCTCTCCAACATTTGATAAAGCTCTAGGAATTTTTTATCATTTTCCTCCTTTATGATTTCTGTGAGTCTTTTCATCATTTCCTCACAATCCATTTGTTTCCCCTTAGTTTCTGTTCCTCTTCTTTGGAGCTTCCTGTCCCATTGGAGCATGGAGTGCCTGTGGAAAGTTTGGATCCAGTAAGGCTTGTGAAATGAGGGGTTGTTTGGGGGGGGCTTCTCAGCATTTCACATTCCTGTGAGGAGTGTGTCTTTTCCTCTAATTGTGCTAGGGCCTAAGCAGATGGCGCAAAGCGCCATCTTCGAGGCCAGGAAGGGGAGGGGCAGCCTCATGCTGGGCGCCCCAACCCCTTCCCCCAAACGTCGTCTGAGCAGCCAGCCCTCTGCACGGCCAGCGCTCCAACGACGCACTTCTGCTGCAGCGTCTGCACACGCTGCAGCAGAAGAGGCATCGAAGGTGCACCGGAGGCCTTTTGCGGTGCACCTTCAGCATCTTGCGGAAGGAGTGCTATTTTAGCACTCCTTCCTGGGGTGGCGAAGCTGCACCGCGGGGCCGAGGAATGCGGATGCCTCGGCCCCGATCCGCAGCTTCCCAGGGCAGCCCCATGCCGCCCGTCTGCTTCTCCCCTATGTCTTCCAAAAGATTTATCTAGTGGTTTAGCTTTGTCTTTAGTTTGCCTTTGCTACAATTTCTGTCCTTCTGTTTTTTTCCCTTTTCACAGTAACTCTGTCCTTCTTGCCCCTCCCTCTGATTTTCCTCCATTTATTTCAACACACAACTTCTCTTAACTCCCCATTAACACATTTTTAGAGTCCTTCTACAATGTATAGCTTAATTGCTCCCAAGCTTAAAACAAACATCACTTATCATAGCTCATTAGTTTGTTTCTCTCCACTTGTAAAGCCTCTTAGATGCCTCATAAATCTGTAATGCCTGCCAGCTTCACTCTGAGTTTCATGCCCAAATCGGAAGCAAGGATTTTTGAGTTTACCTCTTTTAAAAGTAAAGTCTCTTTTACCTCAACACATTCCTTGTTTCTTTATTTTCATGGATCCACCTCCAGAGAAGTAAATTCCTCTTTTGGGAGTCTGCTTTCACTACAATTCTTCATTTCCAAACACCCAGTGATTCAGAACAGTTCTATCCAGTCTTTTGGCTGGTGCCACCATGCCCTCCAGATGTGTTAATCTATAACTCCCATTAGCCATGCAGACTGAGTGGTGAATGCTGCAGCCCAACATCTCAAAGGCAGTGAATTGAGGAAGGTTTATCTAGTAGAATAGTGTTCTCCATTTATCCTGAACCTCTGTTATGTGGTTCTTCCCAATCTTCTCATCATTATTAATTTCTATTATGTATATTTGTGATCTTCTCTTTATGATTTTCTTCTTTGGGTGGAGGGGAAGCATTGTCTTACAAAATACCCTAAACAAATGTTTTCAAATTATATAAACATCTACAAAGATACCAGCAAATCTTAGCCATCAAGTCAGGATCTTCATTCATCTGAACCAGTTTTGTCTAGCCTGACTGCCCATTGCTACCCAACATCTCCGAGCATTCTCCATCACTTCCTACCAACTCCTTTTAGGTGGAAATGCTAGAGAGCAGATTTGAAATCCAAAGCCAGGAGAGAATTTGATTTACATGAGTTGTGTGTCTATCAACACTGTCTGGTCTGAGTGGAACTGCTCTCCAGGTTCTGTAATCAAGAATGGGAGATCCCATCACCATCAGATGCAAGAGATCAGACTTGAGAACCTCAAATTACAAACAGAAGAACAATTTTTACTGATGAACACCAGCCCACTTCTCATGGGTTGTTGTCACTGAAAATCACAAGGAAAGGATGCCATAGCTATTAACCGAGCAGTGTGGGGTCATTCTAGGGACTATAGTTCAAAGAAAAACTAAAAATTTTCTTTGAACTATAGTCCCTAGAAAAATTTTCTTTGAACTATAGTCCTACCCCTGCCCTGGGAGATACATTGTTGCAGTGAACACCAAAACTTCCCTTGATGCCTGTCAATGCCCCATACAATGCTGGAATCTACTACTCAGTCAGTTGGGAGACCCAGAAGGATCCTTATACCAAAGTCCATTGGTCTATTGAGCTAAGGGTTCTCTCTATGAAGCTTTCTCAATCTGCTGCCCTCTAGTTGGGATCGACTTCAACTTACATCAGTAGGGCCTATGGAAGGAAAGTTATAGTCCAAAACTGGATACCCTGAGGGGAAAAAATGGCTACTTTGCACTGACTGAAGGTAGGTCTCCTGAATCTCAGATGGAGCTCTCTCAACTGTTCCTAGAGTTGCCCAGAACTGAGCCTGGTATTTGAGCATGCAAAACATGGTGCTTCACAAGACCAGCCCCAAACCAACAGCTAATGCCCTGATCTGGTTGAAGATGCACAGTAGCCAAGGCCAATTGACTTGTGTTGCACCTACAGGCACCCTAAGGCCATCAGGATGAGGAACACTACCCTGCACAGACTAGTAAGTAGTTATCCCAAATTTTGATGTGGTCCTTTCCCACCTCTTCTTGGAGAAGACAAGGCCCTTGGCAAGCAGGAAAGCTTGGGCAAGTAGGTAAATCCCGTGCCCCACCCTATGATATGACTCTTGTCCCAAAACTATAGGAACCTGCCATGTAGACAATGAGAACTTTCATCTGTCTTGCTCAGTATTATCTGTACTCATTATCAATGACTTGCTGAGGGATCTAACATGTGTCTTTTTCAGTCCAATAGAGAAATCATTGGGTTTGGTCCTGGAGCATTCAGCATGCAAAGCATATACTGTGCAGTTGAGCTCTGGTACTTATCCTTCCAATTGCCCTTGAATCATAGAATCATAGAGTTGGAATATATCATAAGGGCCATCCAATCCAACCTCTTGCCATGCAGGAACTCACAATCAAAGCATCCCCAACAGATGAACATCCAGCCTCTCTTTAAAAACCGCCAAGACTCCATCACACTCTGAGGCAGCATATTCCACTGTCAAACAGCTCTTACTGTCAGGAGGTTCCTCCTAATGTTGAAGTGGAATCTCTTTTCCTGTAGTTTGAATCCATTGTTCCGGGTCCTATTCTCTGGAGTAGCAGAAAACAAGCTTTCTCCATTCTCAACATGACACCCCTACAAATACTTAAACAGGGCTATCATATCACCTCTTAACTGTCTCTTCTCCAAGCTAAACATACCCAACTCCCCATGTCTTTCCTCATTTTATTTTCACCATTTTAGTCGCCTTCCTCTGGAAATGCTCCAACTTGTCAACATTGTTTTTGAATTAGACACAGTATTCCAGGTGAGGCCTGACCAAAGCAGAATACAGTGGTACTATTACTTCCCTTAACCTAAACACAGTACTTCTATTGATACAGCCTAAAATCGCATTGGCCTTGTTCTCTACTGCATTACACTGTTGACTCGTGTTCAATTTATGGTCTACTAGGACTCCTAGATCCCTTTTGCATGTGGTCTTGTTAAGCCAGATGTCCCTCATCCTATATACAGGAGCCCTGTTGGCACAGTGGTTAAATGCCTGTACTGCAGCCACTCACTCATAAACTACAAGGTTGCGAGTTCAATACTAGCCAGGGCTCAGGTTTGACTCAAGCCTGCATCCTTCCAAGGTCACTAAAATGAGTACCCAGCTGTTGGGGGGAAATGAATTTATAGTTGTAAACCGCTTAGACACTGCATAGCGTGGTATGAAGTGGTATATAAATGAAGCTGCTTTGCTTTTTGCTTTGCTTTATATCTATGCATTTCATTTTTTTCTACCTAACTGCAGTACCTTACATTTCTCACTGTTGACACTCATTTTGTTAGCTTTTGCCCAGCTTTGTAATCTATTCAGATATTGAGATAAGGAAGTTTTTCGCCTGCATACAACCCGCCCCAATATTTGATTACTGGGTATTTAATTAAACATGTTAAGTAAATGCCAGTAAAAATTAGACAACCCATATCATAAGAACTGGTATGACGAAATCCCTATTGCACTATAAATACAGACCCATGACCCATTGGAGGTGCACTCTTGATTCTGAAAGCGAGAAAAAGATGAAAATCCTTTACGTTCTCTTTGCTGTTCTTCTTCTTGGACTCTTCCAGGGACCAGGTAAGAGCCTAATGAAGTAAAGGGATATTCATGAATTTCCACTTCAGAGTTTTGTTTTGTTTTTAGTGTTCAGTTGGACACAAAATGTGCAGCTGAAAAAAATATGCAATTGGGAAAATGTTCACTTGGAAAATTGGTAATATATGGCTCAGGTCCAGGCTATTTGGCAATAATAATAATAATAATAATAATAATAATAATAATAATAATAACAATAATAATAATAATATATTTCCTGCCTCTCCCTATGGATCGAGGTGAGGATTACACAATAAAATGAATACAATGTGCAAAATACAAACAATAAAATAGTAAAATCAAACAACAATAATAAATTATAAAAGAATAAAATACAATATAATAAAATAAATTAAAATAGCCAATCTTTATTATTATTATTATTAAAGTTTATTTCTAGAGTGCTGTCGGTGTACACAGCACTGTACAAAAGACAATCAAGGATAAAACAGAATAAAACCTGCCAGAGGCATACAATCTAAGTAAAACAATGGGCAAAATAATAAAAGGCAATTAAAACAAAGGCAATTACAACAATTAATAACAACATCCACTGTAAACCCAAATGACAGAACAAGTAAATGTATATCAAACAATGCCAGGGAATGCCTCCCTGAACAAGGTGGTCTTTAATTCAGATTTAAAAGTGAACAAAGAAGTAATGTCCCTCAACTCCCTTCTCTTTCCTTGTTGCTGTCCCAATCGTCATCAGAATCTAGAAATCTAGAAGTTCAGATGGATAGGCCTGCCAGAAGAGCTCTGTCTTAAGTGCCTTCTTAAAGGCATCTAACATATAATAAGATGGATCTCTTCCGATAGGCCATTCTATAACATGGGGGCTGCAGCCATGTACGATCTTTGGGAAGTTGTGCTGAGTCTGGTTCTATGGTGTTCTAATAAGTTCTTCCCAGATATTCTGAGAGTGCGGGGCAGATTGTGTGGGGAGAGGCGTTCCTTCAAGTAACTCAAGCCCAAGCCATGTAGGGCTTTAAAGGTAATAACACCCACTTTGTACTGCACCCAGTAGCTAATCGACAATCAATGAAGAGATTTTAATACAGATATTATATGGTCCGACCTAGATGTTCCGGTGACCAATCTGGCTGCTGCATTTTGAACCAATTGAAGCTTCCGGACATGGCACAGAGGTAGCCCCATGTAGAGTGTATTACAGAAATCCAAATGAGAGATTACCAGGGCAAGTACTCCTGCTTCAAGGTCCTTTCAGTCCAGGTAGGGACGCAGTTGGTGGATCAACCGAAGTTGATACCAAGCATTCCTGGCCATCACATCCACTTGAGATGATAACTGTAAAGATGAATCCAGGAGACTGCGTACTTTGTCCTTTAGAGGAAGTGTGACGCCGTCTAGGACTAGCTGGCAAAGCTGGTAGACTGTATCTCCCTGTATGAGCCAATTCAGGCCTTGAGATCTCAGTCCAACCATCATCACAAGCATTGCAAACCCTGGAGCTGATAGATCAAGAGGATGGTGAGGAAAAAAAGGGACAGCAACAAGGGAAGAGAAGGAAGTTGAGGGGCAGTGATGCAGAAGTGCCTGGCTATGAAGTATGAGGTGTTTCTCCTTCCAATCCACACCCCATTGGCTCTCAAGAGGCAGTGAGGTTTTCAAGATACCAGTCTCAGAAAGTGAGCATCTCCCTACCTGCCTCTGGTGGAGGAGTCAGGCGAGGTTGAGAAGCAGGAGCTGGTGCTAGTGGATGAAGAATTGGAAAGCAAAGAGGCTTACTCTTAGGTGAACAGTTGGTTGGGCCCAAAAGCATGAGAGTGGGATGGAGCACACAAGCATGAGGAAGCAACATGATCACCGGATCAATGCAGGGCTATCAACTGGGTTACCAGCTCTTCCAAGGCCACCTTCTCATTCCTTCCTCTATGCTTTCACCACCTCTTTCCCCCTCAATGTTGGGAGACACCTGTCTGGAGGGGGTATGATGGCACGGATTGGCAGAGGGAGGGAGGGAGGGAGGGAGGGAGCAAGAGCAGGCAGGAGAAGGCAGCTCTCTGCAGTGCTTGGTGCCAGCTCATCTGTGCCTGTGTTTGTCTTGCTTGTAGCAGCCCCTTATAGTGCTTTCCACATTGCCTGCAGGAAACAGCAGGGTGTTCCACAGATATCTCTGTGGGGTTGGCTGCCCCTCAGGAGGCAAGGAATTGACGCTTTCACTGCTGCTTTGGGTAGCTGCTGATAGTGGTTTCTCACCTTGCTGGTAAGCCTCAGAAAGACAGTGGGAAATGAAAAGAAATAGATATATACTTATTTGCCAGGATGACTAATATCAGAAATATTACGAAGTCTTCAAGGAACTCATTGTATTTATGTATTTATTTATTCATTTCTATGGAGATTATCAGATGGGGGGAAAGGTGGGAGTAAAAGGCATACTCCCGGAAAAGTTGTGCAATCGTCCTGAAGATTTTCAGACACATCGTGCTTATCCAGGATTTAACCCATGAAGATCCAGGAATGCTCCAGCAGAAAGTCCCATGAATAGTTTGCTGCTGGAGCATTCCTGGATCTTCATGGGTTATGTCCTGAATAAGCACGATGTAGTCTGAAAATCTTCAGCATGATCATGCGACTTTGCCAGGATCATGCCTTTTCCTTCCCCGATTTTCCCCCATGGGATAATCTCCTATGCCGCATGTGAAGACACACCCAACTAAAGGTGGTGGCAAATATGGGTGTGCAACGCCAGTACCCTGGTGAGATCAATCTCTAACCCAAAAAGGCTCCAAAGCTGAGTGTAAAGTCCAAAAAGAGGGAAATTTATTAAAGAAAAACAAAAAAGGGGTTTCTCCTCTCAAGCTCTAATAGGCTTAAAATAAAAGGTACTTTACAGTTCAGGTTTAATGATCTTCAGTGTTGTCATCTCTCTGGGTTTGTTCCTGGATTGATCTCCTTCTCAATGAAGCTGGTGCAGGGTCTTTCAGCTTCTGGTGCTCTTGTTTTCTTTGATGTTGATGTTTATTGGAATTAACTGCTACAGGTAACTAAATTGGCTAATGTGGTAAATAAGTTGGCTATATGGTAAATAATTTGGCTGCAGGTGTAAGTTGGCTAAATGGTATAAGAAATGCCCTTTCCCTCTGCCTGAGCCTGTTTTTGCCATCAAACAGATGAAGCCAAGCCTGCCTAAGAAAAACTAAAAATCCCAAGCTGAAGCAGAGCTTGCTGGGAAGGGGCAAACCAAAAACTAGAAAAATGCAGGGGATTCCTACAGCTCCTCCCACAAACTAATACAGTGGAACATTCCTATGCTCAAACTAAACTGAAAATGAAGGAAAATACAGGGGAGAATTTAAACAGTCCAGGCTGGACATCACACTCCCCGCTCAAAATTTCAACAAAATTTTGCAATCTAATGACCTATTCTAACCATTTATACAATAAATCAAAAGTTTTATCTAACTTTGAACAGAGTAAGTCTGTTAAAGGTTTTTGATACTTTATCACTTTGCCTTCGCTTATAGTTCTCATGGTGGCCTTTCATGGTAGTGTCTGACTACTTCAAGGGCTACATGGCTTCTTGCAGGTAGAATGATAGGATTTTTAGGCTGTTCTTGATTGTAGCTCTTTGAAGTCTACCTTCAACATGTAGAAGCCCTTTGTTGTCCATAACCGGATATAGATCTTTAAGAACACGGTGTCTAGGTAAATAGTGTTGCTTTTCTAAGCATCTGAACTCTTTCTTGAATTCAGATCTCTGTATAGACCTGTAGATCAGGGTTTTTGCTTTAACCATGTCCATAGTTGTTAGTGCAGCTTTGTCTCTGAAAATTATAAAATGAATGAGTCTAGCAAGGGCACGTTGAAGACTCAGCCATTGGGAGAACTTTGTGAATTTCTTGGCATCTAAATAAGGCAACCTTGTACTGGGTGCATTTACCAAATCTATTTTGCAGCTGCTGATCTCTGCCAGGCACTCAGGTAACTCAGAGCATGTTTCAGCACTACTTCTGTTGTGATCAGGAAAGTCTAACTCCATCAGGAATTTTGGACCGGTCAGCCAAGTGGATGACTGCACCTTTAGGGCTAAAGCTCCTCTTGTAGCAATATCAGCTGGATTTAACTCAGAAGGAACATATTTCCAATGACTTTGTTGAGTGCGAGAAAGAATTTTGTTTACTCTGTTGGTTATGTACATTTTAAATCTCTTTGTGGTGTTTGTGAGGTATCCTAGTACAACCATACTGTCAGTGTATAATAATATTTCAAGGAATTTTGTTTTCACTTCCTCACAAATGGTTTGAAGAAGTTGGGTAGCTAGCAAAGCAGTGCACAGCTCCAATCTGGGTATTGTCTGTTTGGGTGCTACCACTGGGCTAGGGGTGTTTCTGAAAACATGCACTCTCATGCAGAACTTGGTGATATCTTTCAAGGTTTCTGTGTTCTGGAACCACAGGAACTTTAGGAAGCGGCGATGTTCTGGCTTAACCAGGAAGGCATAGAACCTTTTGTGTATGTCTGATGTCACCGCTATTTTTCTTTCTCTAAACTTCAGAAGTGCTCCTAGTAAGCTGTTAAGCAAATCTGGACCTTTAAGAAGAACATCATTAAGTGAGATGTTTTGTACCTTTGCACTTGAGTCAAAAACTATTCTCACCTTTTCTGGCTCACAGATAAAATTGTTTAAAAGAATTTACATCAAAAATGTAGAAACAAACTCAATTAGCTTTTAAAGTTTTGTCTTCCAACTTCAGCTATTTCTGAAGAAGTTAGGAACCAAAATATTTCACTTTAATATTTCAAATTATGTTTGTAGGGGAAAGAAATACACAGTCTTGGTTATTATTCACAGCCTTCCAGAATCTAGTATGGATTTGCCTGAAAGGCCATGGATGCTTAAAAATAATGTCTTTTCCTCAGTTTTTGTTTCTCCACTGTCTTTCTGTCAGGATCACTAATACTGTATCAGTAATACATAAATGAGAGCATGTGGCATAGTGGTTTGAATGTTGGACTGCGACTCTGGAGATCAGGATTCAGTTCCCTGCTTGGCCACAAAACCCACTGGGTGACTTTGGGCAAATTACATTCTCACAGCCTCACAAGGAAGGCAATGGCAAATCTTGCCAAGAAAATCCCATGATAGGTTTGCCTTAGGGTTGCCATAAGTCAGAAAGACTTCAGGGCACACAATAACAACAAGAAATACATAAATACCCTAAAAGATGCCAGATTCTGCCTGGTCTTGGAAGCTAAGCAGAATTAGCCCTGGTTAGTACTTGCATGGGAGACCACCAATGAATACCAGGTGCCGTAAGCTATATTCCAGAGGAAGAAACTGGCAAAATCAGCTCTGAGCATTCCTAGCCTGAGAAAACCATATGAAATTAATGGGGTCACCATAAGTTGAAAGTCTTACATGTACACACACATAAAGTCTTGTCTTTAACTCTTGCAGTAAAGGCTGCAGAAATCCTGAAGAAAAGGTGCCCAAAAAGGAGCCCAATTGCAGTGGCAGGAAGGGCAAGGGCAAGCAGGGAGAGAGGATAGAAGGCCATGCTTTTTAGCTGCATTTTACTGTGATTGGCATGATTTTTTTTTCTTAAAATGCCAGACTGGGCGGTCAATCCATTCCTAGATATCAGAATGAGGAAACATGAACTGTGGAGGAAGAACTGGTTTCATTCCAAAATGACAATGAGACTCAAGACTCTGCCAGCTATCTGAACTGTGGAACAAAGTCAAAATGTATTTTATTTCCATCCCAACATCAGATTTAGTAGGTGAGACTTCAGTGAAGTCACCCATAAATCGCAGTCAAATGATTGAAATTTACAATAAAATGCTAAAAATTGAATTTTTGCTATGCATTTCCTTTGCTATGTAGTTTTGTTGTCTTTATTTAAGGCTTTGGGATTTGCATCCAAATGTTGCAATACAGCTGAGAAGCATAGGCAGAAGAGTCCTGCTGTCAAGTCCTGCACTGGCACCTCATTGGATGCTTGGAACTTTTGGGACAGTACACATGTGTCAATAAATATATAATTTCTTACTTTGTTGCTAAGAGAGAGAGAGAAAGTGAATGCAGTCAAACCCCAAATTCTACAAAACATCCATTAGCCCTGTGAGCAAGTGCATTGTCCTGCAATAAGAGAACACCTTCCCACAGCTTCCCTCAATGTTTTTCTTGCAATGCCTCCTTTAATCAGCACAGCAAGTTGGAACAGTATTCTGCATTAACTGTTTGGCCCTTCCAAAGATGGTCTGTCATCAAAATGTCTTCCTTATCCCAAACAAATGTGCCATGACCTTTCCTGATCTTGAATTTCTTTGGCAATGAGAACCCAAGTGCTGCCTCTGAAAGGACTGTTGTTTGGTCTCTAGATCTCAGGGGGGAAGCAGGTGGGCGGCCATGGGCCACCCCGGGAAGCTGCGGATTGGGGCCGAGGTATACCCACACCTCGGCCCCACTGCACAGCTTCGCCGCCCCAGGAAGGAGCGCTAAAATAGCGCTCCTTCCACAAGTCGCCGAAGGTGCGCCGCAAAAGGCTGGCGGCGCACCTTCGGTGACTCTTCCGCCACAGCGTGTGCGGACGCTGCGACAGAAAGGCATCCTCTGAGCCCCGGCTGTGCAGAGGGGCCGGGGCTCCGACGATGCCTTCAGGAAGGGGTTGGGGTGCCCACCGTGTGGCTGCCTCTCCCCTTCCTTGCCCCCAAAACGGCGCTTTGCACCGTCTGCTTCCCCCCTCAGTGATATAACCATGGAGATTATCGCACTGCCCTTTCCCGTCCTTTCCTCCTGAGCTAGGTGCAGGATGTAAACTTCACTCCGGTTTTGAGGTCCCTCCACTGGCTGCCTATTAGCTTCCGGGCCCAGTACAAGGTGTTGGTTATTACCTTTAAAGCCCTAAATGGCTTGGGTCCAAGCTATCTCAGGGATCGCCTCCTTCCATACAATCCTCCCGGCGCTCTCTGGTCCTCTGGGAGGAATTTGCTGCAGCCTCAAAAGTCTAGGCTTGCGGTGACCTCCCAGAGGGCTTTTTCTGTTGTTGCCCCCAAGCTCTGGAAAGGCCTGCCGGACGAGATCCGTCAGTTGACATCACTAGACAGCTTTAAAAAGGCTGTCAAGATGGATCTCTTTCGGCAGGCCTTTCCAGACTAATCACCCCGGCCTTGGGTTCCTTGACTCCTGCGTTCCTCTCGTGGCCCCATCAGTTGTTGATGGATGAGAAACGCAGTAGAAGTTGATTAGGGCACCGCAACCTGTTTAAATGTTAATGTAACATTAACAGGATCTCTCCTCCGCTCCCCCTTTACAGTCCCTCTATACCCCCAAGAAATGGAAGTGGTGGGGTGTTTTTGGTTTTTTTTAAATCGGTTTGTATTTAAATTTTATATTTAATGAATCTGTTATTGTTTTAATTGATATCTGATTTAATAATGTTTTAAGGGGGGGAGGGAATATACTGTTTTATCTTTGTTGTTCTTTTAATTGTTGTAAACCGCCTAGATTGGTTCGCCATAGGGCAGTATAGAAATAATAATAATTATTATTATTATTATTAAACATGGGTTTTATTGCATGCCTCTGCGCCCAGACAAGAGGCATCCTGTACACAATCATGGCATCCCATATCCAATCAAGATTTCTCCCGCACCTTCCAAAGAACAGGAAAATCCCATTCTTTCAAAAAGTGAGGGCACAGAGGCATGCAATAAAATCCATGTTTAAAAGTTTACATCCTGAGCCTAGGTTAAGAAGAAAGGACGGGAAAGGGCAGTGTGACAATCTTCCATGTTTCATCAACAATCATTCCAAAAAATATTACTTGATTGCTCAAAATGCTGCAAAATCAACTTGGAGATATCCACTTGATTTCATTTCTGGTCAGCATTCAAACATTTTGGCACCCACTTGGTTAACAGCTTCTACATAACCAACTGCTCATGAACAATAAACCCAATGTATTTCTAGCTTTTCTCTAGTGTCTCAGCAATTGTTTTAGCTGAGATTCGACGATCTGCCAACATCAGCTCACACTCAACAATTTCAGGTGTTGACACTGCTGAAGCCTCCCAGACCTTGCTCAGTCTCAAAGTCTCCATACTGAAAGATGGCACACCACTTCTTCTCAGTAGAATATGATGGGCACTTGTCACTCAGTGTTTGCATCATACACTCATGGATTTTCTTTGCAGTTTTATTTTGCAAGAACAGGAACTTCATGATGGCCTGGAGTTCAGCACTTGAAAATTCCACACTTTTGGTTGACATGATTCTATCAATAATCTGAAAAAATAAAAAATTAGAGCTACAATCCTGCAAATTGGAAATTTACAATACAAAGAGTGCTCTTTCAAAATACAGTGACAAAATTATACTCAGATTCTGGAAGGTGGGTCAGGCCAAAAACTTTTCAGCACCTCCTCTTACAGGGAAAGAAATTTAATTTGCATAAAGACCCCATTGTGTATAGGTATTACACATGCCTTCACCCAACTTTCCTTCATCCTGTTTTGCATCAAAAGTCTCATCTCATTTCTTTCCACAGGGATTGCAGAAGCAAAGATCAAGACCCATGAAGAATGTAATTTTTTTGGTGGTGGCTGCTATCTCTTCTTCTGCCCTCGTGGCTCTGAAGAGATAGGGAAATGCAGTTTTGCAAAGAAATGCTGTCAAGGGTAAGGCAAAAGCACCAGGATCTATATCAATTCTTTGCCAGTCCCCATGATAATCAGATGCAGAAAAAAATCTGATGCCAGACTTCCAAAGAGATGCAAAAATCATATAATTAACACAGATGGGAGAATTCCAGATCATTCAGAGTTGGTTCAGAATACTGAACTCATAGAATTACAGCGCTGGAAGGAACCTCAAGGATCATGTAGTCCAACACTCTGCCATGCAGGAAACCATAGCTAGAGCACTCCTGAAAGATTTCCATCCAACCACCAGCCACCAATGAAGGTGCCTCCATCACCTTCCAGGACAGTTCATTCTGTTGTTGAACAGCTCTTACCACCTTCCTAATGTTTAAGTGGAATTTATTTCTGTTTAAAATCAGGAATCCTTCATTTTGCTGTTCCTTTCCTTTCAGTACAGAGAAGGCCTTCTCTTCTCTTGTGGTTGTGTGCCTTCAAGTGATTTCATATATTTATTTATTATTTATTTCAAAGATTTATATCCCACCTTTCTTCCACAATGGGATTTAAGGCAGATTTCATACTTATGGTGACCGTAAAATGAACCCATCACAGGGTTTTCCGAGGCTGAGGATGTGTGACTTCCCAAGGTCAGTGGGTTTCCATGACTGAGAAAGAGTTTGAACCCTAGATTCCAGAGTTGTAGTCCAGTACTCAAACCACTATGCTATGCCAGTTCCTTCTTCCCTTGTTACTGGAGGCCAAAAGGAAATATGAGAATACATGCATCTAAAAGGGCATCATTCTCTCTCCAGTTCTCCTCCACTGTTTGGGGAGTCAGTGTGGCATAGTAGTTTGAATGTTGGACTATGACTATGGAGACTAGGGTTTGATTCCCAGAACAGCATTGAACCCACTGGGTGATCTTGTGCAAGTCACACTCTCTCTGCCTCAGGGGAAAGCAATAGCAAGCCTCCTCTGAACAAATCTTGCCAAGAAAAACGCAGGATAGGTTTGCCATAGAGTCACCAGAAGTTGGAAATGACTTGAAGGCAAACAACAACAACAACAATGTCAAGAATTGCTTCATTCATGATTGATGAGCACCCAATGGAATCAACAGAAAACTGGAGTCATATCCCAAAATATGCAGTGTATGGATGATTTATTAATTTTTTAAAAAATGTTTCAGCCTTTTATGCTCTCAAGGGCCATCTTCAGGAATTTATAGATTTTTTTCAGAATCTGAAGTTTCACCTCCATAAATTTTCTGAAGTTAACATTTCAAACAGCCCCCAAATAATGCCTTTGATAGCCTATACAGGCCAAAACATGTTGGACTTTTTATTAATAAATCATTCATCCCCCCCACTTGAGCACTTTGAGACTTTTGTCCTCTTTTCTTCTGAAAAACTTTGGCCTTGGCATTGACATCAGAGGACTTTTGTCCTCTTTTCTTCTGAAAAACTCTTTTCTTCTGAAAAACTTTGGCCTTGGCATTGACATTTGGGGGTACAGGGATGCAGACTGCACTGGGTGACATCCCAGAAGAGTGCTGAGCGCACCTCCCTTCCCTGCCACACACTCCCTGCCAGCCATACAGCATGGCAGGGAGGGAGGCAGGGTGCTTTGGGCACTCTCTCTGCCTACTGCATGTCATTTTACTCCCAAGTAAACCAGTACACAGCAGGGAGGGAAGATACCCCCTCCCTACCATGCACCAGTTTACTCGGGAGTAAAATGGCATGCACCAGTGAGGTTAGGGGTGTCTCTTTTGGCTCTGCACCCTGAAAGCTGTGCCCCCCTCATCAAGTGACACCTGGTGCAGGAACACCACTGATTGGCATCCCAGGGTCATGCATTAAATGTTCAAATTTCCCTGCATTCAGAATGTTGAAAAGTAGCCTGACAATACGTCATTTACAAAATTAGCCATTTTGCTCATTTAAAAAAAATAAATAGCAGGCACAAAGAGAAGGGTCAATTCATCCTGAGATAAGAGGCCTAAACATTATTCCCATTCCCTCAATTCCACCCCAATAGGGTTTCCAGTTCAGCAACATCCTAGCCCAGAGGTTTCTGGGCCAAAACCTGGGAGAATATCATTAAGGAGATTATTGCACCTCCTCCTGGACCCAGCTTATCCCTTGTGAATTAGAACCCAATTCGGACTGGTGCTGGTTCTTAACACATGGCTTTTGCCTTTAAAAGAGCCATCTGGATGCATCCCTTCTCCAATGCAAATTGGGAAACATGTTACAGCAGCCATTTTTCCAAGTCGGGAGGAGGTGCGATGATCACTTAAGTTTTAAGCATTAGTATAAACAACAGCTGCTCACAGCTTGCCATTTAAACATTCACAAAGACACAAAACATATTTTTGTGTTTGGAAAGTAAGATTGCGACAGTCAGGAGCACCTGTTATCAGCTTCGGCTGATACGCCAGCTGCGCCCTTTTCTGGAAGTAAGGGATCTTGAGACCGTTGTACACGCGCTAGTAACCTCACGCCGAGACTTCTGTAATACGCTCTACATGGGGCTATTCTCGTGCTTGGTTTGGAAACTACAGTTGGTTCAAAACATGGCAGCCAGGCTTTTGTCGGGAACATCTAGGAGGGACCACATTACTCAGGTTTTGAGGTCCCTCCACTGGCTGCCTATTGGTTTCCGGGCCCAGTACAAGGTGTTGGTCATCACCTTTAAAGCCCTAAATGGCTTGGGTCCAAGTTCTCTCAGACACTGCCTCTTCCTATATAATCCTCTCCGCGCTCTCTGGTCCTCTGGGAGGAACTTGCTGCAGCCTCAAAAATCTAGGCTTGCACCCACCTCCCAGAGGGCTTTTTCTGTTGTCACCCCCAGACTCTGGAACGACCTGCCGGACGAGATCCATCAATTAACATCTTTGGACAGCTTTCAAAAGGCTGTTAAGATGGATCTCATCCGGCAGGCATTTCCAAACTAAAAATACCTGGCCTCAGGATCTTGGGATCTGGGATCTCCCCCTCCTCAGGATTGTCCCCATAGCCCCTTTTCCAGAACTGAAGTTGTAGGGGTCTTATTGATTTGTATTATTTTGTTTTGTTTTTAATTTGTTATGTTTTAAATTGTTAATTGGTTTTAATTGAGATGTGGTTTAATAACTTTTTAAGGGGGGGAATTATACTGTTTTAAGCTGTATGTATTTTAGTGTTGTAAACCATCCAGATTGGTCTGCCACCGGGCGGTATATAAATAAAAAAAATTATTATTATTATTATTATTAAGATCAAAAAAATATCTTCTAAAGAGTGTGTTCCCACATGAAAGTGAAAAGAGGGGATAATTTCTTCTTACTTAATAAGGGAAATGGGATAAGGAATATTTAATCTAGCCAATTTGCTTCTGTTCAGAAGGCAGATGCAGAGCAAAGCAGAGCAGAGAGTGAGACCTGGCATTACAACAACTGGGAAGGAAGGAGGTAGCTTTCTCAGGTCCAGTTTGCACTGAAGAAATAATGCAGTTTGACACTGCCTTAACCGCCATGGTTGAATGCTATGGAATCCCAGGATTTGTAGTCAATACATAAATTGTACATAAATCCAGCCAATACTGGAGACTCTTTGCAAGTTTTGCAGTTTACCTCCTGGGGTTCCTCTAGTTGGATTTCCAGCACCTAGGGGGGGGTTGGACTCCATGGCATATGGGATTCCTTCCAATGTTTTGATTCTATGGGGGGAATAGTTTAAAATATGACAGTTTAGAAAAGATTGAGTTATCAAACAGTCAAACCAATAAAAAAAATAATCCATCACATTGTACAAGTCCAATCCTGCCTGAACAATCACTCGTCAAAGGCCTGCTGAAGCAGCAAGGTCTTCACCCTGTTTGCAAAAGGAAAGTAGAGAGGGTGCCAGTCTAACCTTTCTGGGAAGGGAGTTCCAGAGCATCAGGGGGCCCGGAAAGTGGATGTCCCCCCTCCCAAAAGGTGGATGTCCTGCCCCCAGATGTCCCACCCCCAGCACAGATAACACCTGGTGCCAGAACACCTTTCAGTTTGGGCACTCGGTCTCTAAAAGGCTCGCCATCACTGGTATAGGGGATTTGAATCTAGGACTCATGGGCCACATTTGGCCACTGTATCACACAATGGCTCTGAGTAATTGCTAATGTCATTGAAATACAGTGGTACCTCTACTTACGAAAGGCTCTAGTTACGATATTTTTGAGTTACGAAACGCTTCTTCTAAAAAATATTGTGTCTACATACGAATATGTCTCTACATACGAATGGCTGTAGAGACATATGTTTATGTAGAGACAATATTTTTAGAAGCATTTTGTAACTAGAAAATTTCCAGCCTCAGCCTCGGCTATTCCTTGGGCTGACTTTGGAAGTGGAGGATTCCTCCGCTTCCAAGATCAGCCCAAGGAATAGCCGAGGCTCCGACTTGAAGGAGGCCTCCTTCAAGTTGGAGCCATAGCCGTTCCTTGGGCTGATCCTGGAAGTGGAGGAATCCTCCGCTTTCAGAGTCAGGCCAAGGAACAGCCGAGGCTCCAACTGGAAGGAGGCCTCCTTCCAGCCACAGCCTCGGCTATTCCTTGGGCTGACTCCTTCTAGTTGGAGCCACAGCCATTCCTTGGGCTGATCCTGGAAGTGGAGGCATCCTCCATTTCCAGAGTCAGCCCAAGGAATAGCCGAGGCTGCGGCTGGAAGGAGGCCTCCTTCCAGTCGGAGCCACAGCCGTTCCTTGGGCTGATCCTAGAAGCGGAGGAATCCTCTGCTTCCAGAGTCAGCCCAAGGAATAGCCAAGGCTGCGGCTGGAAGGAGGCAGCCTTCCAGCCGCAGCCTCGTCTATTCTATGGACTTGGAACAGATTAGGGCATTTCAATGTTAAATTTGCTTCTACTTATGAAATTTTCTACCTATGAAATGGGTTGTGGAATGAATTAATTTCGTAAGTAGAGGTACTATTGTACTCTGAATGCTTACTTACATCTCTCTGAGTGGAAACTATATATATTTTTAACTGTTTTCCTACAGTTTCATTGGAAAGTAATGGCATGACCTCCTTGGAAAATGAGAGGACCGCTGGCTACCTCCTTTGACATCTTGTGGAACGTGGGCCGCAGAAGGTCTCTGAGCAAACACTTTATCAGCCTCACCCATTGGAATCACCACTCATCTCTCTCTCTCTCTCTCTCTCTCAAAAAAAAAGACTTTTCCACTGAGCAGAAATTAGACAAAGTTGCTTCAAAAAATTGGCTTTCCCTTCCTCTTGTCCCTTTCTGAATACAAATAAACTTCCAGTGAAATTTATATGTTACTTTTTTAAGAGAGCCTCATAAAAGAGGCTCCTTGAAGTTCAATCAAAAGTGCTATGACCTAGGCTGCATCTACACTGCAGAATTAATGCAGTTTCACACTGCTTTAACTGCCATGGCTCCATGGAATGCTTGGATTTGTAGTTTGTTGTGGCACCAAAGCACTCTGAAGAGGCGCAAAACAGACCAGCACTAAATGCCGACATTGGGCTGGAGTTGGGGTGCGGTGACCACACGCTGACCAGCCCAACTCTGCTGCGATGCTGGCATCACGCTCACCAATTGCATGGCAGGCAATGTTATGGCACTTCTTTGGCATGGCAACCAAACGGCAAACACCAAAAGCAGTGCCAAAAAGTCCTGCCGCCACAACAAGATCACATTTTGACATTCTAAAAAGGAGCGCAATTTTGCTGTTTCTTTTTAGAGCAGCAAACTGTTGGATCAGGGCTGCAGCATGTGGTTGCAGTGGTCCTGATCCAGCGCTGAAAGCCCTAGACAATATTTACACAAAAAACATACACAACCCAAATGTATTCAATTTTTTACTTAGACTGAACTTACACTGCATAGTTACCATTGTAATGAAATTTTGGAAGTAACACTTTACGTAAAGTGAGTAATCATGTATATATATTCTAGCAAAATGCTAAATCTCATGAAACTAGACAATGGATCTATTTTGAACCTTGTGTTACAACAATCTAAGATATGCTGATGATACCATAAAACCTCACAGACCTAAAACACCTACTAAGGAAAATCAAAGAAGAAAGTGCAAAGACAGGTTTAATGTTGAACATAAAGAAAACAAAAATAATGACCACTGAGGACTTTCACAAGTTAAAAATTCTCATACCTGGGATCAGACATTGATAGAAATGGGGACTGCGGTCAGGAAATCAGAAGAAGATTAAAAATGGGAAGGGCAGCCATGAAATAACTAGAAAAGATTCTAAAATGCAAAGATATACAACTAAGCACAAAAGCTAGAATCATACAAGCCATTATATGTCCTATTACCATGTATGGATGTGAGAGTTGGACAGTTAAGAAAGAAGATAGGAAGAAAATCAATGTATTTGAGATGTGGTGCTGGAGAAGAGTACTGAGGATCCCATGGACAGCCAAAAAGACAAACAAATGGGTCCTAGAGCAGATCAAGCCGGAAACCTTCCTGGAAGCCAAGATGTCATACTTTGGACACATCATGAAAAGGAAGAAAAGACAATAATGCTGGGAAAGGTGGAGGGAAGTAGAAAGAGAGGAAGGCCATATGCTAGATGGGTGGATTCTATTAAGGACAACATGTAGTTCCTGCATTCCCACACCAGTCCCCCAAAACCTCCCAACCACCTACACAACAAAAACCTTTCAAAATGTTGGTGCAATTTACAGACAAATTTTGCTCTGAAATCATGCAAAGTTTCCTATATACATAAAAATAGACTAAAGTATGTTTTTTGGACATAGGTACATGAATCTGGGGATACCAAATTCATGGATATGGGGTTATCTGTAATTATTTGCAAGTAGGACTGAAATCCGTTTAAATGTTATAGAGAAGCAATGCCAATTAGTGGCTTCCACATTAGCAGGACAATGAGTCTGCTTGAGGTTTCAGCCCAAACTTTAACAGTATAAAATGTATTGCATTTTAATTCCCCAAACAGGTTCATCCACTTCCATAAACCCTTTAAAGTTTTGAATTAAAGCTCAATACAGATTCATTGTCACACTGAGATGGAAGGCACAAGCCATCACTTCATAGAAGCGCCCCTGAAAAAGGGAGCAGGTGGCTGCTGAATATAAGAATGTCTAAATCTATGAAGTAGATTTATGGCAATATTAAATTATTAGTAGTATTATTATTACTTACCCGCCTCTCCTCACAGCTCAAGGCGGGTTACAACATAGTTAAAAACACAATTGTTACATAAAATACACATATTAAAAATGCAACTCTACTTAATATTTATATTAAAATACATAAAACAATGATTAAATATAAAATTCACGTTTAAAATTTATGATTAAAACTGCCTGGGTAGGCATGCCAGAAGAGATAGGACTTCAAATGTGTTTTATATTTCGACAGCTGGTCTAGCTGTCAGATCTCTTCCAGCTGGTGTTGGGGCAAAAACAATAGCATGGAAACAAGATGGAACTCATGCCTGTGGCACCTCATAAGTTTACAGAATTGTTAAGGAGTGACAGAAGGGATGTCACTAGGGAATGCTGGAGGTACAGGCCACACTGGGTGACACCTCAGAGAGGGATGAACACCCAGTGGGGTGGTTGCTCCCATCCACCCCAAGACCTCTTTGGCCATCACCACCCACCAGCCACGACAACTCTGCAGTCCATCAGTTGCATTTGTTGGTGTGGTCTGGCAGGGATGCTGGCCAACTGAGGGAAAGGCTACCCTCCAGCACCCCTGCTGCCAACTGGGCCATTGAGGCTGCTACTCTGCCCTGGCCTCTTCTTGATAGGGACATGAAGCACTGAATCATAAAATCCTAGAGTTGGAAGAGACCTCAAGAGCCATCCAGTCCAACCCGCTGCCATGCAGGAACTCACAACCAAAGCATCCCAGATAGATGCTCATCGAGCTCAATTTAAAAACATCCAAGGAATGAGACTCCGCCACACTTCAAGGGAGTGTGTTCCAGTGTTGAACAGCCCTTACTCATAGAATCATAGAATCATAGAATCATAGAGTTGGAAGAGACCACAAGGGCCATCCAGTCCAACCCCCTGCCATGCAGGAACTCCCAATCAAAAAATCCCCGACAGATGGCCATCCAGCCTCTGCTTAAAGACCTCCAAGGAAAGAGACTCCACTACTCTCCGAGGGAGTGTGTTCCACTGTCGAACAGCCCTTACTGTCAGGAAGTTCCCTCTAATGTTAAGGTGGAATCTCTTTTCCTGGAGCTTACATCCATTGTTTCAGGTCCTAGTCTCTGGAGCAGCAGAAAACAAGCTTGTTCCCTCCTCAATATGACATCCCTTCAGATATTTAAACATGGCTATCATATCACCTCTCAACCTTCTCTTCTCCAGGCTAAACATCCCCAGCACCCTGTCAGGAAGTTCTTCGTAATGTTGAGGTGGAATCTCTTGTAGATGAATCCATTGCTCTGGATCCTATTCTCTGGAGCTTCAGGAAACAAGCTTGCTCCATCCTCAGTAAAATGGAAGCAGCCACCAGGGTGGAAGGTAAGGGACAGAAGAGAGCTTGGAGGGAACTCAGGCAAGCCAGGCCAGGCAAGCCAATGGTGGGCTGGCAGAGCAGCTAAGGCGGCATGTGGGGCTTCTTCCTGCTGCTCTATGACTCCCAGGCAACCAGATGCAGCTATGCCAACAATGCCACACCAGCTAAGGCATGTGAGGTAGCAGTGGTGGTGATGGCTCTGAGGAGCATGCTCAATTCCTCTCCCATTTCAGAGCAGGGGCAGGGGCAGCCCATGAATCAGCTGTAGAAGGAGGAGGAAGAGGAGGAGGCAATAACAGTGGAGTCATGGCCCTCAGGTGCCAGCTTCACAGAGATGCCTCCACTTGGAGCCACCTCTGCTGCTTGTGTGCAGGAGGCAGTAAAAGAAGTGGAGGATGGAGAGGCATAGTTGTGGGTGAAGGCACAATGGCAGCCACAATTGGGCATGTCCCTGTGAAGCAGAGGCCCCAACATAGTGGCAGTCTCAATGGCCTAGTTAGCAACAGGGTGGCTGTGGGACTTGGCCGGACACAGAGGTGGAGTGATGGCCCTCACCAAAGATGCCTTCTTTAAAAGCAGACTCATGCTCCTTAATGAGAGGCCCCCTTTAAATATTGTAACATATTCAGCAAAGGTGAATGAAGCCCAAAAATATAGCTGGGGGAATTTCCTTCGGGTCGTTGCACTTCCTTGTTCTAAAGCACTGGATCAATGGGTTAATGCCATTCACACAGTCAGTAAGAGTGTCAGTCAAGGATGGGCACAGTGTGATCCACAGGCTGAATGAAGCCTCTGAAGCCCATTTTTATGGTCCCTGGACCTCCTCCCCCAGCCCCTCAAAGCCCCCCAAAAATATTAAAGTGTTTCCAGGGAATTTTTCCCCAAACCACATAGAAAGCTCCCCAAAATGTGTCAAAACATATAGAAATACCCCACCCCACTCCCACAAGCATTCCAGAACACCACTCTTCCCTTAAATACCCCCATATAGTGGCCTTGCAACATTTCATGTTGCTATTTCAAGGAGAACTGCAGAGGAAAATGAAAATATTTGGGCTTGCTGCAGGGGAATGTGGCCCAAGGGGAGCTGGGGGAATTGGTGCCTGGCACCCATGCAGTTGCTGTACATGATGGTAAGAATCCTCTTGGTGCCTTAAACATGCACTTACACTTACAATCCCACAGTTTCCCTGTGGAATTGGTTGAACATTTTGGATCAATGCAGAATGACCATATTCAGTTCAAGATTGCAAAAGCAGAGCTCTGTATATGATGCTACCATACATGGATATGAGCAGCACACAGGCACACATGCGCATTGTGCATTTGGTTGTGTAACATCTCAGTGCACAAAGGGAGTGGGATAGCACAACTGCTTCATAACTCCATGAGCATAATGTTCCCTTCTGTTGCCTTGATATAGGATCTTGGCAGGTGGTTTAGTAGATATAGCAACCCTGGTGGCTTGACCCAGACTGAGTCCTTTGTGGGACTGTGGGGGAGGTCTTTAACCAATTCCCTCCCACTGGGCTCTCAGTCTGGACCAGCCCCTTCACTTTCATGCAAAAAAACCCTTTTTAATGCTCATGGAAGCTTCCTTCCACAGTGCAAATAGCAGATGCAATGCCCTGATTTGGATCAGCATTAGGAAAAGGTGTTCAACAGCAATAGACTCACTGAGATAATGGAAATTACATAAGTGTTGACATACCAAGTTCTAGTTGACATGAGCAATAGGAGAGTTCAGCTTCTTCAAACCTGAACTCTTGAAGTCTCAGACATGGAAAATACATGAGTCTGATCCAATTATCCCCTCTTTAACATTAGGACATGAAGGGTGGAACAGAGTGGTGCCTTTTGCCCTGATCTCAACATTGTTCCAATGTTTGTTTATTGTGTTCTTCTAATGCAGGCCTGTACAACATATGGCCTGTGGGCCTCTTGTAGCCTGCCAAAGAATTTCAAGTGACCCACAAGATCTTCAAGGGGAATCAACATCTGAAATAACTACTTGCCTCTATGCATTCCATAAATTTGGGACCCCTGTATGACTGAGTGCTTATGCATAGATGCCCTTTGGAAACAGCCAGTGTGCACTATGCACATATGTAGCTGGCTTGAAGTCCAGATGTCAGAGGTGATACCAAAAAGGAAGACAAGATGTAAAGAAGCTGATCTTCTCCATATACTTTGGTCTATAAATCTCAGCTTTGTCATGCAATGTGGCAATTATGACAGGTTTTATGGGTTATCATGTCAAAACCTTTTGACTGTTGCAAAACAGATCCTTTTGAGCCTTTTGACTGTTGCAAAAATTGATGGCAGGGGGTGATGAGGATCATGTGTTGCCACTTCCTCAATTTTTGATGGATTGAGATACAGTAAAAATAATGCATTTGGAACATAGAAATCAGCAACATATCAGGTTAGACTAGTTATCAATCTACAATCCATTTTTGCCTTCTCTGATTAGAAGCAGTTCTCAGGCAGAGAACAAAGAAAAGTCTTTCCCACTGCCCCTTATCAGTATATCTGAATTAGAGCTACAAGGAGATGAACCTGGAGCCTTCACATACAAGGCACTGTGTTGACTGCTGAACTATAGTACCTTTGCAAGGACTGCCTGGCAACCCAAGCTAGGGAAAGTTGCCTTTTTTGGACCATAACTTCCAAAAAAAACCAACTTGCATGGCCAGCAGCCATCCTGGTTGGAGGATTCTTGGAGATAGAATCCAAAAAAGGACATTTTCCAAGCTATGGACCTTTTGCTTCTAAATAAATCAATAGTAGTAACAAAGATGTAACAAACCACTCATACTCACCCACACTTTGTTGTTACTGCATGGAAAGTGACACAGAAATTTCAATGAAGGACTTCTTTAAGCCATTGTTGGAACTGTCTCCTCCCCCACCCCATTGCCAGAAACCAGTCCATCAATCAGACTGGCCTCCATGAGACCATCCCCAGTCTCTACTAAATGTCCTCACCTTCTGAGGTATGGTGACCAGCCATCAAAAGAGTGGATTTTCCATGGTTGCTTCCCACTCCTAGAGTCCTTTTCCAAGGGAAGCTCACCTGTCACCTACACTAATGTCTTTTAGGCATCAAATGAAGACCATTTTAATCATCATGGAATTTTAACTGTTCAGGTAATGTGATGGGATGGACAGCTTGAAACTTGTTTTATTGGTCTTCCTTAGTGTCTTGTTTGCTGAGTGTTCATGACATCTACTTGGAGAGGGCAAGGTTAAATTCTAAGTTGTGTTGCTTGCAGTATGAGAGACTGGTGGCAGTGGCTGTGAAAGTATAAACTAAGGGCCAATGCAGACCAGCACAAAGGGCCAGCCTGGGGTTGGGGTTGGAGTTGGGGCAGGGCAGCCACACACCGGCTGCCCTGACTCCACCCTGATGCTGTCCTGATGCTGTGCTCCCATTCGCATTGTGTAAAAGAGTGCAAAAGAGCCACGGCGCTGGGTCTAAGGGTGGCCTTTTGCCACCCTTCCAAAGATGTGGCATTTTGCCTCTTTTTGGGGGGCAGCAAAAAGAAGGATCGGGGCTGTGGCATGTGGTTGCCACGGCCCTGATCCGCCACTCCCAGGGGCTGCTCTGTGCCACCCCTTTCGGGCCATCTGCACCAGCCCTAAGTTAGAATAAAAAAATGTGAGTGTCAATATGTTTCAAATAATAATATTTCTGGTAAATCTGAAAGATATTTTCTCCCACTTAAACAATGCACACAAGCATTTCATTGCAAGTTTATTTGTATTCAGAAAAGTAGCAAGAAGAATAAAAAGCCTATTCTCATTTAAAAAAAAAAAGACACTGCTAAATTTCAGTGGAAAAAGTTTTCTGGAGCCAGATGAATGGTGATTCCAATGGGTATGAGAGAAAGGATGAAATATTTGCAAGAGCAGAGACGTTCCGCTGGCCAAATTCCGTGAGATCTCAAAAGAGGTCAAGAGTGGTGGCATCACTTTCCAGTGACAGTTGTGCTATCACTATCCAATGATACTGTAAAAATACAATAAAATAATTATGGTCTCCACTTAGATGGATGTAAGCAGACATCCAGGCACACAGTATATTGCAAATGTTCAACATATTTCAACAATATTATATGAAACATGGTTCAGAGCAACAATGTCATACTGTGGACAGTCTATCCTGCTTTCAAATTTTTATAGGTATTAGTCTAGAGACTTTGATTTTAAATAAACCATAGAAAATGAACCAGTGTAATTATACTTCAATGTAATGTGATGTCATGTATTGTTTATTTTGGGCATGTTTTATTTAAATTTAAATTTATATGTAAGCCACCTTGATTGCCACGGCAAAAGGCAGGATATAAAAATAAAGTTGTCCTATCTCTTCTGGCATGCCTACTCCTTCTGAGGCGCTTCCTCGGTCTTTCAGGGCTCTCTGGCACAGAGGCCTCCCCTTGGGCTATTTGTGAGGTTGCCTCAGGTAAAGGATTGTGACGCCTTAAGAGTAAGGCCGCCACGCAAGGCGCGCCCAAAATAACCGCCCCAGACCCTGGTTTCAAGGTCACAATAGGCCCCGGGCCTCAGGCTGCATCCGCGCTGCCAAATTAATCCAGTTCGACCCCGCATTAACTGCCAGGGCGCGATGCTATGGAATTCTGGGAATTGTAGTGTGTTGAGGGGCAGTGTGGTGTACTGGTTTGGACTGGGACTCTGGGAGAAATTGTTTATATTTGAGATTGTTTTGATTTAATAATCAACGCGACGCCGCACCCCCCCACCCAGTGGGCCGCAGAAAAATTTTCAAACCTTGACCGGTCCACGGCAATAAAAAGGTTGGGGACCACTGCCCTATGCTACTCAACATCTATACGGAACCACTGGGAAAGGTTGTCTGGAGTTTTGGGGTCAGGTGTCAACAGTATCCTGATGATACCCAGCTCTATTACTCCTTTCCATCTAATTCCAAAGAAGCTGTTCCTGTGCTAAACCTGGCAGCTGTAATGGACTGGATGAGAGCAAACCTATTACAGACAAGTCAGAGGTGCTCCTGGTCAGTCAAAAGACAGATGTAGGAATAGGGATTGGGCCTTTGTTAGATGGGGTTACACTCTCCTTGAAAACACAGGTTCACAGTTTGGGGGTACTCCTGGATTCAGCCGTGAGCACCAGAGGCCCAGGTATCAGCAGTAACCAGGAATACTTTTACACAGTTGAAGCTAGTGTGCCAAATGCAACTGTTCCTGGAGAAGTTGGATCTGGCCATGATGTTTCATGCTCTGGTTATATTATTTGAATTATTGTTGAATTATTGTAAATCCTTCTAGGGTTGTCTTTGAAAAGTGCTCAAAAAATTTGGTTGGCCCAAAGAGTTGAAGCCAGATTGTTAACTGGAGCTGGCTACAAGGAGCACACAACTCTCTTGTTGCAAGAACTTCACTAGCTACCAATCCATTTCCAGCCACAATTCAAAGTGCTGGTTTTAACCTTTAAAGCTCTATATCAGGGGTAGGCAACCTTTTCCCTTTAAGGGCCGAGGGACTTCAGCTCCCAGAAGCCTCAGCCATGTTGGCCAATAGTCCCATGTTGGCCAATAGCTCCTGGGATTCTGGGAGCTGAAGTCCCTCGGCCCTTAAAGGGGAAAGGTTGCCTACCCCTGCTCTATATGGTTTTGAATACAGGTTATTTAAAGGACCTTATCTCAGTTTATGAACCCATTAGAACTCTAATATCATCTGGAAAGGCCTTTCTTTCTGTCCCACCACCTTCTCAGACTCGTTTGGTGGGATCAAGGGGAAAGGCCTTCTTGGTGGCTGCTCCCAAACTTTGGAACTCCCTTTTTTACATCAGGCTAAGGGCCAGCTGGGCCGAGATTGGACCAAATCCACCAAAATGACTTCCAGTCTACCCATTCCCAGCCTGGAGCTGTTGGCCTGTGTTGTCTAAATAGGATAATGAGGGGGTGTTTTTTGCCTTTTGGCCCATGCGTACAGCCCCTTTATTTTATAACCATATGGGTTACCTACCTAAGTAGGAGATAGGGAATTGCAGCCAGCTTTCTCATTGGAGTTGTAAAAGAGAATAGAGGGAGCAAGTGGGTTGAGCCAGACTGCATAGCCAGCATAGCCAGACTTTCGAACTCACATAATTACACAATGATTGCACTATGCCAGCCTTCTGTTGAATTTCGCAACTGATTATATTTAGCAACTGACTATAGAATCACAGAATCATAGAATCAGAAGAGACCACAAGGGCAATCCAGTCCAACCCCCTGCCGTGCAGGAACTCCCAATCAAAGCATATATCTAATAACATGCCAGCTTATTGTCCCAGGGTGCAACGAGGAATGCACAACTCCCAGAACTCCTCACCAATTTGGGTGGGGATTTGAGAATTTGCAGTTAAAAGGTAACTTTCCCAAGCTCTGCCGAAAGGAATGAATTACAGTAAAATATTGCTCATTCTGATTATGTTTACTCTGAATAGCCTGTCCCTTGAACAGTATTCCTCTTACCTTCTGCAGCATTTCTGCGTAAAATTGCATTTTCCAATGGTCACAGTGCCACGAGGACATAAGAAGGAGTAGCAGTAGCCACGAGATCTGTAACAGTCTCTGTGGCTCATGGCTGCTTCTGTGACCCCTATGGAAAGAAGAAATAAGGTGAGAGTTTTGAGTGTCATGATGCAAAGCAGGATGAAGGAAGGTTTGAGCAAAGAGCTGGGTAACATCTATAGGGCAGTGGCACCTGTTTGGACACTTCCTCCCTACATAGGAATGTTTTCTCTTGCAGATAACTCCACACCTAAGTAGATTACACTGCTGGAAGTAATGCTGACTAGCTAACAATTATGACAACAGCATTAGGATTTCCTGAGTCTCCAGATTGTTTTGCACAGGATATAACAACATTTTCTTGGTTCATGCATAAACCACAGAAAGGTACAAGTAGCACCTCCATAAAGGTAACACAAAGAGGACATAAACAAAACATGGATCTACATTACCTACAGGATAGCCGTCTACCATATAATCCACCACATACACCCAGGTCCTGGGGGGGGGGGGGCATTTACTTCAATCAGTCAGAACTAGACTGGCAATTCTCACCCAGAGGACATTTTCATCTGCCACCCCTAGACTGTGGAATGACCTGCCAGGAGAGATTTGACAGCTAAACATACTGTCTGAATTTACAACAGTATTATATTAAAGACTTCTCTTTACTTGCAGGCCTACCCAATTGATTTTAAACAATGAATTTTAAATTAGAATATTTTAATTTCATGCTGGACAGTTTTAATGTGTTCTATGGACGTTATCATACGGGGAGTTGCGGGGAGAAAGTGGAAATAAACGGGACAAGCGGAAGACTTTAATTTACGGGATTTGTCCCATTCCGCCTAACTAAATTCGAATTTAAAAGGGGGTTAATTCGAACAAAAACCTGATCTTTTCAAATCCTCAAAAATCCTGAAAATGAAAAGATCAGGTTTTCGTTCGAATTAACCCCCTTTTAAATTCGAATTTAGTTATCAGACGAGGCGGAACAGGACAAATCCCGTAAATTAAAGACTTCCGCTTGTGCCCGTTTATTTCCACTTCCTCCCCCCGACTCCCCATGTGATAATGTCCTATGTTTATGTGTTTTAACTTAATGGGTTTAAATGGGTTTATGTGTTTTAATCTATGTTGTACCCTGTCAGAAATTCTTGTTGGTGGTGGTGGAGGTGGTGGTGTTTCCAAAAGCTCACACTGTGCTTAGTTTGTAGCTACGTATCTGTGTATCAAGTCAGTTGAGAAGCTAGGGGACTCTGGGATAAACACATTCAATCCCTTTCTCAGATTATTCATCTAGTGCCTTTTACAATTGCTTTGCAAATGCACAGTTTTAAACATAGAATATGAGACCCCAAGGATCATCCAATCCAGCCCAGCATTAGCCATGAGCTTTGTAGTTTCTTTTCCATTATTTCATCCCCTAAACTAATATTTAGGTGTTCTTATTTCTTGTACTTTGAATCTATTTGTTCTAGGATCAAGCTCACTCAACCCTCTATGTGACAACCCTTTAGCTATTTAAAGATGGCTACCCTGTCACCTCTCAGTTTTTGCTTCGCACAGCAAAACTTATTCGACCCACTATGTTGTTCCTCATAAGGCTTGGTTTCCAAACCTTTGATCATTTTGGTCACCCTTCTCTGGAACAGACTGAAACCCTTGCTGATCTACCTTTGCTGATCTACTGAAAAACACTGGAGATGTATTCTGTGGGTATGTGCTTTCAAGTCACCTGTGGACTTATAGAATCATAGAGTTGGAAAAGACCATAAGGGCCATTCAATCCAACCCCCTGCCATGCAGGAACTCAAAACCAAAACATCCCCAACAGATGGCCATCCAGCCTCTGTTTAAAGACCTCCAAAGAAGGAGACTCCACCACTCTCTGAGGGAGTGTGTTCCACTGTCGAACAGCTCTTACTGTCAGGAAGTTCCTCCTAATATTGAGGTGGAATCTCTTTTCCTGTAGCTTGCATCCGTTGTTCCGGGTCCTGTTCTCTGGAACAGCAGAAAACAAGCTAGCTCCATCCTCATTATGACATCCCTTTAAATATTTGAACAGGGCTACCATATCACCTCTTAACATCTCTTCTCCAGGCTAAACATACCCAGCTCCCTAAGTCTCTCATAAGGCATGGTTTCCAGACCCTTCACCTTTTAGTCACCCTCCTTTGAACATGCTCTAGCTTCTCAACATCCTTGTTGAATTGTGATGCCCAGAACTGGACACAATATTCCAGGTGGGGCTGGACCAAGGCAGAATAGAGTGGCACTATTCCCTTGATCTAGACACTATATTTCTACTGATGCAACCTAGAATTGCATTGGCCTTCTCAGCTGCCACATCACAACTGTTGAAGTTGTGGTCTACTAGAACTCCTAGATCTCTTTCACACATAGTCTCATTAAGCCAGGTGTCCTATATCTATGCACTTCATTATTATTTTTACCCTAAGTGCATTACCTTACATTTCTCCATATTGAAATTCATTTTGTTAGATTTGGCCCAGCTTTCTAATCTATTATGATGACCCTATGAAAATTTGTTAGGGTTTTCTTAGGAAAGGGATACTCAGAAGTGGTTTTGCAAGTTGCTTCCTCTGAGGGCGATGTATTAGTAGATCCCAATATACCTTCTCCCTATCTCTACTGTACCTTTCACTTGAAGAAGTGTTCAAGGACTTGTTAAGTTGGGTTGCCTTCCCCTCCTTGTATCACATTCCAGTGTGGCATAGGGGTTTGAGTGCTGGACTACAACTCTTGAGACCAGGGCTCAATTCCCTGCTCTGCCATGAAACTCACTGGGTGATCTTGGGCAAGTCACATGCTCTCAGCCTCAATGGAAGGCAATGGTGAACCCTCTCTGAACAAATCTTGCCAAGAAAACCCCATGAGAGGGTCGCCTTAGGGTCGCCATAAGTCAGAAATGACTTGAAGGCACATAACACATATGCACACAGCAAAAAATTATCATGTCCATCAGGGTTTAAGGACTAACTAGATGAGTCACGACTAGTTCTTTTGCTTGTATTTAGGTTTGCTGCACAACTGTAAAGCAGTGTTTGTGTTTGTGTGTTTGGGAGAAGTAACTTTCTGGAAAAAGAAGAAATTTCAAAACTGGTGGGACCTGTTCCCTTCTGATGAATTGGTCTGTCCCACAAACTACATTGTGTGGCCTGATCTGAGATGCAACAGTTTTCAAGCAATTAGGGGGGAAATGTTTTTTTTAAAAATTAAACAATATGTAGTAGCGGAGAGGGGAGCTCCAACCGTTTCATAAAATCATAGAACCACAGATTTGGAAGGGAGCACACAGCATTAGTCCAGTCCCCTGTCATGCAGAAATACATAACTGAAATACTCCTAAGAGATCCTTCTGCAACCTCTGTTCAAAGACCTCCAGAGAAGGAGATTCCTTTATTCTCTGAACCAATCTATACCATAGTCAGGTCTGTCCTTTGACTAGTGGGGGGATAATGCACAGAAATATTCATTTTCACCCCACCAAAGGAAGAAATTTACTGTAATTGTTGTTCCTTGCACCAGAGGATGATATTATTGAGGCCTGCATCCCTTGTGTCTTGAGCCAAAAACTCAAAACAAAATGCAGAGCAGGTAGCTATCTTTTCATAGGAAAACTTAAGGTTGCAAAGACTGTCAGATTTTTAATCATTATTTTGGTTGGCTGCATAATACATAATCCTCAAATACAGTGGAGAAACAATTTAAAAATCCCTGCTGTGTGGGTGATGAAGATGGTAGTTTGGAGAAAAGATTACCCTGCTGCTGAGGTCTGATCTTCCTTAACTGGTAACTTATGAGCATTCTTATATATTTATCAGATCCTTACCTGGTCCCTGCAGGAGTCCAAGAACAAGAATAGCACAGAGAAGATAAAGGAACTTCATTTCTCAGCTCTTTCCAGACCCAAGAGCACAAAGGACTATGTCTCTGAATTTATAATGCCATTATGATTGCACCATATTACTTGATATTACTGTAATCCATCATGTTGCTTTTAGCACTGTTGCTTCATATTGTAGTATTAACCATTTAATTACTACCGCTGCTTGCATGTAGAGGAAACGTGCTAGAGGTACATGTTTTGAATGACAAGTACTCCCAGTTCAGTACTTTCAATTCCAGATGGGGTGGAGAAAGATCTCTTATTGACCCACTGGTGAGCCACAACCAGTTGGTGCAGAGAATACTGAGTTGGATAAGACTCACTCTATAGGAGGGATCTCTGTATAGGGCAAGTTCCTAGGCTTCTTTCTGGGAAAGGGTCATAACACAGTGGTAGAGGGCATGCTTTGCATTTCCAAAAGTTCTGAGTTCAGTCCTTGACATTTCCACATGCAATAGTTTCCAAAAGAGACAGCTGTGTATCAGAACTAGTTGAACTCTCCCCCCTGACTGAGCGAAACAGACAGGCATAAAAAGCCAGCTTCATCTTGAGGACGTGGCATACAGACGATGAATGCCCCCAAGATGCCCAGAAGCTGGCTTCATGCCACCCAGCTGCCCACACATGGACCAGCTTCCAGGCATTCTGGCAGCATGGCGTTTAAACACCGCACACTGCCAGAGTGCCTTAAAGCCAGCTTCTGCCTGTGGCAGGCTTTTTACCAGCGCAAAAAGGAGTGGTTGTTTGCTGACAAAAAGGCAGATTGGGGCTGCAGCGTGCAGTTGCCGCATGCCCAATCCAGCTCTGTCAAGGGAAGCTTCAAGCTGCCCCTTCAGGCAGTCTGTTTCAGCAGTCTATCAGGCTTCTGTGGATGAGGAGCAAGCTTTATTGCTAAGTCCTTGAGATGCATCTAGTCTGCCATCTTGGACAGAACTGAAAAGTGTACATACATCAAACATAAGCCTACCAAAAGCATTAACTCCATCTTACAAAATTGCCAGATTCAGTCATTTCACCTTTCTCAAAACAGTTGATTCTTCTTTGGTTGTTTTTCCTTCTTTCCCATGCCATCTTTGCCTAGTTGTTTTAACCATCACAGCTGTTAATAACAGAGGCCTTAACAAGCCAAAAAGAAAAAACACCCTTAGGCATTCCTTTACCAAACATTCAGCCAATTATTATTCAAGCCCTCTCTATAAGGCTTTCTTAGACTGTGTAGTTAATATATTTAAAATATATACAACCATTGCACATTTAGCCAGCTATATAACCATTAATCCGCAACTAACAACGTATGTTACCTGTATGTGTAACATATACAACAAATCTGTATTCCCCCCCCCCCCAAGATAATACAAACCAATTTTAAACACAATACTGGTTAGTAGGAACAATACATCATATCATCGTAAATCTATATCAATATATAACTCTATATAGCAAAAGCATACACATGTCAACTAACATAACTAAAGTCCTACACAAAGCATCAGATTACCAGGTTTGTATCAAAGGGATATCAGTTAACACCCCTGATGTGAACCCTCCATTATACTCTTGTTTTCCCATAACATATTCAAGCAAAACATTCAAGTGAGACATCATGTCATAATATCATACCTTCCAGTTGAAACCATATATGTTAGCATACCATACATCACAGTTGGATCAAACACATGTTACATAACAGGATCCCCCAGCATAATAATCATGGCAGGGTTACCCAATCCTGACACTGTGCTTGTGCATTTCAGCATAAAATGGAAATGGGAGTGGGATGGAGGAAGCCAGTAGCATCTTTGAGGCTAACTGGCTTATTTTAGCCTGACCTTTCATGGCTATCAATCGACTTCTTCTTCAAAAGCACTGATAGAGTTGGAAGTCCATTGCTTCTGTGCCTCTGAAGAGGTGAATTGATATCACATGAAATGGACTACCTTGGGGAGTCTACAAACAGGAACATAGGGATCTCCCCTGTGCTGAGTTGGGCCATCTAGCTCTGCATTAAGCAACTTGTGGTTCTCCAGATGTAATGGGACTGCAACTCCCATCAGCCCCACATTTGGGGGGCATTTAATGCACACCAAGTTGTAGCCCAAGCTTTAAAGGAAGTCTCCAAGGTGTGGATCTAATACCCAAACAGTTCCACCACCTTGGAGAGGTCTTCAGGATTAGAATACAGTCATCCCTCCACATTTGGAGCTTTGACATTTGCAGATTTAATTATTCACAGATTTTATTAATATGTTCTCTCTAGGAATCTCTAGGTACTCCAGCAAAACGCTACTTGGTCAACTTTAACCAAAAGTCACACTGAATGACTTAGAGATTCCTAGAGAGAACACTCCACTAGTCATTTGTAGCTCCCCAGATGTTGACCACAGAGTTGCATTAGAGGACCTAAAGATTCCTAGAGAGGTGTTCTCTCAGGTAAAAACATAATGATTTTTTTTTATTTGCAATTTTTCCACATTCAACAAATGTGGAAGCACCACTGTATAGACAATTTGGAGTAGGCTCAGAGATGAGCAGCAAGGATGATAAGAGATGCAAAGAGCAAAAACATATGAGGAAAGATTGGAGGGGCACGCTCAGCTTGGTGAAGCAGAGATACAACAATGACATGATCATGGACCTTATCACACGGGGCCAAATCCTGACAGAATCCAAAAGGAATCCCGACCTAATACGTATTATTTTTCCGTGTTTACACACGAAGTCGCACAGAACCCTGACAGAACCCCGACACAATGCAGCATGATCCGAGTTCTTTTGAATTTCGGTTTCTTCAGGAAGTACAATTGCGCGACCGGAATCATTTCGCTTTTACCATAAGTATGGTCACTCAATACGTATTGCCAAAGCGCCGCCTCTCCAAGGGGGCCTCCTCGGAGCGCCGCGCCGAGGCAGGGCCGCCGCTCCAAGGAAGACCTCCTTGGAGTGCCAATCTGATGCAGGGCCGGCACTCCAAGGAGGACCCCCTTGGAGAGCCGGCCCTGCGTCGGATCGATGCTCCAAGGAGATCCTCCTTGGAGTGCCGGCCCTGCGTCGGTTCGACGCTCTGAGGGGGTCCCCCTTGGAGCGCCGGCCCTGCGTCGGAGCTGTCACTCACTGCAGCTGTCACCCTTTTCCAGGTCTTCCTCAGTGCAGCCGGCCCTGCGGAGGGCCGGCTGCACCGAGGACGACCTGGGAAAGGGTGACAGCCGCAGCGAGTGACAGCCGCGGCGAGCATAGTGCGCATGTGCAAGAACATCATTGCTTGTTCATGTACGGGATTTCCTCACTAGTGTGTTCATGGCAGATACGTATTTCCTTAAATGCGCGATGATGCTAATTGCGTGTGATAACCATTTGCGTAATGAAGGTTTCTTTGCGGTTTCTTTTCGGGTTTTGTCATTTCAGGATTATTATCGCTTTGTGGGCCACGTGTGATAAGGTCCCATGTTCTTGAAATATCTCAAGGGTTCTCACAGAGAGGAGACTGCAGGCTTATTCTTTGCTGCCCAGAGGATAGGACCAGGTTGAATGGATTTAAGTTACAGGAGGGTAGATTGCACCTTAACATTAGAAGGAACATCTTGATGATAAAAGTGTTTTGGCAATGGGACCAATTGCCTAGAGAGATGGTGGGATCTCTCTCTGGATGTCTTAAAAAAGAAGCTGGACAGCTAGCTGATGGGCATTCTCTAACTGAAGTTCTTGCAGTAGAATGGGATGGGGTTGGACTTGATCGCCTATGGGACCCCTCCCAATGCTATGATTCCATGATTCTTTAAAAGTAGCTCAAAACCTTGCATAAATTTGCTACCCCAGTGGAAACTTACAACTGCCTATCTCTGCTTTTGCAAATGAAATTAGGGAAGCAAGTCTGTTAACCCAAAGCCACTGTTTGTAACGAACAGGAACTGGTTTCTTCATTTCTGAGGGTGAAATGCATGTTCTGTAAATACCCTTCTCCCCAGTTTGCCTTTGTTTGCCCATGGATTGTAGACAAGCATATGAAAAAGTAGCAAGGTGAAGTGAAAGATAGAATGGAAAGGGGAAGATGAGGTTCAATAATTGTTAAAGAATTCCTCCAGCAATTTAGAGACAGAATGTTCCTCCAGACATTAATTAAATATAAATTATTAATTTGAAAAATAAAGATCTCCATGGGGATTCCACTGTTATTGCATGACCAGAAATAAAGATGAGGGACACCAGAAAAAGAACATCAGTGTTTCACCTTGCTGTCTTAACGCCAGCACTACAGAGATTTTTTTAAAATTAAAAAAGGTGTTTCTAGGTTTTATTTATTTATTAATTATTTTATTTACTTCATTTGTATGCTGCCTTTCTCCCAGAATAGACCCAAAGCACCCAGAGGGAAAACCATTGGTCACTTCTGATACATATCAGGCACTTCTGATGCACATTAGGCACCTGTGCATTGGGCACTAAAAATCAGATCAGATGGGTGAGTTGCTGCACTTCAAGGTGTTGTTAATACTCAGTTCTTTGCATAATCTTATTTATAATTCAAACAATACACATCTTCCAAACTATTCCAAACTATTCTTGCTGTTTTTCTGGAATAAGCAGGGAGGGTTCCATACTAACATCAACATTGATAGTTTGAATCTCTCTTTTGCAGTCTATCTTGCTTGTGAAGGAAGCACATCTTGTATCAAGGCCACTGCAAGAAGAAGGGTTAACTCCCTGCTTCATCCTCTTTGACACTTAAAATACTCCCAAATAGTAGGGCCTGGTATGTTGCCAGTAGGGATGTGAGAAACATTTGTTGCTATTCTTTAAACATAGATTTTTTGGTTTTCTTCATGCTCAGTTCAAGTAATATAAATAATAAATAAAATTTTATTTTTATTCTGCTCCTCTGCTTACACAGTCAGGTGGCTTACAGCATTTAAAATTGCAATAAAAATACAATATATATCCCATAAACCCCCCACCCCTTAAAACAGTATTAAACAATGGAACTGTATAGAAACATAGTTAAAATAAGTTACTATAACAAACAATAAACAATATCAGCACCGGTGAGGATTAAGGGAGAAAAGTTGGGCAAGCTTTTGAAGGCCAAGATATCTGTTCAGGAAAGGCCTGCCGGAAGAGATTCATCTTAACAGTTTTTTTAAAGCTATTTAAGGTAGTAATATGACGGATCTCATCCAGCAGGCCATTCCATAATCTGGGAGCGGTTGCAGAGAAGGCCCTCTGAGTGGTTGCAGACAGCCTAGTTTTTTTTAGGCTGCAGCAAATTCCTCCCAGAGGACCTGAGTGCATGGGATGGATTATACGGGAGGACGCAGTCCCGGAGATAGGTTGGACCCAAGCCATTTAGGGCTTTAAAGGTCATAACCAACACCTTGTACTGTGTTTGGAAAGTTATGGACAGCTAGTGAAGAGATCTTAATATCAGAGTTATATGGTCTCTTCTCAATATTCCCAAGACTAACATATTCTGTACTAATTGAAGTTTCCGGACCAAGCACGAGGGTAGCCCCATGTAGAGCGCATTACAGAAATCAAGTTCAAGTATTTATGAGCTCTGAAATTTGGCACCAGCTTGACCAAGTTGTGGGAATTTGCAGGCACTTCATTTGCAAAAGATGCAATGGGGCAAGCATAGTGAGAAATTTGAGGATTTGAATTATTCCTCTTGGGGGTGGGGAGGAGACACTGCAAATGGAGTTTTATGGTTCACACCACTAATTGTAAGAAAAGTTAGAAAGGGAAAGCCAGCTGAGTGTTTTATAGCCCTCATTCTTTGGGAATTTTGTCAGGAATGGTTCGCCTCTCTGTGAAGGATGATTG
Source organism: Phrynosoma blainvillii (assembly GCA_026167975.1). NCBI lineage: Eukaryota > Metazoa > Chordata > Lepidosauria > Squamata > Phrynosomatidae > Phrynosoma > Phrynosoma blainvillii. The sequence continues at coordinate 14,344,853 of JANUYF010000001.1, forward strand.
AGTTGAAATACCGTGCTCCCCACAGAAAAGCAGAAAGAAGAAGAATATTTCCTGCCTCCCTACAGGGGCAGGAAGAATAGAGAGATAAATTTACATCACTAGTTGCCAGGTCAGAAACATCCCATTCCCTGAGAGTTCAGGACCAAAACCCAGAATGAGGTGTAAGGCAGGAAGGCAGGAAGGATTAAGAGGCAAACCAAAATGGCCTCTGGGCCAGCTCACTGTGGAATGGGCAAGAGGAGAATCTGAGTAAACCACAACTGAAGAAAGACAGTCAGAAGATGATCTAAATGCGGTAAAGCTGTACTGAAGAAAAAAGTTACCTAAATGCAGAATATTGAAGTTGCGAGTGATTCAAATGAAATTAAAGATCTATAAAGCATTCTAAGCTATGTTTCAAAACAGCTTGACATATTATGCTGACATAACAGCAAGAATTTGGAATAGGATTCAAAGAATGATCTGTATAGTGCTTGTTTCTTGTTGGTGAGTTTGTATGTATGACATTGTTTTTGGTTGCTTAATGGCTGCCACTGGATGTTTTTCTAAGAATTCTATCTGCAGTTGATAGAGGAGATTAGCACACCAGCTTTTATTCCCATGCTAGGGGGGAAATCCTGTTCTTTAAAAGATCCAGGAGAAGCCTGGGTTGGGTACAGGATGAGTACTGCCCTGGGACAGAGCTGTGCAATAGAACCCATCCCTGTACATTTACATCCTGCGACTAGCATGGGAATAAAAGCCAGTGTGCTAATCTCCTTAGTTGCCTTTTCATAGTGGAACCCTGGACAAGCCAAGATCCACTAAGCTCTAGGTCATTAAAAAAAAAAAACTGCCAAGTTCTATTAAGGCTACATCAATAGGAGGATAGTATCTGAATCAAGGGAAGTAATAGTACTAATATATTCTGCAAGGAATTCAAAAAAGAAAATTAATAATAATAATAATAATAATAATACATTTTATTTATAGCCCACCCCTCTGCTCAGCAATCGGGGCGGGTTACAGCATTTTAAAACATACAAAGTTAAAAACATTCCCTCATCCCGGAATCCCCCACCCGTCCCCTAAAACAAGATTAAACTATAGAGAAAATTAAAATGCCGTAGTACAATAAAACCAACAAAACAATAAGGCAGCCATGATACTAGGAGCACTAAAACCCTCTCCCTAGAGCCAGGGGATTATTCCGGGAAGGCCTGCCGGAAGAGATCCATCTTTACTGCCTTTTTGAAGGCAGCAAGCGTAGTAATGAGACGGATCTCGTCCGGCAGGCCATTCCACAGTCTGGGAGCATCCTCAGAAAAGACCCTCTGGGAGGTCTGAGACAGCCTAGTTTTTATTGGCTGGAGATTCCTCCCAGAGGACCGAGGGTGCGGGGGAGATCATACGGGGAGAGACGGTCCCTAAGATAAAATGGACCCAAGCCATGTAGGGCTTTAAAGGTTAAAACCAACACCTTGTACTGAGCCCGGAAATTAATCGGTAGCCAGTGGAAGGATTTGAGCACAGGTGTTATGTGCTCCCTCCTAGATGTTCCTGTAATTAACCTGGCTGCCATATTTTGGACCAGTTGTAGTTTCCGGGTTAGGCACAAGGGTAGCCCCATGTAGAGCGCATTGCAGTAATCCAGATGTGAGGTTACCAGGGCATGTACCACAGTTTCCAGATCCCTCATGTCCAGATAAGGGCGCAGTTGGCGTATCAGCCGAAGTTGATAACAGGCACTCCTGACCGCTGCATTCACCTGACTGGTCATGTGAAGCGATGAGTCTAGGAGCACCCCCAAGCTGCGAACACAGTCTTTAGAGGAGAGTGTGACTCCATCCAGGACTGGAGACTGTATTCCCAAATCTGGTTTCGGGCCTGTGACCATGAGTACCTCCGTTTTGTCTGGATTCAACTTCAATCTGTTTTTCCTCATCCAATCCATTACCGCTCTGAGACAGTCATTGAGAGGAGAGATGCCATCTGAAGTCTGAGATGATGATCTGGTCATGGAGAAATAAATCTGGGTGTCGTCAGCGTATTGAAGACACCATGCTCCATGCCTCCGAATGATCTCACCCAGCGGCTTCATGTAGATGTTAAATAACATTGGGGACAGGATGGCGCCCTGAGGGACGCCACAATTAAGCTCAATTTTGGATGAGCAACTGTCCCCAAGCCTCACCCTCTGGGATCTGCCTGAGAGGAAGGAGCGGAACCACTGCAGAGCAGTGCCTCCAATTCCTAGCTCTGTCAGGTGATCCAAGAGGATGGCATGATCTATGGTGTCAAAGGCCATTGAGAGATCCAAGAGCACCAGCAGGGTCACACTACCCCTGTCGATACCCAGGCGGAGGTCATCGGTCAGAGCAACCATGGCAGTCTCAACTCCATATCCTGTCCTGAAGCCGGTTTGAAATGGATCAAGATAATCAGTTTCATCCAAGACTGCCTGGAGTTGGGAAGCAACTGCCCTCTCGATCACCTTGCTAAGAAAAGGTAGCAAGGAGACTGGTCTGTAGTTATTTCTATCCAGGGGATCCAGGGAAGGTTTTTTCAGGAGTGGCCTAACTGCCACCTCCTTTAAACAGGATGGTACATTACCTTCCCTGAATGACGCATTGATTGTGTCCCGAAGGAACGCCTTCAACGCGTCCCCTCCCTGGACGACCAGCCAAGATGGACATGGATCGATTCTTCCAAGAAGCTTATCCACGTCATCGGTATTCACAGATTGTAATTGATCCAGTAAAATACCATCAATGGAGTTCCTGGATACCTCGTCTACAGAATCTGCTAAAACACTGGCGTCCAAGTCAGCTCTTAACCGAGAGATTTTATTTGCAAAGTAGATGTTAAATGCCTCACAGCAAGCTGTCGTTGGGTTAAGTAGGGGGGTTGGCGCAGGGGAAACCTTCGTCAGCATGTGCTTATAGATTATAGCATGTGCTTATAGATTATAGCAAAGCCTTTGACTGCATAGATCACAAAAAGCTATGGAAAGCTCTTAAAGACATGGGAGAGCCAATAAATCTGATAGTCCTGGTGAAAAATCTGTACTTAGGACAACAGGCAACTGTTAGAACAGAATATTGAGAAACAGAATGGTTCCCAATTGGCAAGGGAGTCAGTCAAGGTTGCATTTATCATCTACTTGTATGCAGAAAATAACCTACTACTACTTGTATGCAGAAAACATCATACCAAGAGCAGAAGAAGGAGTGAAGATAAGAAGAAGGAACATCAAGATGTGACACTATACTACTAGTGGAAAACATAATGGACTTGGAACAATTACTAAGGAAGGCCAAGAAAGAAAGTGTAAAGACAGGCTTGTTGCTAAACATAAAGAAAACAAAAATAATGACCAAGGAGGATCTACAAAAATTCAACCTAGACAATAAGGAAATCAAAAAAGATTTCCCATACCTTGGATCAAACACTGATCAGAATAGTGACTGCAGTCAAGAAATTTGAAGAAGATTGGGAATGAGAAGGGCAGCGATGAAAGAACTAGACATGATCCTAAAGAGTAAAGATATACAATAGAACACTAAAGTTAGAATCATCCAATCCATTGTATTCCCCATCACCATGTACCATGATGTGAGAGCTGGATAGTGAAGAAAGCAGATAAAAAGAAAATCAACTTATTTGAGATGTGGTGCTGGAGTAGAGTGCTCAGGATAGGATGGACAGCCAAGAAGACAAACAAATGGGTCCTAAAACAGTTCAAGCCTGAACTCTCCCTGAAGGCCAAGATTATCAAACTGTAAGTGTAATACTTTGGCCACATCATGAGGAAGTATGAATCGTTAGAAAAGACAATATTTTTATCTATTTTATTGATTGTATGTACAGTGTTGTGTAAATCTATAGCACTATATAAATAAACTGTAATAATAATAATAATAATAATAATAATAATAATAATAATGTTAGAAAAGGTAGAAAGCATCAGAAAGAGAGGAAGAGGGCATTCTCAATGGATAGACTCAATCAGAGAGGTCACAGCCCTGAATCTACAAGACTAACCAGAGCAGTGGAGGATGGGGGGGGGGGGGGGGTCTGGAGATATCTCATACACAGAGTAGCCATGAGTTGAGGTCAACTCGTGGGCAGCTAACAAGAACAACAAATTCTGCTTTGGTCCAGTCTGACCTGGAATATTGCATCCAATTCTGGGTACCACAATTCAAGAGGGATATTGACAAGCTGGAATGTGTCCAGAGGAGGGTGATTAAAATGGTGAAAGGTCTGGAAACCATACCCTTTAAGGAGTGGCTTAGAGAGCTGAGCATGTTTAGTCAGAGAAAGAGAATGTTGAGGGAAGACATGATAGCCATGTTTAAAGATTTGAAGGGTTGTCATATTCAGAATGAAACAAACTTGTTTTCTTCAGTTCCAGAGAAAATACAAAATGGAGCAATGGATTTAAACTACAGGAAAGGAGGTTCCACCTCAACATTAGGAAGAACCTCCGGATGGTAAGAGCTGTTCTACAGTAGAATATGCTGCCTTGAAGGGTGCTGGAGTCTCCTCCCTTGGAGATTTTTAAACAGAGGCTTTAAACAAATGGCCATCTGTCTGGAGTGCTTTGATTGTTTGATTGTTCCCACATTGCAGGGGGTTGGACTGGATGTTCATTGAGGTCTCTTCCAGCTCTATGATTCTACTATCATGCTTCACTTAAAGAACCTTAAAGGATTTTAAAATGGCAACCTAGGACTTTATCACATGAGGCTTGTAAAGTGCAATTAGAGCAGGATGATAGCATCTGCGCCTATATCTTATTCCATTATTCTGTGGAGTTTATCACATGGTGGAAATCCCATGCGGAAACAGGGCTTTAAATTAGAAAAAAACACAAAAGCGGTTAGATTATCAGACGATGTCACTGTTAAAATGGAGTTAAAATGAGGTTAATCTGAACGGAAACTTGTCAAAAACTCTTCTTTTTACTTTTGGGATTTTCTGAAAGTAAAAAGAAGCAGTTTTTGACAAGTTTCTGTTCAGGTTAACCTCATTTTAACTCCATTTTAACAGCGACGTTGTCTGAAAATCTAACTGCTTTTTTCAGTTTTTTTCTAATTTAAAGCCCCGTTTCCACACGGGATTTCCCCCGTGTGATAAACTCCTGTGTCTGGCCAGTAGCTGATCAGTAATCCATCTGTTGTTGAAAAGCGCTCCTTCTGTGAAGTCGTAGGCTTTCATGGCCGGCATCCATAGTTTTTTGTGGGTTTTTCGGGCTGTATGGCCATGTTCTAGAAGAGTTTCTTTCTGACATTTCGCCAGCATCTGTGGCTGGCATCTTCAGAGAAAACTGGAATGGAGGAGGATGGGTCTATATCTACTGTGAGACCTTTGGTAGAGAGGAGTGGTTCCCAGGTGAACTGTGTGTTGTTCTGTGTTGAATAGGTATTGTTCTGTTGTTAATGGCATGGCTCCAGGGTGGGAGGAAATGCACTCAAGGTTATTGTCTGCTAATCCCATGTAAACTATGTATCGTTCTGTGTTGAATAGGTATTGTTCTGTTGTTAATGGCATGGCTTCCAGGTGAGGATATGCAATCAAGGAGATTATCTGCTATTGTCTGCTGGGAAAGCCCCTGACCCTGGTTGGTTTCCCATTTGCATTTGCTGAGTGCTAATTTTCTTATTTTGTAGGACTGGTATCTTGTTTACTTTAAGGGTTTCTTCTTTCCTGTTGAAGTTATCCAAGTGTTTGTGGATTTCAATGGCTTCCCTGTACATTCTGACCTCATAGTTGTTGGCATGGTCCAGAATTTCAGTGTTTTCAAACAGCATTTTATGCCCAGGATGGTTTATAATGTGTTCTGCTACTGCTGATTTTTCTGGCTGGCCCAGTCTGCAGTGTCTCTCATGTTCCTTGACTCATGTTTGGACACTGCATTTGCTGGTCCCTATGTAGACTTGTCCGCAGCTGCATGGTATGCGGTAAACTCCTGCGGCTGTGAGAGGGTCTCTCCTGTCCTTCGCTGAGCACAGCATTTGTTGGATTTTCTTGGTTGGTTTGTAAACCATTTGGAGGTTGTGTTTCCTCACTACTTTCCCTATTCTGTCTGTGACTCCTTTGATATAAGGTAAAAATACCTTCCCTTTGGCTGCGCTCCTTCTCATTGATGGGCAAAACCTATCAAAGTCTTCCAACTGCACTGCTTTCCCACTGTTGATACATTTGTAATAAGTTCCTCCCTAAGCAATACTGATATGCAGACAATCACATGGTGCAAGTGTGCATAATTATGCTCCTCTCCCCCATCCTCCTCACTTTCACCAAGCAGGCCTGGTTGTTTTTCTCCTTTTTCCCTTTTATGTATTTATTTACTTACTTATTTACTTACCTACCTAATAGATTGCCATGATCACAGAATTGTGCTAAAAATCAAAATAAATAAAATATAAATACAGTCTAAAAGGCATAGTGGTTTGAGTGTTGGACTACAGCTCTGGAGACCCAGGTTCGATTCCTAGCTCGGCCATGAAACCCACTGGGTGACTTTGGATGAGTCACATGCTCTCAGCCTCAGGGGAAGGCAGTGGCAAATGTAAAATTGGATTATTTCTGCAGCCTTAGAAAGGTTTTCTGCATTGTTTGGGGGCAAAAATTGCCTGAAATCATGGTACAAAGAATTAAAAATCAAGAAGTAAAAGGGCTTTAGGGACAGGTAATGGGATTTCAGGAGCCACATAAGTGAGTTCCAGGGGCCACATTCAGACTATGGGCCATAATTTGCCCGCCTCTGCCCTAGAGCCTTCAGTGTTTCAAGGTTTGTGCTGAAAAATTTGAAACTGTCAGGAGTTGCAAATGCACCTTTCTCCATAAACTATTGGGAAGTTGATATGATGGGTTATACAGCAGAAACAACTATTACAGAGACATGGTGAGCAGCAAATGGTGAGATAACTTGTGAAGAGGAGGCAGGCATGATTCAAACCTGTTCAAGGTTGTTCCCATGAAAAGAATCAAGCATCAATAACAAAGAAGGGGTGGCGCAGGAACAAGAGAGGCAAATGTGTTTACTAGTTGTAATGTATGAGAACTGAGCCCACCATGAGTTTGAAATTGTGTGTAGTTTCATTAGGCAATATTAACACTTCCTGCTTAGTTGTGACAATGGATGACTCTGGATTGGATCTATAGTTACTGAATAAAGGTTTTTGAGTGTTAAATAAGCTGCTTTGCTTTGCTTTGCTAACTATTGAAGCCTGAGTTTTTGAACTTGGTTCCTGCTAGGTTTGACAGATACACAAGATTGTCAAGACTGGTAGTGAAAAAGGAAACATAGGAATGGGACAGAACTAGCTACAGGTAGAAGGCTAGAGAAATCCATTTTACTGGAAACAGTTAAGCAAATCCTTAGGTTTGTAGATATACAGGAAAATGTTTAGGAAAGGGAAAACACCCTCTTCCCAACAGCCACATGAAGAATGAGCATACATAGTAGTCACATATACCTGAGTTTTTTGGGGGGAGAAGCATAGAAAACCATGGGAAAGGAGAGGGGAATGAAATAGAGTACCCTGGGAAAGCTCATTGGTTTCTGGATAGAATTCTGAACTGGAACACTTTGTGCTGCAATATTTTGCACTTTTATAGTTTTTTATTGAGATTGCTCTTTAGTTGTCCACATTCTTTTAAATTAAATGATCACTCTCCTATTTATTTTTCCTTAGTAGGAAAGCTGTTCCAACTCCCTGGATCAATTGGATGCCCCCTCCTCTTCTGTGTCTTTTTCCATCTCAGTCTGTCCCCTTTTGCATTTGTGAACTGGCTATGTTAGAATCTATGTTAAATTATGCAACCTTACTTTGCCCTTCAAAGCCAGGCTCACAACCTATTGACCAATTTGTATTGAACTGGGAAGAAGGCTACGTGTAGAAAGCTTTCCCACAAATGAAGAAATCAGTTCCTGACTGTTAAAAATATTGGTTTTCGTTTAACGGACCTGTTTCTCTAGTTTCACATGCAAAAATGAAAATGGTGCAAGTGACAGATGTAGTCACAACTGGCACTAACTACCTTTCAATCCCTATAGCAATCATAATATTAATAATAATAGCAATAACAGTAATTATAGTGATAATAATAAACTTTACTTATATATCCTGCCTTTTTCACATGTTTTGGATTCAAGGTGGCTTCTTGTTATTGTTGTTGTTGTTGTGTACCTTCAAGACATCTCTGACTTATGGAGACCCTAAGGCAAAACCTATCATGGGGTTTTCTGGGGCTGAGAGTGTGTGACTCACCCAAGGTCACCCAGTGGGTTTCCATGGACAAGCAAGCAATCAAACCCTGGTCTCCAGAATCATAGTCCAACACTCAGACCACTACACCACTCTGGCTTGTTCAAGGTGGCTTGCACATTTAAAAGATTACAATTTAAAATGTACAAAAAATGAACACTCACATCAAATTACAGTATTAGCCATATTAAAAACGTGCACCTTTTAAAAAGATATTTAAAAGTTAAGCAACATACTTTAAAACAATACAGCTCTTACAGCCCTTCCTTAGGCTGAATCCACACTGCAGAAATAATCTAGTTTGACACCACTTTAATTGCCATGGCTCAATGCTATGGAAATAATTGGAACTGCAGTTTTGTGAAACATTTAGCCTTCTCTGTCAGACAGCTCTAGTACCACAACAAACTACAATTCCCATAATTCCCTAGCACTGAGCCAGGACAGTTTACGTGATGTCAAACTGGATTGTTTCTGCACTGAGGATGCAGCCTTTAAAAAAACCTGTAAAATGAAAAAATAAGTCGTGCTAAAGAGAAGGAAAGCAAGGGAAGAGCCATTCTAGCCTCCCTAAGGAAGAAGTTCCAAAGTTTAGGGGCAGCCACTGAGAAGGCCCTCTTTCATGTTACCTCCAACCATAACTGGGAATGTGGCAAGACTGAGGAGATTATCGCACATACAAAAAGACCCAGCTTACCTCTTCCAAATTGGAGCCCAATTCGGGTTGAAGCTGGGTTTTATTGCATGGCTTTTCCAGCTTAATTCAGCTTCTGAGTACATCCCCACTCTGATGTGGGTCCAAAAGTGCGCTCCGACAGCCGTTTTTCCATGTCGGAGGTTTCCAGCTTTAAAAAATGGCCACCGGAGCACATTTTTGGATCTACATTGGAGCGGGGATGTACTCAGAAGCCGAATTAAGCTGGAAAAGCCATACGATAAGACCCACCTTCAGCCCAAATTTGGCTCCAATTTGGAAGAGGTAAACTGGATCTTTTTGTATGTGCAATAATCTCCTGAGAGTAGTTCCTCTCAAAATGCTGCCCAGCTCACCAACAAAAGAAAATTCCCTTCCCATGCAGAAATCCATTGCTGCAAAGCAAAATAAAATAAAATAAAATAAAATAAAATTTAAAATCCTACTTTCCTCATTTTCCCTCTAGATTCCTTTCTTTTTTACCCTCTTAATTTTTGAAATTTAATTTCCAGAGAGTGATTTAAGGGAAGAGTGACAGTGAGAAAAATTAGTCCTCTTTTTGGATTGCATTCCATCCTCAAATCTGTGAGAAGCAGGAGGGATTCTTAGGACTTTATCAAACTTAAAACTTAGGACTTTATCACAGACTGCTATAAATGTTGGAATATAGCACCTATGGTAATGCATGACACTGTCCCTGTCTCGTTGCTGCCTCGTCCTCGAAGCATTGTTAGAGCACACCTAGCCATTGACGGGGAAAATCTGTCAATAAGTTCCAAATCACACTGGTATAGGATTAGTCATCAAGCGTTCCTCAAGTGGCAGTTTTGGGATTCGGCAGTCACATGGTGTCAGTGTCTCCTCTTCTTCCCCATGTCCAGAAGAGGGCAACTAAAATGTGAACGGTCTGGAAACTATGTGCTATAAGAAGCAGCTTAGGAACCTGGGTATGTTTAGCCTGAGGAAGAGGAGGTTAAGGAGTGACATGATAGCCCTGCTTAAATATTTGAAGTGGTGTCATATTGAGGAAGAAGCAAGCTTATTTTCTGCTGCTCCGGAGAAGAGGACCTGGAGAAATGGATTACAGGAAAAGAGATTACACCTCAATATTAGGAAGGACTTCCTGATGGTAAGAGCTGTTCGATAGTGAAATATGCTGCCTCTAAGTGTGGTGGAGTGTCCTTCTTTGTAGGTTTTTAAACAGAGGCTAGATGGCCATCTGTCATGGGTGCTTGGATTGTGTCTTCCTGCATGGCAGGGGGTTGGACTGGGTGGCCATTGTGGTCTCTTCCAACTCTATGATTCTATGCCCCCCTTGCTAATCCAGAACAGCCTGATTTTTTTGTTTTACTTCTTTTTATTTTATTTTGTATTTTATTAGATAAATACAATAAATTGTATTAGCATAACTCTGGGATTGTATTAAAACACACACACACACACACACAAGAAAGACATGCTGGGTAGAGTATAGGGCAAGAAAGCAGGGTTAAAGACAAGGTCAGAAGAGAGACCAACAAAAGCCCAGTTGTGTTATCAAAGAGAGGCCATCTGTTGAGGGTGCTTGGATTGTGTCTTCCTGCATGGCAGAGGGTTGGACTGGATGGTCCTTGTGGTCTCTTCCAGCTCTATGATTCTATGCCCCCTTTGCTAATCCAGAACAGCCTGATTTTTTGTTTTACTTCCTTTTATTTTATTTTGTATTTTATTCGATAAATACAATAAATTGTATTAGCATAACTCTGGGATTGTATTAAAACACAGACACACAAGAAAGACATGCTGGGTAGAGTATAGGGCAGGAAAGCAGGGTTAAAGACAAGGTCAGAAAAGAGACCAACAAAAGCCCGGTTGTGCTATCAAAGAGAGGTGTGACAGGGAGTGCTCCCAAACTGGTGTGTATGCATTTCCTTTCATTAACACATTTGCGGTTAGAATGGGGCTTGTGTGATAAATAATTAAACAACATCCATCTAGTGTCAATAGCAGCTTTTCTTCCCTATAAGGTTTAGTGCTGGAGCCAGAGGCAATGATAAGAAGAGGTCATGAAGTTTGGAAGGGAGAAAGAGAAGGGACCTAGAGCATTTAAGACGTACCCCCACTATTCTGAAAGTTGCTGCAAGAGTGTTTTTCAAAAAATGCAATTTCATTATTTGCCAACCACATAAATGTCCCTTGAATGCTAATTTCAACCATTCAGTATATGTCCCAATCCTCAGAACTCTATAAATATAGTCACCCGTCTCCTTTTAGATTCGGTGTTCCATCTCTCCAGCAACCTTGCCACTGACAACCTTGACTTTTTAACATGGCAAAGATATTCCTTCTGTTGGCTGTTTTCTCACTTGCCTTCTTGATTACTCCAGGTAAGAAAATCCATCTTAAACAGGTGCATAGTTGTAGTCCTGTGTTAAGGGGAAGAGTACAAAGAATGTGAGTCCTAGGAGATTGTTCAGCTCCAGTCACTCCTTTGAAATGTGTTTGACTGCATTCATCTATAAGATTTTGCAAAACTCTCACCAGCCAGTAACATATAAGGTGGTATAGTAGAGACAAGGGTGGTGTCAGCACAGGTCAGAATACTCCAGGGGCAACTGGCCCCAGAACTACCAACTGACTCTCTGCTGCCCCAAATGGGCCGTCTGCATTGGCCCTTAGTCACTTCAGTTTAGACTTAGTTTGCTCTAAGAACCATTCATTTGTCTTTCCAGTTATCCATGATATTTTCAGAACTTTTCTCCAGCACCATATTTCAAACTATGGCCTGAGTGATTTTGATTTTAGTATTTAGTGATGTGTCTTTAAACCTGAGGATCAAACCAGTGCCTTCAAGCCTGCCTTACCAAGTCTTAAGGTGCATCTACACTGTAGATATAATGCAGTTTGACACCACTTTAACTGCCATGGCTCTTCCTAAAGAATCCTGGGAGTTGTAGTTTTGTGAGGCACCAGTTCTCTTTGGCAGAGAAGGTTAAAAGCCTTGTAAAATAAAAAATCTCAGGATTCCATAGGATGTAGCTACAGCACTTAAAGTGTTGTCAAACTGCATTATTTCTACAGTGTAGATGTACCCTTAGTCTTCTGATTTCTTGCCTACAGCCTCCATTTTGATGAATACTGAATCTGTACTGAAGGTACAAAAAATCTTTCAACTATTTCAATGCCTTCATTACCCACTTAAAGTTATGTAAATTATCTGTGGTCATTATATTTTGACAACACTACTATCTTCCTACTTCTTTGGGCCCCCTTAGCTTAGCTGCAATCCTTGGGGAAGGGGTGAGAGGTAGGTTTTCCCAGTTTGCATAAGCTATACCTATTCTAATGGAAGGTATTTGGGAGTGGCTTGGATTTGAACAGACAAACAGACCTTTTAGCCTTAATAATGATCCGCTCCTTATAGGAAAAAGGACTGGTTTGTTGCTATGTGTCAACACAACAGTGGCTGGTAATTTTTTATTCGCCCTGGAAGTACAGCTATGGGGACTAATATGATGTATGCCTCCAGCCCTCAATTTTCTCATTATACCATTACAGAAGATCAGTGAATTTATTAGGTAGAGCTAGGGATCCAGACACTATGTTCAAACACAAGCTATAAATGTATTAATGCAAACCTTCTGCGTTTACAGGTTTCACCTGGACCGACGATCCAACTCTCAAATGCAGAGGTTCAGGGGGATACTGTGATTCTTCTATTTGTCGCTGGCCTCTCAGAAATGCAGGATTCCGTTGCAAAAATGGTACCCCATGCTGTAAAAGGTATGATGGAATTTCACCTAGGTGGACAGCATCCATAGCAAGTATAGGATGCCCATTTACAGAACAAGTACAGGATACCCTAACCACAAAGGAGCACAAGGCACCGTGAAATGTAGGCCATTCAAGAAAAATGCAAGACGTTACCAAATAAAAGCTAAAAACACTAATATAAATATAAATTCATGCTTCTTAGTCATACTCAAAATGGAGGTCATTTTGGAAACTCCTCCAGGACACAAGGTTGAAATGTAGGCCATGTCCTGGAAAAGGAGGACATCTGGTCACCCTGAGCAAGTATCCATTCTGCAAATCAGCCTGAAGGGTTGCTAGTTCAGGAGCAATCGAGGCCCTGATTTTTGCTGGGACAGAGCCTGGTAATGTCATTAAACACTGGATCACACCAGGGTCAATTTAGCAATAATTACACTACTGAAAAGAAACAGGAACAAAAGTGCTATAGCACTCAATATTTTCACACTTCCGAGCTTTTGCACAAAAGCGCAAAAATGCCACGATTGGTTTTTTCACATACTGGGCAATAAATCAATATTATTTGGGAATTGGTTGTTGTGAGCATGCACTGTTTAAATGTTGAATTTCCTAGGCTGCTTCTGGTTTCCCTTTAAATGGTAAATAGCCCTGGCTGCAGCCCACTGTGCTTAGAAGTGAAAGTTCCCCAGCTGGTTTCCCTTTCCATAGTAAATATCACTGGTTGCAGCCCACAGCCACTGCAGTGAAAATTTCCTGGTCAGTGTAAGACTATTTCGTCTAGCCTACATGCTCAAGCCAGAAAGTGGATGCAGAGAAGAGTGAATCCTAGTGCTATAACAACTGAGAAGGAAATAGGATGCTATGTAAATGCATAGGCCCCCTGATGAGTCTTTGCAAGTTGCAGCAACAAATGCATTGAATCTTGCAAGAATTGGAAGATTTTAGAAGCAACTGAGAAAGTTGGAGGACAGGAGATTAACTGTATAGTCAGCCTGTGTCTGCCAAACTGGGATGGCTGGAAGGTATTATTGGCTTTGAGGGATTGTTTAATATCCACCTGGCTGCTTTCCAGGTCCCTATAGATATTTTTTGTTTTTTAAAAAATGCAATGATGTTACTTTTTTATGGAATGATTGTTATTTTCTTTTCTTTTTTTCACAGTATCTATGGCTGATTTAACCCCACTCTTCTCAGGAGATGTGGAGAACAAAAAGATGTACTGTCATGTCCACCACATGTCTAGGATGTTATTTTGTCCGCACCAATCTGAATTGCCCTTATCTGGCTATTGCCTCATCTCCTCACTTTGCTTTCCACCTTGCTTGCAAATATACCTTGCTCTGCAGGTTCATCAGGAAAAAGAAATGCTTCTTACTTTCAATAAAATTATGTTGCATAGAAATCATAATGTGGAGGTGATATGGTTGTCATTGTTCTTTGTCCAGTGACTGGAATCCTGTGGATCTGACCCAACTAGAACAGATAACTCAATCAATTCTTGAATGGTGAATCAACACATAAGTCAGTCCCACTGATTGAACTGCCATCAAGCCAGGTGTCAACCATCCAGGATAACCTCACCAAACCATGCCCCAATTTTTAAAAACTTTGGAAGAGCCTTAACACAGATCTAGGAAATGTCTACAAACAATTCACCAAAAAGAACAGAAATAGTGGATGTAGAGACAAGAAGTGGTAAAGCCCAAGGAGTTGTATGTACTATGTGGACTCAGACTTCTTTGGACCAATCTGGGAGACCTCTAAGGGCCTTTACAGACTGCCAGAAATAGTGCAAATTGAGTCCACTTTAACTGCCCTGGCTCAGTGCTAAGGAATCATGGGAATTGTATTTTTTTCTGGGACATTGAGCCTTCTCTGCCAAAGACCTCTGGTGCAACAATAAATTACAGTTCCCATGATTCCTTAGCACTGAGCCAGGACAGTTAAAGTGACCTCAATTTGCACTATTCCTGGCAGTCTGTAAAGGCCCTGAGTCTGTTTCACACAGTTTTGCTGGTGGTACCCATATCGGTGAATCTATGCTAGCTTTTGGCTAGCGTTAAAGAAGCCAGCCCATGTTCTGGACTTATTTAAGAATAGAATTTAGCACCTTGGATATCTCTTTTGAAGCCAGGAATAATACCTAGAGTGGATTTACTGCCCCACTAACATGGGAGCTGCCAGCCACAACCAATTTCACATCTGGTTTACCAGTTGTTTCATTGCCTTCTTCTTTTATGTTTAAAACTTGGCTGTGCAAGGAGAGGTCAATTCAGTCTGGAGCCCAGTTCATCAATTTTGTCTATATCAATCAGATCCCATTTCATTCTGATACAGACTGGGAATCCAGATCATCACGGACATGAATTGGAAAACCAAAAATTGTTATATCTTTTTTGTTTTGTTTTTTCACAATTCCACATAAAATCTGCAGACATACCAGACCCTCAAGAAGTCATTAACCCAGGTGTTTCTATGTTAGGCACATGTTAAATTTATTGTTTTTTAAAATAACAAATGGAGTTTTTAAAAAGCAGATGAAGAGCTTCAGTTACAGAAGGAAGGAAGGAAGGAAGGAAGGAAGGAAGGAAGGAAGGAAGGAAGGAAAATAAATTATACAGTCAAGACACATAGCAATCCTGGGATCCATTCCCACTTCAAAGTGATGCCTTTTCTGTGGATGGGCTGACTTCCATTCTAATACAAAGATGGAAGCAAGAGGCCAATTTACCCCTCAAACTCTTCTATGGGACACATCTCCCACCCATAGCAAGCCACATTCCTCTGCACAGTCCCTCTCAAAATGAACACCAGAAGTGGCATTGCCATTTAGAGAGGGATTATGCAGAGCAAAATGGAGGTGTGTGGATCTTACGGAATTCTGTGTAGGTAAGGTGATGGTATTATCACATTTTCACATGTTTGGGGGACTTTCTGCATAGTTTGGTGGCCAAAGCTACCCAAATTCAGGCCAAAAAATTAAAGGAAAACATTTTAGAAGTGGAGTGCTTGTGGGAGATTGATGTGGGACTTCATGAGCCACAAAAGGAGGGGCAAGGGGCTGTATGCAGCCCACAAGCCACTTATCTAACACCTAAATAACAACATAACTGGCTGGAAGGAAGAATAGGCTTTGCTAGCTAAAACACACAGGGCCCCATAGACAAATCAATATGAAAGATAAAGAGAAGATTAAGCTTGACTATTCAACAAGATGGGAGAGTTATTGGATGACCTTGGACAAGTAATACTGTCTCAACCTCAGAGAAAGGAAAAGGCAAACCCCATCCTGACAAATTTTGCCAAGAAAACCCTGTCATATGTGGTGGTGGTTGTTGCTGTTATTTCTTTCCTGACTCTCATCAAGGCTCAAGGCAGGGTACAGCATGTTAAAATACGAAGCACAGCAAGATCAGCTCTGATGATAATCAACAAGTAACTGCAGTTATTTCTTCCATAATCTGCACTAACACTCATATAACCATTCCTTATAAACACTGTGAGTAGAGTGTGCTGGTGAGATTTATTGCCCAGACTGCATGCTAGGGCTGTCAAAGCCCAGCTCCTTTCCTCTACCTTGGAATCACACCACGTTTCTTTAGACAGTCTTCTTGGAGACACACTGGCTTACATTTTCCCCTACTTATTTTTAACACCCATCTCTCTGGCTCAGTCCAAAATCTTTTCGGACTGTGGCATTCGGCTCCAAAACTGAGCTGGCATGTTGTGTTACATTCCAGAACATGCACAAAATCAGTCCCAATCATCCCAATTTGCTATGTTATTTAAGGATTCAGTTGAATCAGTTACACAGCCCTACTTCGAATGCCAGCAAGTCTAAGCTTTTCTGTAAAGCCTTGTGAAAGCAGCAACGCAATATCACTGGCTCTTTACTGTACATTGTAGATTTATTTTGATTGCTTTCCATGAGATGGAAAGGAGAAAGTAGTGCTAACTGAGGCATGGAGCTGGAAGATCAAGTCTACCTGTGCAGGAGAGCTTGTTTGCTTACTCATGTAGGGTTGAATGACCACTTCCCCTCAAACGTATATCCAAGAAAAGAACCGTTGAGGTTTTCGTCTCGCTCCATCTACACTCAGAGGGAAGGGAACAGCCAGGCTTTGAAACCCTTCCTTCCTCAAATAAGAAACATGCAATAATTCATTCTCTGCTCACGGTCAGGGATCACAGGCTTTCAACAGATTAGGGTGCCACAAAGCCCAAGGAGTGTCTATTCCTTGCATCACTGTTTTGGAGAAGAGAGAGATTCCTTCATCAACCACCATCTCACTCCATTTTTGCCACTGTGCTGTCTTCACAGCCAACCTGCATCGACATTATGCACCTTCTTCATCTTCTGTTTTCCATACTCTTGATCTTGGTTCTGGTTTCTCCAGGTAAGAGATGAGTAAAAAACAGCTAATTTGTTACCAGGCATTTCCTCAGAATTCATACATGTTCTGACTATCAGGGGTCTAGTATCTTTGGCAAATTGTGTGCCAGGCAGATTGGATTGAAAAACCCACAGCTGCATCTACATTGCTGAATTAATGCAATTTGACATCACTTTAACTGCCATGGCTCAATACTATGGAATTCTTGGGTTTGTAGTTTATTGGGATATTTTGCCTTCTTTGTCAGGGAGCTCTGGTGCCACAACAACTGCAAATCCCAGAATTCCATAGGATGGAGCCATGACAGTTAAAGCAGTGTCAAACTGTATTAATTCTGCAGTGTGGCAGCAGCCCACGTTCACATAGAACTCTCTAAAAGGGAGATTTTATTGAATACACAGCAATCTAGATATACGCAATAGCGGGACTGGGGAGAAGCAAATTTTATGGTAGAGCTTCACAAATGGCAAAAGTACCATAGCAAACTTGTATGCCTTTGAGAGTTTGGAATTAAAAGCAGTTTGGAGCTGTAGGGTTTTCTAAGGGAGGGAGAGATGAGAGAAAGAGGTTCAAATGTTAGAACAGTATAATACTTTCCCTGATACACACACATACAAAACGAGAAAGAGGGGAAGTATTGGAAAGCTTCAATGTGCAAGGAAAGTACTCCCTAGAAGGCAGATATAAGTTGTTGATGTGTGCCTTCAAACTGTTTCTGACTTAACTTATCATGGGGTTTTTCTGGCAAATTTATTCAAAGAGGCTTTGCGTTTGTTTTCCTCTGAAGCTGAGACAGCGTGACTTGCCCAAGGTTGCCCAGTGGGTTTCCATGTCTGAGTAAAGATTGGAACCCTGTTCTCCAGAGTCCAATGCTCAAACTACTACACCATGCTGGTTCTCAGATTAAGAAATTATCTCTTTAGTCCCATTGTTAGAAACTAGGAAACTTTCCTCAGTGTGGTGTAGTGGTGACCTTGGGCAAGTCACACATTCTCAGCCTCAGAAGATGGTAATTGCAACCCCCCTCTGAAGATATTTACCAAGAAAACCCTATGATAGGTTCACCTTAAGGTTGTCATAAGTCAAAAATGACTTGGAGGCATACAACAACAACAAAGGAGCCCTCCTAGCTGGAACAGTGCAAGGGAAGGAGGACAAGCTCATCCGCTACACCGGAGGTTGGGAAAGAGAATAAGCTCACAAGATTCTCTGATCAAAATCTAGTATTCTAGGGGTCTAAAAGAGTGATTTCAGCTTGAAGAGAAACTTATTGTAAGTAGCAAACCAGAACAGTGGTTTTCAGCAAGAGGACTCCAGAAAGAGGCAGGTAGCTTAAGTTCTTGCTTCATTAGGCCCTACCCCAGAATAACTTGTTCTGAATTTGGCATCCTTCATAAAAACATCTTATGGAAGGGAAGAATCTCTCTAAAACAAAGGGTAACCACCTAGATTTTCTGAGGCACAGCACCCAGTATTTTGTGGCAGTTTGGGCAATTTTCACATGATTTATTTCTTCCCTTTTGTTTAATTGAAAGGGTTTGAGGGCTTTGGCATGTCCTGAGGAGCTATAAAAATATATTGGCCTGTGATCTCATAGGCATGGAGGCATATTGGATTGCAAGAGAGGGGTCCTTGTTAAGATGCAAATAGACTTTCAATTTCCTGGTCTTTGCAAATCTTCCAATAGCCACATGGCCAGAAGGAGGAGAGGCCAGCCTGCAAAAGATACCCTCCATTTACTATCTTAACTAAGGACTGAAACATCAAAATGCAGGCATCTGACTAACATCTCCAATTTTTTTCTCCTGTTTGGCAACATCTTGCCTGATTAAGAAGCCAGTGGAATCATAGAATCATAGAATCATAGAGTTGGAAGAAACCACAAGGGCCATCCAGTTCAACCCTCTGCCATGCAGAAACTCAGAATCAAAGTATCCCCAACAGATGGCCATCCAGCCTCTGTTTAAAGTCCTCCAAAGAAGGAGACTCCACCAACCTCCGAGGGAGTGTGTTCCACTGTCAAACAGCTCTCACTGTCAGGAAGTGCCTCCTAATGTTGAGGTGGAATCTCTCACCTCAACTGGAGTTTCGAAAGCTTGCAACAAGTATACAGTGCATTTTGGTTGGCCAATAAAGGTATCACTATTTGGTGGATATTTGTTTGAATTTGCTAAATGGCCAATGCAGCTATTCCTGGATGTTTCCTAGTTAAACTATAGTGGGCCCTCCACATGCACTAGGGTTGGGGCACAAGACCCCCCCTGAAAGTGAAAAAAGCTGAAATAAAATGCCACTCTTTTATCTACCTCTTTAGGAATCTCTAGGTCCTTCATCACAATTCTATGGCCAACATCTGGCAAAAGGTGATGGTAGAATTGCGCTGGAGGACCCACAAACACCTAGAGAAGTGTTTTCTCTAGGAATCTCTAAGTCTTCCAGTATAACTCTATGATCAACCTCTGTCATGCTGGAAGACCTAGAAATTCCTAAAACAAATCTGAAAATAATCAAATCCACAAAAGTCAAAGCCACAAATGTGGAGGGCCAACTCTACACACAATTTCAAATTCATGGCAGGCTCAATATCTAGTCATTAAAAGCAATAAACATATTTATTCTTTTCAGTTCCCATACTGCTCCCCCTTTTCCCTTCCAACCAGATTCTTCCCATAGGAACAACCACGAACAGACTTGAGTTATGCCTGACTCCCCTCCAATGTTATCACAGCACTTGTGGCTTATGTTGTGCTTCTCCTGACACCATTTCCAGATGCTTCATTTCTCGACTTTTCCTTCTGTTCTTTTAAAGTATTGGGCATGTAGTAGTTTTGTTTTGCCAGCCTTCAAGGTGATTTTTCATAACTTGGAACATGCCACATTATCCGACAACACCTCAATGAATCCTACGAGAGTTTTGGATAGAATCCGAATCAATGGTGTTGCAAAACTCCAGTCAGTAACATGTGCTAGACTGTGAAACAAATAATAATAATTATAATTCTTTACAAGATGTTATTAGATAATCAATATAGTCTCATAGAAGGCCAGGGGAAAGGGGAAAGAAATCCAACAATGGGTACAAGAAACCAAAAATATTAAAAATACCGTAATAAGTTTGGGAACAACAGACGAAAGTAATAGAAAGATGGTACAGAACACCACAACAATGATCTTATATTAATGAAAATGTATCACCTGCTTGTTGGCATAGATGTGGGAGCAAAAGAACCTATATCTGTGTGTAGTGCGAGTATTGAAAAGGATTTTGGAAGGAAATAGAACAAGAAATTAATAAAATAATGGTGAAAACATTAAATTAATTAAAGATGAATAACTAGTCATGTTAAGAATATAGGATTACAGAAGGAGGAGAAATATTTAACTAGATAGTTAATTATAGCAACACAAGCAGAGATTGCATATGATTGAAAGGATAAAGAAAGATGGAACTGTAATAGATGGAAGGAAAATATATCAGAGTATATGTTTGACTGTATAATGAGGAAAATAGGAGGGTATAACGGGGGAACTAAAAGAAGAGATTTGGCATAGTAATTGGAGAATAATGATTGAGAATGTTGAGGATGGGGAGCAGTATGAGAATGTAAATATCATGTATGTTATGTATGTTATGTATGTATATTATGTATGAAATATTATATATGTATATGAGGGATTGGTTAATAGTTGTGCACAATTTAAGATAAGATGTGAATAATGTAAATGCTGTTGCTGTGTAAAGTAACCAGTTAAAATGATCTTCCACATGAGAGAAAAATGAAATTCCATTCCCAGGGTAGGTAGGAAGGAGTGGTGAGGGGGCAATATATAAAGAAAATATTATATATGTATATAAGGAATTAATTAATAGTTGCACATAGTTTTAAAACAAGATATGAATAATTTGTTGGTGTGTAAGGTAATATGTTGTATTAAACTCATCAGCATCAGGGAAAGGTAATGACAAACCTCCTCTGAACAAATCTTGCTAAGAAACCTCCATGATAGGTTTGCCTTGGGATCGCCATAAGTTGGACTCGGAAACATGACACATGAGATAAGAATTATAATTTTATACATGAATAGAATAATCTGAGCTGTGTGTGTTCTTTTCAGCAGGGTCTGCCAAAACAACACACTCTGATCTTGAATGTCAGCAACAACAGGGAATTTGTCTCTCTCGACGATGTCGGCGTCCCTGGCGCTCCATAGGAACATGCAATATTGCGTGGCACCACTGTTGTAAAAGGTGAGAGGAATTCAAGGTTTCTTAGGGGCGAAACAGGCCATCCTTAAGGAGTGGCTTGTCGCCGCCCCTTTGAGTGCCAGATCGGGGCCACAGCAACTGCATGGCGCAACCCCCATCTGACTATTTGCTGGCTCAAAAAGAAGTGGCAGAAAGCACCAGAAACTGTGGCAGTGGTTTTTCAGCAGTTCTGCGGTGCAGTGCATGTAAATGCCACAGTACTGGAACACCATGATGTGACCCGCTGTGTTGTCAGCAGGGCAGCATGACACCAGCTTGGGTACAGAGTCGGGGCATGTGACATGTGTATCCCACGCATCCACACCACCCTGAAGCCAGCGTTTTTTGCCAGTCTGTTTTGGCCCTTAGAGATCTTTTTTGCATATATTTAGTGATGTCTAGAAATCTTGCTCAAGCAGCTTTCATGGTGTGGAGAGTTTTCATGACCAACGTTTAAGCATAGCCATGTGACAATGTGCATATATCTGCATTAGGGATGTGGAAAACCTCTTCCAGACTAGATTTTGTTGTGTGTCTTTGACCTGTTCCTGTATTTTCTTCTCATCCTGGTTTTCTATCAGTTGACATTTTGTGAGGGATTCATATGCAAATTTCTATAAATTTCAATGTATTTTTGTTAATATAAATATTTGTTTTATTATTATTATTATTATTAGTAGTAGTAGTAGTATTAATTTGTTTATTTATTTTATTAACTGATATCACACTTCCTCCCAACAATGGGACTCAAAGCAGCTACCAACATATCTAAAACAATACTGATTAAAAAAAATACACGATTTTTGATAAAAGTAGAACTACAGTTATCTAAATAGCCATTGAATAATTTGTCGAATTAAAATAATAAACATTAAAATGCATTTAAAGATTTGTTGTTGTTGTTGTTGTTTATTTCTTACCCTCCTCTCCCCACAGATCAAGGTGGAGAACAACAACAATTAACAAATACCATGCATTAAAAAAACAACAGTTAAAACACACATCAATTTACAAGGACAAATAAGATGTACACATATTAAAACAATCCACATCTAAAATTTATTATTTAAAATTCACAATTTATAAATCATATGGGTAAGCCTGCCAGAAGAGACTGGTCTTTAATGCTCTTTTAAATTCGGACAGCATATTCAGCTGTCGAATCTCTTCCAGCAGATTAGTCTATTGTCTCAGGGTGGATGCAGAAAAAGTCCTCTGGCTGATAGTTGCCAACCCAGTCCTGGCTGACTGGAGTAAACGTTCACCAGAGGACCTGAGTGAATGGGATGCTAAACATCTCACCAAACTGCAAATCCCAGGATTCCATAGCATTGAGCCATGCCAGGTAAAGTGGTGTCAAACTGAATAATTCCTGCAGTGCAGATGCAGTCTAGGAAACCTTGGCCCAATTCCTATTGTGAGCCTTGACTAGAGCGGAGTCACCAAATCAGTTGGATTTACCAACATGTTGACTTACCATTCAACAGTTGATTCAGCAGATCTATTTTAGCTGGATCTAACCAACAGGATTCCAGTCCTAAAATAAATCTGTGTGCACACAGTTATAAAGTAATTTTAGTATACCTCAGAGATAGCCCCTTCCTGTGCAGAACATCAGTATAATTTCATCCCAAACCAGGACCGTTACTGGGATGGCCTCAAAGCTATGGAACAGTCTCCTGGAGAAGTCTTGCAAGAGTACCTCCTCCTTTGTTGTTTTTGGGTAGGAATGTGACACAGTGCAAATGTGTCAGAAGGTTGCTGGAGGCTGTGGTTATTTGTTGCTATAGCTCTGGAGCTGGGGGTTTAAAATATTCAAATGAGATTTTTGTCACCTTTAAGAATTAGAGTGCTATGATATGGTGCATCACACTGCATCAATAAAATGGCACTTTTGCACCATAGCAAAAAAAAATTAAATTAAATTAAAATTAAGAGGGAGAAAAATTGCTCAACAAACCATAGGACCACCTCATTAAACCATGCTCCAGTTTTAAAAGGAAAACTGGAAGAGTGCTAGCACAGATCCAAGAAACTGCTACACCAAGGAACTGAAGGAGTTATATCATGAGAACTCATGCTTATTTAAACTAGTCTGGAAAAAGCCTTAGGGCCTTTACAGACTGCCAGAAATAATGCAACTTGAGTCCACTTTAACTACCCTGGCTCAGTGCTAGGGAATAATGGGAGTTTTTTTTTTTCTGAGACATTGAGCCTTCTCTTTCAGAGAGCTCTGGTGCCACAATAAACTACAGTTCCCATGATTCCCTAGCACTGAGCCAGGGCAGTTAAAGTGGACTCAAGTTGCATTATTTCTGGCAGTCTGTAAAGGCCCTTAAATTAGGTAGTTGGCTCTCTTTCACATGAGATAACTGTAGCACTTTGATAAGACTTTAACTGTCATGGCTGTATCCTGAAGAATCCTGGAATCTGTAGTTTGGTGAGACACTAGAGTGCTCTAACAGAGAAATCTAAATCTCTTACAAAACTATACATCCCAGGCAGTGGCATCACTAGGATTGGCATCACCACCATTGACCTCCTTCCATACCACACCGTACAGAATCCTTAATGATTTTTGTACAAACGTTACTCATAATTTCCCATACATCACTGAATGTAATGGCAATCCTGACATAAACAACTACCAATATTAAAATTATACCTTTAACTTGTAATGTCATATGCATAGCATAAATGTATTTACATGATCATAATTTAATGCCGCTAAAATGAAAATTTGGTAAGATGTGATGTTTTTAAAGAAATTTTCTCCCCCCCACTGAGTCTTGCCCCACTCGCACCATCTCTTCCACTGAGCTTCAGCATTTTAAAGGGACTCAGACGAATGCCACAGCCTGTTTCTGCCAAAAGGCAGATGTTTGGGAGCAGTGGTGTAACTCCTTTAAGGTGTCACCTGGGGCAGCCCGCACCTCCCCACAGCCCTAGTGACACCCTAATCCCAGGTTTCCATAGGATGGAGCCATGGCCATTAAAGTGGTATCACACTGTTTTAATTGTCTTGTGACACTAGATTCTAATCAAAAGAGACCATAGAGAGACAGATATTTGACAAGTGAGTAATTTGGTAAGTGCTGCTAATCACTATTTAACATTTCAACAAGATAACTGCATGCACACTCTAAGGTTTATAGCGCATGTCAAAAGCCAATAGGGTGTCTCCAGTAAATGTCCAATGCTCTCCTTCTTTCCCTCTTTCATCAGAGGAGAACACCTGCCGCCTATGACCACCATCAAAGAAGAATACAGAATGTATTGATGATGTCACCCAGCTGAACCTGGCAATGCAAAGATAAGCCACTACATCCACAAGCAATGGGTTCTGGTTCAATGCAAAAATAAACGCTTCATTGAGCATTTTCTCATCTCACAAACCTACAATATATCTTGCTTTTCTGATACAAGGAGAAATAGTTTTTCACTTTCAGTAAAATCAAAGTGACATGTTATCTGTTATCCACTTCTGTTATCCAATTGTGTGTTTTACTCCACATTGTAGAAATGGAATTATTCTGCTTTTTGAATTATGAGAAATCCAGTTAACATCCAACTCATTCTTGATTATCATTGATTAATTAATTTGTAGGTCCTTTAAAAAGTGTGTGTGTGAAAGAGAGGGAGAGAGAGAGAGAGAGAGAGAATCATAGAGTTGGAAGAGACTACAAGGGCCACCCAGTTGAACCCCATTCTGCCATCCAGGAAGACATGATTAAAGCACTCCCAACTGATGATTATCCGGTATGTGGAGGGATCTTGTAGCACGTTTGAGACTAAGGGGGGATGCAGATGGTGAAAAGTGCCGTCTTCAATCCCAGGAAGGGGAGGGGCAGCCTGAGGACATCATCTAAGTGCCCGCCACATGGCGCTCTGATGACGTCCTTCCAGCTCAGCATCCGGACACGCTGAGCTGGAAGGAGTGCAGAAGAGGCACCCAGCGCCTCTTCCGGCGCCCCTTTTGGCTCCTCTGAAAGGAGCACTATTTTAGTGCTCCTTTTCAGAGGCGCCATAAGGGTGGATCGGGGCCAAGGCGTGGGGCAGCCTTGGTCCCAATCCGTGGCTTCTTGGGGCGGCCCACAGCCGCCCGTCTGTAGAGGCCCAACCTAAAGAAAGAAGTTGGCAGCATTAGCTTTTGTAGACTTAAGTCTACTTCCTCAGATGCATTTGGAGACCAAATGCATCTGAGGAAGTAGACAAATGGTATGCCACAGACGGGCAGCTCTAGGCTGCCCTCGGAAGCGGAGGATCAGGGCCGTGGCTACCACATGCCGCAGTCTCAATCCTCCCTTTTGATCCCCTGAAAAACTGGCACGCAGCTCTTTCTTGCCCCTTCCGGTGCAACGCATAAGGAGGTCGTCCTGATGCCGCACGCCATGCGTAATGACGCACGGTATCAGGACATCATCAGGCTGGGGTTGGGGCAGCTGGCATGTGACTCCCCCTCCTCATCTCTGCTACCAGGCTAGCCCTTTGGGCCTGTCTGCAGAGGCCCATATGTCTACGAAAGCTCACGCTGCCAACGTTTTTCTTTCTTTAGTTACTGTATATACTCATGTATAAGGTTAGAAATTTTAGTCAAAAAATTGACCCCCTAAAAACTGAGTCAACTTATCCACAGATCAATGTGATTACTACACTTTAACTCTTTATTTTAAAAGGAACCATTTCCTGGTGAATAGCAAGAGTGTAATCTGACCTCTACTTTCTCATCCATAGTGTGAGCACAAACAGTTATGCCTCCTGGAATGTTTTAAATTCTTTGGCATAATTTTCCTTGGCTTCATCCTTTACATCCTTTGTTACATGCCCCTAAATGTTACCCTCGAGTTATCCACAAGTCACATTAAAATTCATAATTTTGGCCCCAAAACCTGCCCTCGAATTATACATGAGGTCGACTTACAGTCGAGTATATACAGTAGTCTCAAAGGATCTCTCCACATACTGATTCTACAACACAGCTATATCTTTGAATTCTACCACAGGTGGCTATACAGTCACCCAATGAGTTTCCCTGCCCTAGTGTGAATTCAAAACCTTGCTCTCCATAGTCATAATCCAGCACTGAAACCACTACACCATGTTGACTCCTTAAAGAGTGGTAGACTCTGCTGTTGGTTTTTAACAGAGGTAAAAGGGCTGCCTCTCGGGAATACTTTAAAAATGGTTTCCCAACACTGCCAGGGGTTGGACTACGTGACCCTTGGGAATCCCTTCCTGCTATATGATAATATGAAACCAAAGACTTGACAAAAAGTGTATTTCATATACCTATGAACCGGTATGTGCATGATTTTGTTTTGGAAAATATGTGTGTATGTGTGTTTGTGTGAATATATATAAGAATATATAAATATACAGTGATACAGAAGAACAATCAAGAGTTAAAAGAATTAAAAAAATTGAAGTCCAAACATTTGTATAAGGAGAAAGAGAAATAAACATTTATCTCAGTGTATTTGGTTCGTGTATATTATAAGTAAATTTAAGATGAGATTGTGTAAGTATACCTGAGGACAACATAATATATTTATCACCGACTTAAAAAGCTGAAGATGGGGAAGACAAAGAGGAAGAAGAAGAAGATAAACTCCAACAGATCATTATAAAATTATAAGAGTACTGTATGATAATAATTTTATTTGGTAAAAAAAAATGGAATACATATGTGGGTGTGTGGGTGTGAAAGAGAGAGAGAGAGAGAGAAACACTCAAAGTCCATAGCTTTAATGGAACAGATCTTTACTTTATATATCGGAAGGAGATGATAGAAACAACTTTCCAGTCTACATTTAACTGCTAAGCAACATCCTCCCATGTTTGTACCCAGCTGATATGATAGTTTACTCTGCAATCTGGGTGACCTCTGTTTTTTAGTGATTGTATAGAAGAGGGGAATTCAGCAGGTGTTTCTTGTCACGTAACCAGATAACAAGCAATACCTGCTGAAATTCCCTTTTCAACATGATCATGAAAGGTACAGGCACCCTCTCCAGTTTTCACTCTGGCAACCCAAAGTGCTCCAAAATTCTGAAATTAAGCCACTTCTCTGTTGTGATCCCTTGCCATAGCCATCCTGCAAGTGAGATGAATTTCACATCTCGATTTGAACAAACCATAGTGTAGTGGTCGAGTGTTGGAGAAGAACTGTGGGAGACCGGGCTTCAAAGGTATTTGAAACCCCCTGGGTGGCCTTGAGCAAGTCACATTTTCTCAGTCTCAAAGGGAGGCAAGACACACAACACACACAGCAGATCTTTGGGACCTAGCTACAAATAATAGTCTCTGGAGAAGGGGGACATTGCCACCTGCTGGGTCTTAGCAGAACTGCAAGAAGAGGAGTGAGATTTAGGAAAACCTATTTTAAAACTTCATATCAGCTCTCTGTGCAAATGTATTTGTGTACATGTATTGGTCAGGCCTCACCTGGAATATTGCATCCAGTTCTGGGCACCACAATTCAAAAAGGATGTTGATAAACTGGAGTGTGTCCAGAGGAGGGCGACTAAAATGGTAAAGAGTCTGGAAACCATGCCCTATGAGGAACGACTTAGGGAACTGGGTATGTTTAGCCTGGAAAAGAGACAGTTAAGAGGGGATATGATAGCCCTATTTAAATATTTAAAAGGATGTCATACTGCAGATGGAGCAAGGTTGTTTTCTGCTGCTTCAGAGAATAGGACCCAGAGCAATAGATTCAAACTAGGGGAAATGAGATTCCACCTCAACAGTAAGAACTTCCTGACAGTAAGAGCTGTTTGACAGTGGAAGATGCTGCCATGGAGTGTGGTAGTGTCTCCTTCTTTGGCGATTTTTAAACAGAGGCTGGATGGCCATCTGTCAGGGGTGCTTTGATTCTGTATTCCTGCATGGCAAGGGGTTGGACTGGATGGCCCTTGAGGTCTCTTCCATAGCTTCTATGATTCTATCAGTAGTAACATCAGACTCAGAAAGTATACAAAGTTATAAATTCAAATACATCACATGTGTGGGGCTATAAATGCATGTCCTGTACACGCACACAAGTTTGCTCCATCCTCAACATGACACCCTTTTAAATATTTAAACATGGATATCATGTCCCCTCTTAACCTTCTCTTCAGGCTAAACATACCCAGCTCCCTAAGATGGTCCTCATAGGGCTTTATGGTTTCCAGACCTTTCACCATTTTGGTGGCCCGCCTCTGGACACCCTCCAGCTTGTCATTTTAATTTTTTTGAAAGGAAACTGGGAGAAACAAAATGGTCCTTTTAAAAAAAGGAAAAAGAAAGGCCAATTTTGTTGTCATAGAAGCATGGAAACACAGTTGCACATAAATAACAAATGTTTGAAAGAGTCATGCCAGGTTGCCGTCTCATTAGTTTTGGAGTTGCACAGACGAAAACAGTATGGCCATACGCAGCATGAGTTGGTGAGGGTGGGACTATACTAATAATAATAATACGATTTATTTATATACCGCCCCTCTGGCGAGCCAATCGAGGCGGTGTACAACAGTAAATTACATCAAATTAAGCAGCAATATGTTACAGTAAATTAACAGTTACATCAAATTAAACAATATCAACAGCAATATATTACAGCAAATTTAACAAATTAAACAAATACATTGCAAAATTATAAACAACAAAATCAAAACAGAATCAATAGCAGTAAAATCAATGACAGCAGTAAAATTATATACTTTTAAAATACACAATTTGAACAGACGTTCTCCGGCCCTTAAGTCCTGCGCTGACCTCGGAGACACGCCCCCAGCGCCGCCGGTGCTCCGAAGCTGGAAAAGGAGCCGGGCGTTCCAAGGGCCGACCGCGCCCTGCTCCTCAGGTGGAAGAGGGAGCTTCGGGCGATGCAGGGGCCGACCGTGCCCTTCCCTCCGGCGGAGCCTTCCGCAGCCAGTGCTGCCACGCTCTCTGAGCCTGGTCTTCTGGCAGGGCTCTTATGCCCTGCGCTGGCCTTGGAGACACGCCCCCAGCGCCGCCGGTGCTCCGAAGCTGGAAAAGGAGCCGGGCGTTCCAAGGGCCAACCGCACCCTGCTCCTCAGGTGGAAGAGGGAGCTTCGGGCGATGCAGGGGCCGACCGCGCCCTTCCCTCTGGCGGAGCCTTCCGCAGCCGGTGCTGCCGCGCTCTCCGAGCCTGGTCTTCCGGCAGGGCTCTTATGCCCTGCGCTGGCCTCGGAGACACGCCCCCAGCGCCGCCGGTGCTCCGAAGCTGGAAAAGGAGCCGGGCGTTCCAAGGGCCGACCGCGCCCTGCTCCTCAGGTGGAAGAGGGAGCTTCGGGCGATGCAGGGGCCAACCGTGCCCTTCCCTCCGGCGGAGCCTTCCGCAGCCAGTGCTGCCACGCTCTCTGAGCCTGGTCTTCTGGCAGGGCTCTTATGCCCTGCGCTGGCCTTGGAGACACGCCCCCAGCGCCGCCGGTGCTCCGAAGCTGGAAAAGGAGCCGGGCGTTCCAAGGGCCAACCGCACCCTGCTCCTCAGGTGGAAGAGGGAGCTTCGGGCGATGCAGGGGCCGACCGCGCCCTTCCCTCTGGCGGAGCCTTCCGCAGCCGGTGCTGCCGCGCTCTCCGAGCCTGGTCTTCCGGCAGGGCTCTTATGCCCTGCGCTGGCCTCGGAGACACGCCCCCAGCGCCGCCGGTGCTCCGAAGCTGGAAAAGGAGCCGGGCGTTCCAAGGGCCGACCGCGCCCTGCTCCTCAGGTGGAAGAGGGAGCTTCGGGCGATGCAGGGGCCGACCGTGCCCTTCCCTCCGGCGGAGCCTTCCGCAGCCAGTGCTGCCACGCTCTCTGAGCCTGGTCTTCTGGCAGGGCTCTTATGCCCTGCGCTGGCCTTGGAGACACGCCCCCAGCGCCGCCGGTGCTCCGAAGCTGGAAAAGGAGCCGGGCGTTCCAAGGGCCAACCGCACCCTGCTCCTCAGGTGGAAGAGGGAGCTTCGGGCGATGCAGGGGCCGACCGCGCCCTTCCCTCCAGCGGAGCCTTCCGCAGCCGGTGCTAGATTTTGATTTTCAAATAAAATTCTCAGATACGATTCTTTTGCCCTGTGCATTCCATTAGAAGTCCAGCATGGTGTAGTGGTTTGAGCATTGGCTATGATCCTGGAGACCAGGGTTCAAATTCCTGCTGAGTCATGAAAAGCCATTGGGTGAACTTGGGCAAGTCACACTCTCTCAGCCTCAGATAAAGGCAATGGCAGACCCCCACTGAACAAACCTTGTCAAGACGACCCCATGATAAGTTCACCTGAGGGTCACCATAAGTTGGAAATGACTTGGAGGCAGATAATAACAACTCATTGCATTCCTTCTTTTTAAAATTATTATCATCATCATCATCTTCATTATCCCAGAGTTTTAATTGCCTTGGCACAATGCTAGAGAATTCTGGGAACTGTAGTTTTGTGAGACATTTAGCCTTCTCTGTCAGAGAGCTCTGGTGCCACAGCAAACTCCCAATTCCCAGGTTTCCCTGGCCCTGAGCCAGGGCAATTAAAGCAGTCTCAAACTGGATTATTTCTGCAGTGTGTTTCATACCTTAGTTGCCGAACTTGCCTTAACAGCTAAGAAAAAATAAGGTAAGTGTTCTACCTCTTACAAACAGCTAATGGTCTGTTCCAATGGGTTCAATGAGAGAACAGAAAACATATTAAAGTACCTCCTAAGCACTTCTCTGCTACATTAAATTGCTTTTAAAATCCTTGGACTGAACTTAAAAGGCACAAAGTACAGCAAGAGAGATGAGCTTGAGAACAAAATGCCATTAAGCAGGACAAGAAATAGTAGCAGAGGGTGAGAGGAATAGCACAGCATACATCAGTTGCTTAACATACATTTAAGTCATTCTTACATACAAAACCTATAAGTTTAGCCAACTTGTTGCAATATTGGCTGGGTTTTATAACATGAATAAAGAAACTTATTTAATCCATGCATTTTCCAAGAATCTTTAGGGAACAACAGACGATTGACTCCTTTTTATCCTCACAACTTCTGAAAATTAAAGAAGTTAATAGTGGCACTGGAAAATGGACAGATAGAGCAACCCTGATGTATTATGTGTAGATTGCTATGCTTATGCTTTACTTCCTAGAGTCATAGAGTTTAAAGGGGTTCATGGACCATCTAGTGCACCCCCTGCTCCATTCAAGCCAAAGCATCCCCAGCATAAAATCACAGAGTTGGAAGAGATCCTAAGGGCCATCCAGTCCAACCCCATTCTGCCATGCAGGAAGACACAATGAAAACATCCCTGACAGATGGCCATCCGGCCTCTGCTTAACCTCCAAAGGAGACTCTACCACACTCCGAAGCAGCATCTTCCGCTTTCAAACATTATGTATGTGTATATTATATTATATTATATTATATTGCATTGCATTGCATTGCATTACATTTTTGTTGTTAACTGCCCTCAAGTTGATCTCGACTCATGGTGACCCTATGGATGAGACATCTTGTTAGGAAAGATCTAATTAGGGGAATTTATAATTAGCTCAAATATGCAAGAGTGGGGTCCTAGCAAATCCCCACGGGACCGGATACCATTATGTATACCAGAGGACTAAGGAATCCTGCAATGGATGACGCTGAGGCAGTATCCTCCAATTAAAGTCTAAATATTTCTTATTAACAAGGGAAAACCACAAAGGGTGAAAGCAGGGATAGCTTGAGAGGGACCAGACTGAGGGAGTTACACACTTCTGAAGGCTTCTCTGGGATCCACTGTGGATGTTGGTGATAATGATGATGAAGCACAGCCACCGAAATGGGGGGGGGGGTTGTGTAAGATGGCCGAGGGAGCTATGATCAGAGTACAGACCGACGTGGAGTCAGCATGTACTCTTAAGAGAGCACATGGAGCCTATAAATCTCAGGGTTTAAATAGGAATTTCTGCCTTCTGGCTATTGACTAAACAGCTTGGCTGAAGCTAGGACAAAGGCCTTGATAGCCTTAGCTTTGTTAACCCTAGGTGAGAGCAGAGTCTAAACCAGGGGTAGGCAACCTTTCCCCTTTAAGGGCTGAGGGACTTCAGCTCCCAGAATCCCAGGAGCTATTGGCCAACATGGGACTATTGGCCAACATGGCTGAGGCTTCTGGGAGCTGAAGTCCCTCAGCCCTTAAAGGGGAAAAGTTGCCTACCCCTGGTCTAAACAATGCATTTAGTTTCGAGACTATCAAGGAAGGAAGGCTAGAGAAAAGGGTGCAGTCAAATCTGATCACTGCCCCATTAAGTATGAGACTCAAGACAAATAAACACTACTAGGTGTCTCTTCCAGTATAATGGTTTTTCTCTTTCGGCAACAAAACCTGTCTGGTAGGGAATTTTCCATCTGTCCTGGGCAGATCTCTCAGTGCCTACATTACCTGCCATCTAGGGGATTATGGCTGACATCTCACAGAGGTCAGTCTGGGGTCATAGAGGGAACTCCACATGTGTCCAAAATTTTATGAAAAATCACATATGCTAACAATCTAAGACCCTCTGTCCTCCACCGCTCTGCTTAATTCCTGCAACCACTTAATACCTGTGACCTCCTTTATAGAGTCCATCCATCTAGTATGTGGCCTTCCTCTCTTCCTACTTCCCGCCACCTTTCCCAGCATTATTGTCTTTTCCAATGAGTCCTCCCTTCTAATGATGTGTCCAGAGTACAACAGCCTCAGTTTGGTCACTTTGGCTTCCAGGGAGGTTTCCGGCTTGATCTGTTCTAGGACCCATTTGTTTGTCCTTTTGGCTGTCCATGGGATCCTCAGCACTCTTCTCCAGCACCACATCTCAAAAGAATAGACTTTCTTCCTATCTTCTTTCCTGACTGTCCAGCTCTCACATCCATACATGGTAATAGGGAATTCAATGATTCTAACTTTTGTGCTGAGTTGTATATCTTTGCATTTTAGAATCTTTTCTAGTTCTTTCATAGCCACCTTCCCCATTCTTAGTCTTCTGATTTCCTGACTGCAGTCCCCATTTCTATCAATGTTTGATCCCAGGTATGGGAATTCTTTTACTATTTCTATTTCTTCTTTGTCTAGGTTGAACTTGTGAAAGTCTCAGTGGTCATTATTTTTGTTTTCTTTATGTTCAACAATAAGCCTGCCATTGCACTTTCTTCTTTGATCTTCCTTAGTAGGTGTTCCAGGTCTGTGAGGTCTTCTGCTGGTACTATGGTGTCATCTGCATATCTTAGATCAGGGGTAGGCAACCTTTCCCCTTTAAGGGCCGAGGGACTTCAGCTCCCAGAATCCCAGGAGCTATTGGCCAACATGGGACTATTGGCCAACATGACTGAGGCTTCTGGGACCTGAAGTCCCTCGGCCCTTAAAGGGGAAAGGTTGCCTACCCCTGTCTTAGATTGTTGATATTCCTTCCTCCTATTTTCACTCCTCTGTCCAATCTTGCTTTTCTTACAATATGTTCTGCAAATAAGTTGAACAGATAGGGTGAAAGGATTCAGCCTTGTCTGACACCTTTGCCAATTGGAAACCATTCTGTTTCTCCATGTTCTGTTCCGACAGTAGCCTCTTGTCCTGAGTACAGATTCTTCATCAGGACTATCAGATGTGTTAGCACACCCATGTCTTTAAGGGCATTCCATAGCCTTTCATGATCTATGCAGTCAAAGGCTTTGGTATAAAACACATGCTGATTTTCTTTTGGAATTCCCTGGTGCACTCCATTAGCCATCGTATGTTTGCAATGTGGTCCCTAGTGCCTCTTCCTTTCCTGAACCCCGCTTGGACTTCTGGGATTTCTCTCTCCATGCATGGTTGGAGTCTATGTTGCAGAATTTTGAGCATGATTTTGCTCACGTGGGAGATCAGTGCTATGGCCCTATAGTTGCTGCAGTCTCTTGTGTCTCCCTTTTTGTGGATGGGGATGTATGTTGATCACTTCCAATCTGTTGGCCATTGTTTTGTTTTCCATATCTGTTGACATACGTTGGTTAGAACTAGAGTTGACTCTGTCAGTGTGAATTGCAGCAGTTCACTTCAATCTATTTGATTTTTGTGATGGCCATCTAGTGATGTCCATGTGTATAGTTTTCTTTCTGGTTGTATGAAAAATGTGTTTGCAATGAATAGGTTATTGGCTTCACAAAAATCTATCAGACACTCACCTGCTTCATTTCTTTTATTTCATCAAAGTATGATCATTTAGGTATTTCGAGGACTATTAAATTTTGTTGGTGAGCATCCTCACTCTGACTTACTTTACGTGTGGGAACTAATTCCTGTGGGGGACCTTGATTCTCAAAGAATCTAGAGACTAAAATACCAAATTTTGCTAGGATACTCTTGCAAGCCAACATTGTGTTAACTGTGTCTTTTTCAGTAAAGGTAACCACTGCAAGCGTGTTAATATAGTTGTAAAAAATATATTCAACTTGCTTTATATCCTTTATAGAGCACTTGTAAGGTTTTATTAAGTTTAATATGGTTAGTGGTGCTTTCGTTCAAACTGTGGTATGAGACCCTTAGGTTTAGGAAAGTTAATCAAAACCAGTTTTTGATGGTTTAATATTAAGTTCCATTTTCCAGTGTTGGCAGTGTTAGTGATCTTCTTGGTAGAAGCTTTCCATTTTAATGAGAGAAAGTTCCAGGGATCTTGAGAAGTTGACTGTTCTCCTTGTGTTTCTATTGTTCTTGACTGAGTTGGGTGTGTATGTAGTCCAATTTTCTTTCCCAATTCAAGCTCTTCTGTATTTTCTGCTTTTGTCTTAGCTGTTTTTTTCGTTTGGGAAGTTTCAATATTGTTTGGTCTATTTTCTTTTAGAATCTTTTTTCTTAGTCATTTATTTCCACTATAGTGGAAATAAAGACCCAAAGCTTCAACGTTTTGGGTCTTTCCCTCATGATAGTTTTAGTTTTTCCCTTGAGGTTTCTTGATACCTTTGTTTTAATTGCTCTTGTGCTATAAATACTAATATTGTTTGACGATTTATTTCTCGAAGTACTTGAACAAATTTTTCTATTTAATGATTTGTTTCTTGGAGCACTTGAGGTAATTATATTGTTTGCTAATAGTGTTAGAAGATTGTTGCTTGCTAGCAAGAAAGTTTTTATATTCTCAAGCTCCTTCATCAGCAAGAAAATCCATCCCACAATTGGTAGGTTGTCTGTCGAAGTGGGAGGGGTGTCTTGGTTTAATTTCTTCTTGTCTTTGGCAAGTTCTTGTAGTTGCATATCAATTGCATTATTTAGCTGGATTTCGTTATCATTGGGTTGGTTTTTTTTCTGGGGCAGGTACAAGGTCTGTGTCCCTCATTGTTATTGTTTAATGTCCAGAAGAAAGTGCATCCGTTGCTATCTGTGAGTTCACTATAGAATTTGGGTGAGTTGGAGTTTTTTCAGGAAGAGCAACTTCTGTTTTATTTTCAAGGTATTGGATGATCTTTGCTTGCTTCCTAGTTTTGTTCAGAAGGGATTCTGCCACCATTGGTGCAATTTCCAAAGCCTTGTATCCATTTCTCGTAAACACCATCTCTTTTTTGTTTTAATCTGCCTATCTTACTTAGCAAGGAAGAACATAGAATTAAACAGTTCAGTTGATTACTTACTTATGGGTTGATAATTGATCGTCCACTCAATGTTAACTTTTGTTAACTTTTGTTCACCCTTGTTTAGATTGACTATTTGAAAAGGTAACTAAAATTAAATTCTCCATTCCTATTCGAATATATATAATAACATTTTGTCACAGGGCAATTGGGAATTCAAATTGTTTCAGGAAAATAAGTATTATCCTACTGGCCCACGTTCCTCTAATATTAAAACTTCAAAAGTAAGTTAAAAACAAAGAATTTGTATTAAGGTAGAGATTTATATTAAGGTAGAGGTTTAGTATTAAGTCCCATTCACCCCTTCTTAAATAGTTGGTGGGAAAATTAAATTTCTAAAGTTGACCTCTCTTTTCGTATTCAAAGATTAGCAGTGGAAATTTATAGCACTATAGAGCAGGGGTAGGCAACCTAAGGCCCGGGGGCCGGATGCGGCCCCTCGAGGCCTTTGGCCCGGCCCAGGCCAGTCCTGCCGCCGCCGCCGCCGCCGCCCACCATAATGATATTATTGTTGGGGTTTTCTTGGCAAAATCTCCACAGGGGTTTTGCCATGGCTTTTCTGGGGCTGAGAGAGTGTGCATGCATATATTTAAAAAAATAATTTTTAATTTTAATTTTAATTTATTTATTTATTTATCTTTGGTGCTTCGGCCCCCCCAATTGTCTGAGGGACAGCAAACCGGCCCCCGGCTCAAAAAGGTTGCCTGCCCCTGCTATAGAGCTTTCTTCTTTGCTTCCAACTTTTGCGTTCCAATCTCCAATGATCAGCTTGACAGCTTGTGTTGGTGTGCTGTCAATTTCTTCCTGTACTCCATAGAATCTATCAATTTCTTCCTGTTCTGCCTCAGTGGTTGGTGCATATACTTGAATTATGGTGATATTCATAGGTTTACCCGATTCGGTCTGATTTCATTGTATCCTCTGAGTGCTTTTGCTACATCTTTTCTTACTATGAAAGCCACCAAGTTTCTTCTTGTATTTTAATTCAGAGTAGAACACTGTATGGTTGTCTGACTCAAAGTAGCCCGTTCCTATTCATTTTAACTCACTCACCTGCAGTACTGCTATGTTCATGTATTCCATTTCCATTTTTACTATGTCCAGTTTCCCTTGGCTCATGCTTCTCACCTTCCATGTCCCTATTTTATGTGTAATGCTGCTTTGGGTGCAATTTTCCTTCCTAAGGGCTTCTGCTATTTGTCTTGGCATCTTTCTTATACCCTTGGCTAATCTTGCCAATGTGATATCCCTTTATTTCTCCCTCCTTCCCTTTCTGCTCATGCTCTGATCCTACCTATGTCTCACTTGGGGTGTCTCATAGGGTTTACTAGGTGATGGGGTTAGACAAGGAGGGCCACCTACACCTCCCTGGGCACTGCGCCACCAATGTGCCACTATGGTGTCACAATTCACTTCTGTCAATGTCACCCACCACTACTGCTGCCCAGTAGCTCTTTGTCTCCCTATATTATCCCTATATTACATTACATTGCATTATATTATAGCTTGAGTGTCCTTTATCCAAAATGCTTGGAATGAAAAGTGTTCTGGATTTTAGATTTTATTTTATTTTATTTGGATTTTGGAATACATGCATTTGCATATGCATACATAATGAGGTATCTTGGAGGTGGGACCCAAATCTAAACTTAAAATTAATTTATGTTTCACATACACCTTATACACAAAGCCTGAAGGTAATTTCATGCAATATTTGTAATAATGTTGTGCATGAAACTAAGCTGATGTACATTGAACCATTAGAAAGCGAAGGTGTCACTATCTCAACCACCCAAGGGGGAGGTTGGTTTTTGGAGTATTTCAGATTTATCCTGGAGCATGAAGAAAAATAGTCCCTTCTCTTTATCCATAAGAGAAAAAAATAATAAAATTTCCTTGTGTGTTTGGTGTAATATTGTGGCTACACTGCCACCTAGAGGCTACACAGTAAATTGCCATTGGTCTGGTTTTCAACAGCTGTTTTCGCACAATTTCCAAGTATTCAGAATAAGTGGTTGTAAGTTTCTTGGTCCTCAGGAGCATTACATTGTGTGTGTGTGTGTTATTATATTATATTATATTATATTATATTGCACTAAATTACATTATATTATAGCTTGAGCGTCCCTTATCGAAAATACTTGGGATGAAAAGTGTTCTGGATTTTGGGTTTTGTTTGTTTGTTTTGGAATACCTGCATTTGCATATACATACATAATGAGGTATCTTGGAGGTGGAACCCAAATCTAAACTTAAAATTAGCAAAGCAAAAGCAGCTTCATTATTATTATTATTATTATTATTACCCCGCCCCTCTGAGCGCAATCGAGGCGGCTAACAAAAGTTAAAATTACAAATTATATAATACATCCCTCCCCCCCTTAAAACAGTATTAAATCAGACATAGGATTAAAACATATTAGATTAAAACAACAATATACCGCTTCATACTGTGCTATTGGGTGTCTAAGCAGTTTACAACTGTAAGCTCATTGCCCTCAACAGTTGGGTACTCATTTTAGCGACCTCGGAAGGATGCAGGCCTGAGTCTAGCCTGAGCCCTGGCTAGCATTGAACTCACAACCTTGTGGTTTTTTATGAATGAGTGGCTGCAGTACAGGCATTTAACCACTGCGCCAGCAGTTATGTTTCATATACACATAACCTGCAGGTAATTTTATACAATATTTTTAATAATCTTTTGTGTGGAAGGAGGGGAATGGTTGTTGGAATATTTCAGATTTCAGAATTCCAGGTAAGGGAGACTCAGCCTCTGTATGTGTGTATTTGTGAGTGTGTGTGTGTGTATACATACACATACAGTAGGGTTACCACATGTCCCTTAGTATCAGAGATGTCCCTAATTTGAGAGCCAGTGGGAAAGCACTCACAAATACCAGGTGTTGTAGGCTATATTTCGGAGGAAGAAAATGGCAGAACCACTTCTGAGTATTCCTTACCTAAGAATGCCCTTAAAAATTTATGGGGCTGCCATAATTCAACAGACAACTTGAAGGCACTTGCATACAAACACACATTTATCCCTTATAGGACTTGCAGGCATCTCTTATTATATAGAAATGTCCCCTGCTTGAGGATTGGAAAGCTTTCCTTTTATACAGACTGAACAATATGCCCAAAAATTCCATATTTTGGGCCTTTCATAAAGAAAGAAATGTGCACATCACAGAATTCAGGAATGTGGGCAGCATGTTAATTTTGACAGAGAAATACATGGCTAGGTTAACCAAAATCAATACTTTCATCTGGTTTTTAGGAAGAACACAAATTATTAACAACTACTTCCTAATTGTTAAGCCTGCATGTCATGATTTTCAACTGTCCTTTATTACTATTTTGAAAACCTGGCAGCACTAACCAACACACACACATGCCATGGATCTGTAATTATAAATATAAAATGTTATTCTGCAAATGGAACACTGGTCCAACTAGTTCAGAATTGTCTATACCAGAGTTAGGCAAGGTGTCTTCTGGTAGAAGTTGGACTGAAACTCCCAGCGTTCAACACAGGCTATACTACCTGGGGCTAATGGGAGTTGCAATCTAACAAAATCTGGAAGGCTGCACTTTATTCATACCTGGTCTACAATGTCCAGTAATGACCTTTCAGGAGCACATTACCTGGACACACACACAGCTCAGAATTACTCTAGCTTTTTTGTCTGCTGCATCACACTGTTGACTCATTTTTAGTTTGTGGTCTACTACCTTTAGATTTCACACGTACTGCTTTCAAGCCAGATATCACCCATTTTATATTTATACATTTCAGTTTTTTCCCTGCCTAGATATAGTACATTTATTCTTTTTGAAATGCATTTTGTTAGCCTTGTTCCAGCTTTCCAAACTGTCAAGGTCTTTTTAAATTCTGGTCCTATCCTCAAAGGTATTAGCTATTCCCCCTCCCCAAAAATTGATGAGCATGCCTTCCATTCCATCGTCCAAGTCATTTATAAAGATGTTAAACAACACAGGCCCCAGGACAGACACCAGAGGCACCCCACTAGTCACTTCTTTCCAGGATGAAGAACAACCATTAAGTTCTCAAAGGGTTTGCTTTCCAGACCTTTGACCACCTTGATTGGCTCCTCCGGACACATTCCACCTTGTCCATATCTGTCTTGAATTCACAGAATCATAGAATCATAGAGTTGGAAGAGACCACCAGGGCCATCCAGTCCAACCCCCTACCATACAGAAATACACAATCAAAGCACTCCCAACAGATGGCCATTCCAACCTCTGTTTAAAGACCTCCAAAGAAGGAGACTCCACCACACTCTGAGGAAGTGTGTTCTACTGCCAAACAGCTCTTATTGTCAGGAAGTTGCTCCTAATGTTGAAGTAGAATCTCTTTTCCTGAAGCTTCCATCCATTGCTCTGTATCCTGTTCTCTGGAGTAGCAGAAAACAAGCTTGCTCCATCCTCAATATGACACCCCTTCAAATTGTGTTGCTCAGAACTAGACACAATATTCCAAGTGAGGCCTGACCAAAGCAGATATATTATACTATACAATCTAAAGAAATATAACCTCTGCACTCCTGTACAATTTCCCTGTAGTCCCCCAAACTCTGCAACATTTCCCTGCTGAAGGAAGAAAGTGAGCGCTGGATCATTTATAAGCCTTACTTCTTTTGGATTCTATTTATGGCATGCTGGTACCATCTACTGGTTGTTACTGAGAAAAGCACAAAAGCATTTAAAATAGAGAGTCAAAGGAATTAGCAGCACAGATTTACCAGGTCTGGGTAATAAGGATGGGAGCAGACTCCCAGAATTCCCAGTCAGTTGGAAAAATCATTTTAAAGGCACTTTTAATATGTTCCTTGCATCAGCCAAGGAGTAAGTTGCCATTAAATTATTGGTGCTAACCAAGGAAATTACAAATACAGTATAGATGACACTGTATGACTAAAATGAGACTGTTGTACTTTTTCCATATCATGAGATGATACAACTCACTACAAAAGACAATCATGCTTGGCAAGGTAGAAGGCAGAAGGAAAAAAGGAAGACTGCATTGCAGATGGATAGACTCAATCAAATAAGCCATGGCCCCGAGTCTGCAAGACCTTAGTACGGCTGTTGATGACAAGATGACTTGGAGGTCTCTCATTCATGGTGTTGCTATAAGTCAAAGTCAACTTGATAGCAGTTAATAACAGCAACAAATTCTAGGTTATCCATTTTGTAATTTTAATAGTGGATTTCATCCCATGATTTTAAATTGCTTTTGATTCTATTGACCCCTTAATTAAAGTTTAAATGTTGTATGTTTTAGTGACTTGACTTTTTAAGTGTGTCTGAAGTTCCTAGGGCTGGGGAAGATGACACTGTACCATTGTTAACAGAAGATTGCAAATAGCAATAGCAGTTTCATATCACACTAAGCAGTCTCTAAGCAGTTTACAACTATAAGCTACTTGCCCCCAACAAGCTGGGTACTCATTTTAGCGACTGATGGCCTTTGCAGACTGCCAGAAATAGTGCAAATTGAGTCCCCTTTAACTGCCCTGACTCAGTGCTAGGGAATCATGGGAACTGTAGTTTATTGTGGCACCAGAGCTCTCTGACAGAGAAGGCTCAATGTCTCAGAAAAAAATACAATTCCCATGATTCCCTAGCACTGTCTTGTATTTTATTGATAGTGTCGCTGATGCTGGTGGTGGGTGTGTTTTTGTGCCTTGGTCAGTATGAATAGTAATTTTTAGCTTACTATTCCCATGATTCCCTAGCACTGAGCCAGGGCAGTTAAAGTGGACTCAATTTGCACTATTTCTGGCAGTCTGCAAAGGCCCTCTGAGTTGACCCTGAGCCCCTGGCTGGGATTGGTTTGTGAGTGAGTGGTTGCAGTACAGACATTTAACCACTGCACCACTAGGGATCCTTTGACTTGGTACTGATCAAAGTTAAGGAAAAAAGTGAAAAAGCAGGGTTATAGCTGCACATTAAGAAAACAAAAATAATGACTCCATATGATATACATAACTTTAAAATGGCTGATGATGAAGACACTGAAATGGCTGCAGCCACACTGCAGAATTAATGCAGTTTAACACCACTTTAACTGTCATGGCTCATGCTATGGGATCTTGGGATTGGCAGTT
Organism: Phrynosoma blainvillii; assembly: GCA_026167975.1. Taxonomy (NCBI): domain Eukaryota; kingdom Metazoa; phylum Chordata; class Lepidosauria; order Squamata; family Phrynosomatidae; genus Phrynosoma; species Phrynosoma blainvillii. Next base: position 14,386,901 of record JANUYF010000001.1, read on the forward strand.
TGTTGTGGCAACAGAACTCTTTGATAGAGAAGGCTAAATATCTTACAAAACTACAAATCCCAGAATTCCATAGCATTGACCACACATGGTCATTTTGCACAGAAAAGAACATTTTTCTATGTAGGAAACAGCATTTTCTGTGTGGAAAATATTATTTCAACAGAGGAATAATAATTCCTGCACAGAAAATGCTATTATCTGCACAGAAAAAGGTTGTGATTTGGGGAATCTGCTCTGTATAAAATTCACACATGGCTGGTTTGCATACAAAACAGCATTTTCTGCACAGAAAGCAGCATTTTTGCATATAATATTTCAATGCAGAAATATAATTTTGCAAAGAAAATCTTGGTTTCTGTGCAGAAAAATCTGTAATTGGGGATTTGTTCTGCATAAAATTAGCATATGGGTGATTTGCAATTTTTTTTGTGCAGAACACAGCATTTTCTGTGCAAATGTTTTCTTCTGTGTTTAAAATGCTGCTTTCTGCACAAAACAACCACACAGAAATTTTGCTCAGAATAAGTTCTGAATTGCAAATAGCCTTTGAAAACTGTGTCGTTTTCTTTCTCACAGCAGGAAGAAAATTGCTGAAATTATTCATTGCGACCTTCAAGAAGAAACTTAATGAAGAATTAGATCCCTATTATCTCTTATTATTTTTGTTGTTTTCATTGTTATATAGTGCTATCAATTTGCATGTTACTTTACAGGTAACCAAGATCCTTCTCGGTACGGAAAGCCACAAAGACTACTAAAAGTTAGCAGGCCTGAAATCAAAGGAGCAAAAGTGAATATAGCCTACCACATTATTAGCCACATTGTTACCTGGCTTGGCTCCAACATATTCCTGCTATCTGGTGAACACTTTTGTTGATAGTCATAGAATCATAGAGTTGGAAGAGACCACAAGGGCCATCCAGTCCAACCCCATGCCATGCAGGTACTCCCAAGCAAAGCATCCCCAACAGATGGCCACCCAGCCTCTGCTTAAAGACCTCCAAAGAAGGAGACTCCACCACTCTCTGAGGGATAGTGTTCCACTGTCGAACAGCCCTTACTGTCAGGAAGTTCCTCCTAATGTTGAGGTAGAATCTCTTTTCCTGGAGCTTGCACCCATTGTTCCGGGTCCTAGTTTCTGGGGCGGCAGAAAACAAACTTGTTCCCTCCTCAATATGACATCCCTTTAAATATTTAAACAAGGCTATCATATCACCTCTTAACCTTCTCTTCTCCAGGCTAAACATCCCAAGCTCCCTAAGTCATTCCTCATAGGGCTTGGTTTCCAGACCCTTCACCATTTTAGTTGCCCTCCTTTGGACACACTCCAATTTCTCCACATCCTTTTTGAATTGTGGTGTCCAGAACTGGACACAGTATTCCAGGTGAGGCCTGACCAAAGCAGAATAGAGTGGCACTATTACTTCTCTTGATCTAGACACTATACTTCTAATGATTCAGTCTAAAATCGCATTGGCCTTTTTAGCTGCTGCATCACACTGTTGACTCATGTTCAACTTGTGGTCTACCTGGACTCCTAGATCCCTTTCACACGTAGTCTCGTTCAGCCAGGTGTCTCCCATTGTATATCTGTGCTTTTCATTTTTCTGCCCTAAGTACAGTACTTTACATTTCTCTGTGTTGAATTTCATTTTGTTAGCTTTGGCCCAGCTTTCTAGTCTGTTCAAGTCATTTTGAATTTTGATCCTGTCTTCTGGGGTATTAGCTACTCCTCCCAATTTGGTATCATCTGCAAATTTGATAACTATGCCCCCAATACCATCATCCAAGTCATTGATAAAGATGTTGAATAGCACTGGGCCCAGGACAGAACCCTGTGGCACCCCACTGGTCACTTCTTTCCAGGTTGAAAAGGAGCCATTGTTGAGCACCCTTTGGGTTCGCCCAGTCAACCAATTACAAATCCATGTAACAGTTATTTTGTCTAGCCCACATTTTACCAGCTTGTTTGCAAGAATGTCATGGGGAACCTTGTCAAAGGCCTTACTGAAATCAAGATATACTATATTTACAGCATTCCCTTCATCTACCAAGCTGGTAATTTTATCAAAAAAAGAGATCAGATTTGTCTGGCATGACCTGTTTCTCTGAAACCCATGTTGACTTTTTGTGATTATGAAATTACCTTCCAGATGTTCACAGACTCTCTGTTTAATTATCTGCTCTGGAAGCTTTGCTGGTATTGATCTGCTCCAGAATCTTTCCTGGTATTGATGTCAGACTAACTGGATGATAATTGTTGGGATCCTCTTTTTCCTCCTTTTTGAAGAGTGGGACAACATTTGCCCTCCTCCAGTCCGCTGGGACTTCTCCTGTTTTCCAGTAGTTCTCAAAGATTATTGCCAATGGTTCCAATATTACATTTGCCAGTTCTTTTAGTACCCTTGGATGTAATTCATCTGGTCCTGGAGACTTATATTCATTTAGATTAACCAGGTATTCCTGTACTATCTTTTTACTTATTCTGTGCTGAAATTCTCCTATTCTGTCCACTGCTCTATTATCCTCAGGTTGAGCACCCTTTGCCTTTTCTGAGAAGACTGAAGCAAAGAAGGTGTTGAGTAATTCTGCTTTTTCTCTGTCCCCTGTTAACTTTTTGCCATCTTCTCCACACAGTGGCCCTACCATTTCCTTCTTCTTCCTTTTGCTGTGAACATACCCAAAAAAGCCCTTTTTATTGTTCTTAACCTCCCTAGCAAGCCTGAGTTCATTCTGCGCTTTAGCTTTTCTGACTTTAACCCTACACATGCTAGCTATTTGTTTGATTTCCTCTTTGGTGATTTCCCCATTTTTCCATTTCTTATACATGCTCCGTTTAAAACTTAGTTTAAAACTTAGTATCTTTATTGTTCTTGTTATGCACCTTCAAGATGACTCCAACCTATGGAGACCTTATCCTAGGATTTTCTTGGCAAGATTTATTCAAAGGAGGTTTTCTATTGCCTTCCTCAGAGGCTGAGAGACTGTGACTTGACCAAGGTCACCCAGTGGGTTTCCACAGCTGAGCATGGATCCAAACTTTGGTCTCCTAGAGTCCTAGGTGTGATCTGCACTGCAGGGATAATGCAGTTTGATACTGCTTTAACTGTCTGTGATAGTGACAATGTGGCACTGCTTCAAATTCCCTTTTTAAAACCTTTTATTCATTTGACTCTTTGTGCCATCGCTGCCACCCATTTGTGATGGTGACTCCCCTTCAAACCTCTCTGGGGCCTCAAAGTTACCACACCGAAGCCAGCATTTTTTGCCCATCAGTTTTGTCCCCATGTCTCTGTTAGGACAACACTTCAATTCACTCAGGACACTTCCTGTCTTGGGTACTTTAAACTTTCTTTTAAAATGCCTTTCTCTGCAGCCTCTTTCAGCCTCAAGGGCTCTTCATCCCCTCAGGATAAGTCCTATCTTGACCCTAACCATCTCCTTAGCTCTTTCTCTCTCCCTCTTTTATTCCTCCTGACTACACTCTCAATGGCTGATGCTAGGCTCATCCCCATTGGACATTGCCAAGGCTCAACCTGTGTGCTTGATCTGCCTTTTTCTCCACACTGCCATGGCTCAATGCTATGAAATTCTGGGATTTGCAGTTTTGTGTGATATTTAGCCTTCTCTGTCAGAGAGTTCCGGTGCCATAACACTACAAACTACAAATCCCAGGATCTACAGGATGGTGCCATGGCAGTTAAAGTGGTGTCAAACTGCATTAATTCTGCAGTGCAGATTAGGCCCTCGTTCAGTAGTTCCCAAACTTTGATCCTCCAGTTATTTTGGACTTTAACTCCCAGCATTGCTGACTGTTAGCTATGTTGGCTAGGGCTTCTGAGTGAAGTCCAAAACATCTGGAAGACTGAAGTTTGGGAATCACTGTCCTAGTTCAACACTCAAACCATTCAATCATGCTGGTGGTATCTATTGTTCCACAATTGGAACAATTGAAGACACCAGCCACAGATGCAGGTGAAACATCAGCAATGCATTCTTCTAGAACACAGCCTCACAGCCCAAAAAAACCCACGAAAACCTATGGATGCCTGTCATGAAAGCCTTCAATGTCACAATGTTCCACAATTGTTGGTACATAACTGTCCAACCTCTCCTCCTGCGTTGTTTCGCACACCCACAGATTACTCTTAACCTTCTGGATTCAGGAAAATGTTTCTTGATTAAAGGCTGAGCGTTGGTCCCTTTCTTTATAGGAATTAACCGCTGCCTCCCACTCTGACTTGCAAATGGGCACTGAGCATCAGACTGCCTGCCACATCAAAGGAAAATGCAACATTATGCCCTCTGACAAATGTCCAGGTTGGCTTGCCAGCTGAATTTCCTGTTCAATAATTCTAAGGCAGGTCTATACAACTAGTAGTAGAACAAACTGGAGTCTACCAGCTGGGTACAAGGAACCATCAGGAGTCCAACATCAGGGAGATTATCCTACCACTGAAATAACCCAGTTTACCTCTTCCAAATTGAAGCCTAATTTGGGAGGAAGCCAGGTCCTATCCCAAGGATTTTGCTGCTGAAGCCGGCAGGCGAGTCCAGCCTGGCTGCAGCCCGGGTCCCTGGCACACTTCGGCAGCCATTTTTTGAAGTCGGAAAGCTCCCAGTTTCAAAAAAAGGCTGCTGAAGAGTGCTGGGGACCCGGGCTGCATCTAGGCTGAACTCACCTGGCGGCTTCAGCAGCAAAATCCTTGTGATAAGACCCAGCCATCTCCCAAATTAGGCTTCAATTCGGAAGAGATAAACCAGGTTATTTCAGCAGTGGGATAATCTCCTAGGATTGGGCCGATGATGCTGACCAAGAACAAAGAATGAGCAGATATGTCTACCTCCTCATCCTTTTCCAAATATGTTATGACTTGTCACATTCAGTTAACTGAAGAGAACATGTCGCCTTCTAGAGCTTGTTGAACTGCAGCTCTGATCAGGTCTCACTGCCTTGGTGAAGAATTATGAAAATTGGAATTATTATTTTATTTACTTATGTGCCATATTTTTCCCTACATAGAAATTTGCTAATGGCAAATTTAAAACACTATAATTTAAAAGCAATACAAAAGCATTTTTAAAAGTATAATGTTTACAAAACAGTTAAACAATTTAAAAAGTTAAAGCAATTACACATTAAAAATATTAAAATGTATTTTTAAAAAACTATATACAAACCTTGATCTGACTTACACAGCATTTAAAAGCCCAACCCCCATCAGTTTAAAAAGTTCTTGAGAAAGCACCAAAAAATTTTTTACCTCCTGCCAAAAGGAGAGCAGGGCTGGGGCCACTCTGGCCTCTCTAGGGAGGGAGTTCCAAAGCCTGAGAGCAGCCACCAAGAAGGCCTTCTCTCTTGTTCCCACCAAACCAACCTGAAAAGTTAGTGGAACAGAGAGAAATTGGTGGGACAAAGAGATCTCTGGACAATCTCAAAACTGTAGTTGGCTCATAGATAGGATGACAATACTTGCCATTTTAAATGGGTCAGTACCATTTTTTCATATTTCCAGACTGTCTTGTCATTTTAATATAAATGTCAATTTTTCCTGTTTTCAAGAAAAATGCCCTGTTATATTGCGAAAATGGTTTGAAAAATCCTTGTTTGAAATTGTAGTTGTCAGAATAAAATTGTGTCATGGAGTGTGAGAAGATTTATGATAAGGTGTTGAAAGACCAAAATTTGCTGGGTAAAATTACTTTATCGGATCAATATTCATGGCACGATCGTGGTGAAATACAGTCCCCTTCTATGTCTACCTACATTTTTCTATGAATTCTATCATTGAAGAATAATTGTTCGCTCAATAGGTTCATGTAATAAAACTTTTGTTATTGTCTTACTTTTTCATGAATACAGAATATTACATAATCCTGTCCCGTTTCGCCAATGATGCATTTTTGTCTCAAGGAAATACGGTCAGCCTACTCATAAAGGGAAATATGGTCCTCCAAATAACCGGGACCCAAGATTGTAAAAGTTCAGTTCAAAGTGCTAGGTATGACCTATAAAGCCCTACGTCGTCCACAATATCTGAAAAATTGTATCTCTCCATATGAGCTTGCTTGAGTTTTGAGATCTCATGGTCTTGCCATTGGCACAGCCGCATGTGGTGAGGATACATGACAGGACCTTCTAGGAAGCTGCTACTCCAGCTCAAGAAGATTGGTTGGTGATGGTAGTTGAACTTTCTTAAATGGACAAATTGATGACTCTGATTAAGTACAAATCCTTTTTTTTTTTTAAGGTTAGGAAATGTTTATTTCTTACATGTATTCCTATTGGGGTTCAGTTTACAGTTTTGGATGTTGTAAAACAAACCAAGTTTATTTATTATGAAACTTTGTGTATTATGAATTAAAGGAAGTTTAGCAACAGGGGGTATAACCATCAGTTTGGGGAGGAGGAAGTCTCAGGGGAGGTTTTTTTTTATGTTAGGATTCTTGTTGGTTTGTTGGTTTGTAGTTTTTGTATTGTAGATTTGTCTCTCTCTCTCATATATATATATATATATATATATATATATATAAAACAACAAATACAAGTACAGTATGTATGTGTGTGTGTGTAGATATAGATACAGATATAGATATACACATCACATTCCATATTATCATGTATGGATGTGAGAGCTGGACAGTCAAGAAAGAAGATAGGAGGAAAATCAACACATTTGAGATAATGTGGTGCTAGAGAAGAGTGCTGAGGATCCCAAGGACAGCCAAAAGGACAAAGAAATGGGTCCTAGAACAGATCAAGTCAGAGAGATCCCTAGAAGCCAAGATGACAAAACTTAGACTGCCGTACTTTGGACACATCATGAGAAGGCATCAATCGTTGGAAAAGACAATAATGTTAGGAAAGGTGGAGGGAAGTAGAAAGAGAGGAAGGCCACATGCAAGATAGATGGACATTATTAAAGAGACAATGAATATGAGTTTGCAGGAGCTGGACAGAGCAGTAGAAGACTGGGGAGCCTGGAGATGTCTCATCCATAGGGTTGCCATGGGTCGAGACTGACACAATGACAGTTAACAACAACAACAAATATTAATATTTAAAATTATTATTATTATTATTATTATTATTATCATTATCATTATTATCTTTTTTAACCTCACTTCTTCCCTCCAAACTAACAGTCAAAGTGGCTTACAAATCAATGTTATCATAACATAGGTAAAAATATACAGAAGGTCAACATTAAAATAGGATTAACAATATTAAAAACATCAAAAACACAAATGAAAAAAGATTCATTAAAAATAGTACAATTTAAAATATTACAGTGCCTTGTTAAAAGCCCTTTCCTTAAAAACCTTTACTCCTGTTTCAAAAGCAACCTGTTGCCACTAAACTTTACAATAGGGAGGGAGGATGTAACATTCTGTGTTGCACAGTTTATTATTTTTCTAATACTTCCCATAGAACCATAGAGTTGGAAGAGACCACAAGGGCCATCCAGTCCAGCCCCTTGCCATGCAGGAACTCAAAATCAAAGCATTCTCGACAGATGGCCATCCAGCCTCTGTTTGAAGACCTCCAAGGAAGGAGACTCCACCACACTCCAAGAGAGTGTGCTCCACTATCAAACAGCAGTTACCATCAGGACGTTCTTTCTAATGTTGTGGTAGAATCTTTTTTCCTGTAGTTTGAATCCATTCCTCTGTGTTTTCTTAGTCGCTGGAGCAGCAGAAAACAAGCTTGTTCCATCCTCAATATGACATCCCTTCAAATATTTAAATATGGCTATCCTATCACCTCTTAACCTTCTCTTTTCCAGGCTATACATACCCGGTTCACTAAGCTGCTCCTTTTAGGGCATAGCTTCCAGACCTTTCACCATTTTGGTCACCTTTCTCTGGACATACTCCAGCTTGCCAACATCAATCTTGAATTGTGGTGCCCAGAACAGGACACAATATTCCAGGTGAGGGCTGACAAAAGCAAAATAGGGTGGTACTATTACTTCCTTTGATCTAGACACTATACTTCTATTGGTGCAGCCTGAGATGAGTTTCGCATCTTGATTTGGACAAAATAGCAGCTCTTCGGAGAGTTAGTATAGTGCCCATCAATCTAGAAAACATTTTAAGAGGGAAAAAACCCTTAGGGTTGATAAGAGTAACACAAAAACTTGAAAAATTTCTAACAGCATGCCTCCTAGTATGCCCTTTCAAAGTAACTCATGGGAGTAATTGTTACTAGTTATGCCAATAGCAACTTTGATCTTGTACATTATACTGTAGCAGACCCTGAGATCCAGCAACCCTGCTTTTGGCAGAAGATAACCATGCCATGTTCTCCCACACAAATCTGAAAACAGCCTCCTACAAATCCTGAGCCAAAAGAGGAGATGCAGTTACAGGAACCAAATTGGGTCATTAATAAAGCATGGCCAAGAATGAAACTAAGGGCCTCGGCAGACGGCTAATAGAGCCGTCCTCGGCGCAAGGAAGAGGAGGGGCAGCCGCACGCTCGGCGCCCCTTCCTCCTCCCGAGGTCGTCCTCGGAGCCGCCGGCCCTCCGCACGGCCGGTGCTCCGAAGACAACCTCGCACCGCCGCGTCTGGACACGCTGCGGTGGAAGGGTCGCCAAAAGTGCGCCGCAAGCTTTTGTGGTGCACTTTCAGCGACATATGAAAGGAGCACTATTTTAGCGCTCCTTTCTTGGGGCACTGACGGTGCGCCGCGGGATCGAGGCATGAGGATGCCTCAGTCCCGCGGCGCACCTTCCCAGGGCGGCCCACGGCCTCCCGTCTGCTGAGGCCCTAAATCAAAAATGGCAACATTCCCAGGATCTTAACAGATTCTGATTGTACACATGATGACTCACAATTGGGGCAAAGTGAGGCAGGGGCTGACTGTAAGGCAATTCACAGAGGACAAAGTATGTGATCAATAAATTACACTCCAGTTTTCAGAAACCTTCACATCAGGACGTTCCAAGTGTTGATGTCCAGATCACACTGCAGAGTGCGTATGTGGTGTTTGTGGCCTCCAGGATGATAATGACAAGGATGACTCACACACCATGCAGCAAGACTATTACAACTGTAAGAATGTATATATTTAGCTCTGGAAATTTTTATTTATTTTAGCAGCTTGGGAAAAGTTTTCATGCTAATACAGGCATTTGTATTTTGTATTTATTTTATTTATTTATTTTGCATTAGTGTTTGCATGAACCTCACCTTTTTGGCTCTTTAAAGATAAAAATGCCACCCTGATCCTCTGTTTGAGTTTTAAAGCAGGCATCAAACATTCTGAACCTATTTGGAGGATATGGTTCAGCACCATGATTAACCTCTTTAACATTTGGACTAAAAACTGGAGTACATTTAGTGTCCCACTGACATGGAAACCTCCAGCTGCTACTACATTTTGCTCAGAATCTTCCAGAAAATGCTCATCAGCTTCAAAACAAGATACACTCTCCTTGTGCACATTGTTTTAAAAAAGAGGCATCTTATTTAAAAGGGATGTTTTTTTAGTATTGCTGCAACACCACCAAATTTCAGTAACACAATGATAAAAGGATCCAACTCTCCAATATATTAAGCAGTAGAGCCTTCTAACCCCCATAGGTTGCCAGTAATTAGCTTACAGGATTTAGCAGGTGGTGGCCCAAGACAGATCACAAATACCTGGTGCTGAAATCTTTTTTGCAAATGATAGTCTTTGATGATAAGTATAAGTATAGTTTTTAACAACATGGGACTTTATCACATGGGGCTTTAATCCCATGTGAGGCACGGGATGTAAACTCACTGGACAGATACTATTGCACAGCTCCATTTCCCGGGCAGTATTTATCCTATCCGTGACCCGGGCTTCTCCCAGACCTTTTAAAGAATGGAATTTCCCCATTCTTTAAAAGGTTTGGGAGAAGCCCAGGTCGTGTACCAGATGAATACTGCCTGGGGACAGAGCCAAGCGATAGTATCCATCCCGATGAGTTTACATCCCACACTTCGCATGGGATTAAAGCCCTGTGCGATAAAGTCCAGAGTCTCAAGTTATGTCTACATGGGCCATCTACACCAGTTTCCTTCCACACACACACCCTCCTTCACCAGTGGCATCACTGGGGGGTGACACCTGGTTGGGCCCTCCACACACACACACACACACCATTCCTGTGCGCCATCCCATCGTTTCCTTCATGAGGAAAAGGATAAGGTAGCACAGGGGGAGGGAGCACATGCCACACCAGAAGCCCCACCTCTGGAACCCTGACCACCCCCTGTATCAGGTGACACCAAGTATGGGGATGCCACTACCCTCACATTGCCTTGTCTTCACAATACAGGGCCAAAGCCCTGATTTGAGTGTGGACTGTCTTCACATAATAAGATCGTTCTTACTTAAAAACATAAAATCATTGCTGAGCCCTGCATTTTTCCTCATGCACTGTTAAAGGTTCTTTCCCCCAACTCACACCACCCAGACCCAGCCTATCAGATCCTGTGCTACCCAACTTCTGCCATCTGGGAAGCCTTGCAAAGCAGCTTCTCAGCCAGACATGGATGTTACCGGCCTCTTCCTGCCCCAAATTTCTTCCCGCTCAAACTCTTCTCCCCCAGGAAATCTTAGTGTCCTCCCCACGCATACACCTTGTCACCCCACTAGCCCTCTGCCATGGTCTTAGTGGGCAAGCTCCCCTTCCCTCCATCTACTCCTTCAGGAAACTCTTCTGCCACCATCATTAATTTCTCCCGGCCTAAATCAGCACTGTTCCTTAAGTGGCCCCATCTTGGATGGACAGGAACTCTGCTTTAGGTCACAGTGGAGTGTCTAACTGTGCCGTTTTAAGTTCAGTTTAATTGTTATATTGTTTTTATGTTATTGTGATTTAATACTGTTTTAAGGGGGGGAGGGATTGTCTGGGGTTTGTATTTGATTTTAATTGTAAGCCGCCTGGATTGGTTTTTCAATAGGCAGGGTATTAAATATATTATTATTATTGTTGTTATTATTATTATTATTATTATTATTATTATTTCCAGACTTCACAGCCCAGACCCAGCAGCCCAGTACACATCATTGTGCCCAACTGCCAGCCCCTTCTGTTGAGCCCATCAGGAGGACCCAACCTTCTCATCAGTCCTCTGCCTAGGGAGGATGCCAGGCCAAGGAGGAGAGCACCCCCACCCCATTCCTCCCCTAAACCATGGTAGCTCCCCTGCCTGCCTGCCTGCTTCCTTCCCTCCCCTGCTCTCCTTACTGTCTCTCACACTCACACACAAAACCTATCTGCTGCACCTCCTTCATTCCAGTCTGAAGTCCCATCTCGGAGTAACCATTGTTAGTCCACAGAATTGAAGCTGGGGGTTGTCCCGCTGCTTGTAAAACCAATTGATCAAGTCAGCAGGGGCAAGGTGACCAGGTGTCATAACCGCAAAGGAGGACAAGGCACTACAGAATGTAGGATAGTCAAGAAAATTATTCATTGCCAAATGAAGGCTGAAAACACTACTATAAATTCATGCTTCTTATTAGCCTTGTTTAGAATGGTGGACATTTTGGAATTCCTCCTGGACAGAAGGCTGAAATGTAGGATATGTCCTGGAAAAGGAGGACATCTGGTCACCCTGATGACATCTGCCCAGCCCCCAGGGGGTCCACAGACCACAGGTTAAGAACTGCTGATTTAGAGGACCATTACTAGTAAGACCAGCATAAGTCAAAGTGCTAGTTATGACCCATTAAGTCCTATATGGCTCAGGACTAGGCTATCTGAAGGACCAGTTATCTTCTAATTTCTGTGAGTCCTATTCCGGAAGAAATATGACATATAAAATAAATAAATAAATAAATAGACTGTGATTTAGGACTCTGGCCAATAATAAGAATAACACTGTCCCCAGGACAACCTCCAAAATTGGTGAAAAATTGGGATGTAAATGAATCAATGGTGGTGATGACTGTCATCTTCATCATTGTCAACGTCATCTGTTTTCACCTTTTGGGAGTACACTCTACTCTGGGAAACATCTTCTGCAATATATTGAATGCCACCCTGTTAAGTCTCCATGCAATGACTTACATCTCAAATATTTACAAGAACTCAACAGGGGGTTCTAAGTGGCTTCTTTCAAATTATGTGTTATGACAGCTGATCTGGGAATATAACCCAAGAGCTCTCCTTGGAGATCTCAAAAGTAAATTTAGTTACAGAGAGTAACAGTTGGTGCCAGCAGATTTCAAGAGCATGGCGGAGGTAAAAGATATTGTCAGTTGGCAAGTGAGCTGTTATTTACTACAATCATACCCAAGTCTAAAATATATTCATGGCTTGGGAAAGAAAGGAGACTGGATCAATGCAATTAATGGGGCTTATGCTAGAACCCAGGGCTGATTGGCAAAAGCAGAAAAAAGGATACCCTGTATTCCATCTAAACTAAGAACAAAAATAGTAAAATACAGACCTATGATTAACATCTTCAATTTTTTTGGTTTTTAATATCTTGTCTGCATGGTTTTCAACACCTTGCCTGATGAAGAAGCCAGTGGAGCTTTGAAAGCTTGCAACTTGTATGTTGGGCATTTTGGTTGGTCCAATAAAGGTATCACTGTTTGGTGGATTTTTATGTTATTGAATTTGCTATATGGCCAACATGGCTACCCCTGGATGTTTTGTGATACTGTAGATCAGGTTGGGAATCATGCAATTCAAAGACCATATGCAGTCCTTAGCAGGCTTACGAGTGGTCTTTGCCCCCCAGATGACTCCAAATTTGCAAAAAATAAAATAAAATATCCTTCCCCTAAAAAAAAAAAAATCACTGGTGAGAGGTTAAAATAGTCACCAGAATCCAAAAAGATGCTGACAAGCTGGAGGATGTCCAGATGAGAGGGACCAAAATGATAAAAGGTCTGGAAACCAGGTCTTATGAGGAGCAACTTAGGGAGCTGGGTTTATTTGTTTATTCATTCATTCATTTAGAGTATTTGTACCCCACTCTTCATTTTACAGATTGCTAATTTGACAATTCCCTGCCCTTGGGTTTACAATCTGAAAAGACATAATGCACAAGGAGAAGAGAATGGCACTGGGGAAGAGGATCAAGTCCAGTAGATACTGCCATTTCTTCTCTCCCTCCAAGGCCAGAGTGGTGGCAGCTGGAATGGAGGGACAGTCTCCATCTACTTCTGGAGCTAGGCAAGGTGGAGCTGTACCTGCCTCTTCTTCTCACACTCCAAGACCGCCTATGTTTAGTGTGGTGAAAAGAAAGTTAAGGGGTGACATGATAGCCATGTTTAAATATCTGAAAGGATGTCATATTGAGGATGGAGCAAGCTTGTTTTCTGCTGCTCCAGAGACTAGGATATGGAGCAATGGATTTAAGTTCCAATAAAAAAGAGATTCTTGGAAGAACTTCCTTATGGTAAGAGCTGTCAACAGTGAAACATACTGCCTTGGAGCATGTTAGTGTCTCCTTCTTTGGAGGTTTTCAAACAGAGGTGGTATGACCATATGTCAGGAGTCCTTCGATTGTGTCTTTCTGCATGTCAGAGGATTGGACTGGATAGCCCTTGAGGTCTCTTCCAACTCTATGGAGTTTATCACACGGGGGAAATCCCATGCGGAAACAGGGCTTTAAATTAAACAAAACCCGCAAAGGCGGGTGTTTTTTGAGATGATGTCACTGTTAAAAGGAGGTTAATCCGAACAGAAATTAGACAAAAACTGCTTCTTTTTACTTTCGGGATCTTCCGAAAGTAAAAAGAAGCAGTGTTTGTCTAATTTCCATTCGGATTAACCTCCTTTTAACAGCGCTTTCACTTTTCACACAGGGCAGAACAGGAGAAATCCCGTTCATTAAAAGCTTCCACTTTTGCGGGGGTTTTTTACTTTAAAGAGCGATTTTGCACGGGGCTCCCCGTGTGATAAACTCCTATGATTCTACTATTCTAATCTTTAAAACATTTGTGGTGCTTAAAATAGCCTGTACGGTGTATGTTTTGCCTTGAAAGCACAATTTCAGGGAGTCTCATCCTGGAATGGAGAAAAAAAATCACAGAAAAGTGATTTCCAGTTTTCCAAAACATCATTTCCAGTCAGTGCTGGCATGAGATGAGCAGCCCTGCTAAAGTTTGGGGGACTGCCATAAACAGCCTGCCTGTGCTTGTATATATGTGGGGAAAGTGGAATAGTTGTTATAATCAATACTAATAGTACAGGTTGAACACCAATAATCCAGATATTTGAAATCTGATTTGGCCAAGTTTCTGGCCACACAATTACAAACCCATATAGGGCAAACCCCCCATTACATCAAGGACTCAACTCACTTCATAAGAAAAATCAATAACCTTGAACTTAAACCCGGAGACATACTAATCAGCTTCGATGTGGTCTCCCTGTTCACCAAAGTCCCCATAATGGACACCATGACACTCATCCGAAAAAATTTTCCAGAGGACATCACAGCCTTGTTTGAACATTGCCTCACTACAAGCTATTTCCAGTGGGACAATGGATTCCAAGAACAGAGAGATGGGGTAGCAATGGGAAGCCCTCTAAGCCCGGTGATCGCAAACTTCTACATGGAACACTTTGAAAAACAAGCCCTGGAAACAGCACCGAAAAAGCCCACAGCTTGGTTCCGATACGTGGATGACACTTTCACCATTCGGTGCCATGGAGAAGAAGATCTGGCTGGGTTCCTGAATCACCTGAACAACATCCACCCTAACATCCAATTCACTATGGAAAAAGAAAAGGAAGGAACACTGTCATTCCTAGATGTCGTAGTCATCCGCAAACCAAACCAACGTCTGGGACACACAGTATACAAAAAACCCACACATACAGACAGATACCTGCACAAGAACTCTAACCATCACCCAGGACAAAAAAGAAGCACAATAAAAACACTGGTAGACCGGGCAAAACGCATCTGTGAACCCCACTTCTTGGAAGAGGAATTGAAGCAGCTTCATTTATATACAGCTTCATATCACGCTATGGGATGTCTAAGCGGTTTACAACTGTGAGCTGATTGCCCCCCAACAAGCTGGGTACTCATTTTAGCGACCTCGAAAGGATGCAGGCCTGAGTCGAGCCTCAGCCCTGGCTGGTATTGAACTCGCAACCTTGTGGTTTATGAGTGAGTGGCTGCAGTACAGGTATTTAACCACTGCGCCACCAGGGTGATTGAAGCACCTAGACCAGGCTCTACAGGCAAATGGTTACTCCAGCTCAGACATCAGAAGGGCTACCAGACCCAGAAAAATCCAGAGGACTGAAGACAAGCAAAGGGAAGGTATTTTTACCATATATCAAAGGAGTCACAGACAGAATA
Organism: Phrynosoma blainvillii; assembly: GCA_026167975.1. Lineage (NCBI taxonomy): Eukaryota > Metazoa > Chordata > Lepidosauria > Squamata > Phrynosomatidae > Phrynosoma > Phrynosoma blainvillii. The sequence continues at coordinate 14,402,215 of JANUYF010000001.1, forward strand.
GGGAAAGTAGTGAGGAAACACAACCTCCAAATGGTTTACAAACAAACCAAGAAAATCCAACAAATGCTGCGCTCAGCGAAGGACAGGCGAGACCCTCTTACAGCTGCAGGAGTTTACCGCATACCATGCAGCTGTGGACAAGTCTACATAGGGACCACCAAATGCAGTGTACAAACACAAGTCAAGGAACATGGGAGACACTGCAGACTGGGCCAGCCAGAAAAATCAGCAGTAACAGAACACATTATAAACCATCCTGGGCATAAAATGCTGTTTGAAAACACTGAAATTTTAGACCATACCAACAACTATCAGGTCAGAATGCACAGGGAAGCCATTGAAATCCACATACACTTGGACAACTTCAACAGGAAAAAAGAAACCCTTAAAGTAAACAAGATATGGCTACCAGTCCTACAAAATAAGAAAATCAGCACTCAGCAAATGCAAATGGGAAGCCAACCAGGGTCAGGGGCTTTCCCAGCAGACAATAGCAGACAATCTCCTTGATTGCATATCCCCACCTGGAAGCCATGCCATTAACGACAGAACAATACCTATTCAACACAGAACAATACATAGTTTACATGGGATTAGCAGACAATAACCTTGAGAGCATTCCCTCCCACCCTGGAGTCATGCCATTAACAACAGAACAATACCTATTCAACACAGAACAACACACAGTTCACCTGGGAACCACTCCTCCCTACCCAGGGTCTCACAGTATATATAGACCCATTCTCCTCCATTCCAGTTTTCTCTGAAGATGCCAGCCACAGATGCTGGCAAAACTTCAGAAAGAAACTCTCCTAGAACATGGCCACACAGCCCGAAAACCCCACAAAAAACTATGGATGCCGGCCATGAAAGCCTACGACTTCACAAGTCATCAATCAATCATTCTAAACAGGCATCAAAAAGCCATCAATCACTTTTTGACAGGACCTAACCCCTCTACTACTATTGTACTTTGCTATATAGCCATCACAGTTACCCCTGAATATGTTATCTATTATTGAAACATCCTTCCACGTCATCTAGCCAAAAAGCTTGGACCCTCTGAGATTGACCCTTGGAGAGTAGTGGAGTCTCCTTCCTTGGAGGTCTTTAAGCAGAGGCTGGATGGCCATCTGTCGGGGATGCTTTGATTGGGAGTTCCTGCATGGCAGGGGGTTGGACTTGATGGCCCTTGTGGTCTCTTCCAACTCTATGATTCTATGATTCTATGATTCTATGATGTGAAGAAGCACACATTTTTGCAATATGGCTCCTTGCATTCTGACAGTTCTTTTCAGCTCCCTGTTCACTTGTTCCATTTTTTGTGGTGATATTGTTAGTGATTATTTTGGATCTACACAAGATCTACACATTATCACACCAAAGGTGTGATAATGAGTGTCCCCAGTCTGGTATGGGTGCATTTCCTACACAAACACAATATTTGGGCAATTTATGAGCCTGGTGTGATAAAGTCTGCTGATGCTACTAGGGGAGTTGTACACCTCTGCCTCTTTCATCAGCATCACACTGGCACTGCTGCTACCACTGTTTGTTGAAAACTTTTTTGTTTTCTAAATCTTTTGGAATTTCTGATTAATGCTTTATATCTTTAGTATACAGTGGTCCCTCCACATTTGCTGGGGTTGGGGGTGAAGAATGTCAAAGAATGTGGAAAAACCGCAATAAAAAAACACTATTTTTTTTAACCTAAGAGAACACATCTCTAGGAATCTCTAGGTCCTCCAGTGCAACTCTATAGTCAACATCTGCCAGATGTTAATCACAGAATCATGCTGAAGGACCTACAAATGCCTAGAGAAGTGTTTTCTCTAGGAACTTCTAGGTTCTCCAGCACAATTCTATGGTCAACTTCTGGCAGAGTTGCATTGGAGGACCTAGAGCAGGGGTAGGCAACCTTTCCCCTTTAAGGGACTTCAGCTCCCAGAAGCCTCAGCCATGTTGGCCAATAGTCCCATGTTGGCCAATAGCTTCTGGGATTCTGGGAGCTGAAGTCCCTCGGCCCTTAAAGGGGAAAAGTTGCCTACCCCTGACCTAGAGGCTCCTGGAGAGAACTTATTAATCAAAACCGCAAATAATCAAAGCCACAAAAGTCAAATCCGCAAATGTGGAGGGCTAACCGCATTTGATTATCTACAATTTTGTTTTATTCTACATTATGTGCGTGTGTTTGTATTTTAATATTTCATTTTAGTATTTAGCATTTTAGTATTGTATTCTAGTATTTTATGATATTGGAACAGCTATAAATGTTCTATTCTGTAACTATGTAAAGCGACATGTCCATGGATGGCACTATATAAATAAATGATGATAATAATAACATTAACACTGCTAGCGAAAGGAACTCATGTCCTCAGGGACAATGTACCCCCTTAATCCTCATGAGTGGACCACTTCCATTGCACCCCCCCTTGCTATGTCACTGCCTATAGCACTATAACTCTGTGAGGGAAATGTAAAGAAAAAAGAAGAGAAGAAGAGAAGGAGTTTTTTAATTGCGATTGTTCCTCTATGTACTGGTTAAATATAAACCCAATTGAGAGAGGAAATAAAATGTTGCAACTGCTGCTGGGAGTTATCAGAAAATAGTCCAGGATAACAGAAACATGGGTTGGTGCTATTTTTAAAAAAATACTCAAGAACTAAATCACAAATGCCACCAGTTTTGAAGAATTTGACCCATCCGGAAGAGCAACTTGGTCTTAATAAAAACCACCTGAATGCAAACTCATTCAGACCCTTTCTTTTCTCCCTGAATGTTTTCATCAGCCCCTAAGGTAAATGGCTCTTATATCAGATTGCACAAATCATTACCAAACAAATGGATGTGCTGGGACTTAGATCAATGGGAACTCTTGAGCTGATGAACCAGACAATTATTATTATTATTATTATTATTATTATTATTATTATTATTATTATTATTATTTATATCCCGCCCCTTTGAGATCAATCGGGGCGGCTAACAAAGGTCAGGTGCGAGTTCAGTTTGGGCTCTTGTTACCCAGATCTGGCCAAAAGAGGGAACAACATAGAGGACAGTCACATTAACCAAGTAATCCTGTGCATACCACTATATGTAATTTGTATTTTGTGTTGACCAATAAAGGTATCACTGTTTTCTGGATTTTGGATGGTATTGTACTTTGCTGTATGGCCAACATGACAACCCCTGGATATACCCTCCCACTGTTCCAGTATGACAGGGATAGTCTCAATTTAATCCTATGTCATCCTACTTTTTCAGCTGGTTTTAAAATGTCCCAGTTTCTCTCTCCTCCTCCCACTTCCCGACTTTGTTCTCAGATTAATTCAATTAGTTGAATGATTAAGTGGCATAAGCAAAATTAGTTTGCACTCAATTAATTCAGCAAATGGCATAGGAGAGAAGGGGGAAGAATATTGCCTTTCCCAGTAAGTTCAGGCAAAAGCAAACTACTGCTGCTTCTCCTAACCTGCATGTTCTTCCTTATTTATAACATTTGCCATCTTGATCACACTCTGATGTTGCTTGGCCACACATGTCCCAGTTTTCATCTGTGAAATGTTGGAGGGTATGGACTCAGCTTGTGCTGCCTGACCTACAGAAGCATCTGGGTCAGTCTTGTTTGCAAGTCTAAGCAACCAGAAGACCTGTTCTTGCTGGCTACAGGCTGTCTTAACCAACTGTGGAAATTTATCTCTAGTAACTTAAATCTTGTCTGCGCTCTTGAGTCTCGAAAGGTAGCGTTACACTTCCACAGTGTCCATAGTCATTTCAGTCTCTGCAATCCAAAGGCATCTATCACCCTTAAGAAATCTTCAGAAGGTTTGCTTCCTAAGCCTTTAGGGAGCATGGTCAAGGTCATGCCAAAGAGTGATGAAATCTAATTTGAACCTCACTTGTTAAGTTTGCTGAGCAAGGTGTCCAGCTAAGCTGGATGTCTCATAGCAGCAGCAGCAGCAGTTTCAAGTTTCACCCTTAAATCTTAGTGACACACAATCTCCACATAGCATACTTCCTTGACTCATGTGCAAAGCCCATCTCTTATGAAGTATGTGCATTTCCTCAGAAATGGGTAACAGTTGAAATGCAGTCTATTTCCTCCTTGTAAATGCTGGACCGTGGATGAACAACATCAAATATAACCCACACCACCACTCATTTCTGTAGCAGTCAGAAGTTACCATTCAAATCATAAGAATCTTAACTATCTGGCTGAAATCTTGTTGGTTAGTCCCAGCTAAAATAGCCTCATCAAATCAATTGTTGAATGGTGAGTCAACACATAAAGAAATCTCATTGATTCAGTGGGCCTATTCTAATCAAGGCTAAGATATGGAAAAGAAAAGAGCTAGCAGCACTATCTGGTGGCAAAGAATACTCAGAACAAAAATTTCACCAAAAAACTGTAAAATTGGACAGCAATCTGATTAGGTGCAGTTGTTGTGATTTTATTCATTTAAAATATCTGCCAGATGGTTTCCTCTTAAACATAACAGCCAAAAGAGCACACAAATGGTAAGAACAAATCTTTATGTAGGAACAAAAATAGAGGCAAGTAAACAGTGACCTTTGGGGTTTTCTTTATTTGTTAATTGATTGATTTATTGGATTGATATCCTGCCTTTCTCCCAGAATTCTCCCTGAACCACAAGTTTGTTTCAGCTCTTTAAAAAGATATCAAATAAAATCTATACTGGAATTTATTTCCAGATTTTAAGCCTCAGAAAAACCCACTTTTTTATTCCCTCTTTTTTATCCTGTATTTTTTTTCAAGACAATGTGAATATATGTATTGATTATTTTGTTTTATTTTGTATTGTGTCTGTGTATTTATTGTATTTTAGTATTTTATATTCTTGGAATAGTTATAAATGTTTCATTCTGTAATTACATGTCATATTTAGTTTGAAATTTAAAAAAATTTAAAAAATCTATACTGGTAACTTTAGGTCCAAATTATTTGAAGTACCAGTTTTGTTGTTATTAACTGCCCTCAAGTTGATTTCAACCCATATAAATCTGCTTATGTTTTGAAATCTCCTGGGGAGGCTCTTCTCCCAGTATTTAGTATTGGGAATTGGACAGTGAAGGGAATATGAATGATCTCTAGCTCTGCAGCCAGGATAAGGGAACTATGCCATACATTCCAAAATCCCTCTGAACAAATCTTGCCAAGAAAACCCCATGATAGGTTTCCCTTAGGGTCACCATAAATTAGAAACAACTTGAAGACACACAACACACACCATACATTCCACAGATGAAAACTAGGGGGTTGAACAGATGGCCCCTAAGGGGCAGCATCCCGCTGCCCCTTTCCTTGCCGGATCGGGGCTGCAGCAACCTCATGCCGCGGCCCCAATCTGGTGGTTTGATGCTCTAAAAAGAACTGGCAAAGGCCAGTCCTTTTTTAGAGCAGCAAAAAGCTGCCCTTCCCACCACCGCCGTGGCTTTTCGGCACTCCTTTGGAGCAGCATGTATGAACGCTGCACCAAGGGAGTGCCCTGATGCCGCCCACCATCTGTTTGGGTGGGTGGCATGACACCGGCAACGGGATGAAGTTGGGGCAGCCGGCATGCATTTGCCACGCACCAACTCCACCTCCAGGCCAGCCCTTTTGGCCGGTCTGTACAGTACCTAGCACACTTATGGCTATGCAACCTCAAACTGTGGTCAAGATGACAAAGGTTATGAATGAGAAGGAACATAGCAACTAGGAGGGGCTGCAGCAGCTTACTTTCACCTGAACCTACTGGGAATAGCAAGAGTTAATTGAGTTAACTGAATTAATTGTGAACTACTTTGCACTCAATTAACTTGCATGGCCACACATGCCCTGAGCTGCTACTGCACTACAAAATTAACAAAGTTTGACACCACTTTAACTGTTAAGGCTCCATTCTATGGAATCCTGGGATTTGCAGTTTGTTGTGGCAGTAGAGCTCTCAGTCAGAGAAGGCTAAATATCTTACAAAACTACAGATCTCAGGATTCCATAGCATTGAGCCATGGCAATTAAAGTGGTGTCAAACAGTATTAATTCTGCTATGTAGATGCAGAAGATCTTGGAGATATCTCGTCCATAAGGTTGCCATGAGTCGAGATCGACTTGAGGGCAGTTAACAACAACAAATAAGTGCAGCCTCAGTTTTAATCTCTGAAACATTGCAAAGTAGGTATTTGCTCCCCTTTCATGACACCTAAAATCTACTTGAGTTGGAAGCAACAAGGCCACTCTCATAAATCTCATAAATTCAGCTTTTAAGTGAATCTTCCTTTCAATTACAGGAGGAGCAAAATGCTATCTAAACCATTTGAATTTTGTGAAACAAACAAACAAACAAAAAGAAACCATCCATTGTTTTCTCATCCCGTGCTCCGCACCCGTGCTGATTCTTTGTATTTGCAACAGACATTGCAAAAGACTTTCATTTGCAACAGACAGAGTGATCTGCTTTATATCCATCTGGAGTTCAGATGAGCATAAAAGATCATCTCCATGTGACAGTCAGAGCCATTTGTGTACAGCAACTCTCAGTTTCACAGCAAGGCTGCCCCTTCACCCAGATCTTCTCTTAACAATTACTAGAATGTGTCACCGAATGATGAAATATTTTTCAATAACAGGTGCCAACCAGTAGGAAACGAAACTTAATGTCAACAACCAAAACCAAGGAGACCTGTCCATCAGAGAAACCATAGACAACTCAGAGGTCAGCAAAATACTTGTATCGTTAAAAAATTATTAAGTAACTTTTTATTTTATATTAGAAAAGCCTTCTGGGGTCCCTTTTTTTTAACATTGAACCAATGCAGCTATCAAGACAACAGCAGCTAAGAAAAGACTGCACTCAACAAAGACACAACATTCATCAAGGTGTTGTTGTTGTGTGCCTTCCAGTTGTTTCCAACTTATGGTTATCCTAAAATGAACATATCACTGGGTTTCTTGGCAAGGATTTTTTGAGAGGAGGGTTTGCCTTTACTGAGGCTGAGAGTGTGTGACTTACCCAAGTTCACCCAGTGGGCTTCCATGGCTGAGCGGGGATTCAAACTCTGGTCTCCAGAGTTGTCCTCAAACACTGAAACCACTACACTACACCACCCCTCTCTAGTGTCTATCAAGAGAGGCAGCTACCATTTTGTCAGGTTAACTTTTTCAAGCAATAGTTTAATTTTTCTCTTCTAGTCTCTGTTGTAACAGAGTGCTATCACTGTGTAAGACCCATTGTGAAAATTCAAGTTGAGTGTTTTTTAGCAATGCTAAACACAATTGCATTGGATTATACTGCCAATCTCCTGCTCCTTCCCTCAAGAGACACTTTTTATGTACCTGATCCTAGTGAGTTGACTTCAGGGTCCTAGTTAAAAACAAATTACTTGAAGGCTGACCACTCCATCCAGATACTCAAAGAGAAAGCCACATTAGGTTGTTTTTGCACTGCAAGATACAAAAAGATTCAGTACAACTCGAATCTCTCTTGTCTGGAATGCCAAAATCCTAAATATTCCAAAAACAAAAACAAAAAAATTCATAGGTGGCTAAGATAGTGGCACCTTTGCTTTCTGATGTTTCAATGTATACACATTTTGTTTCAAACACAGAATTATTTAATATACAGTTAGAACCATAGAATCAGAAATGGAAGAGACCACAAAGGCCATCCAGTCCCACCCCCTGCCATGCAGGAACTCAAAATCAAGGCATCCCCTACAGATGGCCATCCAGCCTCTGTTTAAAGATCTCCAAAGAAGGAGACTCCACCAACCTCTGAGGGAGTGTGTTCCACTGTCAAACAGCTCTTACTGTCAGGAAGTTCCTCCTAATGTTCAGGCGGAATCTCTTTTCCTTTTCCGCATCCATTTTTCCAGGTCCTGTTCTCTGGAGCAGTAGAAAACAAGCTAGCTCCCTCCTCAATATGACACCCTTTCAAATACTTAAAAAGGGCTATCATATCACCTCTTAACTGTCTCTTCTCCAGGCTAAACATACCCAGTTCCCTAAGTCATTCCTCATAGGGCATGGTTTCCAGACTTTCACCATTTAGTCACCCTCCTCTGGACACAATCCAATTTGTCAACATCTTTTTTGAATTGTGGTGCCCAGAACTAGACACAGTATTCCAGGTTGGGCCTGACCGGAGCAGAATACAGTCTAGACACTATACTTCTATTGATCCAGCCTAAAATCGCATTGGCCTTTTCAGCTGCTGCATCACACTGTTGACTCATGTTCAAACTGTGGTCTACTAGGACTCCTAAATCCATTTCACACATAGGACGTTATCACACGGGGACCAGTTAAAGCGGATAGAAAGTGGAAAAGAACAATCCCGCAAAGAAAGCAGAAAGGAGCTTAATTGCGGAATTGTTAAATGCGAAAAAAATATGTTATTACCTTTCAGACGTAACCCGTAAATGTGACCAGACTCCTCCCCAGAGGCTCCACCTTCCCGGCTGCCTCCTCCTCCTCCTCCTCGGCCGCCCCTCGCCCCCTCCGGCTCCTGTGGCAGCTGTCAGGGCTGCGGGGGCTGCACACTCTCTCAGCCTCAGGTGGAGGACACGGCAAGGGCAAAACCCTCCTCTGAAGAAACCTTGCCAAGGAGAGACGGAGGGGGAAAGGATAAGGCAGCACTCCTGAGGGAGGCCTTCCTCCTCCTCCTCCTCGGCTGCCCCCGACCCCCTCCAGCTCCTGTGGCCGGAGAGAGAGAGAGAGAGAGAGAGAGAGATGGAGGGGGAAAGCCTGAATGGCAATGAGGAGGAGGAGGAACCGGGACTCTTGCCTCTCTGCAGGCCACTCCTCCTCCACCTTTAATGCGGATTTGGTTTTCAGACATGGCAATTCCACAATTACTTTAAATCCGCTAATGCATTTTCTCTAAACTCCCAAACTTAAAACGATCCACTTTCTGTCCAGTTTCTGTGCGACGTCATGTGAAAACGTGAGTCTCAAGTCCAGTTTCTGTTCGGGATTTGTGCGGAATAACCAACGCAAATCTCCTGTGTGATAATGTCCATAGTTAAGTCAGGTGTCCCCATCCTATATCTATGTATTTCATTTTTCCGCCCTAAGTGCAGTAGCTTACATTTCTCCAAGTTGAAATTCATTTTATTAGCTTTGGACCAGCTTTCTAATCTATTAAGGTCATTTTGAATTTTCATCCTGTCCTCTGGGATATTAGGTAATTCTCTTAATTTGGTGTCATCTGCAGATACAGAGTTGCCATGGCTTGAATATATATATATATATATATATATATATATTTCCAAAAATTCCAAAAAGTAAACCTTGATTTTGCCAGCTCTGCTCAGTTCTTGTAAGCTCAGGGCCAAAGCTTCCTTGTTTGAATCTATCCACCTGTAATATAGTCCTCCTTTGTACTGAGTTCCACCTTATGAAGCACTGTTGTCTTTTCTAGTGAGCCAAGTCTTCTCACCATATTCCAAAATACAAATAGTTTAGTCATTTTGGCAGATAGGGAAAGTTCAGGCTTAATTTGTCCCATTCATTTATCCTTTGAGCAGTCCATGATATATGCAGACCTCTCCTCCAACATCACATTTCAAACAAATTGATTCTCTTCCTATCAGCTTTCTTCACTGTCCAGCTTTCATAACCATCCATGAAAAACAGAAATATTGAGACAAGGACAATCCTGACCTTGGTGGTTGATTTCTGTAAATATATTTACATTTGAGGATTTGTCTACTTCTTTCGTACTTACCTTTCTAAATCGTGGTCTTCTTCTGATTTCTTTACTACAGTCTCCATATGGATTTATGACTGAACCAAGATATAACAAATCTTTCACTATTTCAATGTCGTCATCATCTACTATTCTATGATTTTTCTCAATAGCTGTTCCATGTCTTTGCTAATTTCTGGTCATCATATGGTGAATACTCCCAATATCACTGGACTACTAATCCCTGAGACTGTTATCTGGCTATGGTCATAAACTGGAGCCCAACACAATACTGGCTACAGTAGTGGGCCAGCAAGTCCGCTTCAGGTTTTGGTCTGACCATGAAAGGAGCACTGAATCCTGTCCCCAAAACAAAGTCAGCACCGTGAATAGTTATTTTAAAGTTGAAACCAAAATCCAGAATACATTCACTGCCCCAATACTCAAACCATCAGCCATCAATAATGTCTGGAAGGTTTCATGTTCACCTCGTTCCTGCAAGGAGGATGAAGAATAAATGAAGCTCAAAAAAGAAGAAAAGAATGTGAAGCTATTAGCAATTCCAGGAATCATAGGATCCTAGAGTCGGAAGAGACCACAAGGGCCATCCAATCCAACCCCTTGCAATGCAGGAACTCACAATCAAAGCACCAAGGTTAGATTAGTGGGCACAGCAATCTACCTTGTCCCAGGTAAGTTTTTTTTCTTTTTTAATCAAGCTTTAACAGTTTGGGACACAACACAGTTTCCATTTTAAGAAAAGGAATATAACTGTAGATGCAAATAAGTTGGAAGATGTTGAACCTGCTGGTCCCCAACCCAAATAAACTATTGGTTAGGAGGAGATGCTCTCCTTTCATTTCTTTCAGCTCTGGAAATGAGGTGACCTCAGTCCTGCAAGGAAGATTGGGTATAGTTCTGAGCAATCCTAGAAAAATCCTTGCAGAAAAAGTAGATTTTACAGAACAAGGATCACATATAATAATATAAATAATATAATAAAACTTTATTTATACCCCGCCTTTAGCCGAGGCTGTCAAGGCAGCTTACAGTTAAAAGAATGCACCCATACAATCAACAACAAATATCCCCCCTTAAAAATATATTAAATCATTAAGCAGATTAAAATCTTAGATACATATGAATTCTATTGCAATGTATATATGCTTACATGAGAAACAGTTATGGCCAAAAACCTAAACTCTCACTAGAAGCCAAAATTATTTGGGGTGCTGCCACACTACAGAATTAATCCACTTTGACACTGCTTTAACTATCATGGCTCCATCCTATGGGATCCTGGGATTTGTAGTTTGTTATGGCACCAGACCACTCTGACAAAGAAGACTAAATATCCCACAAAACCACAGATCCCAAAATTCCATAGCATGGAGCCATGTCAGTTAAAGTGGTGTCAAAATGCACTCATTCTGCAATGTAGATGCAGCCTTAGCTAATATTGCACTTCGGTTATACCATGAAACAACATGACTCACTGAAAAAGTAGTTAAGGCTTGGAAAAGTTAAAAGCAGTTGAAAAAGAGGACTGCACTATAGATGGATTGATTCAATCAAGGAAACCAGGGCCTTCGATTTGCAAAACCTGATCAGGGCTCTTCCATGACTGGGGCTCTTGTAGGTCTCTCATTCCTAGGATTACTGTAAATTGAAACCTTCTTGGGGGCAAATAACAGCAACAATAATATTTTCAAATTCAGCTGAACAAAGAATCTTATGCAAAGCTTGGCGGAAAAACATTCCTTGCCCCTAGCCTTATGTAAAAAAAAAAAAATGTTGATAAAGTCCCCACTTGACATCCATGTTTATAAAAATTTGTTCTAAATCCATTTATAATTCCCACAATCCAGGAAACATTTACACCTCAGTGCTAAGAATACTAACCAGGGAGTAAATCCATTCAGTGCTGTGCTTTGCTCTGCACATATTTTTGCTCTGCACATATTTTAACCCTTATCTAACCTTACTCTCTCTTTTCCTTCTCTGTGACAGGAGTTTATATCTCTATCTATCTATCTATCTATCTATCTATTTCAGATAGATTCTCCCAAGATGGGATTCAAAGCAGCTTACAATAATAAAAAAGCTAAAATATTAGTTTACAAATGTTTAAACAGAATTAAACAGCATTATTATTTTTTAATTATTAAGCTATGGGGAGGCAGCAAAATAAGGGCATTCACACACACACACACACACACACACACAAAATAAGAATTCTGCCATCCCAATTCAATTTTTCATTGGTCCTCAGATTTATAACCTAGCTGCAACCCAGGAGAACATTTCTGAGAACATTTCTACAGAGCAGGGTATAAATTCAATAAATGGTTATTATTATTGTAACCCTAGATATGTGCATATCCAAAATGGGACACTCAAATGCCAATGTGTATTTGGGAATTATGAACTGGGTTACTCAGCCTTAGGATCGAGTCCCTATGTATACCAAGTCCAGAGACACAAGGAATGCCAGAGGCAGGTTTCTAATTAGTTTATTTTAAAAGGGGAAATCAACAATCATCCAAAAGCATACAATCATGCACGTTCACAAGGACTAAGAAAATCAAAGTGTTACATTGGAACAGAGAAGGCCAAACTAGTGGAAATACTGCACCTGAATTGAATAGTTGCTTCGTTTGTTTCAGGTCCAGAGATAAAAGGAACTTACTTGCTCCCAAGGTATACGGAGATTGGCAAGCGAAAGAGAGGTTGGCCAAGTAAATTGACAGCATGGATGCCTAAGCTGAAGAAACAATGGAAAAGTACTAGTATATATAGGGAATTTTAGCCCTGGGGCAAAATTCAGGGTATAGAAAGAGCCAAATGGTGGTGCTTCCTTTGAAATGGTTTTGAATCATTTTGAAGTCAGTTTTCGGAGGTAGTAACATTGGGATATGAATGTGTGTGATTTAAAGTGCATTTCTAAAATTAGGATGGATTAGCAGGCAAAGATGCCAGGGTCACTAACTGTTTGGCGCCATCCATTGTCCTATAGCTATGGCCTTTGCTCACCTCAAAGATGTCTGGAAAAGCAGGACCTCAGTGACTCCTATTGCTAGTTTACATGTGATGAAAGAATCCCAGTAATGGTGTCCACATTAGGGTCGTAGATGGGTGAATTAACCTGCATTTCATTAAAGATCTGATATCAAAGGAGGAGAGATGTAAGGAGGCTAACATTATTATTATTATTATTATTATTATTATTATTATTAAGACACACCCAACTAATGGTGGTGGCAAATATGGGTGTACAACGCCAGTACCCTGGTGAGATCAAACTCTTTTACCCAAAAAGGCTCCAATGCTGAATGTAAAATCCAAAAGGGGGAAATTTATTTTGAAGAACAAAAGAAAAAGGTTTCTCCTCCCCAGCTCTAACAGGCTTAAAATAAAAGGTACTTTACAGTTTAGGTTTCAGCAGTCTTCAGGGTTGTCATCTCTCTGGGTTTGATCTTGGTTTGAACTCCTACTCAATGAAGCTGGTGAAGGATCTTTCAGCTTCTGGTGCTCTTGACTTCTTTTTTGTTGATATTTAATTTAATTAACTGCTTTTGGTAACTGATCTGGCTAAATGGTAAGTAAATTGGCTAAATGGTGTAAGAAATGCCTTTTCCATCTGTCTGTGCCTGTTTGCCACCAAACAGATAAAGCCAAGCCTGCCTAAGAAAAACTAAAAATCCCAAGCTGAAGCAGAGCTTGCTAGGAAGGGGTAAACCAAAAACTAGAAAAATGCAGGGGATTCCTACAGCTCCTCCCACAAACTAATACAATGGAACATTCCTATGCTCAAACATACTAAGGACTGAACTAAAAATGAAGGAAAATGCAGGGGAGAATTTAAACAGTCCAGGCTGGACATCACAATTATTATTATTACATGAGTCTTCTACAGCACAGCAATCGCATTTTTGAAGCACACAGAAACATACTGGTATCGAAGCAATCTTTATCGCACCTCCACTCCAATACTGGTATGGTGCTGCATGTGCCTTCTGCATTGCCCACGCTCTGCTTCCTTTCAGATATTGCCTTACTTGGGGCATACAGATCAGTCTGATGGTGGGGGGAGACTGGATGGCAAAGAGAGGGAAGAGAGATTAGGTTGTAAACGGGGGGAGAGATCAGGCAGCAGAGTATGGGTGAAAGAGATTTGGCAGTGGAGGGGAGAAGAGAGATCGGGTGATGGAGAGGGGAAGAGATATTGGGCAGTGGAGAAAAGAAGAGAGCCGGGGAAATGGATGGAGGAAGAAAGTTTGGGTGGCAGAGGGGGCAGAGAGTGGGCAGTTGGGGAAAGAGATTGGACGTTGGAGGGAGAGAGACCAGGTAGCAGAGAAAGGAAGACAGATTGGGTGGTAGAGGGAGGAAGAGGGATCAGACAATGGGCAGAGTAAGAGAGATCAGGCAGCAGGAGAAGAGAGATCAAATGGCGGATGACAGCAAAAAAGGAAATGAATGGCCTGATGTGCTTAAGAATGGCAAGAGGGAGGGGGAGAGGAAGAGGAGAGTCCCACCCTTCATGTTATGTGACTGCTGTCTTTTCCATTTCTGAAGAAGAAAAAGATTAAAGCACGAAGGGGGCTACATGGATACCAGCACTATTGGGAATCATTGACAGGTTTTCCCCATCAATGACAAGGTGCACTTCAGAAACAACTGAAGTACACACAAGCAACTGGATGAAAACGGCATTATGTGGTACCACCCAATAATGCTACTGTCTTCATCTAGATCCACAATAGAAGCCTTGTGTGGTAATGTCCTTAGGTAAGCATTTAGAAGTACAGTTTAGGCATCCAAAAAATGGGGCAGATGGGATGAACAAGCAACCATAGCAAATATGAATTCATATTCCTATTTGCTATGCAGCCATAGCAAATATGAATTCTAGGTATTAATTAGTTTTGCAGTGCTAGAAAGAAAAAGCCATTGGGAGGGACAGAATTCTTATGGTGAGGGTCAATTCCCTAATTTACCTCTTCTCTTCACCCTTACTCTGTGCACATGGTTTATGGTTCACTGCTTTTCAAGATCAGTTCTGCAAATTGAAGCTGTTCTATTCATCCATGTTTGGGTTTTTCATCCTCTCTTCCTTTCTTCCCTATCCTTCTTTTTTTCCCTTGTAAATTTCCACTCATCGGTGTTTACAGCATTATCTGCTGGCAGAAACTGCTGTGACCCTTCATGGGCAGGGCAACAGTCTGTCAGTCACTGTTTAGTATTTACTTGCATTCCACTATCCATCCACATTCCACAGAGGCAGGGAGAACTGCAAAAATGCAGAAAGAGAGAGAAAAGAAAGAGGGAAATTTAACAGCAACAAACATTTGCCCCACCCTGCTGGTATTTCATACCCTTTGACATGTCCTACAGCAGTTGTTTTCAACCAGTAGTACATGTACCACTAGTGGCATCCAGAAGCAGTCTAGACAGGATGCCATGCTTTCACAACTATTTAGATTTTCTGCTGCTTATAGAATTTTTAATTTTGTTTGCTTGTGTTTACTCCCAACCATACTACTGAAATTCTGAGGTCCTTAAGACTTACTTTAAATGATGATCATCATCATCATCATCGTCGTCATCATCGAATCATAGAGTTGGAAGAGACCACAAGGGCCATCCAGTCCAACCCTCTGCCATGCAGGAACTCAAAATCAAAGCATCCTCAACAGATGGCCATCCAGCCTCTGTTTAAAAACTTCCAAAGAAGGAGACTCCACCACTCTCCAAGGAAGAGTGTTCCACTATCAAACAGCTCTCACTGTCAGGAGGTTCCTCCTAATGTTGAGGTGGAATCTCTTTTCCTGTAGCTTGCATCTGTTGTTCCGAGTCCTATTCTTTGGAACAGCAGATAACAAGCTAGCACCCTCCTCAATATGACATCCCTTCAAATATTTAAACAGGGCTATCATATCATCTCTTAACAGCCTCTTCTCCAGGCTAAACATACCCAGTTCCCTAAATCGTTCCTCATAGGGCATGGTTTCCAGCCCCTTCACCATTTTCGTCGCCCTCCTCTGGACACGCTCCAGTTTTTCAGCATCCTTTTTGAATTGTGGTGTCCAGAATTGGACAGTATTCCAGGTGGGGCCTGATCAAAGCAGAATACAGTGGCACTATTACTTCCCTTGATTTAGATATCATACGTCTATTAATGCAGCCTAAAATTGCATTGGCCTTTTTAGCTGCTGCATCACACTGTTGACTCATGTTCAACTTGGGGTCTAGTAGGACTCCTCATGATGATAATGATGATGATTGTTTGCTTGTATTTACTCCTAATGATATTATTGAAATTTTGAGGTCCTTAAAACTTACTCTAAAAAATAAATATTATTTTTCTTTGCATGTGTTTACTCCTAATGATACTATTAAATTTTTAAAATTATTTTATTGAGTTTATCATAACACTAAATAAAACTATAGTTTTATGACTTTATGAATCCAGGAGTTGTCTGGAAAGCATGTGAAATCTCTTCAAAGAAAAAGGGTGCATCTTCAAATATATTATCTTCTCTTCCCGCTCCTTCTCAGCTTTGAGACACTACACCTTCCAAAGTGGGGTTCAGGAGAAGTTTTGGCAGACAAATTGATGGATATCTGGGACATGATTACAGAGAAGAACCTGTACGAGTTTTCAGGAGACTCAAAGACGCCTCTGGATCTTTTCCACCCATCTTTCCTGATTCCTCTTTGAACGAAAATTTCCAACATCCTTAATGAATCAACAACTATAATCTACAATGCAGAGCACAGAAATTACTTTTGCCAATAGTTTCATTATCATCATTAAAGCAGCAGGATTAGACCAAACAGGGAAGGTGCTGTATTTGTGGAAGAACAAAAAGCCTAGGAACAAAATCATTCTGGGGTCATAATTGCTACTATGGCAACAAGATGGCTTGTACATAATTGGGCCTGGCTGAATGAAAATGGCCCTTGTGTGGGTACACACGGAGTAATTAATATGTATTATGAGATTTTGTTTGACTAAGAAAGAAAGAAAGAAAGAAAGAAAGAAAGAAAACAGGTGGCAAAGATAAAAGAGAGGGAACAGGTATTTGTTTACTTTTTACCCTGTCCAAAAATATCAAAGAAAAAGGCAATTAAAGCTGCACTGTCTGGCAACTGTCCAGTAGCTAAAATCGAAACCGACACTAGATAACAGACACAGAGTTCAACACTATGACACATGATCAAAGACATTAGGTCAGGTTGTTTCTTTGTTCCAAAGCTTGAAAAAAAATGATCTTTTGGACTACAGCATCCAGAATCACTCAGACCCCAGGGCCACTGTATCTGGTTTATTTCAGTAAATTTATTTCAGTGCAAGAGTATGAATTGTCTAGCCCTCGAGAGGTTTGGATATTTATTTCCCATCAGCCCCAGCTAGCATGGCCCATGGCAAGGGATTATGGGAGCTGCAGTCCAAAGTATCAAGAGGGACAAAGGTCCACACATACATATACACAGACACTAATAGAACGGATACTTCTCTCCCTTGCAAATCTTCTCCAAACTAGAGAGAGGTTGGAGAAGAAAAGGGGAAAAAAGCAACCTATTCCAAAAGTCACCTTGTGTGATGCAGGATGTAACTCTGTTGGCTTTTACTGGAATATAAGTATCCTGCACCCCAAGTAGGCATGGAGCAGTGAAAGAAACTCTAAACCTGGCCAGAAAGACACACGTTACCCAAAATGCTGGGGTCTCAGGAGGGCACCCACAAATTAATATGCTTTAGGGGAATTTTAATCGCTCAAATTGTGTTCTCGACGGGGCAACAATCGGCCTTGGGATTGCAACCCTATGTATAACAGTTCCAACACAGAGCTTCAGAGGCAATTCCAAATGGTTTTTTGTAGTTTTATTAAGGAAATAATCAACACACACACAAGCACACACTCATACACACACAGAAAAACTAACAAAGCAAAAGGTAGGAGCAAGTGAATAGTGGAGACATTGCTAACACTAATACGTTACTGATCTTGCAGCGTCGTTCAAATTGATGGATATCTGGAAGTGGAAGGACTCAATAGCTGCCGAGGTAAGTGGAGTGGCCAGCTTATTGAGTTGCCTAGTAGAACAGACTGTCTGCCTGGTTACAAACTAGACCAAATTGCTAGTGTCGAGGTGGTCGTATATATACTCAAAATCATGTCCCGGGACAGTATTCTTCGGGATTAATGGATTACCCCACTGCTAAATGTTTTTCCAGGAGGATAAGAATGGTTGGAAGCAGTTGGAAATATTCAGACGATTGATGTGAATATCTCAGAGAAAGCAAATGCCTTGCTGTTGGGTGTCCTTTGTCTGTGTATGCACAGCAGTCTCCTTCAGCCAAAGTCCCATCATCAACTTCCATAGACAAAAGGGATTATGTTGATGTCTTGGGTAATCTCATTGTGGTGGGTGCCTTGCTTCCTCCCTTGCTGGAGCTAACCGGATTACGGCCACATTTCTGCCTTGGAGTTGACTTTATAGGTCACTCACTGGTCAATTGCCTCAGTGTCCCTTTTAATATTTGATATAAAATGTGAGAGGCATGACTGGGGGCCTGGGTCTGGCGTAACACACAACACAGAATGTTTGATGAAACAGGTCAGATCTTCCTCAAACTACGCAGCAAAAGAGCAGGTGAGACAAGTTTATTGAATACACACAAGTCTCATATACTTTGCTGCAGAAAAATAAGCGAATGTTCTTAGAAACACTACTGTGCATGTTTAGTTACACTACTTGCTACACTACCCTATTTATTCCTTCATGAACTGACTGAAACCAGTTCAGGCGAACCTTTTAGTCATGTAGTTCTCTTATCTATGGTCTACAAACAGAGTTCTTATAAAAGACAAGATACAAAAAAATACGGCTGATGACATGCAAAATGGAGACACTTTGGTTCAGTGTTAAAGGCTCACAACTCATTATTAGAAATAGTATTTTCTGGCATCCTGCTGAAAAGATCTTGAACTGCCTGAAAGGAAAGTGTTAACCAAACATAACCCACTTAGGTAGGATGAACAGGATGGGAGGAGAGGAATCACAAAACTTTCAAGCAGCCATTATATAATTTCAGTAGGTCACCAAAATCCTATACACTTAGATGCATCAGTATGCAGAGGTATGACAAACCTAGTATTAAAAAGCATGGCACATGATGTTTGCAAAGACTTTAACAAAGACTGGTCCCTTGGTTGACCAGACCTGCTAAGTTCAATGTCTAGCAGCTTCCAGGTACCACTTTGGTTTAGCCTCCCAATGCCTTCCAAACTGTGTCACTTGGGAGTGGGAAAACGGCCAAGAACAGCTGCCATGGTTCTTTCCGTAAGCCAGGGATCCCTTTCAAAGGGCACAATGATAGTGTTCCTCCCACTTTATCCTGGAATTTGCAGCTTAAGGAGGGTCATTTAGAATTCTCAGCCAGAAAGCTCGCGGGGGTCAGCAAACTTTTTGCTGGTGGGGCCGGTTGCCCTGTACCCCGATCGTCGGCGGGCCAAAGGGGGGAAATGGCGCTGGAGGTACGTGCGCACACGTGCATGCGCACTACTCCCACTGTCGTGCACATGTGTGCGCAACCGCGGGGCACCATTTTGGAAAGCAAAATGGCGCCCGCGCCTGCATGCGCACAATGCGGAGCACCATTTTGGAACGCAAAATGGTGCTGCGCGTCACGAGTGCATGCGCATGACGCCGGCGCCGTTTGGCGTTCCAAAATGCGCCCACCATCATGTGCATGCATGTGCGACGTGGGGCGCCATTTTGGAACGAAAAACAGTGCTGCGCATCGCAAGCACATGCGCACATCGCTGGTGTCGTTTGCCGTTCCAAAATGGTGCCTGCCGTCATGCGCATGCGTGCATGCACAGGCACCATTTTGGAAAGGAAAATGGTGCCCCACGTCTTGTGCGGTGTGGCGACTGCGGCGGGCGCAGTGGCGGCAGGACCGGCCACAGGCTGGTTCCAAGGCCTCAGTGGGCCGTGTCTGGCCTGAAGGCCGTAGTTTGCCGACCCCTGCTCTAGTGCCTCACCAAAGTGCAAATCCCAGGATTCTATAGGATGGAACCATGGAACCTAAAATGGAATCATGGTGCCATAATTGTGTAGTATGGAATTGACTTCCTCATGGAAACATCTTGGTGATCATGTATGTGTGGCAGGTGCCATGAGTTTTTCTTTTCCCCTTAAAATTGGGGTGCCACAGACCAGCCTAGCCTTGTCTCATGGCGGGGGGGTGAGATTGGCAAAAAAGAGTGTATGTTATCCTGTGCAATAGGGCACTTGCTCCTTCCCTTAGGAATTATTCAGCTGCCACTAGGTGGATATTTTTATTTAAGATATTTCCACCAACAAACTTTGTATTCCACAAATGAATCCTTTTTTGGCAAAGTGGTGAGGCCTTAGGCAAAAACCACCATGGCATAGTGGTTTGAGTGTTGGACTACAACTCTGGAGACAAGGGTTCGATTCTCAGTGCGACAAACCACTGGGTTACCTTGGGCAAGTCACATGCTCTCAGCCTCAGAGGAAGACAATGGCAAATCTCCTCTGAACAAATCTTGCCAAGAAAACGCCATGATAGGGTCGTCTTAGGGTAGCCATAAATTGGAAATGACTTGAAGGCACACAACAACAACAACAAGGTCATAGGCATAGGATAGACCAGCAATATCTGCAAACTACAGAAATAATAACTTGTTTTAAAAAGATTTACTAGTCTAAAACAAGTATGCAAAGGGATCTTGTAGACTTTTAAGACTAAGGACTGCTGCAGACGGCCCCTAAGGGGTGGCTCTGTGCCGCCCCTGGGAGCGCTGGTTTGGGGCCGTTGCAACCACATGCTGCGGCCCTGATCCTCCTTTTTGTTGCACCAAAAAGAGCTGGCAAATGCCGCTCTTTTTTGGGGTGGAAAAAAGCCTCCCTCAGAGCCGCCACTGTGGCTCTTTTGTGCCCTTTGGCATAGCGTGTGTTCACACTGTGCCAGTGGGGTGCCCTGATGTTGTATGCCATGCAGTTGGGCATGCAGTGTGACAGCAGTGTCGGGGTGGAGTTGAAGCGACCGATGTGCGGTCACCCTGCCCCAACTCCACCCCCAGGCCAACCCTTTAGGCCAGTCAGTCTACATGAGCCCTAAGTGATCTGTTTCTCTCAATCACATACGCAAACATAAAGATTTTGCTCACCAAATTGAAAATGGGCCCCAGGTATTAGACACAGGCTTCCAAGGGTGCTTTGACACTCAAAGTGGCTTCAAAATACTTCAGTAACATTCATGTGATGGGAAAATTAATCTCACAAGTAGGTCTGACACTCCAACGAAAATACAAGTATACCTCAGTTAACAAAGAAGATGTGTTCCTGGCTATTATTTTCTTTAACAGAAAATTTGGTAACACAGCAGTTAAACTGGAAATATAGTGCTATAATTCCATAGTGTGAAAGGATCTGCGCAAAATAGATTACTCAAACATTGTACATGGAAGCCTTTCCATGTATGTACACTTTAAATGCTGCAGGACTCACCTTTAAAACATTTACAGCTGGGTGTGAAAATTCATGATCAGCTCTGACACACACCGTTGTTGTTGTGTACCTTCAAGTTGTTTCTGACTTATGGTGACCCTAAGGCAAACCTATCACAGGTTTTATTGGCATGTTTCTTCAGAGGAGGGGTTCCAATTGCCATCCTCTGAGGCTTAGGAGCTTATCGCTAAGGCAAAAGAGGCGTCTTACCTCCTCCGGGTTCAGTCCTCGATCAGGGAGACAGCTGGATGTTATCACACATAATTTGCCACCAATTCTGCCATGATGCCACCAGCCGAATCAAGCCCAGGTCCAAGGTTCAGCCAGCCAGCCAATTTTTAAAGTAGTAAAACTTCCGTTTTTGAAATAGTGCTGGCTGAGCATGGCTTCGACCCAGGCTCCATTCGGCCGGCGGCATCGCAGCAGAATCGGCAGCGAATCATGTGTGATAACATCAGGGTGTATCCCTGATCAAGGATTGAACCCGGAAGAGGCAAGATGCCTCTTCTGCCTGAGCGATAAGCTCCTGAGAGAGTGTGACTTGCCCAAGGTCAACCAGTGGGTTTCCACAGCTAAGCCAGGGTTCGAACCCAGTACTCCCAGTTTCCTAGTCCAACACCCAAACCATCACACCACACTGGCCGTGGCACACACCATGCAGGCATTCAATGCTTCATCAGAGAGAAAAAAATTTTGAGTAAATCTTGGCTTTGTAAAATGGCATATTTGAAAGAAGTTGAAAGTGGGCAGTTTCAAATCACAGCTCATTACATATACTTCTAGTTTAGAAGGGATAGTTCCAATTAATCCTGTTGTCCCACTTTTTAGCCACTTTTAATATATCCCACCTTTTCTCTCTTCCTCCCACTCTTTCCTTTTGTTTCAGTAGCTGAAAACTGAGTTCATAGTGCAGAAGTAGTTTGCATTCAACTCAGCAGGGAGAGAGGAGTGGACAGAATCATGCTCTTCCCAGTGGCCACAGGCAAAAGCAAACTACTGCAGATTTTCTAGGTGTGTTCTTCCTCATTAATAGATGTTGCTATCTTAACCACACTCTGATGCTGCGTGCCCCAGTGAAATGTTGGAAGGTATGGAAGGAGACCCAACGTGGCATAGTGGTTTCAGTGTTGGACTATGACTCTGGAGACCAGGGTTTGTTTCCCAGTGCAGCCATGGAAACCCACTAGGTGACCTTGGGCAGGTCACACTCTCTCAGCCTCAGAGGATGGCAGTGGCAAACGCCTCTGAACAAATCTTGCCAAGAAAACCCGTGACAGGGTCTGGGGTTGCCATAAGTCAAAAACGACTTGAAGGCACACAACAAGACATTATAGTCTTGGGCTGCTTGCATACTGCAGAATTAATGCAGTTTGATATTGCTTGGGCTCCATCCTATGGAATCCTGGGACTTGTAGTTTCCACTTCTAGTGGAAAATACTGTGCTTTAGGGATGTACTAAAACAAATGATAGTACTTGCCCACAGGGAAACCTTGGAGAATATTTGTGTCTCCCCTTGGGCAAGTATTCTCCAATGCTTCCCTATGGGCAAGTATGGTTTCTCTAAGGGCAAGCACTATCATTTGTTTTAGTACATCCTGTGCTTTAAACTGATCTGCTCTTTCGGAAGCTTCATAACATACCTTCTAATTAAAATGCATTAATTTCACGTTATTTTTGTCAGTAACAGTGGAAACCTTTCCTCAGAAAAAACACTTTTATAGGGACTGATGCCCAAACACTGCTGCTTCTCTTGGGTGAAAATTGCTCCTGATACACCTGAGCCATATTTGGACTCTCAAAGCCTAAGCTAAAATAAATATGTTCAATTTTAAGGTGCTACAAGGCTTTGTCTTTTTAAAAAAAATCCCCTCTGTAACATATTTTCTGTCTTTACACCATTGCAGATTACCACTTTTGCACCTATTTAAATATCATAGCATTTACCAAAGAATCTAGGGTAATGTAATTTGGTAAGACTACATTTCCCTTGATTCCCTGGGGAAGGGGAGGACTATTAAACCTGTTTAATCCAGTAATATAAACAGGCTTCACTGCTTTTGAGCAAAAGTGCCATTCTAAAGTGGGACAGTAGGTGGCATAAACTCTTTATCTCTTGTTTCCAGTTCCATTATTGACAAGGCTGAGCAAAAGATCATCATCTTGATAGACTTCCCTTCTTGGTTTATCCTAATGAGGATAAGTCCCAAAAACATTCAAATTGGAATTTAAAGGCGACTTATTACTATTGGGTGCTTCGATTCGTGTTCCTCCGCTTGCACTTAAAGTGAACTATCTCAAAGTTTCACCTAAAAGGTTATATATACATATAATTAAAGATTTTTTTAATGTTAACATGAAGACCAAAACGCTTCTCATGCATACCTCTTAAGCTTCACTCCTTCAAAAATTATGACTACAGACCATCTGCCCCAAATTATTTGGTAAGCGCTATGACGTTTAAACGGGTGCAAAAGTGATAAACTGCAGTGGTGTAAATACAGAAAATATGTTCCTAGTTGTGGGGGGGGGGGGCAGAGGGAATTAAAAGAAAGCCTTGTAGCACCTTAAAGTTGAACATATTTATTACAGCCTAGGCTTTTTAAAGTAGACGGTGAAGAGATTAAGGTTAAGAGGGTCTCTCTCCTGTTCCCACTAAAAGTGCCTCTGAGGCAGGTGAGGTTGAATGAAATGCCTCTGCTGAGATCTCATAGCTTGAGCAGGTTCATATGGGAAGGCAGAATCCTTCAGAGACCCTGGACCTGGACTTGACAGGTCATGAGCATCCCTTTGAATTTTGGCCAAAAATCTGTGGTACCCAGTAGAACAATTGTACCCCCAGGGTGCTTCCTGTAACCAGCCACAGTTAACAATCTGGTTGCTGTTGTTTGGACTAGCTGAGGTTTCCAGTTATAATAATAATAGAAGTGTCCAGATCAGGTGCCACAACAATTAAAATTCCCAGAATTCCATAGCATTGAGCTGCGGCAGTTAAAGTAGTGTCAGATTGGATTATTTCTGCAGTGTGGATGCAGCCTGGCTCCATCTTCTATATGACACCCCTGAAGATATTTAAAGATGGTTATCATATCTCCTCCTAGTCTTCTCTTCTCCAAGAGATAGAACCAAGGTATATGTTACCATAACCACATCAGGCATCCTAGGAATGAGCCTAGTTGGGGCATGAGTTTTAATTGTGCAGATACACTTCTCTTCAAATGAGTACTCAGGCTCAGGCTGAATCTGGAAGTATACCAAAATTGCAAAATGTCTTTGGGAGTGGTGTAACCACATCTAGCATAGGTTGAGCCCCTATTCCATGTTTTGCTTTGCATCTAACCTGGAGTGCCCCTGTTGTGTCTGAATTAAGAGTGGGATTGTTTGCTCCCGTTTCTTCCATTTCTGATGAGAAGCACCAGTTTAGAACTGAAAGAGCTTTCTTAGATAGATGTGGCATCAAACTCCAAAATCCTGGACAACCTCTTCTGGTGATTTTATGTATATTGCCAAGTGGTTTCATTCCTAACAAAACTTAGCAGTGAAATGATATGGGGGGGGGGGAGAGCTTTCCTATAGATTGGTAACTGGTTAAAGAACAGAACACCGAAAATAGGAATTTGGTCAGTTCTCACCATGGAAGGATATGAACAATGAAGGCCCCCAAGGACCTATATAGGAACTTGGACTTTTCAGTCATTTTCAAAATCAGTCCCAATCAGATGGCCAGAGCCAGCATGGGATAGTTGTTTGAGTGTTGGACAAAGAGCCCAGAAGATCAGGGTTCAAATCTTTGTTCAGCCATGGAAACCCACCAAGTGACCTCAGGCAAACCATATTCTCTCAGCTTCAGAGGACAGCAATAGCAAACCTCTTCTGAATTAATCTTGACAAGAAAGCCCTGCAATAGGGTCACCATTAAGATGGAGTCGACTTGAAGGCACATAACATGAACAATGAGATGGCCAAGCTTGCTGGCAACACTAATATGTGATTTAGGATGGATAAAACAAAAATAAATTGTGAAGACCTCCAAAAGGATATCTCCAAACTAGGAGAGTGGACATTAAAATGCCAAATGAGTTTCAATTGAAGCACATGTGAAGTGATGTAAATTGGGATGAAAAGTATCCCAATTTCACATAGAAAAGGAACTAAACTGGGGGTTACTAACCAAGAAAGCAGTTTTGGATTGCAGTAGACAGCTCAATTAAAATGTCATCCCAATGGGCAGCGGCTGCGAAAAAGTGGGTTTCCTATTAGGCATAATCAGAAAGTAAATCAAAAATAATCCATTAGACACAGCATTACTTGTCCTTGTCTTCTGGTCTTTCACAGTAGCTGGTTGAGTTCCTTCGGACCTGGGCATCTCATTTTCTGGCACTATCACTTACAGTATTTCTTTTTGAACTGTCTAATCACAGGATTTTCGAAGTACAGTTGGCCCTCCATATCCACAGATACTTTATCTACAGATTCAACTATCCATAGCTTGAAAATATTTTTTAAAAATATAAATTCCAAAAAGCAAACCCTGATTTTGCCATTTTATATAAAGGGCACCATTTTACTATGCCATTATATTTAATGGAACTTAAGCATCCACAGATTTTAATGCTCACCCTCCTAGTCTGGAGATATCCTTTTAAAGGTCTTCACAATCCATTTTTGTTTTATCCATAGATCCTGGAACCAAACCCTGGCAAATACCAAGGGACCACTGTAAAAGTCTTCAGGAGTGGTTATGGTGTCACTGCCGTTGTCTTGAAGATATTCTCCACCAGTGTCATCTCCCACGATATTGCCACTGTCCTGTGGCTGTGCAACCAATCCAGAAGGCTTTAAAGGGTGATAGGACAAACTGATGGATGAAAATGCTGGCATCAATGGCTATTAGTCATGATGATTATATATAGTCCATTCCAGACAGCTTGCCTCCATATATCAGTTACTGGGGAACATGAGCAGCAGAATGCTATGGTGCTCATGTCCTGTTTGTGGGCTTCTTGGGGATATCTGCTTAGGGACCTTATCCCACGCTGCTCTCAAAAGTGGCAAGAAAGCGATATGAGCATCATTCCAGTACTATAGCGCTATTATAAATATGGCGCTAGCGCTATAATAGCGCTATGGACCAGCTCGCGCTATTGCAATGCCCGCTGAAACCGACATTCAAAAGAATGCGAATGATGCTGCATTACGAGCGGTTTCTTGCTGGATTCTGAGCGACGTCGTATAATCATGCGGAAAAATATAGCGCTATAGCGCCTGATTCTTAGCTGATTCTGAGCAACGTCGTGTAATCACACGGAAAAATATAGCACTATAGCGCCTGATTCTTAGCTGATTCTGAGCGACGTCGTGTAATCACGCGGGAAGATATAGCACTATAGCGCCTGATTCTTAGTGGATTCTTGCTGCTTTTGGCCCCGTGGGATAAGGTCCTAGGTGTTGCATGAATGGAATACTGAAGTAGCTAGGTCTCTGACTGAATCCAACATGACTCTTCTTGGGCTCATTTCCACTACAAAATAACCCACTGTGGAAACCGGGTTATTTTGTGATCGAATCTCTCCAGGACCATTTATTTCCCTTTTACTTCCCTTCGTTGTTCACACTTTGGGGGGGGGGGAGGAAGAACAGCCGCCATGGAGAGAGGAAGAGGAGGAGGAGGAGGAGGAGGAGGAGGAAAGAAAAGGCAAACTCCTTCTGAACAAACCTTGCCAAGAAAACCCCACGACAGACTTGAAAGCACACAACAACAACAACAACAACAACAACAACAACAACAACAACAATAGAGGAGGGAAGGCTTGGGCCCCAGCGGCACTTCTTCCACCTCCTCCAGATGGGCTGCCATCCAGTGCACCCCTCACCTCACCATTCATGGCAACAGCAGTGCTCCATCTCCCTCTCCTCCTCCTTGCCTTGACCCACCCTTGGCTGCCTCAACCGGGGAGCCCAGCCAGAGTGCTCCCCAAAGACAAGAGCTCCTGGGCCCTCCTCTGCCTCCTCCTCCTCATCCCCTCCAGCTGAGAGAGTGTGACTTGCCCAGGGTCACCCAGTGGGTTTCCATGGCCAAGCTGGGAAAAGCAGAGAAAGGAAGACAAGGCAAAGCCATGCTCCAAGGACTCTGGTGAAGCTCCCAGCTTGCCTTGGCTCTCTCTACAAAGAGAAAAGCCTCTCAACTCCATCCTTGCCAAGCGAAGGAAGAGAGGACAGACTGCCCTGCCTGCCAGCTTCGGCTGAGCCCAAAACAGCACCAGCTCACCATGGCTGGCTGAGAGAAGCTGGCAAGAGCTGGTGCAACCCCCCCAATGCGAATCCAACACGTCATTCCCACTTGCTGAACGTGGTTCGGATTCGGGTCTTTTCAAGAGAACCGCCTAAAAACTAGTATCAGGAAAGAGTGGTTCTTTTGCGTTTGCCTCGCTTCATCATGATTGAAACTGAGCACAATACAATCAGAACCGTTTTCAAGTGGGAACGGTGGTCATATAACCCGATCAGCAATTCGCTTTAAATCCTAGTGGGAATGAGCCCCTTGTGTTCTAATATTCAGTATGTTTTCAAGAAGAAAATACTGAACTCATTGGGTCAGCAACCTCAAGATGAAAGCAGTTTCACTTGCTTCCAAATCACCCTTTCTGTCATCATCTGTCTTGTTTCAAGGAAGACAATTGTGTAGAGAGAGAAGCTTTTGCATGTCTAGCAGAGCTGCCAGAAAAAGATGAGATAGCACCAGACATTATTTAATTATTCCCCTCACCTGCCCTGCAATGGAAGAGGTGTGGTCCATTACATGCTTGAAAGGGAGGAAAGGAGAGAAGACTAGAGCGAAGAGTGGAAAGACAATGTTTTGGTTGAAGGGAGGTATGAAAGAAAACTTAACCAATGAGTTATTTGGGAAACCTATGCTTGGGAGATTAGCCCATCAATACCCAGGGCAACCAGATGTCATAACACCAAAGGAGGATGAGACACTGCAAAATGTAGGACATACAAGAAAAAGGTAGGATATTACCAAATAAAAGCTAAAAGCACTAATATAAATGCAAATTCAGCGTATATGGTCTATTTACAGCTATATTGCATATACTCTGTGATGGCAAACCTATGGCATACGTGCAAGAGATGGCATGTGAAGTCATTTTCCCCAGCACATGGAGAGCGGGGAGGAGGAGGAAGAGGCGCTCCTTCCCAACCCTCCCCGTCCTTCAGCTGTCTCTCCGGAGGCAGCTGAAGGCTAGGGATGGCGCAGGGGAAGAGGAGAAACAGGGACATGTCCCCCCCTTGGGCCTTCAGCTGTCTCTGGAGAGGCAGCTGAAGGCACAGGAGGGCGGGTGGAAGTAACACCCAGTGCCAAAAGGCCTTTTAGTTTGGACACGCGGCCCCTAAAAAGTTCACCATCACTGCTCTATATGTACTCAATTATATTTTTCTGATTAACTTATCTCAGTTAAAATGTCTTGTTGGCTTGCAATATATTTAGAGAACTCTGAGCAAGACAAAGGCTTACAATTGTACTTTACTAGCAACAAACCCTTGACTGAATCTACCTTTAAATTATTCCTTTCGTTTGTCCGTCATGCTGAAATTAAGGGAAAATCCCTTTCAACATTTGCACTGTGTCCTGAAGCAGCCCACTTCCTAACATGTATGCTGTCCTTTTTCCCTCCGAGAAACAGATGCACCTTGAGCTCCGGGGGCAACTCTTGTCTGCTCCTGCTGCTCCCAGGAAAAAGAACTTGAGAAGACTCCATCCTATTCCCCTTATTTGCAGCAAGAACAGACTACCAAGTAGATGCATTTTGTGAAGGGGAACAGCAAATGTGTGTTAATCAATGAGCTTCTTAGTCATGCACAGAATTGAGGACATTTTGGAATACCTCCTAGACAGAAGGTTGAAAGGTAGGACATGTCCTGGAAAAGGAGGACATCTGGTCACCCTGATCAATACTACTATGGCTATTTTTTCTACATTTCTTAAAAATTGGAGATTTGGTGATGGATCTCTGACCACTTGTCTCTAGTTAAGCTCTGTACAGGTGTGGCCCTCCAGATGCTGGGTTACGAGACCTATCACTGGTGAAAAGCAAAACTAAGGACCAGTTTAAAAAGCCATGTTAAAAAGATGCTTTTGAATGCAGAGAGAGTGGGGACAAGTACATTCAGGAGTCTGGGAAATGACTCAGGAACATGTCTGAGAAGCAGGTCTCTGCATGTATGCACACGTGTGTGTGTGTATGCATGTGAGCATGAATGTGTGTGTTCAAAAGGACCTCCCATGCTTGATCTTAATAATAACCAGACAGGTTCATACCAAAAAAGGCAATCCTTCACATAGGCAGGCAGTCAGCTTCTAAACTTTAGAGTAAAACCCACACCCTGGATTTATTGCATAACACAGTCTTGCATTGCTACATGCACGAGTTGCATTTTTGCATGTGGCAAAAGCAAACTTTGCCCCTGTAGTAGGTAGTGCCAATCCACCCTGCTCTACCAGCTCTTGGCACACTCACCTGGATCCCTTTACAGTGGCAATAGCTTGAAACAGCACTGTCCTAAATGGTTATCTGCTGGTGTGGCTGCTCACAGAATCAAACCATACAGGCAGAAAATAGAAATCTTTCAAAATATGTGGATGGGTGTGTGATTTTTCTTCTGGTCCAATGACTTTTAACGAGAAGCCAAACAAGTAAGGCATGGAGATGGGGAGGGGAAGTAGAGAGAATTACATTTCCTACGATGAGCTTACAAATCACAACAGCTGCTAAGAATGCCCGAGGAGTTGAAGATAAGAAATTCACAACAAGGCTTGCTAGTAGTAAGATCACAGCGAGGACAGTTAAGGTTTTTGTGAGCTTCAGGCAACAGACTTTCAATCTCCCTTGTTTGTTATCAACTGCACATCTACGGGGATGATTGGGAGAGAGTTGCTAGTGACGGTTGAGGAGCAAAGGAGAAGGGATGGAAGAATGTAAGAGGCCAGTAAACTGCAGAGAAAGGTGCCTTGCAGGTAGTACTGGAAAAGCAAAAAGACAAGTGGCAAAAGTTGGTAATATGCAACCATCCCAATGTTGTTAAGACTGCAACACTCAGCATTCCTTACCATTGGTCACGCTGGCTAGAGCTGAAAAAATCTGTAGTCCAACAACACCTGGGGTGCATCTACACCGTAGAAATAATACAGTTTGACACCACTTGAAGATGCTGTAGCACCATCCTATGGAATCCTGGGGCTTGTAGTTTTACAAGATCTTTAGCCTTCTCTGCCAAAGAGCATTGGTACCTCACAAAACTACAAATTCCAGGATTCTGTAGGATTGAGCCATTGCAGTTACACTGAGATAAAACTGCATTATTTCTAGTGAGTAGATACACTCCTGGGGAACCACAGAAAGATGAGCTATGGCCAAGGAATCTGGGCTGGATACACAGATGAATGGAAAACTAATTGCTGTTATATCCTAGTACTTATGTGCCTGCCTCCTCATGATCTTCACTCACCCATCAGTCTGAAGGTCTCCTGCTTCCTCAAATGACTCCATCCTTTCTTGCTTGCTTGCTGCCCCTTATCTTTGGGCACTGTCTCTCAGAACACTGGCATGAGAATGCCCTCTCTTTTACCTTTCAGTTTGTGCAACCTGAGGATTGAATTTGTGCCATCTGGGGACTGGCTGAGTGGGTGAAGGGGGTAGCCAATGCCTCCTTACAACTAGGCAGAATTCCATCTTACCTAAAGGAGGCAGTTTGTAGGGAGTTTGTTGGAAAAGCCTTCCATGAATCCTTCTACAATGGATAATTATCAGTCAGTGTCCAACATGACATTTTGGGACAAGGTACTGAAATGTATGGTGCCTCCCAGCTCCAAGGGTTCCTGGATGAAACAGTTTATCTACCTCCATTTCAATCTAGTTTCAAGCGTGATGATAGGACAGATGGCATGACCTATGCCAGGAACTGAACAGGGGGAGTGTCTACCTGGAGCATGTCCAGAGGAGGTCTGGAAACCGTTCCCTATGAGGACAGACTTAGGGAGCTGGGTATGTTTAGTCTGTAGAAGAGAAGGTTAAGAGGTGATATGATAGCCTTGTTTAAATATTTGAAGGGATGTCATACTGAGGATGGAGGAAGCTAGTTTGCTGCTGCTCCAGAGACTAGGACATGGAGCAATGGACACAAACTACAGGAAAGAGAATCCACCTCAACATTAAAAAGAACTTCCTGGCAGTAAGAGCTGTTCAGCAGTGGAAGACGCTCCTGAGAGTTGGGGTTGGTGGAGTTTCCTTCTTTGGAGGTTTTTAAACAGAGGCTGGATGGTCATCTGTTGGTGGTGCTTTGATTGTGTATTCCTGCATGGCAGAGAATTCAACTTGATGGCTCTTGAAGTCTCTTCCAACTCTATGATTCTATGATTATCCCCACTGGTCCTGCTGGACCACTTGGTGGCTTTCCATACCATCAACCATGGTATCCTTCTGAGTTGCCTCACTGGAATGAAACTTGGAGGCACTGCTTTACAATGGCTTTGGTCCTTGCTGGAGATACAAGTCGAAAAGATGGTGCTGGGGGACTCCTCTTCAGCACCCTAGCCATTGGTCTGTGCTGTCCTTGAGGGCCATGCTCTGTCCCACATCCTTTCAACTGCTGGGAAAGATTGTCTGGACATTTGGGGTCCGATGCCACCAATATGTTGATCACATCCAACTCTATTTTTTCATTTCCACCTCATTCCAAGGAAGCTGCTTCAGTTTTAAACCAGTGCTTGTCTTATAGGTGGCATCTCACCCCTTATAAAGTATCTAAAATATACAAAAACGAAAACAAAATTTGTTGGAAATGTGAAAACAATATTGGCACATATTACCACATATGGTGGAAATGTATTAAAGCAAAACAATTTTGGAGGGAGATACACGGAACAATGGAAAAGATATTAAAGATTAAACTAAAAAAAGATCCAATGAGGTATTTATTAAGTATTAATCAGGAGGATCAATTAGAACAAGAATATGGACCTTTCCTCTTTAATTTAACTACAGCTGCAAGATTAATATATGCATCTAAATGGAAACAAAAGAGAATTCCAGATTTAAAAGATTGGATTTTGAAAATATATGACTTGATGGAAAATGATAAATTAACTCAACTGCTACAAAAAAAACCTATAGAAGAATTTGAAAAAAAATGGAAGCCTTTTATAGATTATATGGAAGTGAATTGGGGGAAACAATGGATAATAGGATTACGAAGTTGAATTCCAAAGTAATAAGAAATTGGAGGAATAACCTCTCAGGGTTAAAAAGGGAGGTAATGAATTAAAAATAGCTATGTGGTTGTAATTTTTCTTTTTCGGGTATATATTATAGAAACAATATGGTTGTATATATATTATTAAGCTATAGATATAAATGTATTATAGACAGTAGATTAATAAGTAATTTAAGTTTGTTAAATAAGAATCTATAAATATATATTTAGGTAAATATATATACATATATATATATATATATAGGGTTTTTCTTTTCTTTTCTAGAGTGATATTACAGATAAGAAATAAGAAATATAGAGAATATATACTAAAATTGTACGGGAACAACAGTGAAACAATGTTAATGAGAAATCTGGTAGTTTGGGAAAAGGAAGATCATTTAAATATAAGAGAATATATAGATGGTGAGAAAACTTTTTTTTTAGATTCAATGTAGTGTGATTGTTACTGTATGTTCAATTTTAAATGTCTTTTTTTCTTTTTTCTTTTTTTGTTGTTTGTTCTTTTCTTTTCTTTTTCTTCTCTTTTGTTATTGGGTATTTTTTTCTTTCATTTTTTCTACATGTGTATGTAAATGTTTTTTGTAGATTGTATGTGTATTGTACTATGTTATATGTTTTTTTTTGTATTTTTATAAATAAAATTTAAATTAAAAAAAAATAAACCAGTACTTGTCATCAGTATTGGCTTGGATGGGGAGGGGACAAATAGACGTATATCGTATTTTTCGGCATATAAGACGCTCCGGCATATAAGACGCACCCAATTTTAAAGCAGGAAAATCTAGAAAAAAAAGATTCTTAACCAAATACTGTAGTAAAATATTTTATATCAACTTTATAAAGTTAACAGCAGTTTAAGAACAATTTTAAGTTGTAAATGTAAGTTTAAGCCAGCAGCAGGGCCAGGTATTGCACAAATTCCCTGCCCAACTTTCTTGCAAGTCTCCTGTCGCCTTATGGTGACTCCATGAATTTCTTAGGGATTTCTTAGGCAAGGAAGACTCGAGAAGTGGTTTTGCCAGTTCCTTCCTCTGAAATACAGTCTGCAGCACCTGGGATTCTTTGGCGGTCTCTCATCCAAGGACTATCCAGGGCTGACCCTGCTTAGCTTCCAAGATCAGATGGACTGGTACCTTTGGAGTTTTTAGGCCATTGTCTTATGGAGTAATTTATGGCTTATTTTGACCCTACCATGAGGGTTTTCTTGGCAGATTTCTTCAAGGGGGGGGGTTTTGCCATTTCCATCCTCTGAGGCTGAGAGAGTGTGATTTGGCCAGAGTAATCCAGTGCCTTGGAGTAATTTCTGGCTCATTTTGACACTACCATGAGGGTTTTCCTGGCAGATTTCTTCAGAGGAGGGAGTTTGCCATTTCCACCCTCTGAGGCTGAGACAGTGTAACTTGGCCAGGGTACTAATCCAGTGCCTTGGAGTAATTTCTGGCTCATTTTGATCCTACCATGAGGGTTTTCCTGGCAGATTTCTTCACAGGAGTGACTTTGCCATTTCCACCCTCTGAGGCTGAGACAGTGTAACTTGGCCAGGGTACTAATCCAGTGCCATGGAGTAATTTCTGGCTCATTTGGATCCTACCATGAGCGTTTTCCTGGCAGATTTCTTCAGAGGAGGGAGTTTGCCATTTCCACCCTCTGAGGCTGAGACAGTGTAACTTGGCCAGGGTAATAATCCAGTGCCTTGGAGTAATTTCTGGATCATTTGGATCCTACCATGAGGTTTTCCTGGAAGATTTCTTCAGAGGAGGGAGTTTGCCATTTCCACCCTCTGAGGCTGAGACAGTGTAACTTGGCCAGGGTAATAATCCAGTGCCTTGGAGTAATTTCTGGATCATTTGGATCCTACCATGAGGTTTTCCTGGCAGATTTCTTCAGAGGAGGGAGTTTGCCATTTCCACCCTCTGAGGCTGAGACAGTGTAACTTGGCCAGGGTAATAATCCAGTGCCTTGGAGTAATTTCTGGATCATTTGGATCCTACCATGAGGTTTTCCTGGCAGATTTCTTCAGAGGAGGGAGTTTGCCATTTCCACCCTCTGAGGCTGAGACAGTGTAACTTGGCCAGGGTACTAATCCAGTGCCTTGGAGTAATTTCTGGATCATTTGGATCCTACCATGAGGTTTTCCTGGAAGATTTCTTCAGAGGAGGGAGTTTGCCATTTCCACCCTCTGAGGCTGAGACAGTGTAACTTGGCCAGGGTAATAATCCAGTGCCTTGGAGTAATTTCTGGATCATTTGGATCCTACCATGAGGTTTTCCTGGAAGATTTCTTCAGAGGAGGGAGTTTGCCATTTCCACCCTCTGAGGCTGAGACAGTGTAACTTGGCCAGGGTAATAATCCAGTGCCTTGGAGTAATTTCTGGATCATTTGGATCCTACCATGAGGTTTTCCTGGCAGATTTCTTCAGAGGAGGGAGTTTGCCATTTCCACCCTCTGAGGCTGAGACAGTGTAACTTGGCCAGGGTAATAATCCAGTGCCTTGGAGTAATTTCTGGATCATTTGGATCCTACCATGAGGGTTTTCCTGGCAGATTTCTTCAGAGGAGGGAGTTTGCAATTTCCACCCTCTGAGGCTGAGACAGTGTAACTTGGCCAGGGTACTAATCCAGTGCCTTGGAGTAATTTCTGGATCATTTGGATCCTACCATGAGGGTTTTCCTGGAAGATTTCTTCAAGGGGGGGACTCTTTCCACCCCCGTCCTGGGTGCTCCAATGGACTCTTCCTGGGATGGGAGGATGTCCTCTGACCCCAGGAAGAGTCCATTGAAGCACCCAGGATGGGGGTGGAAAGAGGAGGAGCACATTCAACTAGCCAGGAAAAGAGGACTCTTTCCACCCCCGTCCTGGCTGCTCCAATGGGCTCTTCCTGGGATGGGAGGAGCCCACTGCAGCACCAAGGCTGAGGTTGAAATGAGGCCTACTTTTAGCCTAGGCCTCGGCAGTTTGCCCTCAGCTTGTATATTCGGTTCATTAGGCGCAGCAACTTCCCCACCCTCATTTTGGGGAAGAAAAAGTGCGTCTTATATGCCGAAAAATACGGTAATCTATACAAGACAGAGGTGCTCCAGGTCAGTCAAAAGGCAGATCAGAGAATAGGAATTCAACCTATGCTGGATGGAGTTACACCCCTCCAGGTTCAGGTTCAGGTTCACAGTTGGGATGTACTCTTATGCTCAGCTTTGAACCTGGAGGCCCTGGTTTCTGCAATGGCCAGGAGTGCTTTTGGATACTTAAAAGTTTGTATACCAACTCTACTTGTTTCTTGAGACACCTGAAGTGGCTCCATTGGGACATGCCTTAGTTACATTTTATTTGGACTACTGTAACACACCCTACATGGGGCTGCCTTTGGATGCATCCAGACTGATTAAAATGACTAGAAAATCCCAAATTATGTTCCTTTTCTTTCCAATTTAATTTTTAATTCCATGCATGTTTTGTTTATCCCAGAATGCCTTCCATCACTTTCTAGTACAACCAGACTTTTTATACCAGCTCCCCAGGTCAGTATATTTTAACCCACCCTAAAATGAGAAGGACAAGTTACACACCCAGCCTTGAGAAAGGCAATGGTCTACAAACCTTGCCAAGAAAACCAGTGTTCCTGGTTAAACCCTGAGTTTCAAGACTTAGGGCCTTTACAGACTGCCAGAAAATGCAGCTTGAGGCCACTTTAATTGTCCTAGCTCAGTGCTAGGGAATCATGGGAATTGTATTTTTTTTTTCTGGGACATTGAGCCTTTTCTGTCAGAGAGCTCTGGTGCCACAATAAACTAAAGTTCCCATGATTCCTTAGCTAGCACTGAGCCAGGACAGTTAAAGTGGCCTCAAGCTGCATTATTTCTGGCAGTCTGTAAAGGCCCTTAGATCTTCTACTCCAATTCTCAGGGCAAGGGGAAGGAATCTCAGGTGTTAGTGTTATCTTGAAAGGGAGAATGCATGGGTGGGTGTGTTTATCTGGTGATTTGGTGGTTTTTATTTGCATGGTGCACTATATATAATTATAGTTGGTGTTTAATATATCATGATTAATGACATTACCAGGGACTGCATCTTGGAATATCACCCTTGGAGCATCACCAGAGCCTGATTCCTGTGACACCATAACAGACTGTTCTTAGGGCTCAGGTTTTAGTCCTAAAATCTCAGAGCCTGGGACAGTACTGATCTATGAGGAATGCTGGAACCTGCAGTTCAATATTGGTCGGACCACATGTTTCCCAGCTAGTAGGGTTGACAGATCTCAGAGTTTTGCCTGTCTTCAGAGGGCGAGCAAGAGGAATCTCAGGGTTAGAGTACTGCTTTATAAAGTCTGTGTATGTATATATTTTTCTTCATTTGTTAGACTTTGTCTTTTTTGTTTTTTGTTCAAACAGCATACATTGAACAACTGTGGTTGACATCTAAGATACCACATTTAGTTACTTCATCTGGGCTTTCCCATGCAACATCACATTTGTACATGAACAGGGCCAGCCCCTAGGGTTGCCAGATCTCAGAGCCTGACTCAGTCCCCAGTTTTCATGGGTCATCTCCAAGTGGGAGACAAGGGTACAAATTCTCCAATTTTGTTGGACTCAGTACCAGGCAAGAGGGAAAGGATCCCTGCAAATCTCCACCTCACCTGTAGAGTGGAAACTTGCTACAATTTGCAAGGCTTTCATTGTATTCTTGCTTAGGCTGACCATATTTCCTTGAAACAAAAAGGGGACATTGGGATTGCAAAAACGGGAAATAATAATAATAATAATAATAATAAATTTTATTTATAGCCCGCCTCTCCCTGCAGATCGAAGTGGGTTACAATAAACAAGAATAACAATAAAATACAATATACAATTAAAATCCACATTTCTAAATAATCCCCTACCCCAACCCCCCTCGCAATCATAAAAAAGAAACAAACTAAAAACAATAACAAGATAAAATGAACAACAATATAAAATACTGATTAAAAAAGAAAACAAGAAAAATTAGCTAAAATTATAAGTAATTAGAGGCGGGACATCTATCTTTCTTGGGGTACATGGGGGCTGTCAATATCATTGTCAGTGGGGGGGAGGCTAATCTGAAAAGGCCCACCGGAAGAGATCCGTCTTAACAGCCTTTTTAAAGGCTTCTAGAGTGGTAATGTGACAGATCTCCTCTGTCAGGCCATTCCATAACCCAGGAGCGGCAGATGAAAAGGCTCTCTGGGTTACAGCAACCAATCTGGTCTTCTTAGGCTGCAGTAAATTCTTCCCAGAGATCCTAAGTGTGCAGGGTGGATTATATGGAGGAAGGCGCTCCCATAAGTAGTCTGGACCTAGGCCATGTAGAGCTTTAAAGGTTATAACCAAGACCTTGTACCGTGCCCAGAAACTAATTGGCATGGTAATTATGTAATATTCTGTATTCATGAAAAAGTAAGATGATAACAAAAGTTTTATTACATGACCATATTGAGCTAACAATTATTCTTCGGTCACAGAACGCATGCAAAAATTTAGGTAGACATAGAGGGGGACTGTATTTCACCCTGATCATACCATGAATACTTCTCCGATGAAGTAATCTTACACACCAAATTACACCTTATCATAAAACTTCTCACACCATGACACATTTTTTTGACAACCACAATTTCAAACAGGGATCTTCAAATCATTTTCGCAACATTAAAGAGCATTTTTCTTGAAAACAGGACAAAATTGACATTTATATTAAAACAATGGGACAATCTGGAAATATGAAAAAATAGTACTTTCTCATTTAAAATGTTATGTATAGTCAGCCTATTCTTGCTGCAACTTGTAAACACTCTCCATGTATTTACATAGTTAGCTTCCTCCTTCCTTTCCAGTTGTTGTGTCAGGGCTTACCCTCTGCTCTGCTCTGCATCTGATTTCTGTCTTAACTGCCAAACAGCAAAAACATTGTGTGTGTGTGTGTGTGTGTGTGTGAATGACAAACTGTGTTTTGTTGTTGTTGTTGGTGGTGGTGGTGGTGTGTGCCTTCAAGTCATTTTCAACTTATGGTGGCATTAAGGCTACCTTATTACAGAGTTTTCTTGGAGTTTTGTTCAGAGTGGGTTTGTGTTTGCCATCCTCTGAGGCTGAAAAAGTGTGACTTGCCCAATGTCACCTCATGGGTTTCCATGGCTGAGTGGGGATTCAAATCCTGGTCTCCAGAGTCCTAGGACGTTATCACACATGGGCCAGTTTCGTTGTTAAAGAGATAATAAAGTGGAAATGAAGCATCCTGAAAAGAAAGCGAAAAAAGAGCTTAATTGTGCAAAAGCTTTTCACACATAATTACAGTAATAACGGAATTAAGTTAAAAGCAAAAAAAAGACGTTTTTAACTTTCATACACAAGTGAAAAGAACCCGTACATGTACTGGAAATGGATGTGTTTTGTGACCAGACTCCTCCTTTTTCCAGGGCGGGTCCTGCATTTCCCAGGAGGAAATGTCAGACTGTCCTACATTTGGGGTCATGTCCTCCTGCACAGGTCCTAACCCCCTTCCGTTGGGGTTAGGACCTCTCAAGAGAGCAGAGGAGGAGGAGGAGGAGGAGGCTGGAAAGGCAAGGCAAGACAAGCCGAGGCAAGGGAGGGATTGAGATGGCTCAGCCTCCCTTTTCTCTCTCTCCTTTCCTGGCATTGGAGGCTGTCAGCTGCTGGGGAGATGAGCAAGGAGGGTAGGATCACAGGCAGAGCTGGCAGGGAAGGAGGAGGAGGAGGAGGAGGAAGGAAGGGCTAGGTGTTCCCTGGGGAGAGCCAGAGCCTTGGATGATGCCCAGGAGAGAGGGAAACTGGAGGTAGCTCCCATGCCCCCCCCCATAAGCCTTTCCCCTTTGTAGGACCTGCAGGGCAGAACTTCATGGTGAGATGGAGCTCCAAGTTGCTCCACAAGCACACCCCACACTTGCCCCCACATCCATCCACAGCTGCTGCGAGAGAAGCCTTCTTTCCCCTCCTTTTCCCTCCATCCCAAATGCCAAACTTCTCCTCTGTCCCAAACTTCCCTCTCCTTGCCTTGCCTTGCCTTGCCATGCCTTGCCTGCATGGCAGGAGCCCGGGACTCTCCCTCCCTGGAGGCCCCTCCTCCTCCTCCTCCTCTTGGCCCTCCTCCAGGTTTTAAAAGAGAATTGTCTGTGCATATTTGCTTTTCACATTACAGTAAATGTGAAATTACTGTAATTTTGCAAATGCATTTCCTCTAAACTCCCGAAATTAAAAAGATCTCAGGATAATACCAGTTTCTGTCCAGTTTCTGACCAGTTTCTGTGCGATGTTGTGTGAAATCGTGAGGCACAAATTCAGTTTTTGTTTGGGATTTGTGTGGATTAACCAACAGATTTCCCCCGTGTGATAACGTCCCTAGTCAAATGCTTAAACCACCACACCACACTGGCTATCTGGTACTGATGAGACTTTGTCCCAAATACCAAATCTACTTTTTATCTAACCAGTACCTCTTGTTTTCTAGTAAGCCATTCACTAGAATCAAGGAGCCATACATGTGTGGCATAACTCCTTATGCTGACTAGAATAGACCTGGACTTTGTAAGTCATGAGCAACTTTTTGAATTGTGGCTGGAAACCAGTAGTAACCAGTGGAACAGTTGTTACAAGGGAGTCATGTGCTTCCTGTAATCAGCCACAGATCACAATCTGATTGCTACTGTTTGGATCAGCTGAAGTTTCCAAACATTCTTCTAGGGCAGCCTCACACAGTGTGTGTTGTTGTTCTGTGCCTTCAAGTATTTTCTGGTTCATGGCTAGTGTAAG
Organism: Phrynosoma blainvillii; assembly: GCA_026167975.1. NCBI lineage: Eukaryota > Metazoa > Chordata > Lepidosauria > Squamata > Phrynosomatidae > Phrynosoma > Phrynosoma blainvillii. Next base: position 14,442,514 of record JANUYF010000001.1, read on the forward strand.
GCTAACTTATCACAAGGTTTTCTTGGCAAGATTTGTTCAAAGGGAGGTTGCCCTTGACTTCCTGTGAGGCTGAGAGATTGTGACTTGCCCAAGATCCTCCAGTGAGTTTCCATGGCCAAGTGGGGATTCGAACTGTAGTTTCCACAGTCAAAATCCAACACTCAAACCATGCTGTACACCATGCTGGTTGGCACTTAATGCATAATATTTTTTGGGATGACCAGGGGCCATCCCTAGGTCTTGATCCTTGGTCCAGAAAACTCAGAGCTTGGGATAATCCTAAACTGGGAACCCCATCTGCCCCTACGACACCATGAGAGGCGTGTGGCCCCTAGGTCTCAGATGCCTGAAATCTCTGGGCCTGGAGTAGTTTTGACCTGGCAACCCTACACCCCTGATATAGATGTAACAAGCACATATATAAATAAGCCCACACAACTGAAATAAACAGATATTTATCCCCATTTTTCTCTGATATCAGTTTCCTCCACTTTTTTTGTAATCTCCTCTCTTTTTAATTTTAAAGTGTAAGCCCTCTTGGAGGAAGGCAGACCTGTCCTCATGAACTTTGTGAAATTAAAAACATGCTGATGAAACAGTACAACTAAATTTAGTATTGATGTTATTTCTTTAGATGCTGAGAAAGTCTTTGATACAGTTCACTGGCCATTTATTTTTACAGTACTAAAATATTATCCAAAATGAAATGAATAAAAAAAATTATATTCAGCATCAAGACCAATGGTTATGACCAATGGTTTTTCTCTTCCTTTTTTACATTGAAACAGGGTACAAGGCAAGGATGTCTCTATTAATATTCAATTTGCACTTGAAACCCTTAGCATGTGTTATTAAGATCAATGGATTGAGCATGTTGGTTCAAAATTTTAAAATGCTCTTTTCTGAGATGAATATTGTTGGTCATTTCAAACCCCCAACAGTCGATCTCTGCTTTGATACATCGATCCCTGCTTTGATACATAATAATTTTGGTAAAATATCCTGGTATTCCGTTAATTAGTCCAAGTCAGAAATACTGCCAGTGAGAGACAAGATACAGGCTATAGCAAATTTAAAGCATGGTGGTTTTGATATTGCCTAAATTCTACTGCTTATTTGGGTATAATTATCTCCAGGGATTTATCTCAGATGATTAATCTTAATATAAATAATCTGATAAAAGATATTGCACAAGATTTAGAGAGATGGCAGGCTTAAAGATGAGTCTGTAGGGTAAGGTAAGCACAACTAAAATGAATGTTATACATACAATTTTTATGTTGTTTGCAGAATTCCTCTATTTATACCTTGCAAGTATTTTCAAAAGTGAAATGTATTGTTTAGGAGATTTTGAGGGGGCTCATTTCTTCCTAGAGAGGGGGAAAGAATGCACATTCCCATCAAACAGGCAGGGTTCTGCTTTCCAGGTCTTCTTAAACAAAGGTAAAAGGTAAAGGTAGTCCTTTGACATGAATGTCTAGTTATAACTGACTGTAGGGGATAGTGTTCATCTCCATTACTAAGCTGAACAGCCAGCGTTGTCCAAGGACTACTCCGGTGGTCATGTGGCCAGCATGACTGCACCAAATGCTGTTACCTTCCCACCAAAGTGGTACCTATTTCTCTACTTGCATTTGCATGCTTTCGAACTGCTAGGTTGGCAGAAGCTGGGACTAGTGACAGGAGCTCAATCCACGATGCAGCACTTGGGCCTCGAACTGCCAACCTTCCAATCTTCCAATCATCAGAATTTGAGTCTTAACCATTAAGCCACCCATCCGCATACCATCAGGCATATCTGTTATCTTGTATTAATGTTTAGACATATCAAGTTAAAATAAGTAATTTACCGTGATCAGCTTTGGAGGCATCATTTCTGACATCTCGGTTCAAATGGACAGTACTTCTCATTTTATTTTAAAAGGGCAGTGTTTTGCCAACAATTCCAGCACTTAGAAATGTATGGCAAATGTTGTCTCATCAATTGCAATTTGCTCCTTATGCTCATGCCAATTGACTTTATGGGGGAATCCAGATTTGAAAATGGGAAGGAACTATTTTCATGGAAGGTATGGTCTAACAAAGGGATCATTATCTTAAAACAGATACCGTATTTTTCGCCCTATAGGGCGCACTTTTTCTTCCCCTAAATATGCGTGGGGAAGTGAGTGCGCCCTATAGGGCGAAGGGGCCGAGGCCGTGGGGAGAAGGAGCCCTCCTTCCCCCCGCGACCTCAGTCTTTGAATGGACTGGTGCTGGGATCGAAGTGATCCCGGCACCAGCCCATTGAAAGACTGAGGCCACGGGGAGAAGGAGCCCTCCTTCTCCCCCCGGCCTGAGTCTTGGAATGGGCTTGTGCCGGGATCGCTTCGATCCCGGCACAAGCCCATAGAAAGACTGAGGCCGGGGGGAGAAGGAGCCCTCCTTCTCCCCCCGGCCTGAGTCTTGGAATGGGCTTGTGCCGGGATCGCTTCGATCCCGGCACAAGCCCATAGAAAGACTGAGGCCGGGGGGAGAAGGAGCCCTCCTTCTCCCCCCGGCCTGAGTCTTGGAATGGGCTTGTGCCGGGATCGCTTCGATCCCGGCACAAGCCCATAGAAAGACTGAGGCCGGGGGGAGAAGGAGCCCTCCTTCTCCCCCCGGCCTGAGTCTTGGAATGGGCTTGTGCCGGGATCGCTTCGATCCCGGCACAAGCCCATAGAAAGACTGAGGCCGGGGGGAGAAGGAGCCCTCCTTCTCCCCCCGGCCTGAGTCTTGGAATGGGCTTGTGCCGGGATCGCTTCGATCCCGGCACAAGCCCATAGAAAGACTGAGGCCGGGGGGGAGAAGGAGCCCTCCTTCTCCCCCCGGCCTGAGTCTTGGAATGGGCTTGTGCCGGGATCGCTTCGATCCCGGCACAAGCCCATAGAAAGACTGAGGCCGGGGGGGAGAAGGAGCCCTCCTTCTCCCCCCGGCCTGAGTCTTGGAATGGGCTTGTGCCGGGATCGCTTCGATCCCGGCACAAGCCCATAGAAAGACTGAGGCCGGGGGGGAGAAGGAGCCCTCCTTCTCCCCCCGGCCTGAGTCTTGGAATGGGCTTGTGCCGGGATCGCTTCGATCCCGGCACAAGCCCATAGAAAGACTGAGGCCGGGGGGGAGAAGGAGCCCTCCTTCTCCCCCCGGCCTGAGTCTTGGAATGGGCTTGTGCCGGGATCGCTCCGATCCCGGCACAAGCCCATAGAAAGACTGAGGCCGGGGGGGAGAAGGAGCCCTCCTTCTCCCCCCGGCCTGAGTCTTGGAATGGGCTTGTGCCGGGATCGCTTCGATCCCGGCACAAGCCCATAGAAAGACTGAGGCCGGGGGGGAGAAGGAGCCCTCCTTCTCCCCCCGGCCTGAGTCTTGGAATGGGCTTGTGCCGGGATCGCTTCGATCCCGGCACAAGCCCATAGAAAGACTGAGGCGGGGGGGGGGGGGGGGAGAAGGAGCTCCTTCCCCCGCCGGCCTCAGTCTTCAATCGGCTGGGGCCGGGATCGCTTAGATCCCGGCACCAGCCCATTCAAAGACTGAGGTCGCGGGGGGAAGAAGCCCTCCTTCCCCCTGCAACCTCAGTTCAATGGGCTGGTGCTGGGATCGGTCTCCAATCCCAGCACCAGCCCATTGAACAACCGGCCTCCGGCTAAAGGGAGGAATCCTTTTTTCTTGGATTTTCCCCCTTAAAAATTGGGTGCGCCCAATATGCCGGAGCGCCCTATAGGGCGAAAAATACGGTACTTAGTGTAGATGGTGAATTTTTGCCCATTTCAGTTTTGCAAGAGCAGTTTAAACCACCCATATCAGCTAGCTGGCAATATCTACAGCTCAAACATTTATTATAATCCAGTTTTGGCCCTGCTGTTAACATCTGTGATATTAAGGCAACCGCAGACGTACTTAAAGCTGCAGGGCCAAAACTAGATTATAATAAATGTTTGTTATCCATATATGACATGAGAGGCTTACAAACAGAATGGAATAGAGAAATGGAATATCCAGTTCAGGTTAATCAATGGCCACTGATTTTAACATTTATAATTAGTATGGTTAAAGATCTCTGACTACATTTTACATGGCAGAAATTGCTCTTTTGGGTATATTGATTACCACAGCATGTATTCAAGAAAGGTCTTTCTTAATCAACAAATTGTTGGAGATGTAATACTGATAATGCTTTCTTAAGGCAAATGTTTTGGAGTTGTCTCATAGCACCTAAATGGTGGAAAGAAGTATCACATGAATAAATTTGGTATTGGAAAGTCTCTCAATTTTCAGGGAAGTATATGCTCTTTTGAATTATTTACCTTTTTCTTGAAAATCAACAATGGCCAGTGGAAGTGGACTTTTTGCACCCTTTTGACTGCTAAAAGATTGATACTTCATCTAACAACACTTGCAACATGTGAAAGAATAATGTATAGATGAAATTGATAAGTGGAATTATATTTGGACATTTGGGGGCTTTGCAGATGGGCAGCCGTGGGCTGCCCTGGGAAGCGGAAAATTGGAGCCAAGGCTGGCCCACACATTGGCCCCAATCCACCTTTTTGGAGCCTGGGAAAGGAGTGCTAAAATAGCGTTCCTTCCTCAAGCCCCAGAAAGGGCACCAGAAGAGCCGTCGCACGGCTCTTCCGTGTCTCTTCCAGCTCAGCCTGTGCAGAGGCTGGGCCGGGAGGACGTCATCCGATGACATCCTCAGGAAGGGGTTGGGGCGGCCAGCATCCGGCTGCCCCTCCCCTTCCCTGGCTCCAAGACGGCGCTTTGCGCCATCTGCAGAGCCCCTTGGTCAGCTTTACAACTAATGTGGTTATTTTTCCTCCTTTTGTGTTTTTCTTTCCCTGCTTTTTTATAATGAAACATTATTGTATGTAATTGAGATGCCTTTTGAATTTAAATAAAAATAAATAAATACGTTTTAAAAACGAATAAATTGACTACAATGACCATGCTGCAAAAAAGAGTTGCCCAATTTAAAAACATGAAGCTTTAATTCAGAAAAGGAAATAGGAGGCAACACTCATGCTGTAGGCCTCTCTGAATTGTGACTTGCACAACTATTCCCTGTGAAATCCAAAATGTAAGTAAGGATAATACTTTGAACTGGTTTTCTGAATGAGCCTCAGGAGCTGATTCATGCAATTGCCCTTGGGTGTGGCTGACATATCATTTTAAGCTCATTTCCACGTTGTGCCAAGATCGACAGCTTTCAAAATATAGAACTGGTGAGTCAGTAATAATAATTACCAGAGTACTAAAGAGAGTAATAGATGCTAGCTGGAGATCTAGAGCAGTGATGGTGAACCTTTTAGGGGCCGAGTGCCCAAATTAAAAGGCCTTCCCGTGCCAGGGGTGGGACTTCCGGGATGGGACTTCTTCCCCCAGCCCTCCTGGGCCTGAGATAGCTGAAGGCCCAGAAAGAAGAGGAACAACAGCGTACCTCTTCCTCTTCCTCCCCCCATGCTGTATCCAGATGGCCAGGAAGGAGGAAGAACAGGGGCACACCTCTTCCTCCTCCCCCCTGCCCTCCGCATGCCAGGGAAAATGGCTTCATGTGCCATCTCTGGCACGTGTGCCATAGGTTTTCCATCATGGACCTAGAGCAGGAGTAGGCAACCTTTCCCCTTTAAGTGCCGAGGGACTTCAGCTCCCAGAATCCCAGGAGCTATTGGCCAACATGGGACTATTGGCCAACATGGCTGAGGTTTCTGGGAGCTGAGGTCCCTCGGCCCTTAAAGGGGAAAGGTTGCCTACCCCTGACCTAGAGGGATGATAGAAACTGAAACTCAGCTGTACATCTTTAGGAAAAATCAAATTTCCCCAAAATAACCCTACATTTACATCACGAATGATGAGCGTGGGCTGTATACATACCCTTCAACTCTACCATAGGGACAGTCATGCTTAATCCTCTGTCATCCTACTTTTTCAATTGCTTTTAAAATGCCCCCGTTTCTCTCTACTCCTCCCACTTTCCCCTTTGTCCTCAGCTTACTTCATTTGCTACAAACTGAGTTCAAAGTGCAAAAATAGTTTGCACTCAATTTACTCAGCAAAGTGGAGAGAAGGAGGGTGGAATTTTGCCCTTCCTAGTAGGCTCAAGCAAAAAAAAACTGCTGCAACATCTACTTTGTGTGTCCTTAGTTAATCATATTTGCCATCATGCTCTCACGTTGCGTGGCCCCACACACGTACCATTGTTCATTTTTACCCCTATATGCCCTCTAGGACGCATGGGAGCATTCTTGCCATGTTTTAGCAGTGGCATTTTAGACCCAGAAGAAGCCCTTTAAAAGGAAAAATTAGAATGCGATCAGAAGTCACTTCTGGTTTAATTCCTGTTTTTAATAAAAGCCATAAAATGGTGTGAGTCCCCTCCCCAAAACATGGCAAAAATGCCCCACATCACATAGAGGGTATTTGGAGACGTGTGTGTGTGTGCAGTGGCTCAAGTGGTTAAGATGTTGACCTTGTTGGTTAGAAAATTGGGAGGTTGGCAGTTCAAGGCCTGGGTGCTGCATGATGGGGTGAGCTCCTGTCACTACTCCCAGCTTCTGCCAATCTAGCAGTTCAAAAGCATGAACATGCAAGTAGATAAATAGGTACCACTTTGGTGAGAAGGTAAACAGTGTTCTGTGCAATCATGCTGGCCACAGGATCACAGAATAGTCTCTGCCAACGCTGGCTCTTTGGCTTAGTAACGGAGAAGAGCACTGCTCCCTATGGTCGGTCACGACTTGACAACTTTGTCAATGGGGAATGCCTTTACCATAGATATACAGATATATAAAACTTTTTTTTTGCCATTAGGGAGACCAGGAGGCAGCAAAACACCAAAAAAGACCACATGAAGATCATAGGTCACATTTTGCCAACCCCTGAACTAAGCCATAGGAAAGGCATTTCTAATCTGGCACAAAGGAGGGGAGTACAAAAAGTGGGAAATCACCAGAGAGAAGGAGACACAGAGAGGGAGATTCAGCCCCATAGGTTGAATTTTCCCACACCTGCTACAGGTTGAGTCTCCTTTATCTAGAATTTCAATATATTCAGAATATTCCAAAATCCAAAACATTTTTATGGGTGGCTGAGACAGTGACACCTTTGCTATCTGATGGTTCAGAATACGTAAACTTTGTTTCATGCAGAAAATTATTAAAAGTATTATGTTTAAAATCACCTTCAGACTATGTGTATACGGTTATATAAAATGTTCATGAATGTTGTGCTTAGACTTGGGTCCCATCTCCAAGACATCTAATTATGTACGTATATGCAAATACAAGTATTCAAAAATCCAAAAGAATCCAAAATATAAGAACACTTCTGACCCCTAGCATTTTGTATAAGGTCCCAACCTGTATACAGATTGGAATCCATCAGTCAATGGGTCCTATTCAAATTCACAATGAAGTCACTTCATCAAGTGGGACTACCCATTAGCTGAAGATTCATGTGGCCCTTGTCTTCAACAGGAGGTTGTGCTTTAAACCAATTTGAGTGCTTTTTACAAAGAAGCAGGATATAAATGATTATGATGATGACATAAGCAACAGCCTGTGGCATTGTCACTTTTTTTTTAACACTACAGCCTCAGAATCCTTCACTGAAATTCTGGGAACTATAGTCCAAAAATGACCCACTTTCTCAAGCTCGGATATAAACCTAACCATGAATTTAAGATTAAAGATGTTAGTTAAGGGAAAGTGTATACATAGAAGAAAAAATTAGACAGTTGGCTCTTGCCATCTGTAGATTGGAGCACCCACAGATGGCTCCACCCTGTTCTCCTCAATGGGGCGCATGCACGTGGTTGCACCACTGTGGTTGCACGTACATCATGCTGTCATTGAAAACAATGCGACTTGAGTCCTACAGAACTTGGCATCTGCAGGGGGGGTCCAGAACAGAAACACTGTGGGTAGAAAGGGCCGACAGGAATACAAAAAAATTGAAAACCCAGTTGATGGCAAATGGGCAATGGAGGGGAATTTAAAAATATACAAAATGTTAATTTTTTGTATATAATTTGTATATGTAATTTTATTGTTGTTCTGTTAAGCTGTTTGATAAAAATAGCAATATAGGAAAACCTTTCCACCACAATGAGACTTTATAACAGACAGTCAAAACAGGACACGTTTTATGAAGATTGGAGGCTTTTTATTGAATTTGTAAATGAACCTTCACACCACCTCCAACCTCTGGACTCTCACAACAACTTCTGCAAGTACACTTTGCAATTCAATGCACGGACTGAATTGACTCCAGACAAATCTCATCCATGGAATCATGCTAACAAATGATCACTGAGTAACATCACATCCTATGGTTATTGTTCTATTTGTTCTTATGTTGCACTGTAATGTTTGACTACCTTGAAAATCAATAAAAATAATTTTAAAAAACAGCAATAAAAATAATAAAAATGAAACAGGAGGTTTGAACCAGTTGTGTTAGGCCTGACAAGCAGAAGCTTTATAAGGACGATATTGGAGTTAGACTCTGTAGACTTCTGCAGGATCTAAAACAATAAGGCAGAACCCACCCGATGGTAATCCAGAAAATGCTCAGTGGCCACATTGGGTTAATGGTGTCCTTACCTAGTTCATTTCAGGGTAGGACACATAGGTAACTTATTCCCCCTCACACATACATAGGAAACATATTCCCTCACACAAATGACTGTATTTTGGGGGACACTCAATGAGATCGATTAGTAATAGGTTCAAGAGAAAACAAGCATTTCTTATTCCATTACTACTGGAGGTTGTAATAACAGAGCAGAGATGGTTGGGTGGATGGAACACAATTGGAGGGGATTAAGAAAGTGAATGGAAGATCTATTTAGATTTCATGAGGAGAAATGGAAGATTCATGTATCCATATGCAATATTGGATATAAGGTTTGCTGATGATATTAAATTGTTCAGACTTGTTAAAACAAAGTTAGACCATTTACTCCCTCAATAATCCTGGTATAGGATCATTGAGGGATCTGTGGCCTGGTGCCTAGCAACAGCTAGTGCGAAGAGAGAACCCTTCATGAAAAGCTAAGCAAATTCTTTGCCTCAGCAACTATCCATTGAAACTACTGCCTGGAAAATTGGCAACTTACAAGTGACAGAGACAAAAGATGAGGAAATTTTTACAAGGTTCCCAAAATCGTGTTTATGTTGCCCCATATGTTAAAAAACACAAGTTCATCAGATGCACAATACTACACAATATTCTTATGTTTTCCAAATACTATTTTTAAATATTCTGCAGATGGCAAAGGGCATTGGCCAAAGAAGAACCACAGTAAAGGGCAGGATTCTGTATCAATGACCCTGTTACTTATGTTTCTGACGCCAACCTTTTATGTGATTTTGCTGTGGAGGGTTTTTTTCCCCACATATGATGTTCAGGGCACCAACCTAGAATGCAATTTTATAAACATACTAAATACATAAAACTGGATTTTCAGCTGCCAGACTTTCCCTTGCCTTGCAAGAACTTCCTGAGGTTAAACAACAAAGAGTCCTGTGGTACCTTGAGAGTATCATATCAGTTTTATAATGGGATGTTTTCTGGATCCATCCCACTTCATGCTCCATCCAACATGGTTTTCAGTCTCTAATGTGTGACAAAATGTCTGTTCTTGCTGCACCAACATCTGTCTGGAAATCTTCTGAAGTACAGTCCCCTTAAACTTGCTGAAAATGCAGTGCAAGGGTGGGCATGCTCTGGAGTGCCATACCTCTAGATTTTTGGCTGCTCCAGAGTGCCGTAGCATATCATTGTAACTATTTGGGGGCAATCAGAAGGGACTCCTGAACACCTTTGGAGGCCATTTTAAGGTTGTTGGGTTGTTGTTGTTGTTCTGAGTTGTAAGATAACACTTAGAAGCATCCCCAAGCTGTTCTGCTTTTTCAGCTAAAAATATCTTCAGCCATTTTTTTCAGGAGTGTGGATATCCCAAGGAACACATGCAGCTCACATGCCCACCCGATATAATGGCCTGTGAATGAGAAAGTTTGTGACTTGTCTGTTGTCTCTCTTATAAACCCCTTAGAGGGCCTTAAGGAAGCTACTGCTGTTCAGTCTCAACACCCCAAAGAGGGAGACCAGAAGTGGCAACACTATAGGGTTATTAGAAAGGTAATCACAAGATAAGGTACATGAAGGGTGTATAAACAACAAATACCATATCCGATGGAGAGCAAGATTAAGAGAAAGATCAGCTTGCAATGGATACCCAATATCTGGTACCTGGTAGAGAGAATTTGACTTGGATACTAGGGCCTAAATACCCAATAGGCATCAGATCCTGTCTGATCTTGGAAGCTATGCAGGGTCAGCCCTGGTCAGTACTTGGGTGGGAGACTGGCAATAAATATGAGGTACTGTAGGCTGTGTTTTAGAGGGGGAAACTGGTAAAGCCACCCCTGAGCATTTCTTGTTTAATAAAACCCTATGAAATTCATGGAGTCACTGTAAGTCAACAGGCAATTTGAAGGCACATAAATACATTCTTAAGAGATTACCATACAAGGTGCTAGTGATGGAACTGGAGTAGAATTACCACCTATGATTCCTTAGGGAACTGGGTATGTTTAGCCTGGAGAAGAGACGGTTGAGGTCATATGATAGTCCTTTTTAAGTATTTGAAGGGGTATCATATTGAGGATGGAGTAAGCTAGTTTTCTGCTGCCCCAGATAATAGGACCTGGAACAACATATGCAAGCTACAGGAAAAGAGATTCCACCTCAACATTAGGAGAAACTTCCTGACAATGAGAGCTGTTCGACAGTGGAACCCATTCCCTCAGAGAGTGGTGGAGTCTCCTTCTTTGGAGGTCTTTAAACAGAGGCTGGATGGCCATCTGTTGGGGATGCTTTGATTTTGAGTTCCTGCATGGCAGGGGGTTGGACTAGATGGCCCTTGTGGTCTCTTCCAACTCTATGATTCTATGGGTCCCTTTTCACACAATGTCACTCATCCATCGCTGATCTGTTGTCATACTGTTATTATCATGCAATTTCACATTAACAATAGACAGCCTTCCATAACTGCCAATATCACTGCATTCACGACTGCACCGGTATGGATTGCTTCAGCGCTACAGTAATGTTATTATGAAGTCGAAGTGGTGCAAGTGAGTGTGTCATGAACCCTTCTCCCTGCTTCTGTTACACCATGTTACACCAGTTTAGTGAAGAAAATTGGTTTTGCCAAATTTTGTGTTTATTTATTTATGTAAACAGTTCTCCCCAAAGGGTCTTCCATTTCACAGGACCCATTGATGCAGGATAAAATTAAAATTGAGCACAGAACTCAAGAATCCTGAATCATAGGAAATGACTTGCCCAAAGAATCTCACAATTGCAGGTCTAATCTCATCATTGCGAGATAGCTAAAGAAAAATAAATAAATAAATAAATAAATAAATAAAATTCAGATGTGCGAAGCATGATAAAAAGGGAGTGAAGGCTGGGGACATGTGAGTTGTGTGGAAAACAGAGGCTGGAAACATTAATCACAAAACAAGGACTGTTGTACTATTGAAAGATAATACAAAAATAAATATAATAGTGTTATTGCTACCGTTGTAATCACATTAAAGAAATTTCGCAATTACAGTGCAAAAGCATCCTCATGCAGTAATCTCCTTAATATTGCTGATAACTGGTTATCCTGTGAATTTGGAACTCTAAACTTTGCTTGATTTTTCTCTTCCTATTAGCAGAATGAGTTCAGACTTTCTAAATTTTGTATTGGGGAGGGGGGAGGAATTCAAGCCAAAGAAAAAATACAGGCACCTTCCATATTCTTTTTGCCTTAGTGATGCTAACTATACTCTTGAGAAGGCTTACTCTTGAGTGGCGTCCCTAGGGTTGGTGTCACCTGGTGAGGTCACTCGTGAGGGTGGGGCTTATGGGGCGGGGCTTCCAGCACACGCAGGAGCCCCGCACGCCCCCAGGGAGGGCTGGGAGGAAGCCACCAGTCCCCAGGAAGGGTAGGGGGCTGACCAGGTATTACATGGATTTGTAATTGGTTGACTGGCCGAACCCAAAGGGTGCTCAACAATGGCTCCTTTTCAATCTGGAAAGAAGTGACCAGTGGGGTGCCACAGGGCTCTATCCTGGGCCCAGTGCTATTCAATATCTTTATTAATGACTTGGATGACGGTATTGGGGGCATAGTTATCAAATTTGCAGACGACACCAAATTAGGAGGAGTAGCTAATACCCCAGAGGACAGGATCAAAATTCAAAATGACTTGAACAGACTAGAAAGCTGGGCCAAAGCTAACAAAATGAAATTCAACACGGAGAAATGTAAGGTACTGCACTTAGGACGGAAAAATGAAAAGCACAGATATACGATGGGGGACACCTGGCTGAATGAGACTACGTGTGAAAGGGATCTAGGAGTCCAGGTAGACCACAAGTTGAACATGAGTCAACAGTGTGATGTAGCAGCTAAAAAGGCCAATGCAATTTTAGGCTGCATCAATAGAAGTATAGTGTCTAGATCAAGAGAAGTAATAGTGCCACTCTATTCTGCTTTGGTCAAGCCTCACCTGGAATACTGTATCCAGTTCTGGGCACCACAATTCAAAAAGGATGTGGAAAAACTGGAGTGTGTCCAAAGGAGGGCAACTAAAATAGGGTCTGGAAACCAAGCCCTATGAGGAATGACAGGGAGCTGGGGATGTTTAGCCTGGAGAAGAGAAGGTTGAGAGGTGATATGATAGCCGTGTTTAAATATTTGAAGGGATGTCATATTGAGGAGGGAACAAGCTTGTTTTCTGCTGCTCCAGAGACTAGGACCCGAAACAATGGATGTAAGCTCCAGGAAAAGAGATTCCACCTCAACATTAGGAGGAACTTCCTGACAGTAAGGGCGATTCGATAGTGGAACACTCCCTCGGAGAGTAGTGGAGTCTCCTTCCTTGGAGGTCTTTAAGCAGAGGCTGGATGGCCATCTGTCGGGGATGCTTAGATTGGGAGTTCCTGCATGGCAGGGGGTTGGACTGGATGGCCCTTGTGGTCTCTTCCAACTCTATGATTCTATGATTCTAAGATTTTCCATACCATTTCCATTCCATTAATCAAAATGGAAACTGCAGTCAAGAAATCAGAAAAAGACTAGGACTAGTCTTTGGGCAGCTATGAAGGTACTAGACAAGATCCAGAGATATAAAGATATATACTTGAATTGTATAGTTTTAGGATGATCCATGACATCATATTTCCCATTTCTATGTATGGTTGTGAAAGCGGGATAGTGAAGAAGATAAGAAGGGGGAAAATCAGCTCATTTGAAATGTGGTGCTGGAGAAGAGTTCTACAGATACTGTGGACTGCTAAAAAGACAAATAAAGGGGTCCTAAAGTAAATCAAGCCTGAACTCTCCCTAGAAGCCCAGATTACTAAATTGAGGCTGTTGTACCTTGGCCACATCATCAGAAGACATGATTCACTAGAAAAGACAATAATGCTTGGTAAGTAGAAAGCAGTACGAAAAGAGGGAGACTGCTTTCCAGATGGATAGACTCATTCAAGGAAGCCACGGCCCTGGGTCTGGAAGACCTGACCAAGGCTGCTGATGACATGATGACTTTGAGGTCTTGCATTCATGAAGTTGCCACAAATCAGTCAACTTGACAGCAGTTAACAACTTATCAAAAGCTTTACTGAATTCAAGATACACTTCCCTGATCTACCAAGTTTGTAACTGTATCCAGGCGAGAGGGAGGGGGGGGAGAGAGAGAGAGAAAATTACTTTGGCATGACTTGTTTGTGAGGAACCCCTGTAGTAATCTCATCATGCCTTCCAATGAATTACTGTTTAATATTCTGTTCCAGAACCTTTCCCGGTATTGACATCAAACTGACTGGCCAGTAGTTGCCCGAGTCCTCTTTTCCCCCCTTTTTAAAGATAGGGACAACATTTGTCCTCCTCCAATCTTCTGGGACTTCTCTTGCTCTCCAAGAATTCTCAAAGATTATTGCAAGTGGCTCAAATATTACATCTGCAAGTTCTTTTAATATTTCTTGGATGCAGTTCATCTGTGTCTAGAGACTTGAATTGATTTAGAGTAGCTAGGTACTCTTTTATTAACTCTACCTATTCTGGCCTATAGTCCCCTTGCTGCATTATGTTTCCATTTTCACCAATTACAGCAGTTTTCCTTTTGGGAGAAAAATGAGGCAAAGAATAAACAATTCTTTTCTCTGTTCTGTTTGCATTTCACCATCTTCTTCACACAGCAGCTGTACCATTTCCTTGTTCTTCCTCTTGCTCCGAACATAACCAAAAATCTTTTCTGTTATTTTTAACCTCTCTAGCAAGCCTGAGCTTATTTTCTGACTTTCACATGTGAAATGAAGCAACCACCATGTAAAGTTAGGTAAACTTTACATACCACCTCAAAGCTTCTTCCAAAATGCATGTAGGGATGTATTTTTTTCACCTGTCTCTTTTCTTATGGTTTCCATCTTAGGGTGGGGAAAACTTTCAGATCTATGCTTCTTTGACATGTTGGAGTTACTAGTGGGACAGAGGCTTGCCTACTTTCCTCTTTACTCTCTGTCTTGCAGTTCACATATGTTCTGTAAGGGATTCTGGAGAGAAGTGCCTGCATTCTTTGCCAGTTGTAAGCAGGCATACACAGCTGTGGTAGAATCAGCTAGAAAAGAACCCCATACTTTCCTAACTCAGGCTTGATTGCATGGTTTACTGCAGACATGCCACTACAACCCAATATAAAATTCTGTGTTCACCAATCCTACAATGCTGATACTGCTAAAGCACACACCCCTTCAGCTAGACAGAGGATGAAGAGGGAAAGGAAGACTGAATGGACATTAAAAGACTTTGTAAAAAGGAATATCAGTGTCAGTTTTGTTAACTAAGGTATGACTGTCATGTAGGAGAACATCAAATTACCATCCTACTGCTCCAGATACTTGGTGTCATATAATTTCAAAAGCTAAGCAGGGTCAAACTTAGGTAGCATTTCAATGGAATACCAGCAGAGAGTATCAGGGACCTCCAGCTACCTGTCTGAAACTGAACAGAACTATTGGTACCAGAACTGATAAAAGGTTAGATGAGCCATGGCATAATTCAGTCTAAGGCTGTTTCATATGTCTCCTTTGCAGACTGCCAGAAATAGTGCAAATTGAGTCCACTTTAAATTGAGGCACTGCCCTGGCTCAGTGCTAGGGAATCATGGGAACTGTATTTTTTTTCTAAGACATTGAACCTTCTCTGTCAGAGAGCTCTGATGCCACGATAAACTGCAGTTCTCATGATTCCCTAGCACTGAGCCAGGGCAGTGCCTCAATTTAAAGTGGACTCAATTTGCACTATTTCTGGCAGTCTGCAAAGGCCCTACGTTGCCGCACTCCTATTAACACTATGCATCATAATCAGAAAGTCCAATTGCATGATGATCACCACTCACACAGTAAATTCTGCTTCATAATACAGCTGAGCAGTCATGTCTGCATTGCTCTTTGTGTATCCAAAGATGTATACCTTCTTATCTAAAATAGCTTAGCCCCATTACAATTTGAAATGGTTGGATTTTTTTCCCACCGTGTGCAGGAAAAAATTGTGAAGGATGGAACATGGAAAGATGGAAATAACGAAGGATTAGGAATTTTGTTAAATGTATCCACCCTCTTTATCCAGGCAAAAGGTGAGCATATGCAGATAAACAGCTAAAACAGCACAGTCTAAGGAAGGTGTTCCAGGCATGCAAGGCAGCAAATAGGTGAAGTCATTTAAGACAAAGAGAGATTTTGGTGGGGAGGATGGCAAGGACAGGCAAGTAAAGATCATATGCAGGGATATTGGGCAGGGGGAGTCCATTAGCGAGCGTCAAAGCTAAGGGCAAGAAATTTGCACTGAAAGCCAAATAAAGGCTTTGAGGAGTGGCATTTCATGGCTTCAACAGTGTGAGAGCTGAATGATTCTGACAGTGGAATGCTGGGCTGAGGTGTGATAAGGGAAAGCCAGAGAAGGCAATTTACGGTAGTCAAGAGTGGTCATGTAGTAATAAAGAGGTACAAGTAGACAAGAGTAACTGGGGACAAGAAGGCAGATTCTTACTAATAGCTTATCTATTAGACTTAAAAGGCAGAGCAAAGGAGACAGAGTGTTCAGTGCTTCAGGAATGCTAGCACTAAATGTTTGCCGTGCATTTGCCACATACAGAACTGACATGCATAACTTAGGGGAAACCTCACTAACACTGACCCATTCCAGGACATGTTGATTGTACAGTGAATGTGCATTTGTTGTTCTGATTCCTTAGATCTCCCCACAGCTTTGCTCTTCTCCCTTAGGTATCACACATTTCCCTAGCACTGAAAGGCCAAAGTTTCATACCTGGAGAATGGGATGCTTCCAATAGTCAGCACTACTGTTTCAATTACGAGTGTAGGGAAGCGGGTAGGAGTCACAAGAATATCACCTTCTTCACCCAGTGTTCTGCATTTTTATTAATGATGTGGAATACAACTGTTTCTCTGCACAAGACAAAAGTTGTCATTTTTCTTTTTCTTCATCCACACTGCATGATCATAGCGGAAGGCAGATCTATGAACCTATTTGCTAATTTTCAGATTTCCTAGAGAATAAAAATAAATTAAGAGAAACAACTGCATACTGCTAGGATTGTTTTTTAGACTGCTTCTCAGTCTTCAAAGAGTATTTTAATGTATTTTTAAAATGTTATTATCGCATTAATGTTTTAATTGGTTTTCTTTTGTTCATCTCAGGAGCCCTCGTGAGCTGAGAGGCCATACAGGCATACTTAAAATAAATAAATAAATAGCCTCAAACATTTCACAGATTAAAACTAGGACACGTATGGCCAAGCAACATCATAAGCTGGCCCCCTCCCTGCTTTCCTTTCACCAGCAAGTAAAAACATTTTTATTTAAGCAAGCTTTTAATGCTTAAGCAGATAGGTTCTTAATATATATATATATATGTGTGTGTGTTTTATCTGTTTTAAACTTTTGTATGGTTTTCACAACACGGAAATCTAGAGACCAAAATAATATGATGGGGAAGATGGGAGGAACCAATCCAGCAAACTCAAAAGGGGGAAAAAAGGAAGGAAGGAAACAAACCTATGGAAGAGGGAATAGCTTTTCAATACTTTACATCAACATTGTTAACAAGAATAGTGATAGTAATGTAAAGGTTAGCACTTTGGATGCTGAAAAATAAAAAAATAATCATTATTGTCGTCGTCATCATAGAAGCCTGGTACTACATTTTTTTTTCCATTCCAGGTGAGAACATTTTTTTCCAGGCTTTTCACTCCAGATTGAGTCTCCCTTACCCCAAATGCATGGGACCAGAAGTATTTTGGATTTAAGATTTTGAAATATTTGTATATAGATAATGAGGTATTTTCGAGATAGGACCAAAGTATTAACATGAAATTCATTATGTTTTGTATATACCTTATAAACATAACCTGTAGGAAATTTTATAAATAATATTTTTAATATTTTGTACATTCTCCAGATTTAGCATGCATCATAATCTGGATAAAAATTCTTATTTACACGGCTGTCAAATATGCTTTAACAAGAAAATAGTTCTTCATTTCTTGATGAAATTATGAGCTCAAAACATCACTCTTCCAAAAGTCCCCCCCCCCCATTTAAAAGGTGACAATATTTTCTTGCAGACATTTGGTTGATATACATACTGTAGTTCGCCCCAAACTCTGCTTTTCTATCACAACGACTGTATACTAATATTGAGTAGCAATCTATAAAATGCCAGGAACGCTAGGCATTTCTGTGAAACATTGAGAAATGTCCTTTATTGTTTTGGAAGCTTTTCAATTGGAGCTGAATTAATTGATTAAATTAATCCAATAAAGGTTTAGCAGTTTATTAAAACTGGTCCCTTATCTATTAGACTATCAATCAATAAAGCTCTCAAGCTTTTGGGTTGTTGAAGGGGTTAATCTCCATCCATTGACTGCATTGACTGTCTTTTCTCTGTTAGTCTGATTATGATCTACACTGCATCCAAAGCTATGAAATAAATTTGGGCCAATAGGGTGGCTTCCCTCTTTACCTGAAACCACAAATCATGATATAGAGTGCTGAAGGATCTCCACACATCCTCAAAGCTGGTTTTTGGACAGTACAAAAGGATGGAGAGGAAGAGGGAAGGTTCCACTGCACCAGCAAGCATTTGCTACTGGTCCACTTGATTTAGGAATTGCATTTCAGGGTGAATTGCTATAGAATGATTCTCATAATCATCATCTCAGTCCAATGACACCGACCATGTTCACTTAGAATCAATACTGGCAGATCTGATCACCTACACTACCTTGAACTTTCTACCCATTTTTGCTCTTGTGTATTAACACAAGAAATTCTGCTATGCCTCCATTTGAGACAATAAATGATAGAAGACTCTTACATTTTTAGTTGATTGTTATGTTCCATCAAAAGATCACACATTTTAGAAAGACCATACCTTCAGGCCATTTTCATTAAGTTTTTAAAATAATTTAGTTGATTAAGTGCTGTAAAACTGTACAGTTATTGATAAGTATGGATAACCATATTCTGTTCTGCTGATCTACCAATAACACAGAATCCATCAGTGAAAAAGATCTCCCTCTGCTTCAGAGGCCTTGGGACCCCTTAGAGCAGACTGGCCCACTGGGGAAAGAGGAATGAGACCAAACAAGGAAATTCCATTCTACATATAGAAACCCTACTTGCATGATGTTGGAAGTAACCCTTAACTAATTGACATTATAGTTTAAATCAGGATATGTTGTTGTTGTTTTGTACGTTCAAGTCATTTCCAACTTATGGCAACCCTATCATGGGGTTTTCTTAGCAAGATTTGTTAAGAAGAAGTTTGCCTTTGCCTTCCCCTGAAGCTGACAGCATGTGACTTGCTCAAGGTCACCCAGTGGGTTTCATGACCAAGCAGGAAATCGAACCCTGGTCTCCAGACATAATCCAACACTCAAACGACCATACCATGCTGGCTCTCAAGTCAGGATATAACCCTCCATTTATTTTTACCACACTTAAAATTAATTACAAACTATTTACCATTAGCATGTTTTAGTTACTCATCTACCATATATGTATGATATTTTCATTCAGTATGTTTCTCGGCACAGTGTTAATTGCAAGCTCTATATACAATTGTGACCATTTTACAATTACCATTTTTATTTGGTCTCCCATATGCAGGATACACTGGATCACATTGATGTGATACAGCCATTATTCCCTAAGTTCTATACTAGAAGTAAGGAATCTGGCTCTCCAAAAATTGCTGAAATTCCTGCTCCCATTACTTCCCATGTTTAGGGCCAATTTTCAGAGATGATGGTAATACCTGCCCAACACCACTTGGAGAATGACCCCCTCTTGCCTCCTCAATAGCAAATAGCTAATACATCAGTTTATGGATAGTGTTGGTCTCCAAGGTGGAAAACATTTACATAACATTTTTACTTGCCATCAGCAATTTTGTCACCAGCACAACCTACTGAGAAAAGGTGCCTGCAGACTACAGGGCAAACAATGCACTTGGTAATGCTGTTGTGGTACAAAAACCAGGCAAATGCTTAGCAACAGGAGGCCCATATCTCACCTTCAGGACCTCACTGGCTATATGGGAGTGCCTACCCCACCCTTAGCTCCAGCAAACCCATCCCTCAATGACAAGACCCCAGTGAATATATGGGAGTGGCTATGCATACATGCACAAACACTATACAAGCTTGTCCTTCTCCCCATCCCCAAGGCAAACACACAGACTGCCTTAATCAGGGGCTGGCAACCTACGGCCCGTAGTCCACACCCGGCCCGTGGACCCCCGCTGACCAGCCCCTGACGACGCCGACCCCCGCCCCACGCGCCGCTGCCACCGCCAAGTGCACCGCTGCCATTTTGTTTGCCAAAATGGAGGCCGCGACTCGTTTGCACATGCGCAGTACTCCTGCGCATGCACAAATGAGCTGCAACCACCATTTTAGAAAACAAAATGGCGGCCGTGACATGCGCGGCGGGGGTCAGCGGGGGCCAGGTGCTGCCAAGGGAAGCCTCCTGGGGGGCGCTGGGCCTCTCGGGGGTCTCTCGCAGCAGTGCTGGGCCCAGGGAAGCCCCCGCTGTGGCCGCTGCAGGCGAATTCGCCCACCGTGGGCACAGGGGGGCTTCCCTGGCCCTTGGAAAGGCCCCCCCACGCCCGCGGCGGGCGAATTCACCCGCAGTGGCCACAGTGGGGGCCTTTCCAAGGCCCAGGGAAGCCCCCCCACGTGGGGGGCTTCCAAAATGGCGGCCGCATCACGCGTGCACGCCCATGATGTCGTTGGTATATGCGCACATACGCATGTGCGGTGGCAAATGCATGTGCGCAAGCACACGTGGGCCCACCTGGCCCCCCGGCAACAAAGGTTGCCAGCCCCTGCCCTTAATGGTAAATGCTTTGGCAGCAAACAAGAAGGCCATCCTGCAACATGAGCAACCCAAATCCTTGTAACTCAAGTGGTCATTCCAGGCTGCCATGTTTTTAAGGACCTCAGTGAAGCTGTGTGCTGTCCAAGAGGTACCAATATCTGGTCATAGTGCTGTTCACACTCCATGCTTCTGTGCAGCTGAGCTACAAAAACAGGAGAGGAAAAGCCTTTTACTGAGTGCCTTGGACCCCTCACTCTCTCTTAGCCTGACCTACCTCCCAGGATTGTTCTGAGGATGAAGTGGGAAGAAAAGGAGAGGCATGGATGCTATTTTGAACTCACTGTAGGAAACTATCAACATTTTATTGAAATTTTAAGAATGCTGCTAAATCAGACCAAAAGTCCATCAGTTTAGCAGCCTTTCCTCTTTACTACTTTGCTAAGGACCTTTGTTCTATGAATTCTTTGTTTCACAACCAAGTCCTCTTTGTCTTGCCTCTTTGTCTTGCTTTTTTATATTCTTGGAATTGCCTTCCTGAGTATTTGTGGACAGCTTCTTCCATTACCATTTCCAATTTGCTTTCTAAAGCTTTTGGATTTTCAGTTTAATTTTATTTCTATAATTTTGTGCATCAAGATTATACATATTTAGATAGCTTGCTGTTGTAAATTGTATCCGATTGGTTTCATATTTGTAGGCAGGCATACCTCAATTAACAAAGCCTCTAACAAAATAATTTCTTTTTACAGTCTTTTTATGCGCATATGGTCCACCTTTTCTTCCTTATCCTGTCTAGCTGAATTTTTTTACAGCATCAGCAGTAAAATGGGGAAGGAGACCTATGGAAATACAGACTTTAAGTGAGTTGCCAAAGCATCTTTACAGTACACAAAACAATAACGTTTGAGCTGGTAAAGGATGAGACTTTTGCATTAGTCAATTCCACCATAGCCATCTATGCCTACATACAACAGTCAAGATAAATAGCAGCTGCCTCCAGAACATATTACTCAGTAGGAATGAACAGCAAAATGAGGAAAAAAGGAAAGCAGATATGCCTATCTCATCAACTGCCCTAGACATCTTAAAGAAGCATAGATCTAAGTGTGATTAAAATGGAAATCATAAGAAAAGTGGAGGCTGATGAATGAAAGAAACAATTTTCCACAGGTGCATTTTTAAAGAAGCCTTCAGATGGTCCCTAGAGTGTTCAACTTGTTCTTGTTTACTTATTCAAGGCTTACCTAACCAGACTGTTTCATTTCATACCTGCATAGCCTGGGATAAAAGTTAGTTTAAACATGTTAAAATGCTCTTGGTTTTTGTGATACAGGAACCATTCCAAATTCTTTCCATATTATTTCTACCTCTGGTACCAAATTTTTTGTTAAAGAAGTCATGCCCAGGAACATATCCATTTTGTTAACTGAGTAAACCTGTAGTTATATTTGTTGCAAATCTATGAGTTTTTATAGTTTTTTTGTGGGTTTTTCGGGCTGTGTGGCCATGTTCTAGAAAAAACTATGGATGCTGGCCATGAAAGCCTACGACTTCACATATGAGTTTTTACATCTGTATCAGTGGTATCCCCGGGCGTGGTATCACCTGGTGCAGAGGGGTTTCGAGGGGGCAGTGGCCAAGCGAGGAAGGGGAAGGGAGAGAGGCTCACCCCTCCTTCGCCTTCATGCAGCTCCTTCCCCATGAATAAGGGACTCGGAGATGAAGCCAATGGGGGTATGCTTTCCGCTCCTCCTCTTCCATTCCTTTGGCTTCCTCCTCAGATAGCAAGCCACAGCAGCAAAGGAGGAGAGGTGGGCACTGGTAGCAGCACCAGACCCCCCACAGTAGGAACAGGGCCCCACCAGGAGTCACGCCACTTTTGAGGTGTCACCCAGTACAGTCCACACACCCTGGACTGCCTTAGCGACACTACTGATCTTAGGGGTTCTGGTGGCACAGTGGTTAAATGCTACTACTGTAGCCAGAAGGTTGTGAGTTCGATCCTAGGGGCTCCAAGGTTGAGTCAGCCTTCTATTATTTCATATTATTTATTTTGGTAAAATGAGTACCCAGCTTGTCGGGGGCAATTAGCTTACAGATTGTAAACTGCTTAGAGAGTGCCAAGTTCACTGATAAGCCATATAGAAATGTACATGCTATTGCTACTATTATTATTATTATTAATAATAAAATAAAATTTATTTATACCCTGCCCCTCTGCATTGCAATTGCAATTGCTGTATTAGCTCCTTTGTTCCCCTATACTCTTTTTTATTATCAAATTGCATACCTCTGGCAGGGCTTTTAGTGTTCCACTGTTTTATTTTTGTATAGCCCCATGTTCATTAATGGTGCGATATAAATTAAATAATAAAAGGAATAATAAAAAGAGGGGAAGACAAGGAATATATAGGAAAAGTATGGGGAAATGGAGTTTGTTTTAATTCTTATTATTATGGTTTCATATATTACAGTAATGTTACGATCTGTCATTTCACATTCTATATCGCTTTTCAATTATCTTCCTTCGTTCTACTTCTTCCTAGACTTTACACATCCAGTATCCAGTTCAGCTTATCAATATTCTTCTATTTGTATCAAATACAACTCGTCCTTTATAAAATGTTTTTGTTGATTATTATGGACCTTGCTTTAATTCCTTCTATATCTTATATTATTTGTTTATATAACAAGCTAATCTTGACTTTCCTTTTCTAATTTCTAGATGTTAGTAATCATCTCCCTTTACAGTATTTCATAACAGCTTCCCAATCTTCTTTCCATTTTAAAAGAAAATAAAAGGAGGAAATGAAGTTTGAAGGGAAATTGATACTTCCTCTAGGAAATAAGTAAATATTTTTACAGCATAATTATTAACTTTAATTAAAGCCTACCTTTTCCTCAAAATTGGGGTCAAAGTAACTGTTAAGAGCAACTGATGTACAACAAGGCTATCAATGGTTATCAACATGATGAGGATTTTGAGTGATGAGGATTTTGTGTGGTTTTGTTTTAGCATATTAGTATATTATTCTAACATTTTATAGTGTTTTATTGTTCATTTTTTATGGTATATGTTATAATGTACCACCCTTTGGTGAAAAGGGCATTATAAATAATGATGATGATGATGATGATGATGGCTATTACTTTCTTTAATCCAGCAGGCTTCTGCATGCAACCTCTGTAATGGGAAATACAAGTGAAAGGTGCTATTGCACTCAGGCCCAGCTTGTGAGCTTCCTCTTGGAGCATCTGGCTAGCTTCTGTGTGGACAAAATACTGGATTACATGAGCTTTTGATATGACCCTGCATGGCTGTTTTCTTCTGTCCTTATATGGTTCTTATAATGATCGTACACCAGTGCACCACACGGGTTCTCAAGAGAGAAAAAACAAACACCAGTAAGCAATATTAAGAACAAACGCTAATTTTAGAGCAATTCTAAGTTTAGAAATCCTAAGTTTTAAGTCAATCATCTTTTCGGTTGGAACTAAGGAAAGGGGAAGGCCTAAATATCCTAAAGGCAGCAGATTCTGTCTGATCTTGGAAGCTAAGCAAGGTCAGCCTTGATTAGTACTGAAACTGCCAGAAATACCAGGTTCTGTATTTCAGAGGAAGGAATTGGCAAAACTATCTGAGGATTCGTTGCCTAAGCAAACCCTATGAAATTTATGGGGTCACCATGGGTCGGTAGGCAACTTGAAGGCACATATACACATACAAGAAAGATGGAAAGGGTCCCCCACTGAAGTTGACAATTAGTCCCCAATTGGTTCCTCGTCCTTAGATAGCTTTCTCTTTTCTTCCCCTATTTACCGAGAGTGCTGCATGTTTTAATTTGGGTTAGATGTTTTAAAAATTAGTGTTTTTAATCCGATTTTAATGTTAATTTAATTTAATTTATTTTAAGTGGGGGTTATATGTTTATTGTATTGTTTGGGTTTTGCGATTGTTTTTAAATGTGAGCAGCCTTGATAGCCTTGGCTAAAGGCAGGTTATAAATAAAATGTATTATTATTATTATTATTATTATTATTATTATTTATTGTCAGACCACACACTCAAGCAGTAGCTTTTCAATATGAGAGGGCAGCAAAATGTTATTTAATCCACTATTACTGTACTGTCTTTCTATTGAAAAGGATGGTAACAGGTGCTTGTTGAAATTCTGCCACAGCTTCCAAGACTTCTTTTTTTGGACTAAACTCCCTGAATCCCCAGCCAGGACAGTCAATGACTCGCCATGGTGGCTGGAGGATACTGAGAGTTACTTGCTCTACTCCCATTTCTAAAATAACTCTAGGCATTGCATTTTTGATATTGTACATCTTGACTAGCTCCCTTCAAAGAGTCCAAGCTGGGTAGTAGTCTTGGTCTGAGGCTGTGGAGATTGCACTTAGGTTCTCACTGAACCATGGAAACTCATTAAGTCAGCCAATAGTTCTATGATCTACCTCACAGGGAGGCAGTTGGGAGAATTTAATGTGGAGGGAGAGACATGTACATCATCTTCAACTTACTGGTGGTAAGTACCATAAATGGAATACAGATTGAGTCTCCCTTATCTGAAATGTTTGGGATCAGAGGTGTTTTGGACTCTTTTTTAAAATTTTGGAATACCTGTATTTGCATATATGCACATAATGAGACATCTTGGAGATGGCACCCAAGTCTAAACATAAGGTCCCCCACGATATTTTTGCAAACAAGATAGTAAAATGTGGGCTAGACAATACAACTGTTAGGTGGATTAGTAACTGGCTGACTGACCGAACCCAAAGGGTGCTCAGCAATGGCTCCTCTGCAACATGGAGAGAAGTGACCAGTGGGGTGCCACAGGGTTCTGTCCTGGGTCCAGTGCTCTTCTACATCTTTATCAACAATTTGGATGAAGGAATAGGAGGCATGCTTCTCAAATTTGCAGATGACATCAAATTAGGAGGAATAGCTAATACCCCAGAGGACAGGAAGAAAATTCAAAATGATCTTAATAGATTAGAAAGCTGGGCCAAAGCTAACAAAATGAATTTCAACACAGAGAAATGTAAGGTACTACTTAGGGCAAAAAAATGAAATGCATAGATATAAGATGGGGGACCCCTGGCTTAACGAGACTACGTGTGAAAGGAATCTAGGAGTCCTAGTAGACCACAAGTTGAACATGAGTCAACAGTGTGATGCCACAGCTAAAAAGAACAATGCAATTTTAGGCTGCATTAGTAGAAGTATAGTGACTAAATCAGGGGTCCTCAAACTACAGCCCGTGGGCTGGATTCGGCCCGCTGAGGCCATTTATCCAGCCCACCTGGTGGTGTGTGTATGTATGTGTGTGTGTGTGTACACACACAGAGAGAGAGAGAAAGCGTGTTAATGATGTGGCAGTTGGCCCGCGTGTTCCTCCTCACAAGGCCTCCTCACAAACGAGGAAGCCCAAAAAGGCAAAAGCGGAGTCGGCCGGGGAGAGGCCCCACCTCTGAAGGCATGGCCAAGACCGTCAGGGGGCTGGCGGTGGCTGTGGCTGATGCTGGGGATCAGCCGCTGCCGCCACTGCTCTCCAATCCCTGGCTGGCAACCCTCCTCCGTCCGCGGTTCCGGGCGTCCTTCGGGGGCCAACCTGAGTGCTGCCTGGCGGGAGACCAGCATCCCCCTGGAGAAGCGGCCTGGGGGCGGCTCCACCGCTGCCACTGCCTCGAGGCCCTGCACAACTTCTCTGCCGCCCGCCTCTGGCTCGGCCTCAACGTCAAGCTCAGCGCCGTGGAGACCAAGGGCTGCTTCAACGAATGGGAGTACAGCCGCAGCCCCTACTTCGCCACCGTCGTCAGCCAAGTCAGAGGGACAGAGACTGCCGAGAGGGAGCCAAGGAGGGAGAGGAAGGTGCCTCTGGGCAGGGAGTGGGCCGGAAAACATGGGACTCAGGTGGGGAGGCCTTTACGTACTACATGTGAGGGGTTTCAGCTTATTTTCTTCCCTCTCAAAGGTTCTCCATCCTCAGCATCACCAAGAAGCATGGACTCACACTGATGTGTGAGGGGTTTTCAGCTCTTATTTTCTCTCCCCCCCCCAAGGTCCTCCATTCTGAGTATCAACAAGAAGCATGGACTCACATTGATATGTGAGGGGTTTTTAGCCTGTATGTTCTGCCCAGCAGGGATTCCCCAAATGTCCTCCATTTCCGGCTTATTTTGACCTTATCATGGAGGTTTCTTGGCAAGTTCTTCAGAGGAAGGTTTCCATTACCATCTGAGGATGAGAGAGTGTGACCTGCCCAGGGTAATCCAGTGCCTTCGAGTCATTTCTAACTTATGGTGACCCCTATCATGGAGGTTTTCTTATCAAGTTTCTTCAGAGGAGAGTTGCCATGGTTATCCTCCAAGGCTGAGAGAGTGTGACCTTCCCATGGTAATCCAGTGCCTTTGAGTCTTTTCCAAATTATGGCGACCCCTATCATGTTTTCTTTTTTAACTTCAAAATATGATATGTGCAGTGAACATAGGAATTTGTCCTTTTTTTTTTTTTAACTCCGGCCCTCCAATGGTCTGAGGGACGGCGAACCAGCCCCCGGCTCAAAAAGTTTGAGGACCCCTGATCTAGATCAAGGGAAGTAATAGTGCCACTGTATTCTGTTCTGGTCAGGCCCCACCTGGAATACTGTGTCCAGTTCTGGGCACCACAATTCAAAAAAGATGTTGAAAAACTGGAGCATGTCCAGAGGAGGGTGACTAAAATGGTGAAGGGTCTGGAAATCATGCCCTACAAGGAATGACTTAGGGAACTGGGGATGTTTAGCCTGGAGAAGAGACAGTTATGAGGGGATATGATAGTCCTGTTTAAATATTTGAAGGGATGTCATATTGAGAGCGCTAGCTTGTTTTCTGCTGCCCCAGAGAACAGGACCCGGAACAACGGATGCAAGCTACAGGAAAAGAGATTCCACCTCAATATTAGGAGGAACTTCCTGACAGTAAGAGCTGTTCGACAGTGGAACACACTCCCTCGGAGAGTGGTGGAGTCTTCTTTTTTGGAGGTCTTTAAACAGAGGCTGGATGGCCATCTGTTGGGGATGCTTTGATTTTGAGTTCCTGCATGGCAAGGGGTTGGACTGGATGGCCCTTGTGGTCTCTTCCAACTCTATGATCTATGATTCTATGATCATTTATGTTTCATATACACCTTATACACATAGCTTGAAGGTAATTTTATATAATATGTTGAATAGTTTTGTACATGAAGTTTGTGTGTGCTGAACCATCAGAAAGCAAAGGTGTCATTATCTCAGCCACCCATGAAAAAAAGTTTTAGTTTTTGGAATATTTTGGAATTGCGGATATGGGAGACTAATCTCCTCTCTGAACAAGTGTTGGTAAGAAACCCCATGATAGGGACTTCTGGGAACCTTAGGATCCCTTTAAGTTGGAGACAACTTGAAGGCACACAACAACAACAAATAAACAAATACAGACTTGAAGGAGAGGGAAAGGTGTTATTTCCTGCCTCACCTCAAGCAACAAAATATCTGGGGCTGCTCCTGCTTCTTTTTCAAAACTCCATTCTTTTGTATCCCCCACCATAGTCCTTCCTGCTTGTTAGGGCAACAATTCTCCAGATGAACATAGCTAAAGGGAGGGGGGAAATAAAGTAATCCCCCCTCTTGGATTGTTTTCCCTTCATTCCTCATTTTTAATATTGCAATAATGTAAAGCTGAGAATTTAGACATACCATTTTAGATACCTAAAGAAAAAGGGGCAGGCAAAATGACCAGGGGGGATGCAAACACATGAAACAGAAGAGTTCTAGCTATGAAGGATTTATAATGTCTCATTCTCTGAGATGCTAGGAAAAAATGAGGGAAAGGGATTGAAGGAAGATTCATCATGGGGAAGGTACAGATTTTTTAAAAAACCTTTCTTTCTGTATGAAGTGGGGTCACTCTGTTGAAGTGTGCCTTCAAGTAGTTTTTAACTTATGGCAACCCTATAATGGATTTTATTGGCAAGATTTGTTCAGAGGGGGTTTGCCTTTGCCTTCCTCTAAGATTAAGTGTGATTTTTGCCCAAGATCACTCTGTGGGTTTCCTCCATGGCTGAGCAGGGATTCAAATCCTGATCTCCAGAGCCATAGGCCACACAAACCACTATACCACTCTGTATCTCAGGCTGCATCTACACTGCAGAAATAATGCAATTTGACACTGCTTTAACTGACATGGCTCAATGCTATGGAATTTGGAGTTTGCTGAGGCACCAGAGCTCTCGGAGAGAGAAAATGTCCCACAAAACTACAAACCCCAAAATTCCATAGCACTGAACCATGGCAGTTAAAGCACACACACATTCCCCTGGCAGGTTCAAATTTCCTCAACTGCCTTACTTGTTGTTAACTGTCTTTGTCAACCTTGACTCATGGCAACCCTGGGAATGAAACATCTTCAAGACCCCCATATTCTCAACCATTTTGTTCAGGTTCTGCAGGCCCAGATCTTCCCTGATCAAGACTAACCATGTTGTCTTCCTTTCTTCCTACTGCCCGCCACCTTTCCTAGCATCATTGTATTTTCTAATGAGTCATTCCTTATGATGTAGCCAAAGTAAGATGTCCTCAGTTTAATCATCTTGACTTCCAGGGAGCGTTCAATCTTAATTTGTTCAAGGACCCAATTGTTTGTCTTTTAGGCTGTCCACAGTATCCTTGGCACTCTCCTCCAGCAACACATCTCAGGGGCTAAACAGACAGCCCCTTTAGAGTGGCCTGCTGACGCCCCTTTGAGCACCGGATCGGGGCTGCAGCAACCACACACCGCAGCCCCAATCCGGACAATCCTCACTTTAGTGTTCAGAGTTATATCTTTGCACTTTAGGATCTTGTCCAGTTCTTTCGCAGCTGCAATATCTCACACAACTGTTGTTGTTAACTGGCCTTGAGTCGACCTTGACTCATGATGACCCATTGGATGAAACATTTCAAAGCCTCCCTATCCTCCACTGCTCAGCTCAGGTCCTGCAGTCTCAGGACCACAGTCTCTCTAATTGAATGCCTTTGCAGACTGCCAGAAATAGTGCACATTAAACTGAGGCACTGCCCTGGCTCAGTGCTAGGGAATCATGGGAACTGTAATTTATTGTGGCACCAGAGCTCTCTGACAGAGAAGGCTCAATGTCTCAGAAAAAACTACAATTCCCATGACTCCCTAGCACTGAGCCAGGGCAGTGCCTCAATTTAATGTGCACTATTTCTGGCAATCTGCAAAGGCCGAGTCTATCCATCTGGTCTTCCTCTCTTTCTACTGCCTTCTACTTTTCCCAGCATTATTGCCTTCTCACAATGTAGCTAAAGTACAAGAGCAGGGGTAGGCAACCTAAGGCCCGGGGGCCGGATGCGGCCCCCCAAAGCCTTTGGACCGGCCCCAGGCTGGTCCTGCCACCGCCGCCACCCACCATGATGATATTGATTATTGTTGTTATTACTTGTTCTTGGGGTTTTCTTGGCAAAATCTCCACAGGGGTTTTGCCATGGCTTTTCTGGGGCTGAGAGAGTGTGCATGCATATTTTATTTTATTTTATTTTTTTAATTTTTTAATTTTATTTTTATTTATTTATTTTATTTTTGGTGCTTCGGCCCCCCAATTGTCTGAGGGACAGCAACCTGGCCCCCGGCTCAAAAAGGTTGCCTACCCCTGTACAAGAGCCTCAGTTTAATCATCTTAGATTCCAAGGAGACTTCAGGCTTGATCTGATCTAGGACTCATTCCTTTGTCCTTTTGGCTGTCCATGATACCCTCAACACTGTTCTCCAACACATTTCAAATTTTATTTGTATCTGCTTCCTTCACTGTCCAGCTCTCACATCCGTACATGGTGATGAGGAACTCAATGGCTTGGATGACTGTAACTTTAGTGCTCAGTTGTACATCTTCAGAATCTGGTCTAGTTCTTTGCTATACCTACTCTTCTTATTTCTTGACGACAGTCTCCATTTTGATTAATGTTTGATCCTAGATGCTGGTACTCTTTTAACTATTTCTTTCTCTATTTTAAAAAAGTTCTTAATTTCTTACACACACCTTAAAAATAAAAAAAATAAAAAAAAATAAAAACAAAACTTTATACTTATACGTGTTTACATTACATTCACCAACATCTACATCCACATCACCCAAACATTATTTCAACTATAGTAGTCCCTCCACATTTGCTGGGGTTCGGGATAAAGGGCACCTGTGATTATGGAAAATCCGCAAATAAAAAAAAACACTACTCTTTTCACTTAAGAGAACACCTCTCTAGGAATCTCCAGGTCCTCCAGCGCAACTCTATGGTCAACACCTGCTAGAGATTGATCAAAGAATCATGCTAGAGGACCTACAAATGCCTAGAGAAGTGTTTTCTGTAGGAACCTCTAGCTCAGGGGTAGGCAACCTAAGGCCCAGGGGCCGGATGCAGCCCCCCCAAGGCCTTTGGACCGGCCCCAGGCCGGTCCTGCCGCCACCACCCGCCATGATGATATTGATTATTGTTGTTATTACTTGTTCTTGGGGTTTTCTTAGCAAAATCTCCACAGGGGCTTTGCCATGGCTTTTCTGGGGCTGAGAGAGTGTGCATGCATATTTATTTATTTATTTATTTATTTTTGGTGCTTTGGCCCCTCAATTGTCTGAGGGACAGCAACCCGGCCCCCGGCTCAAAAAGGTTGCCTACCTCTGCTCTAGCTTCTCCAGCACAACTCTATGGTCAACCCCCAGCAGAATTGCACTGAAAGACTTAAGAGATTCCTAGAGAGGACATATTACTGTATATACTCAGGTATAAGTATAGAGATTTGAGTAAAAAAATTGACCCAAAAAACCTGGGTCGACTTATCCACTAGTCAATACAAGTGCTGTACTTTAACTCAAAATAGGAACCATCTCTCTTTCTGAGTAGAGTGGCAAAGGTGAGAGCTTAGTCCATCCTGGGAGAACCTAAAACAAGCACCAACCCCCTCTACTCTCTCCACTGTGCTACTGCTTCTCGCCCTTTTGAATGCTTGGACAGGAAAACAGCATCATCATTTTCCTTTCCTTCGTTCCTTACATCCTTTGTTGCATGCCCCTAAGTTTTACCCTCAACTTATACATGGGTCATAGCAAAATTCATAATTTTGGCACCAAAACCTGCCCTCAACTTATACATGAGGTCAACTTATAGTCAAGTATATACAGTAATCAAAACTGCAAATAATCAAATCCACATAAGTCAAAGCCGCAAATGTGGAGGGCCGGCAGTATTTCGTTCTTGTTTCTAAAAAATATATTTATTTTATTAATTTCTTACACACATCTTAAAAAATAAAACTTCATACTTATACGTGTTTACATTACATCCACAAACATCTTCCTCCACATCACCCAAACATTATTTCAACTATTGTATATACTCATGTATAAGTCTAGAAATTTTAGTCAAAAATTGACCCCAAAAAACCTGGATAGACTTATGCATGGGTCAATGGAGGTACTGTACTTCACCTCATAGAAAAGGGAACTATTCCCTGGTGATAGGGAAGAGTATAATGCAGGGGTAGGCAACCTTTCCCCTTTAAGGGCCGAGGGACTTCAACTCCCAGAATCCCAGAAGCTATTGGCCAACATGGCTGAGGCTTCTGGGAGCTGAAGTCCCTCGGCCCTTTAAGGGGAAAGGTTGCCTACCCCTGGTGTAATGTGTCCTGAATGTACTGATCCCCTTCTACTCTCTCATCTATTCAGCCTTTAGGGCAGTGATCCCCAAACTGTGCCCTTTAAGGGATTTTAGACTTCAGCTCCCAGACTCCCAGACTCCAGGCCAACATGGCTGAGGTTTCTGGGAGCTGAAGTCCAAAAGCCCTTAAAGGGCACAGTTTGGGGATCACTGCATTAGGGTGAGCACAAATAGTTATGCCTGCTAGAATTCTGTAGATTCTTTGGCATCATTTTCCTTTGTTTCATCATTCGGATCCTTTGTTGCATTAAGTTTTACCCTCAACTTATCCATGGGTCATATCAAAATCCATAATTTTGGCTCCAAAACCCGCCCTCCACTTATATATGACGTCGGTGGTATTTCAATTTACTCATAACTACAAATCCCAAAATTCCATGGGATGGCGCCATGGCAGTTAAAGCGGTGCCAAACTGCGTTAATTCCGCAGTGTAGATGGGGTGTCTCTCTCTCTCTCTCGCACACATTTCCCTATCAGGTTCAAATCCCCTCAGAAGTAGTAAGGCTACTACTTACTAGCCTTACTTTGAGGGGTAGAGGCAATGCCTCCATACTCCTGTCCCTCTCCTTCCATGGAGGCTCCCACTGGTCCATCAGCCTCCTTTCCAACCGCCTTTGCCTCCAAGAAAAGTGAGCTCACTCTTCACTTCTCTCTCCTCGAGCTCGTGACCTCATTGCGCATGCGCCAACGTCGCGAGCCCCCCCCATCCGTAAACGGTCATTTTTCCTCCGCGAGAGCGAGACTAAGAGAGAGAGAGAGAGAGAGTATGTGTGAGCGCGCGCGCCCTCTTTCCCCCCTTACGTCATTTAAAGCGGCCACCCAATCACAGAGCAGCCATGAGGGCAGCCGTAGCCCGCGAGATTACTGTTTGAAGCACTAGTGGGCGGGAAGGACGGCGGGACAAAACCTAAGACAGGCAGCTGCTTCCAACCAATTAGATAGAAGCTTTTCCCCTTTCATACTCTGCGGGGGGCGGGACAAAATCTAAGATAGGCAGCTACTTCCAGCCAATCAGATAGAAGCTCTTCCCTTTCATACTCTGCGCGGTGGGAGGAGGGAGGGGGGAAGAGGGGAGGGGCTAGCTAGGGAAAGAGAAAAAGAGAAAAGCTTCGCGCGGTGAGAGAAAACTAAGACTGACATCCCTGCCGACCAATGAGAAGCCTGGATCCATTTTCTGCCTGAAGTGGTGTTGAGCACTAGTGGGCGGGAAGGACGGCGGGACAAAATTTAAGACAGGCAGCTGCTTTCAGCCAATCAGATAGAAGCTTTTTCCCTTTCCACACTCTGTGGGACAAAACCTAAGACAAGCAGCTGCTCCCAGCCAATCAGATAAAAGCTTTCCCCCTTTCACACTCTTCGAGGAGGACAAAATCTAAGATAGGCAGCTACTTTTAACCAATGAGATAGAAGCTCTTCCCTTTCATACTGTGCTTGGTGGGAGGGGGGAAGAGGGGAGGGGCTAGCCAGGAAAAGAGAAAAAGAGAGTGAGAGACCTCGCGCCTGAGGGAAAAACAAGACAGACATCCCTGCCCACCAATGAGAAGCCGGGATCCATTTTCTGCCTGAAGTGGTGTTGTACGTGGTGGGATGTTTGGTTTTGTTTTTTAATTTATTCAATACCCCCACCCTCCCCTCTCCTGGGAGCCAATCAGGAAAGAGGGCGGTGTTTGGGGGGGCGGAGGGAAAGGCGAGCCTCCGCCCCCTCCCGCACGCTCCGAGGCGCCATGGGCTGAAAACTAAACCGAGATGGAATCTCCCAGTCTGAACCGGTTTGAGCCGGTTCCGAGTCTGTGGCACTAGAGGAGGAGGAGGAGGAGGAGGGGGACGAGCGGAAGGAGGAGAAGCAGCCGCCGCCGCCACCGCCGCCACGAAAAAATAGGGAAGGGGGGAGTGCGAAGGAGAGGGAGCGTGAGAGAGAGAGAGAGAGAGAGAGTGAGGGGAGAAAAAGAAAAAGAGGGAAAGAAGGAGGGAGGGAGGGAGGAGGAGGAGGAGGAGGAGGAGGAGAAGAAGCCGTCGACGTCGCCGCCCCACCGCGCTCGGTGCCTTTGCCGCCTTCCGGCCGTGTGAGGGAAAGGAAGAAGGGGGGAAAGCTGTGTGTGTGTGGACGGTTCAATTAAAAGCGCAGGAGTGGATTGTCAGGAGGAGTAGGAACGGGAGAGGGCTTTTCAACACAACAACAACAACACAACAACAACAACCAGGTGTATGTTGTGTGTGTATGAGGAGAAAAAAGAGGGGTGCGCCAACAGTTATGGAGGCGAACTGAAAAGGGGAGGGGGAAAGGTGTGTGTGTGAGAGAAAGAGAGAGAAAGGAAGAAGTGTGTGGGGTGGGGTGAGGCTGCACAACCAAAGAGGCCCCACCGACTGAGGAAAAGTGCTCGAGTTTTGTGTGTGTGGTTGTGAGTTTTTGTGGCGTTTTGTTTCCTGTGGTGTTTCCCTCCCCCTCCCTCTGGGGTGGGTTTCTCATTACTGAGGGGTGTGTTGTGGTTGTGTTGTGTAGTCCTCACCACCACCTCTTTTTTTAGGGGGGTAGAAATTGTGTGTAGTTGTGGTTGTGTGTGTTGGGTGTGGGAAAGCCCCCCCCTCCTTAAACCTTTCTTTCACCCTCAGTTTTGGCGATTTCCTTCTCAACTTCAGGAGGAGGCGCCTTGAAACCGCTTTTTAAAAGATAAAATCGATATATATATATATATATATACACACACACACACACACCACGTTTGTGTGTGTGAGAGAGGCAGGGACGTCCCTCTAGAAGCGGATCTTTTAAGGAAAGAGCGGGAGAGAGAAACGGGTGGAGCTTTTCTTCTAATCCCCCACCCTTTTCCTCTTCTTTTTTTAATTTTCATTAGGACTTAACCTCCCTCTTTGCAAAAACCTATCTGGATCCATCTCAACAGCAGCCCTTTTTCTTCATTTTTTGGGGGGTGGGAGGGGAGGGGAGGGAAGGTGGGATTTGTGGGTGTGAATGGGTGGCAAAGCCTTGGTCCTCTGTGTGGGTGTGTTTGCAACTTTCCTGAGAGGCAGAAAGTGACTTTTCTTTTTATGCCATTTCAGCACCACCCAGAAAATCCCTCTTTCCCCTTGTTTTATTTTATAAATTCGCCTAATCTCTGTCATTTATTTTTTTTTCCTTCCCTCCCTTTCTTTTTGGTAGTAAATTGTGGTTTGGCTCATTAAAGAAAAAAAAAAGTTTGTGTATGAGAGGAGAAGAGGTTGGTTCTTTGAATGAAACCAGACTGTCTGGGCCCCACGTGAGGAAAGGAAAGGAAAGGAACCCAGAAGCAAATACCTCTCTTTTGTGTTGGTGTGTGTGTTTTGTGTGTGTGTGTGTTGGGGAGCTGAGGTGAGGAAGGAAAGCTGGGCAGGTCTTCTTTTTTTGTTTTCACACACACACACCCCACACACTCCTCCTCGTGCTTTTCTTGGATTCCCACCATCCCACCCCTCTTCTTCTTCTTTTTTTTTTGTTTTTGTTTTTTGTGTGTATTGTGACTCTCCTGCTCCCTCTCTAGAAGAAGTAGCTGTGATACTCAATTAGGTAAGTGTTGAGTTGTTACCTGTTTCCTTCCACGAGGGAAAGAGGGTGGGCCAGAAAAGTTGAGAAAAGGTGGGCAAAAAGTAGGTTTCTTGCAGGAATTAGAAAAAAGGGGCAAGAAATCATTTCTTATTCCCTTTTAAGAACTCATTTCTTTCCTCCATGTAAGAAATCACTTCTTACTCCCAAGAAATCATTTATTTCTTCCCTGCAAGAAATTCACTGGAGGCCTGTGTCTGTGTGTGGATAGATAGATAGATAGAGGCATATAAGGTAGTCTCGCAGGCTTTCCCTTCCTTATATATATTGGGAGAGAGGGAAAGAGAAAGCCTGCGAGGAGACTACAATATTTTGGGGCAAGGGGGGGGGAGTGAGGGCTACAAAGTGGGAAGCCTTTGGAAGGGACCCATGTTGATGTTTGGGCCTAAACCTTGAAACGTGGTGGCTGGAGTTGCTCCCTATTTATTTCCCTGGAAAAGGGGGGGGGGGAGGATAAAGTGAAATGGGGTGTGTTTGGGTAGAGGACAAAGTCCGAGGCCTTTCCATAATGACACGGCTAAGCCTTGGAGGAAGGGGAGGGTTGTGGTTGGAGCCTCGTGGAGAAAGGGTTTTTTGGGTTTTTTAAGAGGGGTGGTTGTTGGAAAAGGAGGTCCTTTATTATAGGGCCTTGGTTTGGCGCCTGCCTGAGTTTGAAAGAAAATGATAATAAGGCGATGTGCTGCTGGGAGGAACCGCAGGAAGAAAGGGCCTCCAGAGATAGACAGGCAGGCAGATAGATAGATGATATTCTAATAATCCCACACTTCGGTTCATCCTCCCTGCCATGCTTCTAGGTTGGCTGGAATCCGCAGGGCTTCCTTTCCCCACCTTCCCCATATATATATATAGAGAGAGAGAAATGGGGAAGGGAGAAAGAGAAGCCCTTTCCCTCATTCCCCTTATGTGTGTGAGTGTGTGTAAAAAGTAATGGAGAAGGGGAGAAAAAGCTTTCTCCTTCCTTTCCCATACTGTGTGTCTACATACACACACACAAGTATGAGGAAGAAGGGAAAGTGCTCTTTCCCCCTTACTCTATACACACACAGGGATAGATAGATGGATATAGATAGAAACTGATGGGCTTTTCTTTCCCCCTTCCCCATTACTGTAAACACACACACACACACACACACACACACACTATATATATATAGAGTGTGTGTGTGTGTGGAAGGGGAAGGGCTTATTTTCTCTCTGTATACACACACACACACACACACATATATATATATATATATATATATATATAGGCTTTTCTTTCCCCCTTCTCCATTACTATACACAAGTCAAGGGGGAAAGAAAGTGTGTATGCATGTGTGTGTGTAGTAATGGGGGGGGAGAGAAAAGCCTATATACATGGGGAAGAGGAGGGAAAGGCCTTCTCTTATGGCCCCCTTTTCCATTACACACAGTCTAAATATATGTATCTAGTAATGGGGAAGGGGGAGAAAGAAGCCCTTTCCTTTCCCCATACATTTTGTGTCTGTGTGTAAGGTGGAAGAGAGGCCCTTTCCCTCCTCCTTTGCCCTTATTCCCTTCTCCACTAACATACACATACATATATATATATGTATGTATGTGTGTATAGTAGTGAAGGGAAGGAGGGCAAAGGAGGTCCTTTGGGCTCCTCCAGGCGGCCTAGGGGCATGGCGGGGAGGCTGGGCCCAAGTGTGGGGTGACTAGGCCCTTGCGCCTGAGGAGGGAAGGTGGGTGAGTGTAATTTGGGAGGGTTGGCGGGAGGTTAGGAGGAGGGTTTTCACTTACAGGTGGGGGGGACCACAAGGAGGGAGGCTGGCACCCTCGTGGAGCAAAAGAGCCGCCTAATCCGTGAATTATTAGGAGTGGAAGTTTCCAGAAATATTTTGTGTGTCTCTCTTTCTGTGTGCAGCAGCAGCATTGAAGCGTCCGCCTGGATCACGTGGGGGCCCTGTATAGAAAGCAGGGATAGAGGAGGAGGAGGAGGAGGAGGGAGGGGTTGCAGTGGCCCAGCTGCTCTTTGCTGCTGCCGCCGCCGCCGCCGGGGAGGAAAAGGCACAGAAAATCCCCTTAAAGCGCCCCGATCCCTGTTTATTTCCTCCCTCTTCTCCCAGGACTGGGGGGTGGACGCGGTGGGGGGGCTTGCTTAGCGAACGCGTTAGATGGTTTAGCCTGTTGGTTTCTTTTCCACTCCCGCAGATGCTCTGGGTAGTTGTGTGTCCGTAGCGTTGCGTGTTCTGCAGTGTGCCTCTTCCTCTCCGGCGAAGGGCGGCAGCCGAGGCCTTTCCAGTGGGTGGGTGTGTAGCCTTTGCATGTGTGCCTTGTAGCTTCCGTTTACGCTACGTATCCCTTAAAAGGATTTCGGTGTGGCTCCTTTTAATTCATTCGGGGTTTTTGCCTCGAAATGCCTTGTTTCCAGGAAACATTACTGGGGGGGGGGGGGACTGCAAGACCTATAATCCCACCCCTAGTAATCTGAAGGCTGCTGGTTTCTGTGTTCGTACACGTGAGGCTTTCCTGAAAAGCTTTGTACAGGTAGCCTGATGTGGGACTTTGGCAAGAGTTTGATGTTGTAACGGTGAGGTGGTTGCTCAGTTAGTAGTGGCCACGAAGTCGGTGGGGAAATGAAAGTGGAAGGGCCACAGAGCCTCTCTGTGTGTGTCATTTTGTTCTAAGCCTGAAGACATGTGGGAAGCTGCCCTGTATCCCCAGGAATATTTCCTGTTCAGATGGCTAGACACAGTTCCTGTGTAATAATAACTTGGGTTATTAAAAGCTGAACCTCCCATGTTCTTTCAGCCCTCCCTAATGAGATAACTTCTAAATGTATAGGACTAAAACCGGCACTATCCGTAGCAGTTAACCATGCTGCCCCACGGAGCTGATGGAAGTAGTAGTTCAACACATGTGGAGGATGCCACGTTGGGTAAGGCTGCCATGTGCAGTTTTAAGACAGGAATGTTTTCAAAGAGAGAACCATGTGGTCTCCTTCAGCATAAAATGGAGGATGGAGATGAAAGAATCCAGCAGCATCTTTAAGGTTCCATCTGAAGAAGTGGATTGATATCCATGAAAGTTTATGGTATAATAAATCGTTCTCTAAGCACCGCTAGCTTTACTTTATTCCTCTCATTTTCCATTTTATGTTGAACTGTTCCATTGTCTGTTTATTTCCAGATATCTTACTGTATGCGAGGGAAGATACTGGCACTTAATAGCTGTAGCCTTTATAGTAAGCTTCCTGAGCACTTGTCTTTTTTTCTGCATTTTAGGTCACTTCAAAGAGATCATGGGTGTCAGTGCTTTTTTCCCATTGGTGAAACTTACTAGATAGAGTACAGCACCTGATAATGTTGCGATGCAGTAATGTTTACAAGAGAGGGGTTTTTCTTAGGGAGAAAGGTGGAAGTTGCATGAGGATGATACTTCTGTTTAACTGTTCAGTCAGAAACACTTGATGTAGAAGAAAGAGGTGTGTGGCCAAGCATAGAAAGCAGTGTTGTAATTTGATACTTGGTTTATAACATCTTGCCTGATGAAGAAGCCAGTGGAGCTTTGAAAGCTTGCAACAAGTATATTGTGCATTTCAGTTGGCCAATGAAGGTATCACTGTTTGGTGGGTTTTTGTTTGATACTTAAGAGTTAGTGGATTATAAGAAGAGGAAAGTGTGCAACTGAACATTGACAAGTCTTGTGCCCTTTTCTGAATATGATTAATATGTAACTGGACAACTGGAGGAGCATGGGAATGAATCTATTCCTGTTGTGCCAAAACCTGCTAAGTGAACTTCATCTTTTGTATGGAGGACATGTTCTTCTTGAAATAAGGTTGACTTTACTTCTAATAGTAGTAGATGTGGGGTGTTTCTTCTCACAAAGCTCATTTGAATGTACATCCGAATCCTGTGTATGTTTAGCCCTGTTGAATTCAGTGGAGCCTTTTCTGAAGTGAATGAACATAAGATTGCTTCCTTATTTTACCACTTTTGCCAGTTCCATGGGCCATCCTCAGCACTATAAAAACAGTTCTGGTCAGTTACCTTGTTTAGTAATAGTTATGTATAATAAGTGAAAATGTAGTACTTTGGGACAGATCCATATTGCAATTGTATATACATTGAACCTGGGAATAAATCCATTGAATTTACTGCTGAAGTCAGGGTGGACAAAGTGCATCATGCAACCCCCTGAAATGTGCAACCCTATCACTTCCATGGACTCACCACCTTCCAGTAAATAGGGGTATTGTCTTTCCTGGAAGTCCCCAGGAGTGTCCCTTAACCTTTTAAGTAGATTATAGTGTCCTTAGCCACTATTTAACATTTTAAAACCCCACCATCTTGCAAAACTAGAAATGCATTTCTAGTTGCCTCATTTTCTGTACCAGACCCGGAGGATCCCAAGTAGAAAATTGAACCTGCTGAAGTTAGCTATCCTCATTCCCTTTATCATAACATTGCACAGTTGAATGATTGGGGCCATCATGAGGATATTGATCTTTCTGAATGGAAGAGTATATTAAACTGTATGTTAAACTTC
Organism: Phrynosoma blainvillii; assembly: GCA_026167975.1. Classification (NCBI taxonomy): domain Eukaryota; kingdom Metazoa; phylum Chordata; class Lepidosauria; order Squamata; family Phrynosomatidae; genus Phrynosoma; species Phrynosoma blainvillii. The sequence continues at coordinate 14,482,817 of JANUYF010000001.1, forward strand.
AAAGTTTAATTGTTTGATCAGAGTTTTGAGTGCCTGCTCACTTTGGGCCAGTGTTTACTCATTAATGAAGACTTTAAAGTGTGAGGAATTACTGTGAAACTGCAACAGTATCAGAAAGCTACCATTGGTTGATCAACTTGATGATTTTCAGTGGCCTCAACATGGTGTTGCACTTTGTATTCTCATAGAGTTTCCTGTTTAGCATACAGAATTATTTTATGTTTATTATCTTAACTGGATTTTTTAATGTGCGGTTAGATACTGAAATTCACATGTCATGTTTGAAGCAATGATGGAATATTATATACTTTATATAAGTAATTCTTTTACTTCACAATTAGTGAAAAATGATAGGCTTAATATGTAACAGATTCCACTTTTCCAAATCTGCTGAGGTTTGATTCCAGGAAAATCATCCTCATGGATACCAAAATCTGTGTGTGCTCAAGTCCCATTGTATACAGTGGTGTAGTAAAATTGTATCACTTATATAAAATGTGAAAACAAGGTTTATTGGATGGGGGACTTAAAAATATTATCAAGTCATGGTTGGTTGAATCTGTGAATGCAAAATCTGTGGATACAAAGGACCACATACAGAATATGTTGGATAAAGGAAGATCAAAGTCAGTTTCCACTATTAATAAGTATTAAAATGTAGATAGCTTTGTAAAATACCTGGTTGGACATTTGTAGTGTGCATATGTTTTGAGTCATTAAATTTCTGATATTGTTTATTTAAGTTAATTTCTCTCTTCAACATTTCAGTAATCTATGCCAGCAATTATGACAATGTTAGCAGACCATGCAGCGCGGCAGCTGCTGGATTTCAACCAGAAATTGGATATAAATCTGTTGGATAATGTGGTGAACTGCTTGTATCATGGAGAAGGAGCCCAGGTAGAGTATTCATTTGGAAATCAGAAACATGTGGTTCTCTGTGCCAGAGATTTAGCTATAGAGAAGAAATGGTTTGTTCTCTTGATGACTCTATACACTGGTAAAGCTGGACTTGCCATGAAACAGCACTGAGAGATTTATTCTAACCAAGCAGAAATACAAGAGTTATTGTGAAAAATACTTCATTGGTTTCTGAACTGATACACATACTAATAGCAGATAATTTGACTAAATTTTACTTAGCACTCATCCTTTAGTCAGGATACCTGAATAAAGTGCCCTTCAAAAATGATTTTGTGATGATACATGTAACTGGAAGGCAAATAGCTTACTTAGACTTTGGTGACAGGTTATCTATGGGCCTTTACAGACTGCCAGAAATAATGCAGCTTGAGCCCACTTTAACTGCCCTGGCTCAGTGCTAGGGAATCATGGGAACTGTCATTTTTTTTCTGAGACATTGAGCCTTCTCTGTCAGAGAGCTCTGATGCCCCAATAAGCTACAGTTCCCATGATTCCCTAGCACTGAGCCAGGGCAGTTAAAGTGGACTCAAGGTGCATTATTTCTGGCAGTCTGTAAAGGCCTACTGTTTGTTCCATTCCTGAAAGCACATGTTCATTTTTTAAATAGTGTGGGTTCTTCCAAATTCTATAAAACTAAAGCCATTTGTTTTGGTTAAGAAACCTCCCTCAATACACAACCAACAAAATCATTCTGCATGAGATGAAAAGGGACAAGAGCAACTGGCCCCATGAATACATTCAAGTCCACTGTAATTGTCTTCCCTCCGCAGCCTCTGTTATACCAAATGAGACTGCAAAAGGGGCAGTGGATAAAAGGCAGCAATGGTTAACTGTTACTTGAAAGTGTGATGGCTTTGTAGCCGTTATTTATGTTTGGGAATGATGCATATTACAAAAGCATTTCCTTCAATCAATATTTGCTTCCCTACTGTTTCAGACATTCATGGCTAGCAGGAAGCGGGTGAGGGAGTCACAATCTAGAAATTAAGACTGCACCATTCTTCAAAGCAGTAGAAAAGTATACACTGGGCTGTGATTAAGATCACACAGTCCACCACAAAAAGTTCTTTGGAACTATATACTCCTAACTTTAGTGGGCTTGTAGGGCCAGTTATTTTGCCCCCCCCCCCATGGTTTTCCCACCCTGCACATTTCGGTTCCTGACCTTGTGTGTTGTCTGATAGCAATCTGCTGTGGTGGGAATTAGTTGCATCATGCCTTGGAAGTTGATCAGATTACTTGAATACATCTTGGTTTCAGTATTTTAGGATAGTTTTTTCTCTCACTTGGTCTCTAAAGAAAAGTATAAAATACAAATGCAGTCTAAATAGTTTGTATAAAAGTGTATGTATTCACCAGGTGTCTCTATTTATCAAAGTTTATCTGATTTCAAAAGATTTAGGCTTTCATTAGTATGGTCAAACCTGCCAAAGTTTAACTAATGGTGTTGTATACAAGGAGGTATCATAAAGTTTTAGTTATCACCTTTTAAAAAATTTGACAAAGTTTGTTTTGATTTGTAGTTGTTAACCTATCTCTACGTAGTCACCATCCAGATTTACATATTTTTCCAGCACTTATTGACCTTCCGAATACCTCTGATACTGCAGAGGTCTGCAGATTGTACCTTAGGAGGATTTTACACTTTAGTTACTCCTGGCGCAACCTGTCACAAAAATAAATGACACAATGAGCTGATTTTCTCAACATCATGCACTTAGGGACCAATGATGACACTGACAAAATTTCATCAATATACCATAATAACTTCCAGGTGATAACTATTACTTTACAATACCCTCTCGTAAGGCACAATCTGCAGACTTCTACGAGTCACTTCTCTGAAGATGCCAGCCATAGATGCTGGCGAAACGTCAGAAAGAAACTCTTCTAGAACATGGCCACACAGCCCGAAAAACCCACAAAAAACTATAGTCACTCTTTCTGTTGGACACATTTTAATTTTTATAATTTTTATTATTAAAAAAAAACATATATACAATACAGAACACACAAAACAAACATCAAAAAATCAAAACAACAGATATAAAACAAAAAGAAAAACAAGATTACAAATACTCAAACTAACGAAACAACATCCTAACATAGATAACATAAAGCTTCCTCATCCTTCAAGCCTTGTTATCTCTTTTCTTTTATAGTTGACTTCAGTTTCTTTTTACTTTGTCTCTTTACATCATACTTATGTTCCCCAGAACCATATTTGTTTACATATCACTCTAATCATATATCTCATCTATTCTAATCCAACATATTATATCAATATAATCATTTTCTACAATGTATTTACAATTCTAAAGCCTACTTACATTCAGAGGACTCTCTATCATTGACTTATACCAAAAAAATTAAGACCCCTTTCTGCCAATATTCAAGCAGAGCTTTCCAATCCTTTTTAAAAGTGTCCATTTCTTTGTTCTTTATCAAACTCGTAAGTCTATCAATTTTCATATATTCATATATTTTTGTTTTCCATTTTTCTATTATCAGCGTTTCCTTACTCTTCCATTTTGCAGCATAATTTATCCTTGCGGCTACTATCATGTAGAACAACTTCCCATATTTATTTTTTAGTGTTTTTTTTCCTATAATACCCAATAGGTACATCTTAAGGCTAATTAAACAATTTATCTGTAATATTTTTGTTATCTCTTTATGAATTTTATTCCAATATTTTTTAGCTTCTTTACATTTCCACCATAGTTCCACCCACTTCCTTTTCACACTTCCAACACAAATTGGAGTGGCTTTTCTTCATTTTTGGCCAATTTGTATGGAGTGAGGTACCACCTAAATTGCATCTTATAATAGTTCTCTTTTATGTCGTAATTCAGGGTAAATTTTAGTCTTTTCTTCCAGCATTTTTCCCATTGTTTGAATTCTATGTTTTTCCCGATATCTTGAGCACATTTAATCATATGAGTTTTCACTATTTCTGGCTCCATTTCAATTTTTAATAGCATTTTATAAACTTTAGATATTTTATGGTTGTCATTCAAAGCCAATAATTTCTCAAGTTCTTTATTCATTACCCCTGTCTTTTTTATTTTATTTTTTGTCCAATATAAATCTCTCTCTTAGTTGTCGATATGTGAACCAACTGCAGTTATATCCTTCTTGTAATAGCTGTTCTTGTGTTTTTATTTGCATATTTGTTTCATTACCTTGTGTAATATCTTTATAACTGATGGGTTTGTCCTTACTTTATCATTTCGAAAAAAGGCTTCATTTATAGAAGTCCATTTTGGTATATTATCCATCCATTTAGCTCTAATTTTCTGCCGGATTCTTAGTAGTGAACGTCTTAAGATAATAGTCATTAAAGTCTTTTATGTACTGTACTTTTATTGTAAATCAAATAGCCATGCCACCCATATATATTATAGCCTTCTAGTTTTAAATTTCTTTCATTGGGCACATTTTGCTACAAGTTGTGAACAGGTGATGTTGGGGTTATTCAGCCACTTCTGATGCAAATAAACAGAAAAATGAACCCATCTTTAGAAGACATTTTCTGTGATTCCTGCTTGAGTCCCTGTCTCTTTCCAAATAGCAAGCACATCTATATCAGTAACTGACAGTGAAACGTGTGAGAGCACTATGAGAGTAAATTCTGTAGGCAGAGGTTTAGAAGAGAAATATGCATCTTTTTTTTCTCCAGCAAAAGGGCCTCAGCTTTTTGAAATGAGAAAACATTGTGAAGTCATTTACAAAAGCTATTTTGACAGCTGTTAATCATTTGTCCCCATATCTAGCAAAGGATGGCACAGGAGGTTTTGACTCACTTAAAGGAACACCCTGATGCATGGACAAGAGTTGATACTATTTTGGAGTTCTCACAGAACATGAACACCAAAGTAAGTGCATGATGTTTAACTGATTTCTGTCTTTCTTCCATTCAGGCTTTGAGGAAGGTATCTCCATTTTTAGATTTAGCATTTGTTTAACTTTTTTGTTTGCTTTCAGACTACTTTAGTCTGATCCTGTACTATCACACAGGATTTCCATAAAGATGTCACTTTTTCTTGTAAAATTGTGGGTCACTTGGGATTTGTATAAAAATTCTGGTTGTAGTATGAACAGATTTGAGTATTATAAAATCTTGTAGCAATATCAGGTCTTTAGATAAAGTGTATGGCTTTCATTTAGGTTGATGAGAGTCAGTACACATAACTGAGGACAAAATATGTTCCTCAATTTTTTCGAAAGACTGGTATTATTCTGTACAGTTTAAAACAGGGTAGGCACCCCAAACACTTTCTTCAGTTAGATACAATCTGTACTTGTGTGCAGTACAGTTAATAAAGTCCTATAATTAGGGTAGGTATTAGGTAAAGTGGAGATTGTTCAGCCTTCTGTAGTTATGTTTTTGCTGTACAACTTCTGAAGGTTTAGTTACAAGTTGTAGAACATGTGAAAGTGGTTATCATACCATTGAAATTTGTGCATGGCCACATTCTTTGAACATACACACATTTTGGCTTACCTTGCAACTAGATGTAGTATATAGCCATGCTCCAGTGAGTTTCTGCAGAATTTGGATGACATTTATGAAAGTCTTTTAATTCTTTTTTTTTTAAAAAAGAAGGCTTTGTAAAGTTAGGACAAAGTTAAGAACTTCCTCAAAGTACTAAATTTAAGTAACCATGTTTGCCTGTTTGCTTGCCTGGTAAACTTTGCTTTTTATACTCACAGACATTACTAATGTTTAAGTTGATTTATCAACAGTATTTTTTAAAACTCAAATTTGTCTTGTGAAAAATGAGATGATTAGAGGAACAGAAAGAAAGCAACAGGTAAAGAATTCTTCAATTTACATAAATTGCAAATGATTTGGTGCTAAATTTATGCACTATGACATTTGGCTTTTATGCAGTCATTTTTTTTCTTAAAGCTGTTAACACTACCTGATATTAATCATAATGTTCCATTATGTTGATTGCTTGTAATAGGAAGAAAAGGGGTGTCTTCCTGTGCAACTGACACAGCTAGGCTTTGACGGCAGGCCTCCACAAGGTCTACCCTTTTGATTCCCTTTAACTGAATTCTGTTCATCAATTGCTTTTTTTCTTTGTTTTGGTTTCTTGGGTGGTGGGAGGGAGCGGGTTTGGTACATAGAATAAGTGTCCCATAATAATTTCTGCCACAGGGATCATTGTCTACATTTTTTCATTAATTGGCTGTTTCTGTCCCATCTTTTGTAGCATGGTTATATCATATGTATAATTTTTGAGACCGGGGCGGGGGAGCCAAATAGGGATAAGCAGAAATATCTGGTGGAAAGCAATAGTACATAGATGCTAAAGTTTTGCAAATATGTCCTGACATCTCTTCACAAGACTAGTGGGCTTTGAATCTTCACTGCACAAGCATATTAATTTTAGAAAGAATAATAAAATAGAATGATCTCTAACATACTGTCAGGCAGGAAATAATGGTCCCAGTGCCATTTGATTATTTTCCTTCCCTTCTGTGTTAGGTTTGTTGTCCATGTTATGTGTTTGTGTGTGTGTGTGTATATATGTTCCTCATAGAAGAGAGAAGCAAATTCTTTCTCTCCATGCTATACAGATAGAAAGAAGATAGAAGAGCCACTGCATGTATCACTGAATCCTTTTTAAGTGTAGTGTTTTATGTGATTAATGCAGGGCTGTTAGGGAAGATGCTATAGGTCAATATGCATGGCTTTGCCAGCATAAAGCAAAGGTTTGGGGAGCTACTCAGTCAACCTGTCCCTCAGACAGAGTAACATCTGGCAGTGCAACAGTCAGAAGGCCTGTACCCTTTCCCCTTCACTTCCTAGCACAGAAGATTGGGAATGCTTGGATGAAATGTGGGGTTGAGGAAAGATAATGCAGAAGGGAAGAGAGATGGGGGAGCTCTCTTTCATAAGCAAGTCTGCTTGTACAATGCTGGATTTCACACTGTGGTGTCTCCTGTTGAAAGCATCTTGGATAACTGTGCTTTACCACATATTTACCAATCATGGTAGATAATACTGAAAGAGAGGGACTTAGGACTGACTTGGTGACAGCTCTATATGTTCATTGTGACTTAGCATAATCAGGAAATTAGTAATGTAGAAACAGAATAAGGAAATCAATACCAAAGCACAGAACACCAAAAAGATGAGGCAAAGAAAATGCATCAGTGAACCTGTTGGCACATGTCCACAGGAAACTTAAACCACACTAACACTCATAATTTTCTTCCATAAGATTCAGAAAGAATGCATACATGCCCTGCCCTTTAGCTTCCCTAAGGACCAGCTGCAGGTTGAGAATAAGGTAGTTGTAAATCTGAGTTCTTTTCAGTCCTTTGAGTACAGGTCTATCTTGGTAACGTTTTGTTTCTGAAAACTTTTTGGTCCTGAAACTGCTAGATCACCTTGGTTGTGCTGATGAGTTGTATCCTCTCCAGTGATGTAAACCCATTCTAGAAGCCAGATTAGCCCCAAGTGGAACTAACATTAGGGTACCCAGGGCTCTTGCAGTGGCTTGTGTATCACTGCATAATATTGATTATTGAGACTTCTGGATGTGAAATCCTGTTATGTCCATCCTGTTGTGCAGATATGGTATACACACTGTTCTGATTGCTGCTGAACAACTTGGGAACCTATTCAGAGCAGCTTCATGAATGCCACCAGTGTTCAGTAGAAATGTTTGTTCGCTTGAGATTTAGGCCACAAAACAAAGAAGTTATGTGCATTTGGGGGTTGGAGAAGAGAGAAGAAAACCTTACACATTGCCAGAGCTTTGCTTGCTGTTTCTTTGGCACTGGTTCCCATTGCTGAGGAGGAAGCCTGCTGTTCAGTTTTAAGCATAGCTCTTTACTTTAGCAGTGAGAGACCTGCTGAACAAACAAACAGCTACAAATGATGGTCTCTCTCACCTTTCACATATAACTAGTTGAGGTTGCAACTTCTGACTGAAAATTTCATCTTGGAAACTAGCTTGTGAAGACCAGAGATGCCTTTGCGAGTGTGTAAATTATGTAGTTCTGCAAATTCAAAAGACTAAAAAAATCAAGGGAAAATAGGAAGAAAGCATGAAATAAGTCTCAAAGAGTGTACAATGTAGTTTGGGACAGTCTACATTGTGCTGCTTATTCAAAATGAGGCTTACATGATCCCTTTGGCTGAAATTCTAGTTACTCTACTCTGTATAGACACTAACAGTCTTGAAGGAGAACTTTTATTCTCAACCAACTCTTGACCAGCCATTTTATCACTCAAAACAAAGGTTTGCTTTTCAGGTATTGCCTCCTCACTTCTCTCCAGTTTCTCACTAAAGGGAATGCTATACCTCTTTTACCCATTTTGCTCCTCTTTCTGTGGTCTTGCTTTGAATTATGTCAGTAATTTTATACACACTATCATAAAAGTCATGGCGGATATCTTGTAAGTTGAGGAGATAAAAGGAATAAAATGGGTTGAAGAGTGTTTCTGATTTCCTACAAAATGTAGTTTTTGATCCACACTTTGGTAGGCTTACCTGAAAAGTAAAACAAATTCATGGTATATATGGGGTTGATAAACTTTTGACTGAACATTAGAGTTAATCTTGAAAGAAAGATATAGCTGCTTCAGGGGAGAGAATGTTGTACCTTAAGTAAACCCGAGTTGTCTTGCTGTTCTTTAAATAACATCAGTTAAGTGTAGGCTATACATTTTCCAGAAAGTTTTGGTAGTTATAATGTTAAGTCCCAATCTTAACAATTCCAAAATCAGAAGGCCCGTGCACATCCAAGTTGCTAAACTCATTTGTATACATGAACTTATGAGCAGTCATTTAGGTTGTGCATTTTTATGAGACTGCTTTTTTTCCCTCTTACAGATAAATTCATTTGGCTCTCCAAAACATTTTTCTTTCCCCTTGTGGTGTGATCCTGATCAAACAACAGGATTTTTAGAATAGCAAAGGATAAAATGAGAAAAATGCATGGGATAAACTCAGTAAATGGGTGAATAGTTTTGTGTTTAACCAACTTAATCTTAGATGTTAAGTGTCAATGATGTCAGCTCGAATGAGAATCCTGAATAATGCTGTTAGTTATCTAGCATACTCACATATTTCATTTCTCCAATTTTCAGTATTATGGCCTGCAGATCTTGGAAAATGTGATAAAAACAAGATGGAAAATTCTTCCAAGAAACCAGTGTGAAGGTAGAGATTTGTTTCAGATTGCCTTCCCAGTAAAATTGTTTATGTTCATTGATGCTACTATGTTGTGTTATTTGATGCCTCACTGGTACAGTTGCAGTTTCTAAAGATTGATTTATGAGGTATCATAGCATTACCTACATTCTAAATTTTAACTTCACATGGAACAAGTGCTATGAGACTTGATTTCAAATGTTTGATCTGATTTCCAGTTATTTACAGATTAGACTTAAAATGAGTGTTCTGACACAGTCTTTAAAAAATTCTTGTAGCAGTATCCTCTTTTCATTTCATTTCTTGTTGCTTGTACTGGTGATGTGATGGGCAAGATTCAGCTCCATACTTAAAGCAGCTGTGTTTGTCCACTGATCTGTAATGATAATTTCCCTTTTCTCTCCCATCACCCTTGTCCTTGATGTTTTGAGCAAACAGCATTGTTTTTACCACATCATACTACATTTAGACAGCTGTTCAACATCCACAAAGGAATTTCCAGTGGTGATACTAAGATTTGATGGTTTGAGAACTGTATTGATGTATAAAAGTAAACCTCAGTAAAATGGAGTTGTATGTTTTGACAACACTCTGGAGACCTAAGCTAAGGGTCACCTTTGATCCATGCACAACCCTTGGAGAGTTGGAGTGAATGGAATAGGCTTGTTTTGGAATGAGGAGGAATTTTCTTGTGATAATGCTGATAGAATTGATGATTGCACATTTATAAACTATTCCTAAATAAGACTTGCTCTGTGTTGACATAAATTGGAATTTGATAGATTGTCCTAAATAAGGCTAACTTAAGTTCCACCCAAGAGGTGCTTTTCCTGTACTAAACATGGTTCATTGTCTAGAGTATAAATTTGGCACTTAATTTGATACTTACTTTAATGAAGATTTGAGTAGAAAAACTTTTGCTGACAGAAGTAGTAACTACAGACTGCAATACCAGCTCCAGCAAGCTGGTGCAAAAGCTAACAGTGGGCATTATATAGGTGATGTCACTATACATAAAAGTTAGCTGGCAAACTAAGGTGAACAGAAGATTCAGCAGGACATAAAAGGGCAGTTGTTGGAGATTTGAATGTACTGCTTGAAACTTCATGTTGACATTGCTGTCATTCTTTTTACTCTAAGTTTAAAACAAGAACGTATGTCCTAAGTGTCTTAAGTTCATGGGTGAATGAATATGGTGCTGCCATCTCTCTTGGGATAGAAGTGAAACTCAGGTCACACAAATTATTACCGTATATACTTGTGTGTAAGTTGATCTCATGGACAAGTGAACGGCAAGTTTTGAGGCCAAAATTACAGATTTTGTTATGACCTGTGGATAAGCCATGAGTAAAACTAAAGGCAATTAACAAATGATATAAAGGATGAAGCAAAGGAAAACAATGACAAAGAACTTAAAAAAATTCCACCAGGCATAACAGTTTCTGTTCTCCCTAAAGCAGGCCTGCACAACATATGTCCTGGGGCCTGCATGCAGCCCGACAAAGGATTTTGGGCAACCCATGAGGATCTGGAACCACTAAAAGGTTCCTCTGCTGCTCAGGCTTCTCCTGAGGAGAGGACCATATAGAGAAGGAGGAAGAAAGGCAAACACTCACCCTGCAAGGCTCCTCCACCACCTGGCTTTTTCCAGAGGAGGAGGAGAATGGGCAAATATTTGCCCTACAAGGCTCCTCCGCTGCTTGGCTTTCTCCTGAGGAGAAGGCCTGGTTGAGGATGAGGATGGGTGAACACTCACAATGCTCCTCTGCTGCTTGGCTTTCCCCCCCCCGAGGAAAGGCCGGGTAGAGGAGGAGGACAAGGACAGACAAACATTCGTCCCTCAGGGCTCCTCCACTACCCAGCTTTCTTCTGAGGAGGAGGACAGGCAGCAGAGGAGGAGCACAGGCAAATGCTTGACCCGCAAGGCTCCTCCACCACCCAGCTTTCTCCTGAGGAAAGGGCCAGGCAGATGAGGAGGGAGGAGGTTGGAATATTAATTAATTAATTAATTAATTAAAACCTATCTGTGGCCTGAAGACGTTTAGCCTATTTTAATTTTGGCCCATTCCTACTGCCATGTTGTGCAGGTCTGCCCTAAAGGATGAATGGATGAGGGAGGAACTGCAACAAATAGTAGCTGTGTGATGAGGGGTGCTAAGTGGCAAAAAGCAAGAGCTTAGTCCAATGCGAGGGAACCTAAAAGTTAGCACCAACCTCCTCTACTCTCATGATGCTCCTTTGAGAGAAAGCGCCAAAAGAGGTGCCATCACCATCATTTCCACCCCCCAGAATAGAGGTGGTTAATGCTTTAGCTTCTCCCAGGATGGACTAAGCCAGGGGTAGGCAACCTTTCCCCTTTAAGGGCCAAGGGACTTCAGCTCCCAGAATCCCAGGAGCTATTGGCCAACATGGCTGAGGCTTCTGTGAGCTGAAGTCCCTCGGCCCTTAAAGGGGAAAGGTTGCCTACCCCTGGACTAAGCTCTCACTCTATTCAGAGAAGGGGATGGTTCCATTTTTGGTGGGGGGGGGAGATAAGAGTTAAGGTACAATGTTTACATTCTGAGGATTAGAAATTCAGACTGGATGGCCAGTTCAAGCCAAGTGGTACTTGATCTACCTGTTGCTATTAATTTTTTATTATTATTATTATTATTATTATTATTATTATTATTTTAGTGCTCTTGAAGCTGGATGAACAAGGGGGTAGTTTCAGGGAGTAGCACTTGCTGACAGCCATGGATAGAAATAAGGCCATCATGTCTTCATTACAGTGTCTGTTTGCTGTCTATGGGCAAACACTTGTTACTCACCTCCAGAAATTTCAAAAATGGTATACCTGCCTATTCACATTGTTTCAGCTCAGATAAGGACTACAGGTGGGCCACATTAGATTGGGGCTTTCAGAAATAAATGTTTGATACTGTAATCCAGGAGGTAGGCTCAGAAAAATGATTTCAGAAATGTTTTGGGCATTCCATGCAAAAACATATTTTGTAGAGAGATCTTTATGAATCTAGTACTTGTCAACACTGTTTCCTTGAGTATTGGCATGTATGTTTGCAGTGAACAGATGGGTTGGATTTGAAGTTGAGTACTCTTGATTTTTCAGATACTTTAAAAAAGGTACTGGGAATACTTTTTCTTTAGAAAAGCAGGATATGGTATTATGTTTTTCATAATGTTTGGGCACACTACTGATAGCATTGGGATAAGTAGCATTGAGAAAGGGGACAAGTTAAATTTAAAAAAATGGTAACAAATAGGCTAGAGGTGGTAAATACGCGTTTGTGGGTGGAAGAGGTGCAAGATGGTTTTCTGTTGTAGTATTGGAGATAAAGCTGCACTGACCCAGGGAAACATTTGGCAGAATAAATGAGTGTGAGGAGGAAAACCAGTGGAATCGTGAAATGGAAGAGAACTTCAGGGAGTTGTTACAAGTGGAGGGGACAATGTTTGTAGGTCTGGGGGCATACATATAAGGTGCTAACAATTTAAGATAAATATAAAATAGTATATTGCAGCTTTGGATAACATTAATAGACCTCAAAGGCTATGATAAAAAAAAAATATGTTTCATTTAATTCTGGAGCGAAGCCAGTATCAGTACCTGTTAGAGCCTCTGGGGAAGAATGTTCCATAACAGTACACCACAACAAAGAAAATCCTCTCCCATCTACTTGCAAAAATGAATTCCTCCCTATTGGTGCATACAGAAGAGGTGCCCTTCAGCAGACCCAAGTCCAGTGTAAACAGAAAGAGGTACTCCTTCAAGTATCGAAGTTCCAGACCATTTACAATACTAAGTGCCATCATCAGCAAAGTGCTTTGGCGGCCAGTCTTTTATAATTGATATCATATAATTTCTGCAAGATATTCCAATCAGCATTCTAGCTGCTATGTTTTGCAGTAGGCCCAGCTTCCATATCACCCTCAAGGATAATCCTTCATGGAGTACATTGCAGAAGTGTAATTAGGAAGTTATCAATGCATGAACTACTACAACCAGTTACTCTTGTCTGGGAAAGACAGTAACTGGCAAGCCTGTGAAAGCTGGCCCCAGGAACTCTGACCAGCAGAGTTCACCTCAGCCTCCAGTGATGGATATGGGTCTAGGACTACTCTTGAACTGCATAGGTGTTCCTGCATGAAGGGTGCAGCCTCATTCAGCACAAGCTAACTGGTTCTTGGACCTGGGGGCCACCAATCAAGAAAGCTTTCATCTTGCCAGGATTTAGTTTCAGTTCACTGACCCTCATCTAGTCTATTACAGGACACCAGCACTGGTCTACCCACCCGCATGATCCCAGCTGAGAAATACATCTGAGTGGTGGCAGGATGCTGATGGTGCCCATAATGAGTTCCCCCAGTATCGCAAGGTTTGGAACAAGTGACTGGGATTAGAAACCTTGGCACAACCAATAACTCCACAGAGTACACATCTTCCATACTGTGGAGCCTGTTAACTCTAGACATATGCTTTCTATTTTATTGACTACTTATATACACAGCTGTTAGTCAGTCTCATATATAAGTCAAGGGCAGGTTTGGGGGTCGGATTTTTATGTGACCCGTGGATAAGTTAGGGTAAAACGGACATGCAACAAAGGATGTAAAGGATAAGGCAAAGCAAAACAATGTGAAAGAACTTTGATAAGCTTTAACTGTTTTTGCTCGCCTTAAATGCTGGATGCATGAGGAGGGGACTGTGGTAAATCGTGGCTGTGTGATGTGTTGAGTAGATGACCTGGAACAAGTGGGGCTAAAAAAAATGCACATGTCATAAAGGATGAAAAGGCAAAGCAAAGAAAATGGTGGTTACATTAGCAGTGATCATAGCCTTTAACATGAATGCATTAATTTTGCCTGATTTTATCCCAGGAAAGCTAACAAACATTCACAGATGTCTCATTCAAATCCTTCAAAGCCCAATTCCTCCCAGTGCTTCTTTCGTGAGAAGTGTTAAGGAGCTGCCACCATTGCCATTTTCTCACCCAGGCATTCAAAAAGATCAAACATGATGCTGTGGCAGAGAGTTGAGGGGGTTTGTACTTCGTTTAGTTACTCCCAGGGCAGAATAAGTACTTTTTGCCACTGTACTCAGAGAAGAGAATGGTTCCTTTTCTGATAAGAGTTAAACTACAGTACTTAAAATGATCGGTGAATAGATCAACTCCATTTTCAGGGGGTCATTTTTTGACTAACATTTCTAGATTTATAAATGAGTATATACAGTATATCAAGCAGAATAATGAACTTTCAATTTTTGAAATAAATGTCAAATTCCAATTTCAAATTTTTTGTATCACATCACAATGGAACTAAAAGTATTGTTCCGGTGTCATTGGACAGATCATATACATCAAGTCTTCTTGCACTGTGTTGAAGTGGCATTGCCCCCAAAATAACATTTTGGTATCCGGATTTTTAGATATTTAAATATAAAACATGAAATAAGTTTGAATCATTCTTTGATTTTCTGTATCCTCCATATTTTTACTGTGCTATTGGGAAGACTTCTGCCTCCCAAGATAATTTTTCCCAATTTTGCTGTACAGTTTCTATCGTTTTTGCTGTATTAGTCAAACATTGTGCCTTTTTAAAGGGGGGAGATCTAGCAGGAAAAATAAAGTTGCCTGACTCCTCCCTGAAGTTTGTAGTAAAAGTTAGGGCCTGAACAGACTGCCAGAAATAATCCAGCTTGAGGCCACTTTAACTGCCCTGGTTCAGTGCTAGGGAATGATGGGAACTGTAGTTTATTGTGGCACCAGAGCTCTCTGACAGAGAAGGCTCAACGTCTCAGAAAAAACCTACAGTTCCCATGATTCCCTAGCATTGAGCCAGGACAGTTAAAGTGGTCTCATGGGGGGGGGTACACTTTATGGGGGTCTGGAGACCCAGGACCTGCAGCCCCATTTATGAAGTGGGAAAATGAGGCTGAATTGATTGTGTTGATAGGTTTGTGTCTCATATGTATGCCTTTTTCTTCATGTGTAATTTGATGAAAGCAATTATGGCAGTGTTTGAGCAAAGCAAATCATAAACCTCTGGTACAGGCCCTTTTCTAGAACAGAGTGATTTCCCCCCATTCTCTTTGCTGGAAAGTGAATCTCCCAAATTTCTAGAGAGAGATCCCTCTTTCATTGACCTTGCATTCACAGAACTAACACATAGACAAGGCAGAACTACTCAGCATCTTCTTTGCCTCAGTATTCTCAGAAAAGAGAAAGGGTGCTCAACCTGAGGAAAATGGCGCAGAGGACACAACAGGAGAAATGCAGCACAGAATAAGTAAAGAGGAAGTACAGGAATACCTTGTTAATCAAAATGAATTTAAGTCTCCAGGACCAGATAAACTGCATCCAAGGGTATTAAAAGAACTGGCAAATGTAATCTCAGAGCCATTGGCAATAATTTTTGAGAACTCCTGGAGAACAGAAGTAGTCTCAGCAGACTGGAGGAGGGAAAACCATGTCCCCATCTTCAAAATGGGGAAAAAGAGGATCCCAACAATTAGCGTCCAGTTAGTACATCAATACCAGGAAATACTCTAGAGCAGATCATTAGACAGAGAATATGTGAACATGTAGAAAGCAATGCAGTTATCACAAAAAGTCAACATGGGTTTCTCAAAAACAAGTCATGCCAGACTAATCTGATCTCTTTTTTTGATGAAATTATCCGCTTGGTAGATGAAGGGAATGCAGTAGACATAGCATATCTTGATTTCAGTAAGGCTTTTGACAAGGTCCCCCATGATATCCTTGCAAACAAGATAGTAAAATGACAATACAATACAAAGCTAGACAATACAATTGTTAGGTGGATTAGTAATTGGTTGACTGACTGAACCCAAAGGGTGCTCAGCAATGGCTCCTCTTCATCCTGGGTTCTGTCCTAGGCCCAATGCTACTCAACATCTTTATTACTGACTTGGATGAAGGAATAGAAGGCATGCTTATCAAATTTGTGGAAGACACCAAATTAGGAGGAGTAGTAATACCCCCAGAGGACAGGATCAAAATTCAAAAAGACCTGAACAGATTAGAAAGCTGGGCCAAAGCTAACAAAATGAATTTCAACATGGAGAAATGTAAGGTACTGCACTTAGGGCGGAAAAATGAAATGCATAGATATAAAATGAGGGACACCTGTCTTAACGAGACTACATGTGAAAGGGATCGAGAAGTCCTAATAGACCACAAGTTGAACATGAATCAACAGTGTGATGTGGCAGCTAAAAAGGCCAATGCAATTTTAAGCTGTATCAATAGAAGTATAATGTCTAGATCAAGGGAAGTAATAGTGCCAATCTATGCTGCTTTGGCCAGGCCTCACCTGGAATACTGTATCTAGTTCTGGGCACCACAATTCAAAAAGGATGTTGACAAATTGGAGCATGTCCAGAGGTGGGCGACCAAAATGGTGAAGGGGCTGGAAACCATGCCTAATGAGTAAAGACTTAGGGAGCTGGGTATGTTTAGCCTAAAGAAGAGGTGGTTAAGGGGTGATATGATAGCCTTGTTTAAGTATTTGAAGGGTTGTCACATTGAGGATGGAGCAAGCTTGTTTTCTCCTGCCCCAGGGACTAGAACACGGAACAGTGGGTGCAAGCTGCAGGAAAAAAAGATTCAGCCTCAACATTAGGAGGAACGTCCTGACAGTAAGAGTTGTTCGACAGTGGAACACACTTCCTTGGAGTGTGGTGGAGTCTTCTTCCTTGGAGATCTTTAAACAGAGGCTGGATGGCCATCTGTTGGGGATGCTTTGATTGTGATTTCCTGCATGGCAGGGAGGGTTGGACTGGATGGCCCATGGTCTCTTCTATGAGAAGCCTCCACTGGATGAAAGAACTTTACATAAATGGAAATGAGGCAAAGGATCCAAACCTGGTTCAGGTTAGCAAGGCTGAGCTTTAATGCTCTATAAGTTCTTAATGTTTTCTGGAGTCCATTCAAATACATAATGCAAATTATTTTGCATAACTCATATAGTTAAACTTCTCTTTAAGAATACCTAACAGGACTACCAACTTATTTGTGTGCATCACTGTTCTGTTTTGAGCATGTTATCTTTAATATATGCCAACCTCAGGAGTTATTGAAAGATTAAATGTGATACAAAGATGCAGTTAGACTTAACTTATCTCCAGTGGAACGTATCCAGTCACCCCAGTGCTTTAGGAACACAGTTGCATTTTCATTATTTTATTTCCTGGGAATTAATGACTGTGCAGGTTAAAATACTTCTGCTTAACATTTGTACCGCAGAATTCCCACACTCTTGCTTTATGATATTGTACAGAATGGGAAAACATTTTTTTTAAAAAAATCTGCTATATACAAGACAATTTTTTCTTAGATATTGACCCTTTCTTAAAGGTTTTTCTTGAGATCCATTTTCTAGAATTTCTCCCTTCCATTGTTCAGCAACTTGCTTAACTGCAACACAGTAAGCTCTCTGCATTTTTCCTAATTACAGCACTACTCCAGCATTCATACATAAAATTGCCAGTGCCTTAAAGTCTCATTCTGCTTATAAACCGGGCTGGAAGTTTGCTAAGTATATACTTTGTAGATGTTCAAATGGATTGTGGTAGAATCTAAAAACTCACAAATGGATCTATAAGTAATGTTTTCCCTATATAAAAAGTAAGCTTCTAGTTGGCTAGAGATACTTGTTTGCTGTGATAAGTAGCATGTTGTCACATGCTATGACAAGTAGCAGTTCTAGTACAGGGTGGGATGGTCCCCTGGGCAGAAGCTTAAAAGCACCTTTGTTTCAGTTTCCTCGATGCCTCTTCTGTCTGCTGACAAAAATTATGAGAAGTTTGTTAGTGTCAGCAGCCCGAGCAAGTAAGACCGACCCTCTGATGGGCTAACACTGGATGGTCCTGGAGTAACTTCTAGGATGGAATTATTTCCTCAGACGTGACAGCTGAGACAGTTGCAAATTTGCAAGAGTGGGTTATACACATTCCCCCCTCTGATAAGTATTGTATACTATACATTTTAAATACAATGGGCCTGCCATATTGGTAGGCTAACCATCTGTGGACTGAAGCATCCACGGATCATCCCACCCCATTATTGTCAATGGGCACTATTTTCCATAATTTGGATAATTTCAGATTATCTGCAATATGTCGCCACTTTATTGCTCATCCTTAAATACGCATAAGGTGTGGACAGGTTTAAAAACATTGATCCCAGTACAGATTCTGGCCAGACACCACTTGTTTCTTCTCTCCATTGTTAGAATTGTTCATTTTTTCTTCCACACACTGCTTCATGTTACTCATTTAGAAGGCCCATTAGATTACCATGCCCCCCCCTCTCTCCTGTGACTTTTAGGTTTACTCATGCACCTTTGAGGGATGTTTCTCAAAAACATTTTGAGGGCTCAAATGTCGTCATCCACATGACACATGCTTGTTGACATGCTAAAGCAAGGGTGGGCAGCTGTTTGGAGTTAGAAGGCTGTATTGAGAACCATATCCCTTGCAAAATCAACTTTTTGCCTCCAAATTCTCCTGAACATTCTTGAGCGAGAGGGAGTAACAAGGTTTTTTGTTAGTTTGTTTTTGCCTTTCTAAGTCACTTCCTGTTTTAAAAGGGCTTCTCTTGCATGGCAAAATTACCCCCCACAGTCCCCTAGAGGAGATTGCACTTTTGGGGGGTGAGAAAAGGTTGAACCGTGGAGAGAACAGGACCACAAAAAAAGCCTGTAGGGCTGCATTTACTCCCATTGTCCATCCTTGTGCTGAAGAATTCCACGTGCAAAGGGGCTTCTCTTTGCAAAACTCATGGTGCTGTTCGTTCAGCAAGACTTTTTGGCACTGTTTTGTCTTCCATCAAAAAATAGAGAAGAAATGCAGGAACTGTAGAAAGTCCCCTGTCCCATCCTCCCCGAACCTTCCTATTAAATCACTTGTCTTTCCCCCACTGATGTTACATTAATAAAACACAGCTCTAGTGATTGTTAGGAAAGGAGGTGGAGGGAGAGAGAGCACATGAATGGAGATGAATGAGAAGAGAAAAGCAGGTGAGGAGGAATTTTAGGAATAATGGAACCTGACAAAAGATGGGTGTAGGGAAAATAAGAAGGAAAAGAACAAAAAAGACTGATGCTGGATTTTTGTTCTCACAGTGACCAACTTGATGCATCTTAAAAGTCCAGGAGCATGACATGAAGATGATAGCACCTTCTTATTTTTGCTAATAACTAGTATAAGGACTCTGGTACTAGAGGCTGCACAGTACCTATTGATACCCTTATTTTCCATGAAGATATCTAATCTGATTTGAACAACATTCACGTTGGTGGCTATCACTTTCACGTGGAAGTGGATGTAATAACTATCCACTAAATTTCTAGCGGCTCTCCTATACAAAGTAGTTAAAACTAATTTGACCACAAACAGGAAAACCTTACATTTTTAGCCTTATAAAAGAAATTGTGCATGTGTGCTCAGACATGATCCCATGCATGTATTCTCCTGTAGAAACACTAGAGTTAGAAGAGGCCCTATGGGTTATATCCAACCCCCTGTTCAATGGAGGATCTCAAGCTAGAGCATCCCAACAGGTAGCTGCACGGCCTCTTTTTTGAATACATCTAGAGAAGGAGATCTCACCACCTCTAGACAGTTGGTTCCCTTGAGGTGACATGATAGCCAGGAAAAGACATTCCACCCCAACATGAGGAAAAACTTTCTGATGTTAAGGGCTGTGCAAGAGTGTAATATGCTGCCTTGGAATGTGGTGGAGTGTCCTCCTTTGGAGGTTTTTAAATAGAGGTTAGATGGCTCTCTGTTGGGGGTGCTTTAATTGTGAGTTCCTGCATGGCAGGAGGTTGGACTGAATGAGCCTTGTCGTCTCTTCCAACTCTATGATTCTAACCTCTCTCACTGTGAAGTTCCTTATGTTCAATCAAAATATACCATCCTATAACTTTAAACCATTAGACCTAGTTTAACCCTCTGAGACAGCAGAGAACAAGTCTACACTTTGTGATAGCACTTGAAGTATTTAAGGTATGTGATCATATCATCCCTTAGTCTTCTCTTCACCAAGCTGAACATGTTCTCCTCCTTCAACCATTCCTCATAAGTTCTGTTCTCCATGCCTCTTTAATTCTCGTTACCCTTCTCTGAATCCACCTCAACTTGTCTATATCCTATTTTCCTAAAATGAGGTGCCCAGAACTGAGCACAATCCAAATCAGGCCTGACCAGTACAGAATATAGCAGCACTTACGTCTCTCAATTTGAAAACTATGCTTCTGTTAATGCAGGCTGAAATAGCATTTGCCTTCCTTGCTGCAGCCTCATCCTACTGGCTCATGTTCAATTTGAGATCAACTGTAATCCAAGGTCCTTTTCACATGTACTGTGGAATCAAGTGTCCACCATTCTATACCTGTGCATTTCATTTTTGTGGCCTAAATGTAGAATTTGTCTGTTGAATTTCATTTTATTAATTTCAGCTCTGTTTGCTAATTTATCAGGGTCCTTTTGAATTCTGTTCCTATCCTCCAATGTGTTAGCTACCTTCCCAGTGTTGTATCATCTGCAAATTTGATAAGGATTCCCTTCATCTAAATAATTGATAAGAAAATGGAAGAGTGTCTGCCCTAGGTACTCGAGACCTCTTTGCACTTTGAAGCACAACCACCAATGACAACTCTTTGAGCACAGTTTTCCAAACAGTTATAGAACCATCTGAGGGTGTTTCCATCTCTTAAACATTTAGTCCGTTTGCTAATCAAAATATCATGGGAAACCTTATCAAATACAGTCGTCCCTCCTGATTCGCAGGGGATCAGTTCCAGACACCACCACCCCTGTGAATCGGGAAAATCACAAATATCCAAGCCCTGTTGACTTCAATGGTGGCGTGCACAATTTTGTCCCTCTCCACTTGCCATCTAAAAAGGACCAAGACCACGGACTCCCAAGTCCACAAACAGGGAGGGGCAAGTGTCATTGGTTGAAATACAAATAAATTACATTCCATCATCTACTAAACTAATTACCACTTTTTTTAAAAAAAGATATGTTAGTTTGGCAGTATTTGTTCGGGACAAACCTATGCTGGCTCCGACTAATCATTGCTTTGTCATCAAGGTGCTTGCAAACAAACTACTGTATAATCCGTTATTTTTACTGGCATTGATAACAGCTGACTGGTCTAGTTTCCTGGGTTTTTCCCCCTCTTTGACTTTTTTTAAAGAAAGGGACAATGTTTGCTTATCTCCAGTCCTCAGGCACCTCACCCGTTATCCAGGTATTTCAAAAAATGATGGCAAGTGGTTCTGCGAGTATGTCAGGAAGTTCCTTCAATATTCTGGGATGCAGTTCAACTGACCATGTAGATTTGAACTTATTGGTCAAAGATGGTAAAAATTCAGAAAAACAGATTTCCTTTTCGGTTTGTGAATGAAAATGATAATGGGAATTTTGCAGATGAAATCTAGTTATAAGGATAGCTGTACCTTTTTAAATTATGTTTTTTAAAAAAATGAAAAATAGTAAGAATTATTTTTTAAAAGGAGGACAGTGTATTGACTGGGTGGGCTAATATTTGGCAGTGAGGTACTTGTTTCAAGAGCTGCCAATTTATCTTTCCATGTGGCTTCCTAGTGTTTCTGTGTCTGTTTCCCTCTGCTCCCTTGGGAAGCTGCTGCCTACAGTATACAATTACATTACATTACATTAAAAATTACAAAAGTTAAAAACATAAACACAGCACGCTTCCCAACAAGAAGCCTTCCTGAGAGTCATTACACAGTGGGCCCTTGTTATCCACTGGGGTTTGGTTCCAGGACCCCCTGTGAATACCAAAATCCATGGGTGCTCAAGTCCCATTAAATACAATGACATAGTGAAATGGCACCCCTTATATAGAATAGCAAAATCAAGGTTTGCTATTTGGAATTTGTTCTTAGTAAAAAAAAATATTTTCAAATCGTGGATGCTTGAATCCGTGGATAAAGAATCCATAGATACAGAGGGCCAACTGTATATTAAAAGCCTGCTTGAACAAAAACATCTTTGCCTGCCAGTGAAAGGAAAGCAGGGAGGGAGCCAACCTATCCTTTTGTGGAAGGGCATTCAAGAGGGTGACAGCAGCCATTGAGAAGTCTCTCTCTCTCTCTTCCCCTCCCCCCCCCCCCCCGGAAAGTCTTCTCCTGGACCCAAGCTTGGCGTCCTCTGATAGGTACCATCTGAACCTAGTGATTGTTCTTCAGATTTTAAATAAGGTCTCTTGTTGTCATTGTTTGCCTCAGTTCCTCAGACCCATGTTTTGATAACATCAGTTCAGACATGTATATCTGCCATACGTTTTCAATAAATAGACATGAAGTCATTCACCTTCCCTACCACGGACTTACCGTATTTTCCGGCGTATAAGACGACTTTTTAATCAGGAAAATCTGGGATTAAAGTTGGGGGTCGTCTTATACGCTGGGTATAAGGAGGAGGGGGAGGAGGAAGATAGAGGTGCGAGGTGGGAAGGAGCCGAGGAGAGAAGGAAGAAGACAAGAAAGAAGAGGAAGTCCTCCTTCTTCTCTCCATGCCTTTTTCTCCCCTCCTCCCACCTTTCCTCCTGTCCTCGTGGGCTTCCTTCTCCCCATTGCTTTCCCCCGCTCTTCCCACCTTTCTTCGTGGGCTTCCTTCTTCTCTCCATTGCTTTCCCCCCCTCCTCCCACCTTTCTTCGTGGGCTTCCTTCTTCTCTGCACCACCTTTCCCCCATCCCTCCCACCTTTCCTCCTCGTCCTCCTTTTCCTCCTGGTCCAGGAGGACATGTGTAAGGTGGGGGGGGGAGTCGGGGAGAGAAGGAGGGTTTCCTTGGCAAGGTTTGTTCAGAAAGGCTTTGCCATGAGGCTGAGAGAGTGTGACTTCCAAGACTGTTGTTTGCCTTGAGGCTGAGAGTGTGAGGCTGAGAGAGTGTGATATTTTAGAAGTTTTTATAAAGTCCATGAGCTGGCATGTGTGCAAACTTTTTTTTAAAGTGTGATACAAATTCAAAACTACCACTATTGGGATGCAGTGTGAAGGGGGGGGGGGATAAATAATGTTGCTCTAATCTAATGAGACAGTGATAAGAACAGTATATGCCATGGACAGGAAAGGAAGGGAAGAACACAGAAGAGGATTGTGAATGCAGAAATGGAGAAATGTGAAGGCCATGAGTGGAGAGGAGGCTTGGATCACTGCTACCCAGCAAAGAAGTTGTTTGAGCTGAAGAATGTCATCTGAGCAAGAATATACACTTGTCGCTTGCCGTTTGAAGACTTGCTGTCCGTGGTCTCAGTCTTTCGCGGATGGCAAGGGATAAAATGGCGCACGTACAGCGCCGCACACAAGAATGCACAGCCATTCTAACCAGTAGGGCTCCAGTATTTGCAATATTTCCAATTTGCAGGGGGGGGGGATCCACAACAGATCCCTCACGAATCAGAAGGGACAAATGTAGTTTGATGGGAAATTTATGGGAAAGGTCATGGAAGCTGCATGTAAAATTATTATTATTATTATTATTATTATTATTATTATTATTTATACCCCGCCTCTCTGCATTGCAATCGTACTTCCTAAAGAATGGTTAATGGAATATTAATAAATAACACAGTCAGGGGCTGAAAAGGGTCTGTGGTCACCAGCCTGTGAAACTTTTGTGAGCATGTTCATAGCTGTATTTGAGTAATGGATGAGATGAAATATACACAAAAAACAAAGGCAAGAAAACACAATTGATTTCTTAGATAAGTAAGCAGCCAGAATTTTCTCTCACCCAGGGCAAGTAAACAAGGCAGATTATAGTGATTCACAACTTTAGGGAGTGCATGTGTCAGGAAAGCATAAAATATAATCTAAGTGGGCATAGGGCAGTGTTTTCTCCAAACCAAGGACCAGTTGTGACATACCAGTCTAATGATGATACAGTGCAAGTTCTGTTGTGCTACATTTATAGTTTTTATCTCAAAAGGTAATGGATTCATATGGAAGAATCTGCCTTTTATCTCAGTTGTCCTATTGTGCAGTTCGATCGAGTGCAAGAGAAGTGTAAGCTACACCTTGCGCTTACTCTGTTCTCCAATCCTTTGGCTAGAAAGTAACTTAAACCCTGGAGAATTTCAGCTTTATTTTTGCCTTGGGTATGATTATTCATGTGCAGAGACAAATGTTTAGTTTTTATCCTGCTTTTCCCCTTATGAAGGACCCATAGTGCATCCTTCTTGGACTTATTACCCTACATTCCATTAATTACTATGTGCAACAAATATTTCTGTGAGCTACATAATGAGCCAGCCTTGAGTTTTTTGGGAGTTCCATTTATTTTTGCAGGTATACATTGGGTGATGAAGTATAATATTTGTCTTAATAATAATTTGAACATTGTCACAATTACTGTCTTTATTCAGAAATGCATAGTTTTTATAAGTAACTATTTTTAATGTTTTCTAGGTATCAAAAAATATGTAGTTGGCTTAATTATCAAGACTTCATCTGATCCAGCATGTGTGGAAGTGAGTTCCCCCTCCCCCCAGGGGATGATAAAGCGGGCTCCTTTGTAATAACATAAGATATAACTCTCTTCCTTTTTCCTTCCAGAAAGAGAAGGTATACATTGGGAAGTTAAACATGATTCTTGTTCAGGTAAGTTAAATCCCTGGCCTTTAAAAATACTGTAAGAGTAGAGTCTTACAAAAGCTAATGTTGTGCTGCTTGTGGTTTTCATGCTTTGCAGATACTAAAACAAGAATGGCCAAAACATTGGCCGACATTCATCAGTGACATAGTGGGGGCTAGCAGAACAAGTGAGAGCCTTTGCCAGAATAACATGGTAATCTTAAAGCTGCTAAGTGAAGAGGTTTTTGACTTTTCCAGTGGGCAGATAACTCAAGTGAAAGCCAAACACTTGAAGGACAGGCAAGTGACTTTCTCATAAGCTGTTGTGCTTCTCAGTTCTAATAACTGATATTGGTGTTGCATACATTTGCTTAGCTTCAGTTCATTGAAGCTGTACATGTAATATTCCTGCTTTTGGTTATTGGTTTGAACTATTCTAAAATGCCTTTTGAGCAAGTATTGTTTCCTCCCTGGGCACATTGGGAGCTGCGTCTGTGGTAGCAAAAAAGCTGAGGTTTTCTTTAAAAAGAAGGCATGAAACCACAATTCTGCCTGGAAATGGTGGTATTGGCTTCCCAAAACCCTTGTTCTTAAATGAAAATGTGTTGTTAATGAATTCAGCAGCAGAGGAAAATGCATCTTGTTGGCCATGAGTTGTCCAACCCTCCTTGAACAATACAGGAGTATCAGCAGTAGCATGCGGTACATATGGTAGAGGCTGAATTCCTCTTTTATTTTTTCCTTCTAGCATGTGCAATGAGTTCTCACAGATATTTCAGTTGTGTCAATTTGTGATGGTGAGTCTGTTCACAGTATAATCTTATTTATAAACTTTTCACTTAATTATAAATGTCAGACTGCTTACATGTAGTTTGGTTAACAGGAAAACTCGCAGAATGCTCCACTGGTTCATGCGACATTGGAAACCTTGCTTCGATTCCTCAACTGGATTCCACTGGGCTATATTTTTGAGACCAAGCTAATCAGCACACTAATATATAAAGTGAGTATTTGCTCTAAACTAAGTAACCTGCTAAGAAGAAATCTGAGATTTTGGCTGCGGCTAAGTGGAGTTTTATATTGTAACTAACTCTTTTTCTCCCTGTATAGTTTTTAAATGTCCCTATGTTCCGAAACGTCTCCCTGAAGTGCCTCACAGAAATTGCTGGTGTCAGTGTAAGTCAGTATGAGGAACAGTTCGTCACACTCTTTACCTTGACCATGATGCAGCTAAAACAGGTAACTTTGAATTGGTAGTGTTGAGCCTTCTGATTTGCACATGGATATTAAGCTTCAGTTCCCTCGCTGAAAAGCTACTAGTGTATTTTCTGAAGCAGTTTTTCACAGGGATTTTTATTAACCTTCCAAACTAGATTAGAGTAGTTAGGCGATGAACGTGATTTTTGATATCAACCAGTTGATTCATCTTAGGTGTGCCAGCATCCAGGCAGCAGAGGAAGAAGACATGCTGTTCTCCTTAAATAAAGTACTGGAAACCACATGATGGGCCAATCAGTCAAATGGCAAGTCTTTGTAAAAGCTGTGCATAATGACAGTGCCAGCAGAGAGCTATGGGCAGGCTGGTTAGAAGAGTCTCCTTGACCAAGACAGACCTAGCTTTGGACTGAGTTTCCATATAAATGTTTTGAGGAGTGTAATGCAGAATTTTCTGTTACCATCTTTCATTGGATTTCAGGTGCATCCAAGAGACCATACTTTATTCTGCTTGGTTGCTTCTTAAAGAGTGTGAACCTTATGATGTCCTAGTATTCTCACCTTGTACATGAGATGTTTCAGGTGTTTAAGCATGTTTCTGTGCATAGTATGCCTAGTTCCACAGAAATTGGTAGGACTTGCATGTGGGCTGAAATCCTGTTGATCTTGGTGGAACTATTTAAAGCTACAATCCAGAGAAAAGCAAACCAAAATATGTAATTGAACCTTTATACTAGGGTAACTGCCTAAATGTAGTTGTGATTTATTTTTTGCTATTATATTAGTGTTTTTTGGGCGGGGGTGGGTTAAATAGTACTGCTTTGTATTGCTATGGTAGATGTAACACTAGTATTTTGCTTGCCTGGGATTTTTTTAAACATTGCTGTGACCTTTACCCTAATTGTAATGCTGAACTCCAGTCTTTTAATAATCTGAAGAATTTCTGTATCATCACCCAACCCACAGGGCAATGAACAAATAAAAACCAGTTAAAACAATACAAAAATGAAAACATTTAAAATATATTAAAATATTCTTTTTTATTTAAAAAAAAACCCTTCTTAAAAGCAGTCTAAAAACAATCCTGGAACCTGTTTTAAAGCAGGTAAAACAGCCATTTCAATCAATTAATACCATGCAGCATAAACACTGTTTCGTCTGCCCACCAGAAGTTTGAAAATGGGGCCAGCCTATCATCTTTTGAGTATTGAGTTCTACAATAGAGACACTGCTACAGAGAAAGCCCTGTTACATGTACCCATCAACCTAACTTCAAAAGGTGCTGGGACATACAACATGGCTTCCTGTGAAGATCTCAAATTTCTGGGAGACTCAAATGGAAAGAGGCAAGCCCAAGTCATTTAAGGCTTTATAGGTCAATACCAGCACCTTACATTAATCTCATAAGGTAATTGAAAGTCAGTGTCATTCTTGCAGGGCTGGTGTTATATGGTCTGAAGAATGCACACCTAAAATCAGTCTGGCTGCTGGATTTTGCACTAGCTGCATCTTCCAAACACTTCTCAAGGGCAACCCCTCATAGAATACATTACAGTGGCATGAACTACTGTGGCCAGATCTGCCTCCCCAAGAAAGGGGAGCTGATGATGCATCAGCAAAAGCTGGCTCAAGTTACTCCTGAACACTGCAGCAACTTGGCTTTCCAGGAGTAGTGCTGGGTCCTAGAGCACCCCCAAGCTATAACGCTGATCTTTCAGAGGGATAGCAACTCCAACCAAAACAGGCTGCAATCCCAATCCCGGGTTAGTTTTCCTTTTGACGAACAGCACTTCTGTATTATCTGGATTAAGTCTCAGTCCGTTCACCATACCCAATCCTTATTTCAATAAAATTCTGAGAAACATACCTGAAAACAAATGTGGCTAAATATTTTACTGTAGATCTGAGGATAGATGAATACCATAAAACGGTTTTATTTTTTGTAGTCAATGGTCATAATGAAAAATACTCAAAAAACTGGAGAAGATACTCTTGGTATTATTGGGGCTTCATCTTCTAATCTAGATGATGATTTGAGTCCTATTTGTTTTTAGATGCTTCCATTGAACACCAACATTCGACTTGCATACTCCAATGGAAAAGATGATGAGCAGAATTTCATTCAGAATCTCAGCTTGTTTCTATGTACCTTTCTAAAAGAACATGGCCAGCTTATAGAGAAACGTTTAAATCTGAGAGAGACATTAATGGAAGTAAGTTGATAATGGGTGGGTTTTATTTCAGCTGCTGCATTTTTATGACAAATCCGAAAAATCACTCTAATACCACAAGTACTGAAACTATACTGTGTCATCGGTAGTGAATGTGTGAGTTAACCCCCCATCTTACTTTCTTATTTGTATGCATTTTAGATCATTATTCCCTAACTCATAGATTTTCAGAAAAGTAAATTGTGAACTCTTGAGTCAACCATGAGAATTGACTATTTCATATAACAGACCTGGTAAATCTATATCTCAAATAATAGCTCTTTTGTCAACTGGATGACTGGCCCAGACTTTCCTTTTGTGCACTGCAAATAAGACATTACACAAGCAATGCTGAAAAGATGAATACACCAAGACAGTTGACTAGCCATTTAGACATGTAGCCCTCTACTCTGTGAAATAATAACATGCCCCAACTGGTCAGTCATATCTGCCCTGTACATGTTCTGCTCTTTTGTTAGCACTGATTGCTGTTGACAATGACAATACAATAGTGTGTTTATTGCTTGGTTAGTTCTAGGGATATTGAACTTGCCTTTGTCATACTGAGAAGGTAGTCACCCAATCATGAATTGGCTCCACCAAAAACTGATCAGATCAAGTAAAACTGCCAGTTTTAGATGCGCTTTAAGCATGTCATCTATTGATTCTCAGCCCTTTCAAACGTTGTTTCAGTGATTAAGCTCCTTATAAATTTACTGTAGGCTCTTCATTATATGCTGTTGGTGTCTGAAGTTGAAGAAACTGAAATCTTTAAGATTTGTCTGGAGTACTGGAATCATCTTGCTGCTGAATTATACAGAGAGAGCCCATTTTCGACATCTGCATCTCCATTACTTTCAGGAACTCAGCATTTTGATGTTCCACCCAGGAGGCAACTTTATCTGCCTGTTCTGTCTAAGGTAAAGGAAGGCCTTAACTTGCTTCTAATCCTGCTCATAATTGTGATTTTAAAAATTGTTAAAAGAATGTTTCTCGAGTTGCTGTATTCAGCAGACGAATTTCAATATTCTGTAGAAGTGTATTTGTTCAACTAGTAAGTTTTAACTGAATTCTCTTATGAATCTGATCACTAGTATTGTGAAAGAATCTCCGATCCATTTTTATTGCTTGCATAATAAAACCAGTGTTAATACTCTATAAAGTTACTTGATATAGAGGCTTCAAGCTTGCTTACTGCTATTTTTGCCTATATGCTTCATGACAATGACATCCAGTCCTGTTATTAAACAGTGATACAAGGACACTCAGTAATGCTCTACTTAAAAATACTATTTCATTTGTTTTTCCCTGAGTGTGGTGTATTTTTCTTTGAAAATAGGTCCGATTGTTAATGGTTAGCCGCATGGCAAAACCAGAAGAAGTGCTTGTTGTGGAAAACGATCAGGGGGAAGTTGTCCGAGAATTCATGAAAGATACAGATTCTATCAATTTGTACAAGAACATGAGGGAAACACTAGGTAAGTTACTTTATATTTGCATAATAGCCACCCTCCATTCTTGGGAAAGAAGCAGCCTAAGGCAGATTTGCTCTACTGTGCTTTTGGGGCTGGAGTTTCAGTTGAAGGTTCTCTTTGCAGTCTTCACTAGGGGCTAAGAATGTGACTGTTTGATTGGCCAATCTCATCTTGAAAAAGTGAAAAGTGTCTATAGCATGCCAAACCAAATAGGACCTACACAGCGCTTACAAATCCTGAGATTCCTTTGTGTCCCTGTGCCTCACACAAATGGATTTGCACCTGTGCAGAAAATCCCCATGGACTTATTGAATGTACAGGACATGACTAGGCAGCTAATGTTGCCAGATGTCTAAAGATTTAGCTCCAGCAAAACCTGGATATCTTTTATATGTAGGATATTTATTTCAACAATAAATATCCTAGGATTGGAGAAATGAATAGAGCTAAGTGGACAGCAAACCAAACCATAACAGACTTTTACCTGAGTATAAAAAAGCCTAAAACAGGCGAAGGAGAAGGAAACAAATAATTTGAGCTGACTAGGGCACATGGCCCCAACAAAACAAATAGGAAGGAAGAATGGACCACACTGTCAATTGATCTGCCTTTCCCAAAACTTCTGGAAAAGCTAAGAGAAAATCTAATTAAAAATTCACAGAAAGATTGGTCCTCAGCATTTCAGCCAATAAACTCCCAAGCTTTGTCCTTCACAAGCTGAATTATAGACACTGAAGACATTGTAGATGCTGCCTTACAATTAAATGTCACTCATGAGCCAAGTCCTGACAGCTTGAAGAAACCAATTTACACCTTCAAGTTTAAATCGCAGACCAGACCTGGACAATAGGGGGAGACATCTTAATGTGAGACTGAAAGACATCCCGGTGATGGAAGCAAAAGGTTCCCTATAAATCTTTATACTTAAGAGTACAGTATTTATTATTACAGTTCATAGACCGATCAAAACAAACCAACAACACTCAGATTGTATATCAGATAGGATACAATTTAACATTCCATAAACACAATGAAATTGACATACTCAAAAACTGTTTACTTATTTAAGATTTTATTCCAGATAAAATAGCATTGAGCGAACAAACCTACCAACATGTAACATAACTAATAAACTAATAAACAGATCACAAATTTAGGTATGCTTATATATACAGTGGGCCCTTAGTATTCTCTGGGATTTGGTTTCAAGACCCCCCCGTGGATACCAAAATCTGTGAGTACTCAAATCCCATTAAGTACAGTGGCATAGCAAAACATTCTCCCTTTTATGAAAAGGCAAAATCAAGGTTTGCTTTTTGGAGTTTATATATTTTTTGAATATTTTAAAGCTGTAGATGCTTGAATTCGTGGATAAAAAAATCCATGGATACAAAGGGCTGACTGTATAAAAAAGCCTACTAAAACTTACTTGTCATTTTTAATAGATAAATTTCTGGTTTCATTTGATAGATAATTTTTAATTAACATTTTAGGTACTCTGGCCAATTTTAGGAGTTTCCTTTTCTCAGATCTTAATTACCAAAGACAAGAATTTGATCAATGACAGAGTGACATTAGAACAGAATTTTATTTTTATTTTATTTTATTGAAAAACAGAATTTTAGCATAAAACTTATATGATAAGCCAGGTAAATGGTTTAATCGAGGAGAAATAACTGTTTGTGGCTTTGCTTATAAAAAACACAATACAATAAAATGCAGGACATAGCTTGAACCTCCTGTGAAACAAAAGGGCAAAATAAAGAGAGGGGTAGCCCATCATACCTCCCATAAAGCAGTTCTGAAGGGAAAGCCCTACCAGGACTTAGTATATAATATGGGGTAATTAGGAACAGTCATGTTATTTTATATAGTCTGCTCGAAGAAAAGATCTCACATAATGGGTTTTCAAAACACTGGGTGAGCATGAAGAGAAGGAATGATCCAGAAGATTGCAAAAGGCAATATCCCAGTCTTTGTTTAACCAATTTTAATGCTGTATCATAATTCAGGTTAAGCAGAGATGATGTGAGATCAGTTGTGGCAGCATTTTGGGCTATGTACTTGGGCCATCTACTAATGTGCTGTATATACTTGTGTATCATTCAAAAATGACCCAAGAAATCTAAGTCAACTTATCCATGGGTCAATGTAAGTACCATATTTTAACTCTTATATAAAAAGGAACCATTCCCTGGTGAGAGTACAATCTGTCCTGGAAGCACTGACCACCCTCTACTCCGGGGTAGGCAACCTTTCCCCTTTAAGGGCCGAGGGACTTCAGCTCCCAGAATCCCAGGAGCTATTGCCCAACATGGGACTATTGGCCAACATGGCTGAGGCTTCTGGGAGCTGAAGTCTCTCGGCCCTTAAAGGGGAAATGTTGCCTACCCCTGCTCTACTCTCTCATCGATCCATCCTTTAGGGTGAACACAAACAGTTATGATCCATGCTGAATTTTTGCAAGTTGTTTGCCATTGTGGCCCTTTGCTTCATCCTTTATATCCTTTGCTACCTGCCCCTAAGTTTTACCTTCAACTTATCCACAAGTCATATCAAAATCCATAATTTTGGCCCTTAAACCTGCGTTTGCCTTATACATGAAGATGCCTTATAGTCAAATATATACAGTAGTTCTTCATCACCAGGTAATTAAGTAGGGCTTTGCCACAGTTGAAGACGATAACTCTGAGCCAAAACTTCCTAGCTATCATCCATCCCTAGTTGAAAGAGGACTTTTTCCAGTTTCAAGCATTGCATTAGTCTCTTTTCTTTCTTTTCTTTTATTTACCCTGTTTAATGGCAATAATTAATGTTAAAATAGTGAATTGTATGGACACTTTTTGTGTCACAAACATAGATATACATGTATTTATGAACAAATTCTTAAAGTAAACTAAGCAGTGTACCTAGAAGAAATAACAACTGGGGGGAGTCTGATATGGATAAATCCCATCATTCTAAAATCAGAAGCCTAAAGACACACTATTGCTAAACAAAATGTATTTTTAGTTCTTCCTCATGGTCTCTGTGAATCACAAAATGGGTTATATCTGCACATGCACAGTTAACTCAGAAACTTATACTATCACTGGGCAAATCTTCAACTGCAACTTTTTGGCAGTAGCTCCGCCCACCCCTATAAAACCCCTTGTCCAGAACAAGAGCATTCCCGCTCTTTCCGCAGTTCCTTTCGTCCGCCATGTTAGCAGCTAGCGAGGAACTTTGTTTGTTTAGAGTTGCGTTGTTGTTGTTGTTGTTGTTGTTGTTGTTAGGCCTTTCCAGAATAGACTTCCCAGCCTCAGGAACCTCCTTATTTTGCCCTCTCCCAATTTGATTGCCGCCACTACTCCGCTACTCAGTTTGCTATCAGATTTTGTTGTTTATGGTTTTCTTTTATGTTTTAGCCGAAGATGTTTTAATCAGTGTCTGATTTAATACTTTTTTAAGGGGTGAGTGGGTGGGTATTGGGTTTTTTGGATTTGTACTCTATGTATTTTTAATTGTTGTTAGCCGCCCCGATTGTGCACAGAGGGGCGAGGTATAAATACATCCTCTCCTCAGTCATGTCCTGCTTAATGCTAAGATTCCCAAGTCGCTGCTATGCGGCGTATGTTTTGGAACTGAGGAAAGCGGGAGCGCCAGGGTCTTTATAGGGGTGGGCAGAGTTACCGCCAAAAAGTTGAAATTGAAGATTTGCCCAGTGATGCTAGAAGTTTCCGAGCTAGCTGCACAGGTGCAGATATAACCCATTTGTGTGAATTCGCAGATGATCACTCAACGAAATATGGTCACAGGTAAGCAACCTGTCCTTATTGTCGGATACATTTATTATCTCTATATGATTGCTTCAGAATGTAACGGAAGAATCCATTCTTTATTCTCCCCTTGTCTTAAATTAGTTCTTAACCACAGTACCACAATCACCAAGAATCTGGAGGTTTGCTCTAAGTTAGTCTTACACAAATCATTTAGGGATATTTATTTATTGAATACATTGATATAAAGTTGCATCTCTTGCATCTACCCATGAATCACATGGAGTTTTTGTTGAATTCTCTGAACCTAGATACAGATGACTGTAATAATGAAATATCTTGGCTCCTCATCTAAGAGCTGAGTCTTTTAAATAAAGGAAAGATGAAGAATTACAGTCGGCCCTCTGTTTCCCCGGAGATTCGCCAATATTCAAGCCACATAGGCTTGAATGGGGTATGCCCCATTGAATTTAACGGAGGTCTCCCCTCTGTGAATAAGCAAAACCATGGATTTCAAGTCTGTGAGAACAGAGGGGGCGACTATTAATTTTATATCTTAATAGGCTCTATTCTCACAATGTAACCTGTTTAATTTCTTGTTCATGAATTCCAAATGTTTCTTTAGATGGTTTATTTGTTTGTTTACTAAGCTGTACAATATAATATGCAACAAAAATAAAACATAAAAAGAATATGTTTTCTTGTCAAGAATTATGAGATGATTCTAGAAAAGGTGATGTTATTCTTTGTTACCTTTGTATGGTACATATGCAGATTAAAATAGATTGAATCAAACATGAACTTCAGAAAAACTCTTCTCAGTTATGATTTATGATAATATGATTGATTTATGATATTTAACTACTTGTTGTTCTGCAGTACAGTTTCTTAACCTCAACTCAGCCAGTATTAGTTATGTTGTTTGTGTAGAAGTGGTGGCTTTCTGAATCCAGTTACCAATTTGTTCAAATTATTGTTTCTTCCAGTTTACCTTACCCATCTGGATTATGCAGATACTGAACGAATAATGACAGAGAAGCTTCACAACCAAGTAAATGGTACTGAATGGTCCTGGAAAAATCTAAACACTCTTTGTTGGGCTATAGGCTCAATCAGTGGAGCTATGCATGAAGAAGATGAGAAGAGGTTTCTTGTTACAGTAATAAAGGTATGTCATGATAAATAAATCTTGTAGTCTCTTTGGGAGTAGCAGTCAGCTGTTCCAGCAGCAACATAGAGCGGGAATTTTTTTTGCAAGTGAACATCATTGCCAGAGGATAACAAGCTTATCTGTGGCCAGGCTCTGGGAAAGGATTAAATTACTGTCTGTCTCTTTGCTGTATCTCCAGTGAACTCTGAATCAGCATGTTTAAATACAGATGATTGGAATAAGTTAATTTATTTTGAAGACTTGTATCCCAGGTGGCTTTACAGTATTTTGTAATCCTACAAAGCATAATTCCCATACAGCCCGTAGATGGTGCCAGACAGTGATTTTTTCCCCTGCTCTCTTATCCTAGAGCAGTTGGAGAATAGCGTTCTGTATGAGGGAGAAGCAAAACTTTCTGCAACTCCTCTTTCTCAAGCTGAGAGAAGAGCCAAGCTGATCTCCCCCTTGCCATGATCTTCCAAGGAGGATGAGGTTATAACTTCCCAACAGCCCTGGATCCCATGTTTGATGGATAGGACTACAGTGTGCTTTCTGTCAGCTTGAGAAATAAGGGCAGCCTCAAAGCTGTTTGTTGAAAAGAAGAATAATGGGAATGTGAGAGAGGTGCTCAGGAGACAATTTAGAAAATCTAGTGACGCTGCCATTAGAATAGGTTCTAAATAGTCAGCTACTTGAGGGAGCTATAGTAATATTTCTGTTTTGTCATTGGAGCTATAGTAATAAAAAATGCAGAACAAACAAGAAGTTTGCCTTCATGCTGTGCTCAGTTGGAAAATTGCCACAAAATAATGCCCACTAACTTACATATGTTCAAAAGAGTATTTGTATCTTGTGTGCCTTCTTTAACTTTAGTTAATAAATCAGCATTTCTGAAAACTAAAGGAGCTTGTTTCTATGAAGGGCTTCTAACACTTCTTATCATAGCTAAATATAGAACTTCTCAATTGCACAACTCAAATATATTTTCCCCTTCTTTTATAGGACCTTCTGGGACTCTGCGAACAAAAGCGAGGGAAAGATAATAAAGCTATAATTGCATCCAATATAATGTATATAGTGGGGCAATATCCAAGGTTTTTGAGAGCCCACTGGAAATTTCTGAAGACTGTTGTCAACAAGCTGTTTGAATTTATGCATGGTACTGTACTGGAGTTTCATTTAGTTTTTAGTGAATAAGTATTCCTTATCACTGAAATCTTCAAATAGTTTGATACTTAAATATCTTACCATAAATAAACTTTAAGAAACTAAGTTTCTGTATATTGTCAGAAATTGGTAAGACACTATTAATGTACCATTTAAATGTAAAAAAAGAAAGAGAGAGAATGAAAAAAACTTTATCTGCAGTTAAGATAAAGGGGAAAACTTTCTGGGAAAATCCCAAAACAGAATTGACTGCTAAATATACACAATGAAGTTCTTGTGTCTACAATTTTGTTCCTACCCTCTCTTTAGAAACCCATGATGGTGTCCAGGATATGGCTTGTGATACTTTTATAAAAATAGCTCAGAAATGCCGCAGACATTTTGTTCAAGTCCAGGTGGGAGAGGTCATGCCATTCATTGATGAGATCCTGAACAATATTAATACGATAATTTGTGATCTTCAGCCACAACAGGTATGTTACTCTAAATTTTATGAAGTCCTTTCAATCACAGAAGGACAGCTTTGGATCTTTTGAAAGTGGGATATATATGCACAGTATAGAGCAGTGGCATGCTGCAAGTGTTTGCTTTCTAGTCCCTTCTACACAAAATACTCCTATAGGCTTTGTAACTAATCAACTATTTAAATGGCATATTTGCTGCATTGTAATGTAGTCTTTATGTAAATATGTTCTGAAGGAAGAATTTACCACTTTGGGAGATGCTTGTGATTTATGCTTCTTCACACTGCATCACAAAAAGCATTATAGCAATAAAGATTTTGCATTAGTGCATGCTGAACAAGGTTACCTTTGCATTTACTTGCTAATTTACTTCACATCTTTAAATGAGAAAGTTAATCGAAGAAAAGCATAAGAACAAAAAGGATTTTTGAAATGCATTTCTATCCTAGCATATTTGGTAAACTTACTCTTCTCAAAATATCTAGCTATTTATTTTGGTATGTTTTTCTTCAATTATAGGTGCACACTTTCTATGAAGCAGTTGGATACATGATTGGTGCACAGACTGATCAGACAGTACAAGAACATTTGATAGAGAAGTATATGTTACTGCCTAATCAAGTATGGGACAGCATAATTCAACAGGCCACAAAAGTAAGGCAAAAAACAGTACATTGGGTTTTTCAGGCTGTGAGGCCGTGTTCTAGAAGAATGCATTCCTGACGTTTCGCCTGCATCTGTGGCTGGCATCTTCAGAGAATGGTGGGATGGAGGTGTGTGGGATATATATACTGTGTGACCCTTGGTTGAGAGGATTCATGTAAATCTGTGTTGCATATCCTCCCACCCTGAGGCCTTGCCCCAACAGAACAATACACAGATTTACATGCTAATTTCCAGCAGACAATGACCCATTAATTAAATAGACACTACTCCTCTTTGCATATCCTCCCACCCAAAGGCCTTGCCTCAACAGAACAATGCACAGGTTTACATGCTGATCCTCTCAACCAAGGGTCACACAGTATATATACCCCACACACCTCCATGCCACAGTTCTCTGAAGATGCCAGCCACAGATGCAGGCAAAACATCAGGAACACATTCTTCTAGAACATGGCCTCACAGCCTGAAAAACCCACAAAAATCTATGGAAGCTAGCTATGAAAGCCTTTGACATCACATTAAACAGTACATCATTCTTGGAAACGAGGCCAAAGCAGCAAATGTTTGATTTATTTACAGTCTTTCATTTGACATGCACTATCCACAGAGCAGAAATATCTTGGTAGCTCAAATATTGAAAGACATTAGTCTTCCACTTAAGATGTTCACAGTCATGTACAAGCTGAACTCATCTTTCTGCTTGGTTTGTTTCTGCCCGAAAGAACAAATTTCCTTAGGAAGGCCTGAATCCCACCTTTATTTTCCCCTCTTTGAGTTTTAGCTCATTAATTCTGTTTAGTTTGCTAGCTATTTATATTCCATTAACACACAAGGCATATATTTTCCCTCAGTTTGTAATATAGTAGACCATTTTTCTCCCTGGAGTTAACTCCTTTGGAGTTAACAATTGCTATGTAAAATAGTTCTGTAGTTTTAACAATCACCATGTTAATATTTATGCAGTATTACCAAAAGATTTGCCTTGCTTGCCTAGAAATGTGTAAACTTGATTCATTTGTATCAACAGAACGTTGATATTCTAAAGGACTCTGAAACAGTTAAGCAGTTGGGAAGCATCCTAAAAACAAATGTGAGAGCATGTAAAGCTGTTGGGCATCCATTTGTAATTCAGCTGGGAAGAATCTACTTGGATATGCTGAATGTCTACAAGTGCCTAAGTGAAAATATTTCTGCAGCCATTCAAGCAAATGGTAAGAACTACTGTCTTGATTGATAACTGTGTTTGTCACTGGCCATCATTAATCATGGTTTGAAGACTAATGATCTGGGTTTAAGGGTGGTTAAGGTCAGTGCTAACAAAAACCTTCACAGGTTAAAGAGGGGGGAATATGTATCTGAGAGGAGATACATATTCCTGAAACCCAGTCCTTCACTCCACTTATGGGATTAAAGTCGAAAGGTGTTTTATAATTCCCAAAACAGATATTGCACTTAAATTCTTTAATAATCTGAATAATTAAGTTTAGTCTTTCTAGAATTATCAATAGGAATTCATTTATCCATTCATTAGGATTTCCTAATTAAAAAGATTATCAATTAAGGCTCTTTTGCTACCAGCATATTTGGTTGGGACCAAGAAGGGGGGTCTCTGTGGCTTCACATAGAACTCTGCCCAAGTAGATCAGCCTGATGGCGACAAAGTTGTTATGACTTCCTTAGGATTAGATTCTGGAGAAAGAAGTTGTCTTTTCATAACCACTGTGGACACTTAGAGCATTTGAATATTTTAAACAAATGTCATTTTATAAAGTCTATATTCTTAGATTATAACTGGCATCAAACTTTTCCAGGTGAAATGGTTACAAAACAACCTCTGATTAGAAGTATGAGAACAGTAAAAAGGGAAACATTAAAACTAATTTCTGGCTGGGTGAGCAGATCCAATGATCCACAGATGGTAAGTGAACTCTTGTAGTGCAGTAGCCTCAATGAATTACAAGTGCACACACGAACCTAGTTTTTTAGCATATCTTTCTTTAAAACATGGCTGTGTTTCTTTTTCCAGGTAGCTGAAAATTTTGTTCCCCCTTTGCTGGATGCAGTTCTTATTGATTACCAGAGGAATGTTCCAGCCGCCAGGGAGCCTGAAGTACTTAGTACAATGGCCATTATAGTAAACAAATTGGGGGGACACATTACTGCTGAAATACCTCAGATATTTGATGCTGTCTTTGAATGCACATTGAATATGATCAATAAGGTAATGTAACCCAGTAGTACCCAATAACCAATGTCACATTCTCCAGAAGCAAAATACACCCCCAAGTCCCTTTTTTCCTCCCTCGGTGTTCCTCTCTGCCATGTTCTTTGACAGTGTGGCTTGCTATCTGTTCTAAAATTGCACCTCTCATCATTCTGACTCTGTGACTCCAATCCTTAAATCCTTCCCTGCCTTCCTATCCATTCCTAAATCCTGCAGGAACTTTTGTATCCTTTCCTTTGCCCTTCAGATGTTCAGGATTATAGAGTGCTAGTGTATTGTACGTTGTATACCAAACCATGATTTGTGTTTTCCTGATGCTATTTTTAAAATGGGCTGAAGACTCTTAAACAGAAATATATGGCTATTGTAGTACAGCTGTGGCATTGCAGCTTTGATTCTTCTTTTGGATTTTAAAAAAACTTACTATGCTCTCTTTCTGCCGTTCATGCACAAAAAGAAGTATTTTTTTCTCACTTCCTTGCTATTAGGACTTTGAAGAGTACCCTGAACACAGAACAAACTTTTTCTTACTACTTCAAGCTGTAAACTCTCATTGCTTCCCAGCGTTCCTGGCCATTCCACCTGCACAGTTCAAATTAGTACTGGATTCTATCATTTGGGCTTTCAAGCACACAATGAGAAACGTTGCAGATACAGGTGAATGAACTTCATCCTAATTTTCTAATTTTTCATGTTTAAATACGTAACATAGTTTGACATAAGTATCCCCCTCTGGCCAAAACAAATTGACACATGGGGTCGGGTCTGTAGCAGAGCAGAGGCTATTTTCTGTATACAGGTTGAATCTTCTTTATCTGGAATTCTGAAATCTGAAAACCCAAAACTTTTTTCATGGGTGGCTAAGATAGTTCTGATAGTTCAGTATACACAAACTTTGTATAAAATTACCTTCAGGCTATGTATATGAGGTTTATATGAAACATAAATGAATTTTGTTCCATCTCCAAAGTATCTCATTATGTGTGTATATGCAAAATATATTTCAAAATCCAAAAAACAAAATCCAGGACACTTCTGGTCCCAAGCATTTTAGATGAGGGGCACTCAGCCTCTGTCTACCTAAATTTGTATGCTTCCCTTAAGAATTACGGGGAATTATTTTGTCAGATGATTGAGTTAGAAAGAGTTGATTTGTATGGATACCCTTGGGAGTTTCTACTCCAGTAATCACATCTCCTGATTTGGCTTCCTTGAAAATGAAGCTGTAGAGTTCAAGATCAGGTATCTGATTTTTGTGTGTATTTTGTATGTGTACTTCTGGCACTAGGTAAGATTTTTGAATAGCTTCACTTCATACTTTTTTCCAGGCCTTCAGATCCTTTATACGCTTTTACAAAATGTTGCACAAGAAGAAGCTGCTGCCCAGAGTTTTTATCAGACTTACTTCTGTGACATTCTTCAACACATTTTCTCTGTTGTAACGGACACGTCTCACACTGCTGGTAAGAGTTGGAGAGTGAGGTGAGGGTACTGGAGGCCATTTGCTCCAGTGAATAAGAAGTGCCTGTTCCAGGTCTAAATATATTATTCCCCTTTGTTCACGCTGACCAGGTTTGACGATGCATGCATCAATTCTTGCATACATGTTCAACTTAGTAGAAGAAGGAAAAATAAGTACTCCTCTAAACCCTGGAAATCCAGTGAACAACCAAATGTTTATTCAGGAGTATGTTGCTAATCTCCTTAAATCTGCATTTCCTCATCTGCAAGAGTAAGTGTGGTTGATTCCGAAAGTTTGAGGAGATTGTTTTTGTGCAATTTATGTTGGTATTAACTGGCTCTTTTTGTGTGGTTCTCCCCCCCCCCCCCCCCAAAAAAAAAAAATCTTAGTGCACAGGTTAAACTGTTTGTAACAGGACTCTTCAGTTTGAATCAGGATATTCCTGCTTTCAAGGAACACCTTAGGGACTTCCTGGTGCAGATAAAGGTATGTCTGGAATTTCCTCTTTAAATACTTATTGGGCTAGCATAGATTGGGATACTCTTGTGGCTTTACTCTGGCATAAATGTTATTTCTAGTGGCTGCACTTTCTCAGAGGTTGCATAACAGGGTATCGTATTAAGAATTGCAAAAGCCGTGTCATGCAGACATAAACCATTATGCAAACAGTTGTGCTACCTAGGACATTCCATAGGTGCGGTCCTTACCTAGTGGATGCACAGTTGGATTGACTGCCCTGCAACTGGTTATGCAAGGGTGTGATCTGATGATTCCAATGTAGGCACACTGGTGTAATTGTGTACTACACATGCAGGGGTAGCTGTGTTGGCCATTTAGCAAATTCAAACAAAATTCCACCAAACAGTGATACCTTTATTGGCCAACTGAAATGCAATATGCTTGTTGCAAGCTTTCGAAGCTCCACTGGCTTCTTCATCAGACAAGATGTTACAAAAGTGGAGCTTTGAAAGCTTGCAATAAGCATATTGGCATGGTAGTTCTGTGAAATCAGTACTTGTACCCTTTTCTTGAAATTTTGGATTGATTCTTCAACTGAATATAGTACTCATACAAATAATTTTAGTTTTATTGTAATCGAACCGGAGAGTCAAGACTCAAAGCCTAGTCCAGGGGTAGGCAACCTTTTTGAGCTGGGGGCCGGGTTGCTGTCCCTCAGACAATTGAGGGGGCCGAAGCACCATAAATAAATAAAAATTAAAATTAAATTTTTTTAAAAAAATATATGCATGCACACTCTCTCAGCCCCAGAAAAGGCATGGCAAAACCTCTGTGGAGATTTTGCCAAGAAAACCCCAAGAACAAGTAATAACCACAATAATCTATATCATCATGGCGGGCGGTGGTGGCAGGACCGGCCTGGGGCCGGTCCAAAGGCCTCGGGGGGGGGCCACATCCGGCCCCGGACCTTAAGTTGCCTACCCCTGCTTTAACACAATAAAAAAGCTGAAAGTAAAAAAGTAGAGAAGACAGCCATCTATATATGAACTTTCAATCTTTGATTTGGACAAACCCAAGGATTGAAGTGTTTGGTCACATAATGCCTTCTCTAGCAGTCCCATTAGCAAGAGTAAGGAAACAGGCAGCATGGTGTAGTGGTTTGAGTGTAGGACTAGGACTCTAGAGAGTGGGATTTGATTCTCCAATTGGTTATGAAAACCTACTGGGTGATCTTGGGTGAGTCACAAAGTCAGGAGAGGGAAAGTATAAACCTTGGGAAAGAAGGTAGGAAAAGGCTGAAAGAAGAAAACAAGATTCCTGCATGGCAGGGGGTTGAACTGGATGACCTTTGTGGTCTCTTCCAACTCTATGATTCTAAGAGATAGAGAGCTCTGCGTGTTATTCCTGTTCCAGGCAAAGGGAGGGAAGGGAACTGAAAGGGGAAGACATATCAACAGAGCTTTCAATCATGCGATTCCCTGTCTCAGTCTGTGTAAGTAACCCTTACTGTATGGATTCCTCCTCACACCAACCAGAGAAAGAAAATATTGTAGGGTTGTTTAGGACCTATATTCAGGATACCAAGGCAGAAAAAGAGGGGGCTGTGCTAATTCAGGTCGTCTTTTTAAAACAAATTATTGTTTAAATTTAAGTTAATGTGCTTCAGTTTCAGAACCTGGCAATTTAGAGTTAGAGGGATCTCTAGCCTCGAATGCTTTGCTGTATGTTTTAGAATGTAATGGCTTTTTTGAATTTATTTTTGTAGGAATTTGCAGGT
Organism: Phrynosoma blainvillii; assembly: GCA_026167975.1. Classification (NCBI taxonomy): domain Eukaryota; kingdom Metazoa; phylum Chordata; class Lepidosauria; order Squamata; family Phrynosomatidae; genus Phrynosoma; species Phrynosoma blainvillii. Next base: position 14,525,583 of record JANUYF010000001.1, read on the forward strand.
GAAGACACATCTGACTTATTCCTGGAAGAAAGAGAAACAGCTCTTCGACAGGCCCAGGAGGAGAAACACAAACTTCAGATGTCTGTTCCTGGCATCCTTAATCCACATGAAATTCCTGAGGAAATGTGTGATTAAAAAATAACCAGTTTTGCTGTTTTCTTTCTGTACAGCTGCTTTGTTGTAGAAGAAAACAGGACTTGGATATTTCTTGACCAAAATGATGCCAATTTGTAAATTTAAGATGTCACCTAGTGGCCCTTTTTTCTTATGTGTTTTTGTATAAGAAATTTTCTGTGAAATATCCTTCCATTGTTTAAGCTTTTTGTTTTGGTCATCTTTATTTAGATTTGCATGAAGTTGAAAATTAAGGCATTTTAAAAACAGAACACTTCATGCCCATTTTGTGGCTAAGAGTAAAAGAGGCAAAACATATAACTTGTAAAGTCTATTGCAGAATTATACATTTTCCCAGTTAGAACAGAGATTTTTTTAAAATTAGGGATCACCTTCTCTCTAGGCTGCCCTGCAGTCTAGAAGAAAAAGGGTAATATGTAAATCCATCAGATAATTGTTAGGGATAGGAGGACAAGTGCTGCATCATCAAATATGAGCAGTTTTTGGGCTAATGGCTAGGCTAGGCAACCGATATTTGCAAGTCATATGGCAAGTCTGCAGCAAGATCATGTGCATATCATCCCATTGTAAAGCAACTTGGAAAAAAAAAGAGTATGGGAACACAGTACAGTTAGTTATTTTTACACAGTTCTTTTGTTTTTGTGTGTGTGCTGTCGCTTTGTCGACAACAGCTTTTTGTTTTCCTCAATGAGGAGTGTTGCTCATTTGTGAGCCTTCATTAACTCGAAGTGAAATGGTTAAAATATTTATCCTGTTAGAATAGGCTGCATCTTTTTAACAAGCTCATTAAAGAAGAACTCTGGCTTTTGAGATGACTTCTACTAATTTACATTGTTTACCATGCTGTAGTGCTTTAAGAACACTACTTAAAAAGCAAAATAAACTTGGTTTACATTTATTTTCCTCTTCTTGGCTTTATTCTTTTATTGGAATGCTCTGATCATCTTAAAATTCGAGTATATAAAAAGTAGAGTAGGAGAGAGAAAATGCTGTGAAGACATGCAAGGATCTGCATCTGGCAGATGTTTCCACAGTGGCTGTGAGACTTCTGCAAGCAGCGTAGGTTGCAGTAGTTACTCAGCAAATCTGTTGTTTAAACTTAGGTTTTCACACATATATGGCTTGTCCACCATTGTCATGTTTTTAACTTTTGTTCCTCTTCTCAAGCAGTTGATAGTATGATGAAAAAAAGCGAACAAAATAATATTAATGTTCACTTAACATTTGTCCAGCATTTTCTCTTCTGTACATCAAACTCCAACTTCGTTTGTCTTGGGTTTTTTTGTTTTGTTTTTTTCTGGGGCAGTTGGCACCCATGTTGCCTACAGTCCTTGGACACACTGGTTTTTGTTTTTTTTTAATTCAATATTCATGTGCCGTTGTTAAAGAAAATGAGGATAGATGCTTAGTGTGAATCTTTTTATATAAAATTTGAATATCATAATTAAATAGTTGTATTGTGCCTTTGTTACACACCCAGAATTTTAGTTGGATATCCTTTATGCAGTGCCTGTCTAAGAAGAATAACACACTGAATTTGAGTACTATTAATATCTCAAGCTATAAGTTACTAATTCTAGATTAAGATCACAAAGTTATGTCAACTGTCATTTCCAATGAAAGCTTTTTGTGCAGCCTACAGAAGTAGGTGTGTGAAGCAGACGGAAGATGAAAGAAGTATGGCAGTGAGCAAATTAAATTAGTATAGTGGGAAATAAAGACTGACAACTGTATTTTGTGTGAGATAATGGAGAATTTCCATAAACACACTGGGGACATTCGCCAGCATTTTGGAAATTGTACTGATTTTATTAGATTTAAGACACTAGTCAATGTCCAATTCTTCTCCCTCTGCCTTTGTCCAGTGCAAAGCTTTGCTAAATCTGGTAAAATTTCACAAGAGAACATTAATGTCTCTACATCCTTTCTGGGTTATCCTTTGCATTTAAGTATATATGTCTGACAAGAAATTGGGAACTTAATTCCAGATTATTCAGTGCTGATTATTTGTTTTGCCTTTCTGTCTTCAGCCAACTTCCCAGGAATCTCTGCAGCCCACATAGAAGAGTGAATGAAATCCCAATTTCCAGAGTCCTAGTCCTACACCACCATGCCAGTCCCAAGAGATACAGGTCTTTGACAACTCAGTATCCAATTGGGAGACTGAACAGTACTTCCAGCACATGAGTAGCTGCTGGTTCTGACCAGACCCATACATTGTGCATTACCCATGAAAATCATAAGCTTATCAAGTGGTAAAGCTATTGTTGAGGCACCACTGAAGCTAATAATAGTTACTCCAGATCACTGTGGCCACCTAGACCTCCAGTGATAGAAAAGGATCCAGGGCTCTCAACAAACTACACCCCCAGTCTTTCAGACAGGCCAAAACAAAATCTTGTACAGATAAGCTAATTTTTCTCGGTGATCTCTCTGTCTCAAACACATGAGAAAGCCATACATTGATTATTATTGCTGTGTGCCTTCTTTTCCAACCTATGGCAACACTAAAGTGACTTAAAGGATTTTCTTGGCAAGCTTTGTTCAGAGAGGGTTTGTCTTTGCCTTCCTCTGAGGCTGAGAGAATGAGTTGGCCAAGGTTACCCAATAGTTTCCATGGACAAGCAGGGATTGGAACCCTGATCTCCAAAGTCCAATGCTCAAACCACTAGACCACAATGACTCTCTAATACTGATGACACTGTCCCAAATCTGCCCACTGCCTATCCAGTACATCTTGTCATCTAGCAAGCCATTTACCGGAATGAAGGGGCCATACATGTGTGGCTTAACTCCCCATGCTCCTCAGCTTTGTAAACTGGGATCCCCCTGATTCTGTCTTCCAGTCACTTCCCTGAATTTGTTTAAGGATGGGCTTCTTTCATCTCCAAAGTTTGGCTGTCCCACCGAGAACTAACTTAGAGCTCTTCAGCATCACCTTTCTTCCAAACTTTCCTTTGCTTTAATTCCTGTCTTTTGTGTCTATGAGTCCAAGGGAAAGTCTTGAATGAAAGCAGACAAGCTCACAAAAGGGAAATCGACTTTACCAGTCACTTGGAGGCTGGCTACATATTCATGAGATAAGATGGAAGGTGTTTATCAGATAGTGCATATACAAGACTAATATAAAATAGTGGTCTGTAGAGAATTATACCAATTCCTACAGGTTGGCCTCAGCATATTGCACTTGGAGAGACCTCCATGTTTCATACAGAAGAAGACACACACTTTGCAACTTCAGATTGCAGCAGAAGTTAATTTTCAGTCCTCTTACGGTATACAGGTTCCACTCGCCCCATTCTTAGACACAAATCTTAATAATTTGACCCATGCTCTTTTCTCATATGCTAAACTTATATGCATGACTATGCATTTATTTAAATATTTATGTTGTTGCTGTTGTGTGTCCTCAAGTCCTTTCTGACTTACCCTAAGGCAAGTTATCACAAGACTTTCTTGGTAAGGTTTGTTCAGAAGGGGTTTGCCTTGACTTTCCTTTGAGGCTGAGAGAGTGGGACTTGCTCAAGGTCATCCAGTAGGTTTCCATGGCCAAGCAGGGATTTGAATCCTTGTTTCCACAAGTTCTAGTCCAACACTCAAACTACACTGGATCTCATGTCTCACTCTATATACAAGGAAATCAATCATGGGTGTAACTACCTGGGGAGGCAAAATGATAGCATTACCTTACACACACACCCATTAAAATTTCTAAGTCCTCACATTTCTAGCTTTGCAGTAACTTAAAACCTCAGTTTAGTATTTCAAAATGTTCAGTTTAGGGATCCAAAGAAAAGACACAGGCAAAGTTACTAAGAAAATGCAAACAGAAAATATGAAAGCTAGTAAGGTGTGAACGATTTTCAATGTCTTTACAGTGATAGAAATTTTGGGACTGGAGGAAAAATTTGTAGGAGGGCATAAAGTTCTTATTTGGAGGGGCAATGTCCTTGCCCCCCCCCCATAACTACAATAAGTTTTAAAGATTATATATATCTTTTAAAGATAAGTTTTAAAGATTATAAGTTTTAAAGATATAAGTTTTAAAGATTATATATATATATATTATATTATATTATATTATATTATATTATATTATATTATATTAAATTATTTATTATTCAAAACATCACAGTATAAATATTTGTTGTTAACTGCCTGCGTGTCGATCTCAACCCATGGCGACCCTAGCCACCTTGAATCCCATTTGGAGAGAAAGATGGGATATAAATCCAATAAGTAAATAAATAACCAATTAAAGTATTTAAAATAATCCCAACCATAGCAGGTGCACAAACTGGATAAAACCAGTGGCTACAGTAGGACTGGCTCAAGCCTTGTTCATTGCATGGTTTACTGCAGATACGCTCAAGTGTTGTTCATTGCATGCAATTCAATGCCCAAAGTTTGTTTCTCCTACTCTTTCACCATCCTCTCAATGCCAATGGTGCTAAAAATTAAATTAAATTAAATTAAATTTTAAAAATGCAGCTAGACAGAGGATGAGGAAGAAAAATGGGAGATAGGCCAGGCATTAAAAAGCCTTTGTAAAAAAAAAAAAAAGTTCATCATCAGGCTTTTCTAACTGAAATATCTGTGTGCTGTTCAAGGTTATAGAGTAGAGTTGTGCATGTGGCACTATTGTCATGAGAATTGTACATTTGCACATACATAGAATCATAGAGTTGGAAGAGACCACAAAGGCCATCCAGTCCAACCCTCTGCCAGAAACTCAATCAAGGCATCCCCAACAGATGGCCATCCAGCCTCTGTTTAAAAACCTCCAAAGAAGGAGACTCCACCATACCTTAAGGGAGTGTGTTCCACTGTCGAACAGCTCTCACTGTCAGGAAGTTCCTCCTAATGTTGAGGTGGAATCTATTCCTGTAGCTTGCATCCATTTATTCTGGGTCGTCTCAACTGTCTCTTCTCCAGGCTAAACATACCCAGCTCCCTAACTCTCTCCTCAGGGCATGGTTTCGAGACCCTTCACCATTTTAGTAACCCTCCTTTGGACACACTCCAGTTTCTCAACATCCTTTTTGAATTGTGGTGCCCAGAACTGGACACAGTGTTATTCCAGGTGAGGCTTGACCAAAGCAGAATAGAGTGAGCCTATGACTTCCCTTGATCTAGACACTATGCTTCTATTGATGCAGTCTAGAATTGCATTGGCCTTTTTAGCTGCCACATCACACTGTTGACTCATGTTCAACTTGTGGTCTACTAGGACTCCTAGATCCCTTTCACGTGTATATCTATCCATCTTATATCTATGCATTTCATTTTCTTGCCCTAAGTGCAGTACCTTACATTCCTCCATGTTGAAATTCATTTTGTTAGCTTTGGCCCAGCTTTCTAATCTATTAAAGTCATAGATTAGAAAGCTGGGCATATTGTGCATTGCATGCACAAATGGGCATGTGCTTTTTGTTGCATGTTCACTTGGGCAATGTCAACAAGAAGGCAGCATTCCATAACCACTGTGTAACTCTCTGAGTGTAAAGTTACTCCCTGTTTACCTTAGGATCTCAGCCATTATATTTTTGGACAACAACTCCCAGAATCTCTCAGTCCAAAAAGCAATTTTTCCTGTCTCTAGGACCAAAAAGAAGGGATGCTAGCGTCTACCATCTCTTCTATCATTGGCCAATAGAACACAAGGGATGTTAGGTGGTTTGATTACATATAATCCCTTTTAGATAAAGAGAAATAAGTTGCAAGGCTCTCTACAATAGTTCCCTTCTTAGGTTACAGGAAAAGATCATAAATATTATTTTAAATGCTGGTCACATCTCTTGCCTATTGACTGACAAAGGGCATCAGCCTTGCTTTCTCCTAATTTCCCTTCCTTTCCTCTGTCATCTTCTACGATCAAAAGTTAGATTTCAAGTTCCTTGGGGCACAAATCGGTCTTTTTACACTCTAAAGCATTATGCACATTGATAGCCTAATAGTGGAACTGTGGTGGCTGTTTTTCAGTAAAATCTCTTTCCCCACCATATCTGATTATTCTAACATGCATAATCTATCCCTGTTTATCTAAAATAAATTAGTTTACCAACACTGGCATATCCAGAATCAGTCACTAATCCCAATTCCATTTGTTTTTAAAAATAACATCTTTATGTTAATTTGACTGTACTCCCCTAGAAAGAAGGCTGAGTGAATGATAAATTGCTTATTTTTGTTAATAGTTCAACAATTTCACACCTGAGTTCCTTTAAGTACAATCGGCTTAATGCCATCTGGCTCCTCTGACGTGATACCTCTTAATTTATCTGTCACTTCTTAATGGTTCATCCTTTGTCTTCTTTAATAACACAGTTCTTGGGCAGTGGAAAAAAACATTGTTTAAATGTAAATATTCTTTGCTACAAGCAACTTGAAAAAAATTGCATGCCGGAAAAATTACAAAAGGGCAAAGAAAAACATCAACAGCAAAAACATGTTTTTAAAATGTCCCCAAATTACTGGTTCATTTCAAGCATCTGTACTCCTTTGCAGTGAAACCTGTGCATGCAGGAAGCTGCTGGTAGGAAAAACTGAAAAGAGAGGAAATCATTACAGAAGTCTAGGTGCACCCTATGAAATCCTGGGTTTTATAGTTTCATGTGGTATTTAGAATTCTCTGCCAAAGAACTATATTGCCTCCTCAAACTACAGATCCCAGGATTCCACAGGATGCAGCCATGGCAGCTGAATTGGAATCATAGTGCTGTATTTGTGTTGTGTGAAAAGGTCTATTTTTTTTGGGGGGGGGGGAGAATAAAATATTTTTTGAACCAGTTCTGTTGCACAAATTGCTTTCATTCATTTTTCCTGTACAGGTTGAGTCTCCCTTATCTGAATTGTTTGGGATGAGAATGTTTTGGATTTTGGATTCTTTTGGATTTTGGAATATTTGCATATACATAGTAAGATACCTTGGAGATGGGACCCAAGTCTAAACATAAAATTAATTTAGGTATCATATATACTTTATACACATAGTCTGAAAGGAGTTTTATACATAATATTAATACATAATATACAGTGTCATCTGGGGGAGAGACACTAGGCCCAGCACCTTCAGGCCCAGTGTAAGAAGAAGAGCCCTCCCTCCATTCCATCCGATGTCATCTGGGGGAGAGACACTAGGCCCAGCACCTTCGGGCCTAGTGTAAGAAGAAGAGCCCTCCCTCCATTCCATCCGATGTCATCTGGGGGAGAGACACTAGGCCCAGCACCATCCGGCCTGGAATAAGAACCCTTAAAGGACGGGTGGGAATTGGGATTTTTATGTTCTATTTAAATTGTATTAATATATATGTATGGTAATTTTAATGTTGTAAGCCGCCCCGATTGCTCTACAGAGGAGCGGGATATAAATAAATATTATTATTATTATTATTATTATTATTATTATTATTATTATTATTATTATTATTATTATTATTTTGTGCATGAAACAAGGATTGTGTACACTGAACCACCAGAAAGCAAAGGTGTCACTATCTCAGCCACCCATGTGAACAACTTTGGATTTTGGAGTATTTTGATTTGAGAATTCTGGATAAGGGACATTCACCTTGTATATAATGTGCTGATGAAACCTGATGAAAGCAGCTTCTTTGGAGCTACTGTTTTCCTTTACAGGATTTCATTATGTTTTTCACAAAAGTAGTCCCTTCTCATTTAATACTTTTCGCCATCCTGACCACATTCTGATGTTGCTTCATCACAATTGATCTGTGAAATATTGTAGGATCTTGCCTAAATAAAGGCACCATCTGAACTTGGAGGCATGGGAGACAGCCAACAAATACCGGGTGCTGTAGCCTATATTTCAGAGGAAGGAACTGGCAAAACCACCTAAGGAGTTTTTCACACGGGGGAAATCCCATGCGGAAATGGGGCTTTAAATTAAAACCCGCAAAAGCAGGTGTTTTTTCAGATGACGTCGCTGTTAAAAGGAGGTTAATCTGAATGGAAATTAGACAAAAACTGCTTCTTTTTACTTTCAGAAGATCCCGAAAGTAAAAAGAAGCAGTTTTTGTCTAATTTCCGTTCGGATTAACCTCCTTTTAACAGCGCTGGAGTTTATCACACTGAGAAATCCCGTTGATAAATTGCTTCCGCTTTTACTTTTTTTCTCTTTAAAGTACCATTTCTGCACAGGGCTCCCCATGTGATATACTCCTAAGAGTATTTCTTCTCTAAGAAAACCCTATTAAATTAACGGAGGGGGGATACAGACGAGGGCGTCCAAGACACCCTGGTCCGCAGCGCTGCGGGGCCAAGGCAGCCTCACCGCGGCGCTTCCCCGCCGAATCTAAAAGGAGCGCCAAATTGGCGCTCCTTTTAGATTTAAGGGAAAGTGCGCCCCAAAAGTGGCGGGCGCACTTTCCCTGACTCAAACGCTGCGGCGAGTGCGGTCGCTACGGCGTGAGGTCAACCCGGAAGTGCCGGCCGTGCGGATGGCCGGCGCTTCCAGGGGCGACCTCAGGAAGAGGAAGGGGCGCCGAACGTGCGGCTGCCCCTCCTCTTCCGGGCCCGGAAGACGACCCAATTAGTCGTCTGCCGAGGCCCGGAGTTGCCATTGACAGGCAACTTGAAGGCACATACAAACACACACTGGATTGTATCACTTGAGACCAAGAATAGGAGGACACCAACTTGAGGTGATCTTCCATGCTAAAAACACTCCGTAAATACACTTTAAAAAGTAGCACACATGAATAGAGGTTCTAGCCCAGGCTTCTGGCTGTTGCGCTGCTTGAGGAGTGGAATGCAGGGAAAACTAGGGGTTGCAGTCAGATATGATGCAGTCCATTCTACCAACTCAGCAACCTTCTACCATCTTGTATCATTGGCAAGGTACATGAGGGTCCCTTTCACACTACACATTGACCCTGCAGGCCTAGCTTTGATTGTTCAATGAAAACTTTGGTTATAACTTTTTAGAAATAGTGGAAATACATCAATACAGGTGAAGGTAGTTTTAGCTGTGAAATACCTCCAAATGTTTGTTTTTAGTTTTATTGAATCGCTCCACAGCCCCTGCTTTAACTTCATTATTGGTGACAAAATGGTGAACTCCATGATGTTTTAATAGGCTACTCACAGCTTTGTTTAGAAATTCACAGTCACAATCTGTTTCTAATTTGTCAGGCTTTCTTCCATTTTGGCTAAAAATAGTGTTAAGAGACCTGGACACTTCTCTACCAGTTTTGTCCTTTAAAGCCAAAGCCCAGGGAAATTTAGACAGAATATCTATTACTGTTAAAATGTACTTGGAGCCTCTGTTATACTTAGAAAATTGTTGCATATCAACTAGATTAGCCTGCCATTGAGAATCCACTTTAGATACAACAGTCTTGTTTCTTTTAAAATGCATTTTGGCAGGTCTGTGTGTTGTATAGGCATCTTGGCCAGAAAGCTATTGGGACACCACCTCTCTCTTAAGAGTTTTGTTCAGTATTTTGGCTTCCTGAAGTAGGGCATTCACACCTCCAAAGCTCCCAGTCTTCCCCAGTAAATAATATATATCACTTCAATTTTTTCTCACTAATGTAAGTATGAACACACACATGTAAAATAAACAACTTTTTATTGGTGGAAAGATTAGAAATATATCTGCACCTTAGAAATGGGGAAAACATTTATAGGCTGTGCATTCTTGCCTGGTTGGTTCTCAGCACCGTCTGCCTGCAGGTCTTCATCCTAAGTCAATAAAAAAGAAATAAGAAGCACTTTATTATTTTCTTTTGTAAAACAACACACTCATCTCCTAATTGATAACCAACCCACTAACATAGCCTAAATTGGTATCCATGCTCTCATTCATAGGTTCTTCCGAGGGCTGTGGTGGGTCATGATCTCCTTCTTCCATTACCTCTTCCATCTGAGTGGCAGGTTTCAAAAGGTCTGTGCCATCTGATTCATCTGAGCTCTGAGGAGTGTCAGGCACTTCCTTCTTCCCCCGCTTCTGGAGAAGGGATTTTAAATTGCAACCACAATCACACTTGAGCTCTGAGGCCTCATCAATTAAATTCATATTCATGGGTGTTGGGCCTATCTTTTCAGGCTCTTTAGATTCCTTTTTAGATTGAATATTCAATGGTATGAGAGGGTTAGAAAAACCAACAAGCCCATTATAACTTGGCCAGGATGTTATCTTTGTGGATTTTTATTCTCCTGGTAGTAGAAGAGCTTGTCAGCCTCTGAGGTATTTTTCCACCCCCATAACATTATTGGCTAGTTAAGACATATGATCAATTTTAAGATCACTTTTTTCATGTAAAGGCCCAACCCACAACATATCTGACCATTTAAAATAGGAAGGCCAGAATAATGCATGAGTCAATTGCGCAGACTCATTCTCGTATTTGGGGTGACTTCCTGGATACCTCTAGAAAGAAATGCTGTCCTTGCAATTAATGAGGATGAAACTGTAAGTCCATCCACTCTTATCTATGTTCCAGACTCAGCCTACCTCCTTATTTCAAACTGGGCTTATCTTATTATAAACCAACTCAATTATTCTTGACACATTTGGCCAATCTCAAAGCAATTTATTTATAAATGACAGTATTCAGATGCTTTCTATATAATTAAAAAACTAAAGACCCAAACACTTTTTGTAACATGTGCATGAGATATAATTTAAAAAAAAACTTTATCTGAAAACTATATTAGATATATTGAATATATAGTATATAAGTAAGTAATATGTGAGTATATAGGAATATAGGTTTACATGTTTTTCAACCCTACCTATGGGTTCTTAATTCTTTTAAAGCACCTTTTGATTATCCTTTTTTTTATCTTTTATTCAAATTTTATTTCTCTCATAAATAAACATTTTATATAACTTGCATGCAATAATTAGATAGTATGTTTCAACTATTCTTTCATCTGATATAAATTCCCTGGAATGGACTGCCCAGCCAGAAGGATACCTCAGACTTTGCGTCAGTTAAAGACTACAATTCTGGATCTCTCTTCTAGAATGTCATTTGGATTACTTGACTGTGTTTGATTCAGACTGGATTGACTAGGCTGCAGTCATCTTTGCTGGTGAGCCACCCATCCTTCAGAGGATTCTGTTGCCTCCTGTACTCAGTCTTGGGGACTTGGATTTGTACTGGCACCAAAACAGGACAGTTAAAGCAGAATCAAACTGATATATGCATAGTGGAGAAGGATACTTGGATTCAAGTAGAGCAGTGCCCACTGAAAATGTGAGCCGAAAAGTAAGAAAGGGAATGCCACCTGCAACATCACACACTTCCTAGTCTGTTACAATCTATGTAAAGCATAAAGGGGTTAATGGAAAACCAAATGACAAGCTCAAGATATTCTTTCTCTTTGTGCAGTCGCCCCTCCGTTCTCGCTGACTTGAGGTCCACGGTTTTGAATATTCACAGAGGGGCAACCTCCATTAAAATCAAAATCATTAAAATCGATGAGGTTTGAATATTGGTGAATCTCCATTTTTGCATGTGTGTGTGTGTGTGTGTGTCCAGAATGGATCCCCCGTGAAAACGGAGGGCCAACTGTATATATAGATACACTATTTTAAAACGATATCCACATAGAGAGATATAATTTTATTTGGATTTCTTTTCATTGAAATTCCTAGAGTTGGGTGATGGGATGTTAACTTGTTGCACCAAAAGAAAAAAAGTGTCTTGTGGCACCTTAAAAACTAACAAATTCTATTGGGCACAAGCTTTCCGTGGATTTAATACTACATGTTTCTTATGAAGGAAGATTTTGACTAATCCAGTTCTCACTTCTTACTGTGTGGTACATCCATGATCATAAGCTGAACATGATGCATGTTGCAGCAAAGAAGGCCAATTATGTTTTAGTCTGCATTCACAGAACTATGGTTTCCAAGCCAAAGGAAGTAATAATTCTACCATATTCTGCACTAAGATAGATCTGGAGTACTGCATTCAATCTGGTAGCCACATTTTAAGGAGGATATAGACAAGCTGGAGCATATTCAGAAAAGGGCAACAAGGATGACAGGAGGCATGGAGAACAAACCATGAGGAAAGATTGAGGGAGTTGGGCATGTTCAGCCTGGTGAAGGAAGGGAAGTCTTGGGGTGATACGATTGCACTCCTGGAACACCTAAAGGTTTGTATATAGTTTTTAATACATTTTAATTTTTAATGTGTAATGTTTTAAACTTTTTAAAATTGTTCCATTGTTTTTTAAACTTTGTATCTACATTGTAACATTTTTGTGTTGTTGTTGTTTTTTTTTTTTTTTACTTTTATTTTAAATGTGTTGTTACCTGCTTTGAGTCCCTATATCGGCAGAAAGATGGGATATAAATAAAGAATAAAGAATAATTAAGGGGTGTAACTTTTTAAACACTCCCATCCATCATGAATTCTCTTCTCTTTTAGTATTCCTGACCATGGGATAATTCCCAGTATTTCCCTAAAGTTACTGAAATCATCATAAAGTCTAGAATGTGTGACAGGACATACTTGCTTCTCCTTCTTGCTGTACAATAAGCTACAGGAGAAGATGATCACTCCCAGTAAGGATCCCATCACTTCCACTCCATTAACCAGGTCAGATCTAAAATCGATGATCCCATTGTTGTCTCTTCCACTTTCTGGACAATTAAATTGCCCGTAAAGCAAATGAGAAATCCATTGGGCCTTAAATTTTTGGCAGAATTTGATTTCCAAAAAATATAGGAAATTCCTCATTACTACTACATTTATCCTTTCTGAATGTGTGGTCATCTATTCCAGGAAGGCATTATCCAAGTACTCAGCCTGGCTTGGGGATCTGTTGTAGACCCCCACAATGACAGCACTGTTGTTTCTCATCCCCTTAATTTTTACCCAGATACTCTCAACCTTGCTTCCAGGATTTAAGGAATTTATCTCTTTACAGGTATCAATACACACACACACAAGGTCAGACATATTCTCTTTCTTGGAAATAGAAAGGCATAGAACATGCGCAAGAGAATGAGAGGGGGGAAATAGCCTATCTTTAGGAATGAAGCTTGGGTTTGGCATTAACAGAAAAAGGAAGTTTTTTCTGAAAGAAAAATATTATGAGTCCTCATACCACCTTATTTTTATTTTTATTTTTTGTTTATTTGATTGACAACCAAAGAACTGTAACACGTTTAACACAACTATGGTCGGCCATCGATTTCAAATTCCAGCTGTGGCGCCTGGATGTTAGGCCCAGGAAGATTAAGAGCAGGTAAGACATTAAAATACACTTAACAGGTCAGATCAATGGTCCATCAAGTGTTGCACCCTTCCTGCCTCCAGCTGAAGTCAGTGCTGAATGCTTTAAGGTGTGAACAGATAAAATATTAAAAACAAGCCAGCAATGTGTTCATAACCTTGCAAGTATATCCTTAAACATGTAGTTCTTTAATGCCGCTTCTTCAATAATTATTTGCCTGGATCACTGCTTGTTTTCTTCCTCTTCAGCCCTTGGGAAAATTGTGTTCTACATTGTTGCCCAAGATGACAAGTAGCACTTTGTCCATCCTGACACTTGGCTCTTCGCTCCTTGTTTACCCCAGTGCCAATCCCCCACGCTTTTATCATCACCACTATTTCTGCTACACGCTTCACCTCTTCCAATGGAGAAGGAAAGCCTCCACTGCTAAGTATTTGAGATGGATGACGATCTCAAGCTTCTGGTCTGAAACAACTTACTGTCTTATTGCCACTATGATTGCCAATAGCTGCCAGCCAACAAACATTTTTTTTAAGTGTGGTATACAAATATTGGCTTGTTATTATTTTGGGGAAGAGATATAAGATATTGCACTTTGAGGCACGGAATCTTGCTAGCAAGCATTTTTGGCAATTATTCATATGGGGATCATTCAACTGAGAATTTGGTTTAGCGATATACTTCTATCAACTTGTTAATGTTCCCCATGTAGACTTGACTAATGAGCAGAGATGACTTTTAATATTATTAAAATATTACTGTACCCAGCAATATTTAATTGGTGGCACATTGTAGAAAATCAGACTACCCATACCCAATAAACCTATTAAAACCTTAACAATCCATAAGATCTAAAATTAAACATTATCTGTTTTTATAAATATGGAACCCATCAGTGTACTCCAGTACCAGAACCAGTAGGCCAGAAAGTTGCCAGAAAGTGTGAGATGGAGGGTGTAACTGCACTCATATCCAGTGGTGGGGTTCCCATAGGCAACAGGAGGAGCCCCGGTGGCGCATTGGTTAAATACCTGTACCGCAGCCACTCATGCACAAACCACAAGGTTGTGAGTTCAATCCCAGCCAGGGGCTCAGGGTCAACTCAGGTTTGCATCCTTCCGAAGTTGCTAAAATGAGTACCACCTTGTTGGGGCAATTAACTTACACATTGTAAAACGCTTAGGGAGTGCGTAAGTACACTGATAAGCAGTATAGAAATGTACTTGCTATTGCTATATTGCTAACTGTGTGTGGGGGGGGGGACGGGAAATATGTCATGGAAAAACCAACTGTTGCAAATTAACTCCCAGCATCCACGGTTCTTAGCAGAGCTTGAAGCAAAGCAGGGGACCATGAAGTAGTTTAAAAACATAGATTTATTATGCCAGCAGTCCCAACGGAATTAGCATTGAGATCATTGGGCGCAAGCCAAGCCAAGATGGCCGTAGTTTTATGCATTCACAGACAAAGAAAATCAAAGCTGACATTCTATTGAATGCTCTAAACTTTAAACATATAGAATTCTAGGCAATGAGAATACAGGTTTCAGAATACATTGCAATATGCTTAAGATACCATGTTGCCATGCCAACCACATACCAAAATCTCTTATCAGTAAACGAACTGGTGTGTACCTGGCAGAAGGCCCCTTTGCACAAACAGAGTAGCTGCCAATGATTTATTATGGCTCTCTGGCCCACGTTGGCTCCTAATGAAGGTCTTTAATGCTTTAGGTTACCAGGCATGAGGTCAGGCTGTATCTAAACAACCCTCTGGCATTCTTTGAGTTTGAACTAGGGGTAGGCAACCTTTTTGAGCCGGGGGCCAGGTTGCTGTCCCTCAGACAATTAGGGGGCCGAAGCACCATTAATAAATAAATAAATAAATAAATATAAATTTAAAAATTAAAAAAAATATGTATGCACACTCTCTGAGCCCCAGAAAAGCCATGGCAAAACCCCTGTGGAGATTTTGCCAAGAAAACCCCAAGAACAAGTAATAACAACAATAATCAATATCATCATGGCGGGTGGCGGCGGTGGGGGGGCGGCGGGCCTTAGGTTGCCTACCCCTGGTTTAAACCTTCCAGCATCTTCCTTAGAGGCCCACTTTCCAGAATCCTCTCTGCATGGCTGCTTGACCATTATTTTCTACATGTAATAGCACACATCTCTAATTTAGGCATATAAAACATCAATTAAAGAAATCCTCCTGCCTCAATAATGTAGCTAAGACTGCAAATGATGAGTTCTCCTCATTTAAAACATTCAGATGCTCTCTTAACTAAGAGCAGAGACTGAGAGTGCTGGGGAGAAACTCTGACAACCTAGAGCAATGTATGCTAGTCCTGTGCCTTTCACTATATCCTTAGCACAGCTTAAAAAAAGTCTACACAATATTACCTTATTTTCTGGCGTATAAGACTACTTTTAAACCTGCAAAATCTGGGGTTAAAGTGGGGGGGGGGTCATCTTATACGCCGGGTATAGGGAGGTTCATGATAGGTTTGCCTTAGTGTCATCATCAGTTGGAAATGTCTTGAAGGTGCACAGCAACAACAACAGTTTTGGAAGTCATACTCTTCCCAAACTCTATATTTTAACTGGAAAAGTCGGGGGGTCATCTTATACGCCCAGTTGTCTTATACGCCGGAAAATACGGTACTTGTAGTTGGAACATACTGTCTTCATCTACACCTGTTGAATAAGTACAGCAATTATTACTTTCTCTTTTTGAGCAAAGATTACTCGCGGTAGTGAATTAGTGTGCCTGAATTCTGTGAGTAGCGTACCTCAGTTCTGCAAGTTCACTACCTAATTGCATTTATTTTATCAGGAACCAAATAGAATTGGCAGGGAATGGACCTTACAGTCCTGTACTGCTTGTTGTTATTGTTGGGTGCCTTCATTTCTGACTTATGGTGACCCTAAGGCGAGCCTATCACAGTGTTTTCTTGGCAAGTTTCTTCAGAGGAGGTTTGCCATTGGCATCCTCGAAGGCTGAGAGAGAATGACTTGCCCAAGGTCACTCAGTGAGTTTACATGGCTGAACTGGGAATCGAACCCTGGTCTCCAGAGTCATGGTCCAACACTGAAACCACTATGCCATGGTGTCTCTGTCTTGTACTAGGGTGGGCATATAAAGAAGAAGACAGTTAACAGAAGTATAGAAGAAGGAATTTTAGCAGATATAGCTTGCAGATAAAAGTATACCCACTGTAATGCTTGTCTTCCAAACAACTACTAAAAGTACAGGAGCTCTGTCTCATTCTTCACCCTACTTTGCACATACTAAGGTTAACCAGTATGGTTGTCAGATCTCTGAAATTTCAGGGCCATAACCATAGAACCAGAATGGACCTTTACAATGCCACGGATCAAACAGACGGATGGGATGCTAGATCTGCTTCTAGACTAGCTGGTTGTGAAAATGGGCACAAGGAGAATCTAAATAATTGGCTCCAGACTACATTTAAAAGCCAACTAACAAAGCCAGGGTGGTTTAAGCATTACACTACGATTCTGGTGACCAGGTTTCAAAACCTGGCTTGGCCACATAAACCCAGTGGCTGACTTTGGGCAAGTCACACATGCTCAGCCTCAGAGAAAGATGAATAACATATCTCCTCTGAATAAATGTTGCCAAGATGAGTTCACTTTAGGGTTGCCATAAGTCGGAAATAATTTGAAGGTGCACAACAACAAAACAAAGCAATAAGGCAACTCAGAACCAGGGAAAAACTAATAAATATTTATGGGTTCCCTGAGCTGCAGTGGTTGCTGCCAACTACCGCCAGGTTTTGTACCCACACAAATTTAATACATAGTACCAGACATGTGGCATGTTTTCCCAAGCTTTATATTGCTGCTTCATGCCCTTCAACACTTTACAGATGAAATTCAGGACATGTGTGGACAGCAGAGTATAGTCAAGATGGCAAAAGGTATTAATGAGGAACAACACACAAGCAACAAAAGGCTGCAGAGGTTTGTTTTTGCGTGGATTTATAAGGAAAAACAAGAACCTCACCCTCCTTTTGAGTTGATTAAGTGCAAACTACTTTTGCGTTCTGAACTCAGGGGCTGAACAGACCGCCCCTTTCCTTGCCGGATCAGGGCTACAGTAACTGCACGCCGCAGCCCTGATCCGGTGCTTTGCCGCTCTGAAAAGAGCTGGCAAAAGCTGCTCCTTTTTAGAGGGGCTAAAAGTTGCTCTTGCCGCCGTGGTGGCGGCTTTTCGGTGTTCCTTTGGCGCAGTGTGTGTGAACAATACGCCACGGGAGTGCCCTGACGCTGCCTGCTGTCTGGTTGGGTGGGCAGCGTGATGGCGGCATCAGGGCGGCTGGTGTGCGGTTTCCATGCCCCCACTCCACTCCAAGGCCGGCTCTTTTGGTCAGTCTGTACAGCCCCTCAGTTTGCAGCAATAGATGTATGCTCAGGACAAAGGAGGGAAGTGGGGAGAGGGGAGAGAAACTGGGACATAACATAATTGGGACTGTCCCTGCCCAAATGGGACAGTTGGGCTGCATCTGCACTGCAGAAATAATCCAGTTTTACACCACTTTAACTGCCATGACTCAATGCTGTGGAATTATGGGAACTGTAGTTTGTTGTGGATTATTTCTGCAGTGCAGACGAAGCCTTGAAGGGTATGCTGTTAGGGCTTTCAGAAGGCTCATTGCAGGGAGTTTTTAATTTCCAGGCTCTACTCCACTTCTATC
The DNA here is from genome assembly GCA_026167975.1 of Phrynosoma blainvillii. NCBI lineage: Eukaryota > Metazoa > Chordata > Lepidosauria > Squamata > Phrynosomatidae > Phrynosoma > Phrynosoma blainvillii. Next base: position 14,543,656 of record JANUYF010000001.1, read on the forward strand.
ACAGTTTCTGCAGCATAGTATGCTGGGCCCAAGCGCATCCAGCCATCAGCTTTGTCCTCAGTCTATTTCTCATGGTCCCAGATTTTTAGTACACAGACATAACAGAAGCTGATGTTGATTCCCGTGGTCCATCACAGTTGTCTATATTTGTTACAGCTGGTGAGAGATATAGTTCAACAATTTTTGGAAGCTCACATATTTTGCCATTCTTGATCTGGTTTCAGCTCCTGTACCTTTAATGATTGTGCAGAAGAGGGAATTACAGCAGATGTTGCTTGTTACCTGGTTACCTGGACAAGCAACACCAGCTGAAATTTCCATTTCTACTCAATCACTATGGTCCAAAACACACTGCAGAAATGGTGCACATTGGCACTACTCAATGCCAGGGAATCCTGGGAACAGCAGTTTTGTGAGACATTTAGCCTTTCCTGCCAGAGAGCTCTGGTGCCACAATAAACTACAATTTCCAGGATTCCCTAGCACTGAGCCAGGGCACTTAAAGCAGTCTAAAACTGGATTATTTCTGCAGTGTGTTTTGGACCTATGATGCAGGAACCCTCTCTAGTTTTCACTCTGGTAACACTCAGCTGTTGCTGGAGAAACATACATATCATGCCTCACTATTTAGCAGGCATGATGATTTATTATGACATTTCTTTTTAAAAAAGTTTTTAACAGATTTTATTAATACCTTTGCAAACAATCAATATAATCAATATAAAATACATTCTATGAGCCTAGAAGGTCAACAAAAAGAGTTTTACAGGAAGATGATTTATCCTGGGATAGTGGTAACATCTCACTCCATGGCAGCTGGTGAGACTGAGTCTCGAGTGTCTCTCCAAAGATAGTTTGATGGGCTGGAGGTCCAATAATGTTCATGTTGTATTAATATATTCAATAAGAACAGACCAGTTCTTAAAAAAATGTGTGTGCCTTCTTTTATCCATTGCAAAACCTGAAGGTGTAGGAGAGCTTTTCTGACGACAATGTGTCCCAAATCCTCTTCCAACAGTTGCTCAGTTGAACATCACCTGTTTCCCAACATCTTGCAATTTCAGCTCTGGCTGCTGAGATGAGGAATGTGATCAGTTTTTGATTTTTCAGGTGGCTATTGTCCTTGCTATAAATTGATAGCATTAGAAGACCTGGGCAAAATCATACATGTTTCACAGTATCTGAAATTTGGGTCAAAACAGCATTCCAGAAAGCTCTAACCTTGGCACAATCCAACCAAGAGTCTTATAACCTCTTCAGCATTTTGGGGAGGTGTCTTTCACCATTTTTGATAATCTTATAGCTGTTAAATACCATCTATGTATGGCCTTTAAGGTTCCCTCCTTCATCAATGCTGGCCATGATTTACCGGTATATGGTGGTGGGGGAGTCCAAGTGAGTGACAAATGGTTTCAGGGATATCCATGTTTAGATCAGATTGCCAAATTATCCTGGCAGGTTGACTCTTACCATAGGTATATATAAAATGGCTGCCCCACCTTTAGATCTTTGTCCTTTTGCTATAGGGACGGAAGCAACCATCCTTTATCATTTTGCTTTTTGCAAAGGAGAGCACTTGCAGTACTTGGAACCAGGAGGATTTGGTGTGTCCCAAGGCACTGAGCGAATTTTCTGTTGTTTGGAGCTTTCCATGTTCAAATAAATCCATAATTCTGTATAGGCGACATTGCTTCCAACATTTGAATTGAGCTAATTTATTTACTTCATGATTTATTATTACATTTCTATACCATTTTTAATTTTAGAAATCTAATAGTGGTTTGCCATTTTAAAAAAGCAAAATAAACTCAAGCATATATAAACATTAAAAGAAGAAAATAGCATATTTAATAAATGTGTTCTACTACTGCTATTTCTGGCTGACTCAGATCATCACACTACCTTTAAAATGCATTAAAAAGAGACTTCCCTCACCCAAATTGAATTAAAATAGGCAAGTATAGGCTCACAGCTATAGTTGCACGTCCTATTCAATACATGATATAAACAGCAATGAAACAATTGGTCCAAAATATGCTGCAGAAATAATTCAATTTGAGACCGCTTTAAGCGCCTTGGCTCAGTGCTATGGAATCCTGGGAATTATAGTTTATTGTAGCACCAGAGCTCTCTGACAGTCTCACAAAACTACAGTTCCCAGCATTCCCTAGCATTGAGCCAGGGCAGTTAAAGCGGTCTCAAAGTGGATTATTTCTGCAGTGTGTTTTGGACCTATGCCATTGTTTCATTGGGGGGAAGCAGACGGCGTTTTGCGCCGTCTTGGAGGCAAGGAAGGGGAGGGGCAGCCTCACGCTGGGCACCCCAACCCCTTCCTGAACATGTCATCGGAGCGTCCGTCGCTCCGCACAACCGGCGTTCTGACGACGTACTTCCGCCGCAGCGTCCGCACACGCTGCGGCGGAAGACACGCTGAAGGTGTGCCCAATGCCTCTTGCGGCGCACCTTCGGCGTCTTGCGGAAGGAGTGCTATTTTAGCGCTCCTTCCAGGGCCTGAGACGCTGTGGATTGGGGCTGAGGAGTGCGGCTAACTCGGCCCCAATCCGCAGCTTCCTGGGGCAGCCCACGGCCGCCCGTCTGCTTAGGCCCATAATTGTTTATATTATGCATTCAATAGGATGGTGCAACTCTAGTTGCAGGCCTATAATCACCTATTTTATTTATTTCCCTCCTCAAAAATCTAGTTAAACTACAAAACACAGTTAAAAACACATAAACAATTAAAATACAGTAGTATAAAACTGTTAAAAATACATGCGTCTGTTTTGGACCTAAGTGGTTCTTATAATGAGTATTTGAATTAAATGCGGCCTAAAAACAAGAAAGGAATTTTGTCACTTGGTGCTTCAGCCACTGAGCCAGAACCACTGAGAGAAACATATGCGTGAAAAGAGCCTTAATTCACCATAGGGGCTCAAAGAACTCATTAAATGTTGTTTATTTGTACGTGTGTCCACCATTTAATACATTTTATTTATTAAAAGAAGTATATCGCACACAAAAATCCTGCAAATCTTATTCTCCTCAGGACCGCGGTCCAAGTATTATAGCCATAACATAGGAGGGGGGAGGTGACGTCACGAAGCGAGACGTTTCCCGCCCAGCGCCGCCGCCATTTTGCCCTCTGAAATCCTCTCTTAGGAACGAACTCCTCCTCCTCTTGCTTCTCCCCTTTCCCCCTCCCTTTTCCTCTTCGGCTCTCCCGCCTCCCTTTCCGGAAACACCCGAACAAACCGCCCCTCCCACTTTTCCCGGTGAAGGTACGCTTTGCGGCTGCGCGTACGTGCGTGCGCGCGCGCTCCCGCCGTCTGGCCCTTATCTCCTCTCTCTCTCTCTCTCACGCACGCTCTCCTCTCCCGCGCCCCGCCTCCTTCTCCTCCTTCCCTCCTCCTCCTTTTTTCCCCTCAGCAAAATGGCGGCTCGTGGAGGCCTTGGGAGCCACTGAGGGACTGCGTCGTCTCTTCCTCCTCCGCGCCTCACTCGACGCCGGGCGCCTTTGCATCCTCCCCCCCTTACCTACCTTTACCCTGTCTTTTCTCTCACAAACCCACTTCAACGCCCCCTTTTCCTCCCTCTTCTTCTCTCCCTCCCCCCACACATTACGGTTATTCCTCCTCTTCCTCTCCTCCCTTCACTCCTCCTCCTCCTCTTCTCCCATTTTTTCCTTCCCTCTTCCTCTGTCACACACGGCTTCCCCTCCTCCAGCTTCCTTCCTTCCTTCCCTCCCTCCATCAATCATCGGCGACCGGATTGAGCGGATCAATCAATGGTCGGGAGGCGGCGGCGGCGGCTCCTGCTGCTGTTGTTGAATGAACAATGTGTGAGAGCTGCGCCGAGCTGCTGGAGGTGTTGAACGAGAGTAAGTCCGAGCAGGAGCAAGAGAAGGAGCAGGAGGAGGCCTTACTCCTCGGGAGGAGCAGGAGTAGGAGCAAGAGGGTTTTGCACATTGGATTCCTCCAGTTTCCCCCGCCATCTCATATATATATATATATATATATGTGTGTGTGTGTGTGTATGAGTAGGTCGGAGGTCTTACTCCTCAGGAGGAAGTGGAGGGGTTTTTTAAAATATGTTTTACATATTACTTGCTTCTCTGGTTTCCTTCAAGAACACACACACACACACATCATATCTTTGCATGCATGAGTAAATGGGAGGCCTTACTCGGGAGGAGCAGGAGGGTTTTATACATTTCACTCATCCAGTTTCCCCCAATATATATATATATGTGTGTGTGTGTGTGTGTATATATATATATATATATATGAGTAAGGCGAAGGCCTTACTTCACGGAAAGAGAAGGGTTTTACACAGTTTATCCCTCTGGTTTCCCTCACGAATGATTTTATATATATACACAGAGATTGAGAGAGAGAACAGAGTATATATATGTGTGTGTGTGTGTTTGCATGCATGAGTAAGTAGGATGAGTAAGTAAGCTTTACTCCTCGGGAGGAGGAGGGTTTTATACATTTTACTCTGTGTGTGTGTGTATGAATAAGTCGGAGGTCTTACTCCTTGGGAGGACAAGGAGGAGGTTTTAATACGTTTTACCCTTCTGGTGTGTGTGTGTGTGTTTGCATACGAGTAAAGTGGGAGGCCTTACTCCTCTGGAGAAGGAGGAGGGTTTTATACATTTTACTCCTCCAGCCCCCCCCCCCATCCTGTCTATATGTGTGTGTGAGCGGGAGTGAGAGATTAAATCGGAGGCCTTACTCTTCGGGAGCAGGAGGGTTTTATGCATTCGACTCCTCTGATTTCCCCTACGATCATATACACACTCTCTATATATGTATATGTGTGTGTATTATATATATATATATATATATATATATATATATACACACACACACACACACACACACACACAGTATATATGTGTGTGTGTTTGTGTATGAGTAAATCGGAGGTCTTACTCCTTGGGGGGAGGAGAAGGAGGGGTTTATACGTTTTACTCCTCTGATTTCCCTCATGAGCATATACTGTATATATTAATCTGTGTGTTTGCTTGCATGAGTAAGTCGGAGACCTTACTCCTCAGGAGGAGGAGGATTTTATACATTTTACTCCTTGAGCTTCCCCCACGATCACACATATATGTGTGTGTGTGTGTGTGAGAGAGAGAGAGAGAGAGAGAAAGTCGCAGGAGGAGCATTATGCACATTTTACTTCTGATTTCACCGATGATCATAGACACATACACAAATATTTATATCTGTCTGCGCGCGTTGACTCCTCATTTTTATGCATTTGGCTCCTCTGGTTTCCCCCACGATCATATATATACATGTATGTGTGTTTTTGTAAATCCGAGGTCTTACTCCTCAGGAGGAAGGAGAAAGGTTTTTATGCTTTAACGATTTCCCTCAATCATATATATGTGTGTGTGTGTGTCAGAGGCCTTACCCTCTCAGGAGGAGGTGGAGGGTTTTCTTCCATTTTTTGGATCCCTCCATTATTTATATATATGTACATATGTGGTGTGAGAGAGAGTGAAAGTGAATGTGTCCGAGACCTTATTTCTCAAGAGGAGGATCTTTTACATTTTCTTCCTCAATTCCCCCCTCCCATCAATCTCATACACACATACACACACACGCATACATACACTCATATGCATACATATATGTATAGGCATATGTATGTGTGTGCGTGCAAGCCTCAGTCCTTCTCGAGCATATTTTTTCTTACTCCAGTTCCCCCCCCACCAGTCATATATATGTGTGTGTATAAGTAAATGTCAGTCCTTACTCCTTGGCGTATGTACATGTTCCTCCACCAATCCTCCCATGATCATTATTTTATACATATAAATATGTGTGTGTGTGTCAGAGCTTTTATACCTTCCCTGGAGAGGAGGATTTTACACATTTTCTCCACTGATCCCTCCCATTATTATTCTTGCATATATGTGTGTGTATGTGTAAGTCAGAAACCTTACTCCTAGAGAGGAGGATTATTTTATACATTTTCCTTCAATCCCCTCTCCCGATCATTCATGTGTATGTATTTGTGTGTGTGTAAATCTCAGTCCTTACTCCTTGGCATCTTTACTCCTTCCATTTTTCTACCCCAATCCCCTACCCAACGATCATTCTCATATATAGATATGTGTGTGTGGGTTTTATTCTGCACGAGCAGCTTCGCATGAAGAGATGGAGGATAGCCAAAAAGAAGGGAAATTCTGGGGAGGGGGAAAGGATGATTTGGATTGTTGGCATATCGTCATCCTTTAACCGCCCCCATCCCTCTTCCCCATTTTAATTTTTATTCTGCCTCCTTGTTGGAAGAAGAGGCATACAGTGTGTAAGAATAATAAAAACCAAGGGAAGGCCAGTCAGTTCCCGGATTAAGGCAGTGCCATTTCAGGGTTTCTATGGGGAGCCAGGCCCCATGGCTTTTTTTGGGGGGGGGGGAACGACTAATTTTCCAAGTAAGTATGCCTACGAAAACATGCATACCATCATGTTTTTCAGGATCAGTGGAGGGTAAGAACCATTTTCTTTCTCCTTAATCCTCCAGCCCTTTCCCTTCATATTACTTGCTTCTCATCCCTCTAAAAATGTGGGGAGGGGTTTCTAAGGAGTCAGGCGTTAGTAGTGACATGGGCATCTTCCTCCTCCAATGAAAGGTGCCTGTGGAAGAGGGCAAACTGGCTCTTTTATCTGGATGTTTCTTTTGGATTGTGCCCTCCCACCAAGGAGCCATGGTAGCTGAGGCCTAGTTTTTGCTATGAACAAGCAGGCAAAGAAGAGAAACCAGCCTCAGCTGTAATTGGGTGCATTTGCGTATGTTACTAGCAGGCAAGGAGTAAAGCTGTAGTTGCCATCTTTTCATCTTACTGACAGCCTTGGGATCCTTAAATGGAGGCGAAGGGAAGACAAGGAGGTCTTGAACTGGAGTGACCCTCCCCTTATGTTTTGGAAGGCTGGGGTTACTATGGAGGAGGAGGTGATAGCAGTGTTGTATTTCCTATTTTGTGATGTAGAGAGATCTTGTAGCACCTTTGAGATTAACTGAAAGAAAGAAGTTGGCAGCATGAGCTTCCATAAATTTAAGTCTACTTCCTCAAACTGAGGTCTATGAAAGCTCATGCTGCCAAATTTTTTCAGTTGGTCTCAAAGGTGCAGGGCAGGCAAACTCGGCCCTCTTAGGGATTTTGGACTTCAGCTCCCAGAAGCCTCAGCCATGTTGGCCAATAGTCTGGGATTCTGGAAGCTGAAGTCCCTCGGCCCTTAAAGGGGACAGTTTGCCTACCCCTGTGCTACAAGATCTCTACACCTCTGATTCTACAGACTAACAGGGCTGTATCTTTGAATTCTTCCTATTTTGTGTCTGTTGTAAATTCTAGCTCTTCTCTGCTTCTACTTTTATTATTTTCTGATAAAATCTAAGGAGTTGCCTAATGTGTCAGAAGAGCCCACCTTCTCCCATGAGTCACATACCTTCATTTGTCTTAAGATTGTTGCATTGTCCAGTTTCACCGAATCGTCTTTTTTCTGACCATCTGAGAATTTTGGTTGTCATGCAAGGTGCAAAAAAAAAAAGGCGATCCTCTTATTTAAACCAATTATTAAAACCAGTAGGGTGTGTTTGTTATAGTTTCTCTGTAACTGATTGAAATTTGTTTCCATGTAAAATATGGTTTGGACTGGAGGTCATAAAATGGTTCCAGTGTGCAACAGACCTATTGTCTTTTACTTTTTAACTTCTTCAAGGTTTAAGAGATTGCTGGGCTAAATAGATAAAAATGTGTTTCTCAATTATAATCCATTTTTAATTGTGGGGAGTATGAGTATGATACTACGAGTAATCTTTCAGAAATTAGAAATTTAAATATAGGCCTCTTGATAGATAAAAGTTCTGGAAGAATGAATAAATTGAACAAAATGGTATAACCTCAAGTTTTTAATTTCTTGTTAAATTGCTTTACTAGTTGGTTTGATTATTTACAGACCTTGTAAAAGAAGTGTCTTCCAGTTCAAAAGCTAATGATTTGTCAGCTCTAGCTCTTATGAGTACTGTATTTGATACCTCAATTTCTGATACTTAGATGCAGATCAAGGTGAGAATAGCATGTATTAATTTATGAGTAAATCTAAATTACATCATTGTGAATTACTTCTTAGGTGATTAATTTTGTTGTCAATCTTAGGCAAACCTAGGGTTTTCTTGGCAAGTTGCTTCAGAGGGGGTTTGCCATTGCCATCCTCTGAGTCTGAGAGAGTGTGACTTGCCCAAGGCCACCCAGTCAGTTTCTATGGCTGAGTGGGGATTTGAACCCTGGTTTCCAGAATCATAGTCCAGTGCTCAAGCCGCTATGCCACAATGACTCTAAATTAATTTTACTAGTTAATTATATGGCTTTTTTGACCTGATACAGGTATAAATTTGATGATGGTGTAGAGCCTGATGTATGTCATTGCCATCAAAATTCTTCTGGGATGGCTGTAGTAGATAAGAATTCCACAATCAATGAAGCTTATCATGATCTTATTTTGAAAATAGAAGTATCCTGAAGCACAGTATTGAAAAATTGAAAGGAAAGAAGGACAAATTGTGTTTCATTTGGCTTCTATCCAGATGGGTCACTTATTTTAAAATGGTTTTCTCATGTGTTGAAAAGATGCGGAAGAGAGATGTAATTGTAGTAGTTGAAATCAGAAAAGACAGTTGGGTGTTCAAATTCCAAGATATTTGGTGGTTGGATCTACTTTGTACTTTCATTAACATTCACCACTAACCATGAAGGCCTATACATGTCTACTCAGAAACGCATCCCACTCAGGTCCAAAACACACTGCGGAAATAATCCAGTTTGCGATCGCTTTTATTGCCCTGGATCAGTGCTAGGGAATCCTGGGAATTGTAGTTTATTGTGGCACCAGAGCGCTCTGACAGAGAAGGCTAAATGTCACACAAAATGAGCCAGGGCAATTAAAGCAGTCTCAAACGATTATTTCTGCAATGAGTTTTGGACCTCAATCAGGCTCAGTTTATTCCCTGTTTAGTGGATTTACTTTTGCAGCCTAACTCTGTAGTCAGTCTAAAACCATGCCTTGTTGACATTGGTACACCCAGAACATGACCGTGTAATTCTTCTAGTTGCAACTGAAGAGTTCTGGGAGAATTTTCCTTTTTGGAGGATTTCTTAATGTCAGTTCCCCAGTAAGAATGATAATACTTTATTTAAGGTACTAACCATGGAATAAACTGTGATAAGGCAAATCCCCTGCATGTAGCACATGCAATGTTTCAAATATAGCAGAAGAAAATTTAAAATAGCGCAGGAATTAAAAATCTATCTTGTGCTCCTATCACCTAAGGAAATATGACCCAGTTGGGAGAGGCGAGAGCAGTTGAAAGAAATCACTACCTCCAGTAAATAGGATATTTTCTGGTTCGTGGGTATATGTTTTCGATTCTTTGATAGTGTTCAAGAAATGTTACTGTATAGCGGTATTATTATTGCTCAAAATACCAATTTAGGTTCATTTTTTTTTTTAAAAAAAGCAACTGGTGGAAACTAGTAAAGAGTGAGGTCATAATGAAAACTTCTGGGTTATAGATTGCCAGCAGTCCTCAGCCCTGGCTGCTGAACGATGGGGATTGCTTCTTCATTTTACTGAAATGGCTGGAACCAAGACCAGAGAGAAATCTAGTAACAAAATTAAACTTCCATGGTGAACATTATTAAAAAGCTTTCATGTATAACTAAACAGAATGCAGAAAGCACTGCATATTTTATCTTTTAACAGGTTTGTATATGAAACAAAGGGTTACATATGTTTCAGAAACCACTTTGCATGCAGTGACTAACACAGGGAGGCAACAATACAAGATTGAATTTCAGTGTTGGAGGAGAAAAGTCAGCTGAGAGATCACATAAGAAGAGGGCCTTCCATTATAAGACAGTGCCTTTCTTACCTTCCAAATTAAATTTCCAAAATCCATCCCTCTTCTCATATTGCAAATAGCTGCTGAATGATTCCTAGCCCCAGTAAGAGAAAAGGACAATGGGCTACATAATAGTTTTTTTTAAGAAAAGAGAAACAAGCTTTCTATAATGTGCTAGACTTTTACTTGTTTTTTTAAAATAATGATTGATATTTTTAATTAGGTGTAATTTAATGATGGTTTAATTGCTTTTTATGCTGTGAATTTTAAATATGTTTCTTTTAATCGTTGTAAGCCACTTTGACTCCTAAACTGGGACAAAGTTTTGTTATCATTGTTGTTTTTGTTCAGAAAAGGCAAGGTGTGGCAGGCAGTTTTATACTACATATGGTAGCAAATTGCCCCAAGAAACTTGTATTTTTGTGCCATGATTTGATGTGAAGCACAGTTTTGAGGGAGACAGACAAATCAAGCAAGTAGCCCCATTTCCTGGTGGATCTGTTTTGCTTCAGAAACAACAATAAAACACACACAAATAATCAGTCACAATAATATAAGGCAGTGTTAGATATTGCACCGTAAAGTATTTGGGAATGCCTTCTGTACTGCGCTCACACAGTTGTAAGTTAAAGCTTCTAAATACAAGAATGTGTAACACTTTTGCGTGGTGTTTGGGGAAATTGTATCAGTTGATCCCAGACCTCTGCCTTTCTCCTTTCTATATTGGGCAGTGGACTTTGAGAAGTTCTGGAAAGGGAAAGAGGAAGGCTATATTGCTATAAACCAGTGTTCTTCAACCTGGTGTCTTCTTTGCATGTTGGACTATTAGTTGCATGATCCCAGGTTGCAGTGGTGTGATTTGTACCTCAACTTATACAGAGAGCATCTGTTAGGGGAAGGCAACTGCAAACAGTGCAGGAGCAATCGATTTATTTATTTATTTATTTAAATATTTAAACATCCCACCCTATCTCTGGAAATCTCAGGGCAAATCTCATTATGTATATGCAAATAAAATTCCAATAAAATTGGTTTAAAGCAATAAATAGTAACAATGGTTTTAGAAGATTAAAAAGATATTAAGTAGTTTTATCAGTTGAAACCCAATGATTTAAAACCAGTTAAAACAAGTTTAAATACTATGACCATAAGACATGCATTCTGGATAAAATCATTTATGTCCAAAGGGTTTTGTAAAAAGCCATTTTTTTTCCTGACAAGGAACCATCCCAATAATCCCAATGGTGACACCAGTTAGAAGAGATCCCAAGGGCCGTCCAGTCCAACCCCTTGCCATGCAGGAACTTACAATCAAAACGCTCCTGACAGGTGGGCATCTAGCCTCTGTTTAAAAACCTCCAAAGAAGGAGCCCCACCACACCCCAAGACAGCAATGTATTCCACTGTCAAACAGCTCTTACCGCCAGGAAGTTCTTCTGATGTTTAGATGGAATCTCTTTTCTTGGTCCTTTTCTCTGGAGCATCAGAAAACAAACTTGCTCCATAACATCCTTTTATATATTTCAACAGGGCTATCATGTCACCTCTTAACCTTTTCGTCTTCAGGCTAAACATACCCAGCTCCCTAAGTCGCTCTTCCTTGCTTCTTTTCCTTTGGGTAAATCATGTGAGACTTAAGTGTTTACAAGTCATTTGTTGAACTGAAATGATTCCTCTCAACATGACCATGAACATCTAATTTGAGTGATACAAAGGAATGATTGATGAGATACAGAAGAGCCAGATCTCTAGGCCTCAATGCAGGGTGGAGAACAATGGCATGTTCAGGACCATTTGTGCCCTCTCTTGGTCCTTGGTAGAATGTTCCCCAATCCCCTGGCTACCCCCAGAAGTAACTAAGGGATGTAGTTAATGGTTTACAGGCTATTTTGGGCCCAATGGCTATTTTTAAGACCTGAAATGGCCTTTTTTAAAAAATAGAAGAAATAAATAGAGGAAATATAGATCTGAGCCCCTGGAGTGTAATTGGCCGTGTCTCTCCCTCTTTGTATATGCTGCTGTTGTTGTTAACTGCCCTCAAGTCACCCCAGCTCATAGTGATCTTGTGGATGAAACATCTCCAAGTTTCAGTTTTGTCATCTTGGCTTCCAGGAGGAGTTCTGATTTTATCAAGGACCCATTTGTTTGTCTTTTTGGCTTTCCACAGTATCCTCAGCACTCTTTTCCATCACCATATCTCTAATGAGGTGATTTTTTTCTGATCTGTTTTTTTCACTGATCAGCTCTCACATCCATACATGGTGATGGGAATACAATGTCTTGTATGATTCTGACTTCAGTGCACGGTTGTATGTTTTTACTCTTTAGGATCTCTCTCTCTTTCTCTCTCTCTCTCTCTCTCTCTCTCTCTCACACACACACACACACACACACCTCTCTATATATTGAATAAGGAAGGCTGAGAGACATACTTTGTTCACCCCATCTTAATGCTGTATTAGCTTACGTATATTAGAAAACTTCATGGGCTTCAGTTGTGTTGTTCCTGTGCTTTATTTATATGTTAAATGTTTATACCCCGTATCTACCAAGGTTCCCACGAGGCAATATATAATATAAAAATAATACAAAAATTCACATTAACCATAAAAGTAAAGCAACAAAATCTTAAAAAGCAAGGGCTTCATTTATATACCGCTTCATACTGCGCTATGCAGTGTCTAGGCGGTTTACAACTGTAAGCTCATTGCCCCCCGACAGCTGGGCACTCATTTTAGCAACCTCGGAAGGATGCAGGCCTGAGTCTAGCCTGAGCCCTGGCTAGTATTGAACTCGCAACCTTGTGGTTTATGAGTGAGTGGCTGCAGTACAAACATTTAACCACTGCGCCACCAGGACAGTGATGAGCTTCACTTTAAAAACATAATACTGAGCTAAACAAAGCATAGCATAAGAAAAAGGTTTTTTAAAAAATACCGTATTTTTCGGCATATAAGACGCACTTTTTCTTCCCCAAAACGAGGGTGGGGAAGTTGCTGCGCCTAATGAACCGAATATAAAAGCTGAGGGCAAACTGCCGAGGCCTAGGCTAAAAGTAGGCCTCATTTCAGCCTGAGCCTTGGTGCTGCAGTGGGCTCCTCCCATCCCAGGAAGAGCCCATTGGAGCAGCCAGGACGGGGGTGGAAAGAGTCCTCTTTTCCTGGCTAGTTGAATGTGCTCCTCCTTTTTCCACCCCCATCCTGGGTGCTTCAATGGACTCTTCCTGGGGTCAGAGGACATCCTCCCATCCCAGGAAGAGTCCATTGGAGCACCCAGGACGGGGGTGGAAAGAGTCCCCCCCCTTGAAGAAATCTGCCAGGAAAACGCTCATGGTAGGATCCAAATGATCCAGAAATTACTCCAAGGCACTGGATTAGTACCCTGGCCAAGTTACACTGTCTCAGCCTCAGAGGGTGGAAATGGCAAACTCCCTCCTCTGAAGAAATCTGCCAGGAAAACCTCATGGTAGGATCAAAATGAGCCAGAAATTACTCCATGGCACTGGATTAGTACCCTGGCCAAGTTACACTGTCTCAGCCTCAGAGGGTGGAAATGGCAAACTCCCTCCTCTGAAGAAATCTGCCAGGAAACCCTCATGGTAGGATCCAAATGATCCAGAAATTACTCCAAGGCACTGGATTAGTACCCTGGCCAAGTTACACTGTCTCAGCCTCAGAGGGTGGAAATGGCAAACTCCCTCCTCTGAAGAAATCTGCCAGGAAAACCTCATGGTAGGATCAAAATGAGCCAGAAATTACTCCAAGGCACTGGATTATTACCCTGGCCAAGTTACACTGTCTCAGCCTCAGAGGGTGGAAATGGCAAACTCCCTCCTCTGAAGAAATCTGCCAGGAAAACCTCATGGTAGGATCCAAATGATCCAGAAATTACTCCAAGGCACTGGATTATTACCCTGGCCAAGTTACACTGTCTCAGCCTCAGAGGGTGGAAATGGCAAACTCCCTCCTCTGAAGAAATCTGCCAGGAAAACCTCATGGTAGGATCCAAATGAGCCAGAAATTACTCCAAGGCACTGGATTAGTACCCTGGCCAAGTTACACTGTCTCAGCCTCAGAGGGTGGAAATGGCAAACTCCCTCCTCTGAAGAAATCTGCCAGGAAAACCTCATGGTAGGATCCAAATGATCCAGAAATTACTCCAAGGCACTGGATTAGTACCCTGGCCAAGTTACACTGTCTCAGCCTCAGAGGGTGGAAATGGCAAACTCCCTCCTCTGAAGAAATCTGCCAGGAAAACCTCATGGTAGGATCAAAATGAGCCAGAAATTACTCCAAGGCACTGGATTAGTACCCTGGCCAAGTTACACTGTCTCAGCCTCAGAGGGTGGAAATGGCAAACTCCCTCCTCTGAAGAAATCTGCCAGGAAACCCTCATGGTAGGATCCAAATGATCCAGAAATTACTCCAAGGCACTGGATTAGTACCCTGGCCAAGTTACACTGTCTCAGCCTCAGAGGGTGGAAATGGCAAACTCCCTCCTCTGAAGAAATCTGCCAGGAAAACCTCATGGTAGGATCAAAATGAGCCAGAAATTACTCCAAGGCACTGGATTAGTACCTTGGCCAAGTTACACTGTCTCAGCCTCAGAGGGTGGAAATGGCAAACTCCCTCCTCTGAAGAAATCTGCCAGGAAAACCTCATGGTAGGATCCAAATGAGCCAGAAATTACTCCAAGGCACTGGATTATTACCCTGGCCAAGTTACACTGTCTCAGCCTCAGAGGGTGGAAATGGCAAACTCCCTCCTCTGAAGAAATCTGCCAGGAAAACCTCATGGTAGGATCCAAATGATCCAGAAATTACTCCAAGGCACTGGATTAGTACCCTGGCCAAGTTACACTGTCTCAGCCTCAGAGGGTGGAAATGGCAAACTCCCTCCTCTGAAGAAATCTGCCAGGAAAACCTCATGGTAGGATCCAAATGAGCCAGAAATTACTCCAAGGCACTGGATTAGTACCCTGGCCAAGTTACACTGTCTCAGCCTCAGAGGGTGGAAATGGCAAACTCCCTCCTCTGAAGAAATCTGCCAGGAAAACCTCATGGTAGGATCCAAATGAGCCAGAAATTACTCCAAGGCACTGGATTAGTACCCTGGCCAAGTTACACTGTCTCAGCCTCAGAGGGTGGAAATTGCAAACTCCCTCCTCTGAAGAAATCTGCCAGGAAAACCTCATGGTAGGATCCAAATGATCCAGAAATTACTCCAAGGCACTGGATTATTACCCTGGCCAAGTTACACTGTCTCAGCCTCAGAGGGTGGAAATGGCAAACTCCCTCCTCTGAAGAAATCTGCCAGGAAAACGCTCATGGTAGGATCAAAATGAGCCAGAAATTACTCCATGGCACTGGATTAGTACCCTGGCCAAGTTACACTGTCTCAGCCTCAGAGGGTGGAAATGGCAAACTCACTCCTGTGAAGAAATCTGCCAGGAAAACCCTCATGGTAGGATCAAAATGAGCCAGAAATTACTCCAAGGTACTGGATTATTACCCTGGCCAAGTTACACTGTCTCAGCCTCAGAGGGTGGAAATGGCAAACTCCCTCCTGTGAAGAAATCTGCCAGGAAAACCCTCATGGTAGGATCAAAATGAGCCAGAAATTACTCCAAGGCACTGGATTATTACCCTGGCCAAGTTACACTGTCTCAGCCTCAGAGGGTGGAAATGGCAAACTCCCTCCTCTGAAGAAATCTGCCAGGAAAACCCTCATGGTAGGATCAAAATGAGCCGGAAATTACTCCAAGGCACTGGATTAGTACCCTGGCCAAGTTGCACTGTCTCAGCCTCAGAGGGTGGAAATGGCAAACTCCCTCCTCTGAAGAAATCTGCCAAGAAAACCCTCATGGTAGTGTCAAAATGAGCCAGAAATTACTCCAAGGCACTGGATTACTCTGGCCAAATCACACTCTCTCAGCCTCAGAGGATGGAAATGGCAACCCCCCCCCCCCTTGAAGAAATCTGCCAAGAAAATCCTCATGGTAGGGTCAAAATAAGCCATAAATTACTCCATAAGACAATGGCCTAAAAACTCCAAAGGTACCAGTCCATCTGATCTTGGAAGCTAAGCAGGGTCAGCCCTGGATAGTCCTTGGATGAGAGACCGCCAAAGAATCCCAGGTGCTGCAGGCTGTATTTCAGAGGAAGGAACTGGCAAAACCACTTCTCGAGTCTTCCTTGCCTAAGAAATCCCTAAGAAATTCATGGAGTCACCATAAGGCGACAGGAGACTTGCAAGAATGTTGGGCAGGGAATTTGTGCAATACCTGGCCCTGCTGCTGGCTTAAACTTACATTTACAACTTAAAATTGTTCTTAAACTGCTGTTAACTTTATAAAGTTGATATAAAATATTTTACTACAGTATTTGGTTAAGAATCTTTTTTTCCTAGATTTTCCTCCTTTAAAATTGGGTGCGTCTTATATGCCGGAGCGTCTTATATGCCGAAAAATACGGCAATCCTTTGCCAAGAGTGGAAAAAGAAGGCACTGGCGTGACTCCTTGAGAGAGGTTACTGCAGTCAACTGATTGTCAAAAAGAGCACCCCATTTCATGTCACCATTAACCTAGCCTCTCTTGGTGGTAGCAGGTTGAAATCCCTTTTCCAAAATGCTTGGAAGTATTCTGTATTTTTGGTATACTTGTATTTCCATATACATAATAATGAGGCTGAAGAGATTGAGGATCTCTGAAATGGCAAGAAGCGTGGATTCCTGCCATTTCACAGATCCTCGTGACTCTCTCCAGCATGTCTCTCTCCAACCTCACAAATATGATACAGGTATGTACTATGCTACTTGACTTGTAGTTCAAGTCTTGGATTTTGGAGTGCTTTGGATTTCAATATTCTGAGTAAGGAATACTGAACCTGTAGTATATAAAACAGGCCTCAGATGATGAGCACTATTCTGCAACAAGTTCATATGGAAATAGGCATTCTTCAAGATATCCTGGTCCTGTAGTGTATGTGCACGCACACTTTCATATTTCCTGTCGGTTGACGATGACTCCATTAATTCCATAGGATTGCTTATCCAAGGAATATTCCAAGGTGGTTTTGCTAGTTCTTTTCTTTGAAATATAGCCTACAGCACCTGATACTTGTTGGTGTCTCCCAGTCAAGTACTAATCAAGGCTGGCCCTGCTTAGCTTCCAAAATTGGACAGGATCTGGACCCTTTAGGGTGGTTATGCCCCGGTCCCAAACTGCTTATGACTTTATAGTTAAGACCCATCAGCTTGAACTGAACCCAGAAACAAATTGGTATCTAGTGCTTGTTGAGTAAAGCTAGTTCATTGTGGTCTATGTGTATAGCAGTATTTTGCCCCAGTTGAACCAATTCCAGTTCCAACCAATAAAACGGTAGTTAAATTAAGGTTTCTTACACTAGTTGAAATGGGAACTGATTTACTCTTCCCAAATCCTTCACTAGGAAATAATGCAACTGATGCACAAATCACAGATCATGTACCAAGTTTTCAAGCTGCTAGCCTTTTGCTTCAGAGAGAGTCCAGCTTTGTCCAAACCAGATTGCATTTCCAATCTAACTTCTTGCTGACCAACAGAATCATGGCAGGGGGTTGGACTGAAAAAATTCTATATATCCTGATTCTCTTCCCTTCACTAGGATTAGGATTTAAATGTAGAATTCTTCAACAGAGTGTGAATTTGTTTCATTGGGATTACTTTTTAATGATCCTTAACAAAAATGTGGGAGCATTCTTCAAACACCATGTTTGAAAAGCTGTGAAAATGTCAGATCAGAACTAAGACTTGCATGTATTTCAGGGAGAGGATGCATGCATGCTGTGACTAAATTTCTCAGTATCAATTTACACCCATCTCTGAAGGAGGTTCATATGTAGTATTTCTAATAGTGCCAGAATTTCCATTCTTTTAATGTCAATAGAGCATTGTTTCATGTAATTGGCTTTCTTACAAACTTCTACAGCCAGAAGAACCATTTTTTATGTACTATGTTTGTAGTTAAAAAAAAAAAGGAAACTACTTCCTATATTTTTTGTCTTCATGTGGGTTTTCCATAGGCATCTAGTTGACCAAGCAGTATATGGAATACAAAATGCTGTACTAGACAGACCTCAAATCTGGGCCAGCAGGGCTCTTTTTATATTGTTATTATGTGAGGGCATGAGAACATACCTCTTAGTGTCCAGGCAATTTTTTTAGTTATACATATGGCTGGATGGCATCAGTAATGACATGGTATGTATATGCAGATGATTTGAATACAAAATTTTAACATGTGAATCAGAAATCTAAATATAATAATACCTGGTAGAACAAGCTTAGTTGCCTGTGTTGAGTCAAGATGCACTCTTAAGCATAATTATTTGACAAAACAATAATGCCTATTGGATTACTGAGTAAACAAGTAATCTCTAAATGAAGAAGCAGAAGATTTTCAGGGTTTTTGGCATGGGGGCTACAAGATATAGGCAAATTTCATAAATTATTATAATAGTTTGAATGTGATTCCATTTAAAGAGTGTTAGGGTGACAACATCATGTATGTTAATTGGGACTAGGTTTTTTGGGAAATGTTAAATGTTGTTGCTTATAGTATTATTATTATTTTATTATTATTGTTATTATTAAAGCTTATTTCTAAAGCGCTGTCAATGTACACAGCGCTGTACAGAAAGACAATCAAGCATAAAATAGAATAAAAACCTGCCAAAGGCGTACAATCTAAAATATAGTCGCTGCACTGACTTGATCTAATTCAGGCCATGTTCAAAGTGCTGGTTATATTCTTTAAAGCCCAAATGGTGGTGATATGACAATGCCTTTTCTGTTGTAGCAGCAGCATTATGGAATTAGCAGCATTGAAAGATCCACTTGCTTCCTATTCTATTGGTGTTTCATTGCCTTTTTCATTACAGTAGGCCTATGGCATGACTAATGTTTAATCATTTTCTGCACAGGAGATTTCCCTTGTTTGTTTGATTGGTTTTCCATATATAGTGCTTTTGTTTGATTAATCAATGTTAATTTCCCATTTGTATCGTGAAAGGGATCCAGAGTGCCAATTGAATTTGAATTGAATAGAGTTTAAGTTGTTGATAAATGCTGGTTCTGTTGTTTCATGCAGGAGCTTCCCTTTTATGTGGGTTGAGTTCCAGTTGTGACCTTTTTCGGTCATAATGTTAAGCTATGATTTAACCTTGGACTCCCCATAGCTTTTCATTCTTCAGTATATCTGTGAGTAGAATAAAAGCTTCTCAAAAACTAACCTTTTTTGTTTGAATCCAGAAAAAAGTGTTTAGTGTTAACTGTAGTTTGTTTAAGGAAATAAACTAGCTTCAAACTCTACTTTCCAAATTTGGCTTGTTTCCCAAAATTAGGGATGCCAGGATTTGGGAAACATTATTGGCTACCCATTGGGCCTTGGAGGGACACCCCCCCTATCCCCACTGTTAAATTATTTTTAATTTTAAAAAATATTCCAAGACTGGGAAAAACACAGCTGATGGGCTGCATGCAGTTCTCCAGGTTGTATTTTTTTTAAAAAAAAGTATTGCCTCATATTGTCCCAAATACCCTCTAGGGGTGGGGGAGCAATTTTGCTATGTTTTTAGGATCAGATGACCACTTTTCTAACAGGAAGTAAAACAGATTATGGCCCTCCAGAGATCCCAATATGCCCCTCCTTTCCCTGATAGTTGCTTAACACTTCCCTGGGGACTGGGGGGCCATTTTTAGCAAAATGAAGTGGGGTTTGGAAAGGCTGTTGGAAGGCTACATATGGTCTGTAGGCTGCACTTTACCCACCACTGACCTAAACCATCTTCAAGATGAAATAAAAATCAGAGGATTTGGAAGTAACATTGAATTGTACACAGATAAAAGCAGGAAAAGTGAGGCCCAGGGTTATTGTATATCGTTGTTTGTTGTTGTTAACTGCTCTCAAGTCAATCTGGACTCATGGCAACCCTATGGATGAGACATCTCGAAGACCCCCTTTCCTCCACTGCTCTTAATTCCTGCAAGCCCATACCCGTGACCTCCTTAATAGAGTCTATCCATCTAGCGTGTGGCCTTCCTCTATTCCCACTTCCCCCCACCTTTCCGAGCATTATTGTCTTTTCCAGAGTCCTCCCTTCTCATGATGTGTCTGAAGTACAATGGCCTCAGTTTGGTCATCTTGGCTTCCAGGGAGATTTCCGGCTTGATCTGCTCTAGGACCCATTTGTTTGTCCTTTTGGCTGTCCATGGGATTCTCAGAACTCTTATCCAGCACCACATGTGAAATGCATTGATTTTCTTCCTGTCATCTTTCTTGACTGTCTAGCTCTCACATCCATACATGGTAATAGGGAATACAATGGCTTGTATGATTCTAACTTTTGTGCTGAGTTGTATATCTTTGCATTTTAGAAGAGAGTTCCATTCCAGCATTCTCTGAAGATGCCAGCCACAGATGCTGGCGAAACGTCAGAAAGAAACTCTTCTAGAACATGGCCACACAGCCCGAAAAACCCACAAAAAATTGTGTCATTGTATATACTTTTGCTTTTATTTTTTATATCTTATTGCAGTTCAGAACAGTACACATAAAACACAACATACGTTTAAACTAGACAGAGAAGTTCCCTTCCCCTCCCCTCCTCCCTGTACTATACTTTTTCTCACCCCCATTCTTAAAATAATTCACAGTTACCTTGTACCTTCTATTCAACTTCCTGACCATCCTTTATCTCCCTCTTACTTTCTAAACACATCCACTCACCTTGGTCACTTTCACTCCTTCTCTCTTGATTCCTCCCCCCTATTGAACTTCTCTGCCTGGTTTCTATTATTAAATCTCTCACCTAACAACTTCCTCCACCTTAGTTTAGTATATTTTTGCTTTTATTTTTGAACTAGAGCTTGTTGAATGATCATGATTTTATATCCTGAACTACCACTGTACTTTGGAATGGTTTATTGTATTCTGGAGATAAAGGTTTAAATATACAATCATCCTTCTATATCCACAGAAAGTATTCACCAAAAGAATTCCAAAAAAAACAACCTTGATTTTGCCATTTTATAAAAGGGTCATAATTTTATTACACCATTGTATATAATGGGACTTGAGCATCCATGGATTTTGGAATGGTGGTCCCAGTAGATACCAAAGACCCACTGTACACACATAGAAGTAGACTTTTCTTGTAAGACGGAGGCAAGGTAACTTGTGCAATTGCTCTCCGAATGTTTCTGACTGCAGCTGCCATTATCCCTCACTGTTGTCTATCCTGGTTAGTTCTAATGGGAGTTGCAATCTTAACTGTATGTGGAAGGCTGTAAATTCATTCTGGCTCTAGAATTAGTTGTCCAAAAGCTCTATTCAGAATATAATGCTAACATTTATTGATGTTGTTGTTGTGTGCCTTCAAGTTGTTTCTGACTTAGGGTGATCTTAAGGCTTCATGGGGTTTTCTTGGCAATATTTCAGAGGAGTTTTGCCATTGCTATGCCCTGAGACTGAGAGCAAGTGACCTGTCCAAGGTAACCCCATGGGTTTCATGGCCAAGCTGTCAACCAAACCCTGGTCTCCAGAGTTGTAGTTGACGCTAGCTCTTATACAAAGTCCTAAATGGCTTCAGTGCTAGGTATTTGAGGGACATCTTTTTCCACTCCATCCTGTCCAGGCTTTGGGATCATCTGGGGAGGCCACTATTGTTGAAGCTAAAATTCCTAATTTATCAGAGGGCCTTCTTTGTTTTGGCACCTTGGTTGTGAAATTCTTTCATTGCTGCATTCCAGTTGGCTCCAGCGCGGTGTATCTTAATTTTACATTAACTATTTTTAAATAGACCTTTTGATCTTGATATCTTTGCTTTTAAAGTACAGTTGTTTGTGGGGGATACATTCCGCCTGCCCCCTCCCGGATATGAATTTTTGCGAATACTCAAGTCCCTCCCTTACCTCTTTCTTCCCCCCTCAACCGGGCTTAGCTTTGCCTCGGGGGCCTTCCTTCAGTTCAGTGGAAGTGAGGCAGGGCACTGGGGCCGCCGGGGCCTGTAATCCATGCTGGCCGCCATGGGGACTAGATTCCTCGTGGCACTCAGGGCCTGGCGTGTGCACGCTCCACCCCCTACGCCGCAGCCAGTGAGTGCGCGATACATCCTTTCCCTCCCTGCCCTCCTGTAACTGGTCCAGCTGAGCCAGCAACAGGGCGGCAGGAAGGGGATGGATAGCAAGTGTGCCCATTGGCTGCGGTGGAGGGGGCATGGCATGCGCACGCCGGGCCCAGAGCAATGCCAGGAAGCTAGTCTCCATGGCAGTCAGTGCGGATTACAGGTCCTGGCGGCCCCCTGAGCCCTGCCTCATTTTGGATTTGAGGGAGGAGATCATAACATTTAGTCTGAAAACGGTACTTTGGAATCGAGATATAGGCACAAAGCTCAGTAACCAAAAGGTTAGGTAAAAACTCCATGGAAAATTGGATGGCAGGTCTCTGTTAAATGAGGAAATAAAAATGAAGCTGTAAGGATTGATAATTTGTAATTGTTTAGAAGAAATTTTAATTATCTAAGACCGTATCTATCTACAAAGGGGAAAAAAGAAAGACGAAAAGAGTGTACAGTTGTAGAATTGAGAGATATGATATATTGGGCTCTCTCTAATGTGGATTTTAACTTTTATTACCTGGACAGATTCCATTCATGAAATGTGTTTTTTCCAACTTTTTTCCCTTTACAGCCCCTTGAATAAACTCCTGAAAGCTAAGTAACCCTTTTTAATGTGAGCAATGATGCGTTGGGTTCCATAACCTCTGGGGCATGTTATGTGATGTTGCATTTCTGGTCAGAGAAGTAATACTAGTGTACACTCCATAGTTACAGTGACAGATTTGGTAAGGATCAGCCTCAAACCATCGGTTATACTGAGAAGGATATATGGCAGATAATGATGCCTGTTGATGTCAAGACAGGTGAAATACGGACAGTTAAATTTGGAAGTAATAGTTACCATGAGAGATTGCTGAACTTAACAATACTGATATTCTGCTTTTCTCATTGAAACCTTGAAGCAGTGAATGGCTCATACAGCAAACTGCAATGAATCAAACAGTGGAACATTGGAGCTGGGAGGATAGTATTCTCCCCCCCCCCTCCATTTTTTCCTGATTCTTGAAATCTTTAGAAAAGACACCAGAAAACAAAGTGGCCTAACTTACAGAAAAGACTTGCACGAAGAAGATTCAACAGGTGGCAGTATTCACTCAAACAAGAAACAGTGCATATCAACCTGGAAGGGAGAGTCCCTGGAGTAGGTAGCACAATAGAGAAAGGCTCCTAACTTGTTCCCTCAAGCAGGCCTTTCATTGCAGGTGTGGTGCATATTAGAAGGCACCTTCTGTTAATGTAAAATTTTGGGCAGAATCCTATTGGAAGAGACAGTCTTTTAGTTTTCTTAGTCTTAACTTGTTTAGAGTTTTAATGGTCTGCACTTAAATCACGTTTGGAAATGAACTGATGGAGATGCAGTGAAGTGTTACATTGCTTTGTAATATTATTTGTGCTACTCCTGGAATTCTGCATATTGTGAGTTGTCAGTGTCTGCTTCATTGTTTCTGAAAATGAATATGTGGCTTGTCCCTATTCCATTCTGAAATCTAGGAGAGGAGCATTTAGTGTTGGGTATTCCTTGCCTGTGAAATTCATGGGGTTGCCATAAGTTGACAGACAGCCTGAAGGCACACACAGAAGAAGGCACTTGTTCTTACCTACTTTTCTGGAGGAACAGTGACCTTTTGTCAGAGCCTACAAAAGTGGCTAATTGTGCCCCATTTTTTTGCTATTACAACTCCATGTTTAACTCAGAATTATGCTGGCGATTCAGAATAACTGTTCATTATTTTCACTTTGCACAATTTGTCTTAAAAATCAAGATAGGCATCAGAGTTAATTAAGGCTTATCAGTAAATGTTTTCATTTGTAATTAAATGTACTTTTCTTCTAGTGATACTTGTGTTTAAAGACATTTAATTATTTTCTGTAGTTCTCAAATATTTCCTAATTCTAAGTGTCTTCTGTTTTGTTAGTTTGCACTGGTTAATTTGTTTCCTAGTTCCTTAAATCTCATCCCTCTCACAGTGCACATTTTGTTTTATTTTTGAACCATGTTTCCAGTCAACATAACTTCAAAAGCCCTCAAGGCAGCTTATGCAAAAATAATAAACAACCTAATTCAACTAAACAAAGTAAATTCATGAACAAACAATGATATGAGAGTAAAATCCAAGGCCGTTACATCTCATACTACAGTCACAACCACATCTTAAGAGCAATTGAATCCCAAGTGTTAATTGAAACAAAATGTCTGTGTGTTTTCTGAAAGTCTTAGGTAAGCAAGTCTGCTTAGTCTCTTCACAGAGGCTTGCATTAGAAGTGTCTATATTGAAGTGTGTTTGTTTTCCTCTCCTACATGCTTTGTCAGAATGTAGACAAGGCCATGGTGCTCATCCCTGATCTATTAGTATAGCTATTGTACCTTCTGACAAGACTCCTGCCATCAAGCCTTTGCACTTTCTTCCTTGACCAGAACTTAGACAAAGTTGAAGCAGAACCTAATTGATTACCCCAACACATACAGGAAAAAAGGATCCTTGGACCTCTACCATTCAGGGCTGTAAAAGTCACAACCAACACTTTTGGTCAAGGGGTTCATGGACCACAAATTAAGAACCATTTGCATAAGCTTCAGTAAGTGGATGGGGAGGAGATCAGTCAAAATTGTTGTTTACTTACAGCACAATGTTTTTCTCCAACTAAATTAGACTGGGGGGGGGATGCAAAAAACTTGGGGAAACTAGAAGTGTGCCTTTGTGTGAAAGAACAAGCTTAGTTTATGTCTAATATAGAAAACAAGTTTTACTCTGAGAATGTACTGAGAAGCACTCTGTTCATTAATTGTAAGCATAATATCTATTGCAGCTCATTTTGGTAGATCAATTCTGTTGTTGTTGTGTGCCTTTATTTCAAACTCCCAGTCCAGTCCTAAAGCCACTACACCACAGTAGCTCTCTGATCAAGTTTAGGGTACTGTAATAAATAAATAAATAAATAAATAAATAAATAGCACATCTGACAAGCCTGAAGACTAGCCCATCCTGGTTGCTTATGTTTATGAAGTACAAGTTGAGTATCCCTTATCTGAAATTCCACAGTCTTCAGCTTTTTGAGACCTGACATGACAGAGCAGAGGTGGAGGCAGTGGTGTCCAAGTGCACATTTTTTGGGCCTTCCCCCCTAAAGGGAGGAGATGGCACCGCCAAATTTGTAGCCAAACTTTGCACAAGCAGCAGCAGCATTGGTTGCTACTACTGTTCCTCCACTGCCACCCCAGCTGAAATTAGATCCAGAGTAAGATGTGGTAGTGGCAGCTGCTGGTGACTGTTGCCAGCCTTGTCCTAGAGGAGAGCCCCGTGCCATATTCCAGATTTTGGAATACAGGTATGTAAAGTAACATAGGCAGCACCAGAGGTGACAGCAAAGCATGCCAAACGTGTTCTTTGGGCTCCCTTATCTCTGGGCAAAGAAGAGGAGCAGGAGATGGTGCAGCTGAGTTCATAGCCAAATTTTGCACAAATGGTGGCCATAATGGCTCCACCACCACCACCCTTCCAGCCAAACTGAGGTCTAGGGTGGGATGCAGTGGCTGCTGGCAACTATCTTGACTTGGAGGAGGTTCCCATGCCAAAAATAGCTCTCCTGATTCCACTGCCTGTGTCTGGATCCCAATCGTTGCCTTTCCTACCCAAGTCTTCTGTGGATGGGAACCTAACCAACTCTGATGGTAGAAGCGGGGCTGCCAACCACCTACTTCCACCTGTCAGGCTGTGCAAAATGGAAGTGAGTGGCTGGCAGTTCTGCCACCAACACTGTCAGAGTTGACTGCAGTTACTGGGTTTCCTTCTGCAGAAGACTTGGAAGGTTACTGACTGAATTCTGGACTCCACAATGGAAACAGGGGGAAGAGGAGAGGGGGACTCTTTATTTGGCGCAGAGCTCTCCTCTGGACCAAGGCTGCCACCCCTGCTGTGTCCTGCCTTAGACCTCCATTTGGTATGGTTGGTGGTAGAGCTTCCACTGCCACTGAGTCTGCCATTTGTGCAAAGTTTGACTATGAAGTTGGCTGTGTCATCTCTTTTCCTCCTGCTCCTCTCTTTTTCCCAGAAACAAGGGAGCCTGAAGGACACAAGTCTGGCAGCTGTGCCTTACTACTGCTTGCAGTGCTGCCCTATATCATTTTATATAGCTGTGTTCCAAAATCTGAAACGCTTCTAGCCTCAAGCATTTTGAATAAGGGCTACTCATTGTGTATTCCTTTACTTGACAGCTATATGCACATGGGTGTGGGGAGAAAATACATTTATGAACTTTGGAATGTAGAGTGAGTATTTGTGTCAAGAATGTATGCAAAATCAAATTTATCTAACTTGCTTGTATATATGGTAGTTTCCTCTCTGTTGCTTGAGTAGGACTCCTCCAAATGACGGGGTGGTGGTGGTGGTGGTTGATATATCAACAATGGCACAGATTGTACAGTGGAACAAACTGACAATCTGAGGAAGTAGTGCACTGTTGATCCCAAAATGTTGTTCTACAACTGTTGAGAAGCAGAAGGAAACCATTAGGTCTATGGAGGAGAATATTTGGCCCTCCAGGTGTCGTTGGACCCCTGGTTATTAGCTATAATTATTGAAGGCAAGAGAAATTGAAGTCCCAACAACCTTTGGAGGACCATATGATTTTTGCCTTGGAGTCATCTTTAAGAGCAGCTGGGCTGCTCTTCATCTTTCCAAATGTGCATGCCATGATCTAGCAGTTCCTTTGACCACTTGCCATTGCACGTGACAAGTCTTATTAATGTATGTTTTTCCTTCAATCCTGTATAAGAAAACAAGCCAGAATTTTCCCTAGTGACTGCCTGTTTTAATTTTTGCAGAGAAGGAACCATGCAGTGTAAATCTAGGTTTCCTTCATTTCACTCTTTAGAATGTGTGGTGTTAGCATGAAGTGGAAGAGGACATGTTGTGGGAGAGGGGAAATAGTAGGGCTTCTTTAACAGTCAGCAGTCAGTGAATAGTCAACTTTCTTGTTCCTCATGCCATCCCTGTAGTTCATATTATTTTGCTGTCTCTGCCTACTCAGCCTTAAAACTATCCATACAATCACTGGTTTTCTTGGGCATATCATCTCTCTTCTCTCATAAATTGTTGATGGAGCTTTTCTGGGAACTTTTGTGCTTGAAGGGCAGGTTATAAATATTTTAAATACATAAACTGTAAAATGGGAACATATTTCATACATTTACATGTATGAAGACCTACAGGCTTGTTTCACTCTCCTAGATTGCCTGCTCTGCATTTGTTTGCATTTTCTTCAGTTTGTTTCACCGTCTCATTAACAGATCTAGTTTTGACTTCTTTTTCCCCCTTTTGAAAAACGGGTTTGTCTTCTACACCACTTCTAGCGCTGTTCTATATAAGGTGGTAAGTGGATATCTACTGCTACATAAATAATAGCTTCTAGATTCATTTCCTTAATGTGTACAAAAGCCTGTTATGTGTGTGACTTTCAGTGGAGCCTGTAGTTTCTTGTTTGTTTAGTTTTCCCACATTTATTACTTGGTTGGGTTTATAACTCTGTTGTAGTCTAAATTTTGATCAGTTTAGGGAATGTATGTGCTACCATTTAGTTGAAAAACAAAAGCATCCAGGCTAAATTGTTTTTTGTGGGTTTTTCGGGCTGTGTGGCCATGTTCTAGAAGAGTTTCTGACGTTTCGCCAGCATCTGTGGCTGGCATCTTCAGAGAATGCTGGAATGGAAGAGAGTGGGTCTATATATAAAACTGTGGATGAAAGCCTATGACTTCACATTAAATTTTACATTATTTTTCCATGAATTTTGCATTAAAATGCTTATAAGCATAAAAAGAAACAGCATGTTATATTAGGTTGAACTGTGCTGGTTCGATGTTCTGGTGTAAACAATAATTGCTTGGTGGCAGGGGTCTTGTAGCTATACAAATATATCAGGGATGAGCACCATACCAGCATACTTCCTAACTGCTTTTGAGGCCCCAGAGTGTTGTTTTGCTTCCACTGAAATCATGCCACCAAAAGATGTTTAACAGACGCTTGGGGTGCAGTGTGCATGACCTACTGGGCTCATCCTCTCATTTTCTCCTCAGACCTACTGACATTGTAGCTCAGTATTCCTGGATTGGTTTACCTAAACACCTTGAAGGCAGCATATCATGTCTGATCGTGGAAACTAAGCAGGTTTAGCCCTTATTAGTATTGGATGGGAGACTGCCATAAGAAGGAAATGGCAAAACCACCTTTTGAGTATTCCTTGTCTAAGAAAACCCTGTGGTATCCATGGGGTTACCATAAATCTAAAGGCAGCTTGAAGGCACAGTATATCTTGTATATATGCAATATATCTTGGATGTCTTAAGAAACTACTCAGAGCTCAAACTGCTACAGTTAAAAATTAATGTTGAACATTAGGCGTGGGGAATCAGTTGTCATTGTGTTAATAATTAATTTTTTTTAAATGTTCTATTGCATTAATTTGTTACTTATTACATATGTTTTCAAAACAAATTGTGAGATTTCGAGAATGCTATGGAGATTGCTACCATTGACTTCTAAGGGCACATTTTGTTATTAATTCCATCAAAAATATTATTTTTGTCATTTTAAAGTTGCTTTCTCAGGTTAATAATATTTTCGCAGATGGTCCAGAAATCTTATAAGACGATTGATTGTTGGCTGGGAATGGTTGGAATCCAACACATCTGGAAATTGGCAAGTTGGGAAAGGCTGCTGTAAAGAATGGGGTCTATTCTTACAGCCTGTTCAGTTATGTTTTGTCACTAATTGGACCTGTGGATAAATCGAGGGTAAAACTTAGGGGCATGTAATAAAGGCTGTAAAGGGCAAAGCAAAGGAAAATGATATTGAAGAACTTACATAATTTCGGCAGACATAACTCTTTGTGTTCACCCTAGATGAGGAGGGAACTATGGTAAATAGTGGCTGTGTGATGTGTGGGGAAGGAGACTGGTCACAGGCAGGGCTAAGAAAACACTCAAATGTAAAAAAGGATGAAAAGGCAAAGCAAAGAAAATGGCAGTTACATTATCAGTGATTATAACATTTTACTGTTACAGTGTTACAACATTGCCTCATTTTAACCCAGACTAGCTGACAAATACAGAAATGTCTACAAGGCCTGATTCCTGTCAGTGATCCTTTGAAGGGAAGGTCCAAAGAGCTGCCACTACCACCATTTTCCTACCCAGGCATTGAAAAAGGCCAGAAGTGACACTGTGGTAGAGAGTAAAGAGAATTATTTTAGCTGCTTCTGGGACAGACTAAAGTCTTTCCTTTCACCACTCTACTCAGAAAAATTGATGTTTTTTTCCCTTTCTTTCTTTCTTTCTTTCTTTCTTTCTTTTTTTGATAAGGGTTAAAATATAGTACTTACATTGATCTGTGGATAAGTCGACCCAGGTTTTTTGGGTCAATTTGTTGACTAAATTTTTAGACTTATATATGAGTATATGCAGTATCCAAGTGCCCAGAACTGTGTGAGTAATAAATATGCTGAAAGACTAAAAAAGGATTCATTGCAATTCACCTGAAACACTAATATAAAATAGAAATAAGAAAATAAAATCCATAAAAATTAGAGAAGTTGAACTTGAAGATGGTCACAATGTCCCCAGATACCCTGAAAGACCCCAACTACTTCCATTTATGTCGAAAAAGGGGAAGAGAAAAAACATCAGCTCTAAAGGGCCTAACATTTGGAAAGGGCCCTGGCTGCCTGACGTTTTCCTTGCCAGTTTTACTTCTCCATCTTTTCTCACTGTGGTCCTAATTTTTAATTAGGCCTAAAGAAAGCCGTAAGACAGGAATCTGATGATGTTTCCCTTATTTATATCCTTTCCCCCCCACTCCCCATAATCAAGAGTCATGGCAGCTTACAAATAAAACTAGAGACAATGTAGATTTTGCTCAGTGTTTCAGTGAATCAAAGATTCAGTGTTTCATTTTGTTGGAATAAATAAGTCCCAGCTGAAGGAAAGATATAGCAAGGAGGAACAGTTGTAGCCTTTCTTGAAAGAGAGTTCCAGAGCATACAAGCAGCTTCTTATATTCCCAATAGGTATGCCTGTGGGAATGGTAGAATTGAGAGGAAGCCCTTGTCTCAAAGAGGTAAGGGCTTCGGTGTTCTGGAACTGAGTATAGGGTTTTATATGTCACAGTCAGCACTTTTACTTACACCTGGGAGCTGTTTTAATAAAGGAATTATGTTCTGCTGTAGCAAGCCCAAGTTAATTATGTTATTCATTTTTATTCCACCTTTCCCCCAACTGGGACTCCAGGTGGCTTACAAAAATAACTATAGATAAAATGATGTACAAAGACATACATTAAAAATACAAAAATGTATTATTAAAATGGTATTATTTAGTCTGCTACAGATCTTTGTAATAGCTGAAATTACTGAACGCTCTTCAAGGCAGTCCCATGTATTGTATATTATAGTAATCCAAATGGGATGTAATTAAAGCATATGTCAGTGTGGCCAAATTTGATAATGTGCCCAGAAATGAGTGCCAATGCAGAAACCTGGGGATCCAGCCTGATGGCTGAATTCAGGTATGTCCCCAAACTATGAACCTATGCCTTCAGGGGGGAGCTGATAACCCCATCCAGCACAGGCTGAGATCCTGTTCCACAGTCTCCCTTTCTGTTGACCAGGAATATCTCCATCTTTTCTGGATTAAACTTAAATTTATAAATTCATCTAGTCTGTTACTGATGCCAAACCCAATCAGTTTCCTTGAATTTTGATGGAAAGGAAAAGCTGGGTTGGATGTCATTGGCATACTGGTGTCACTGAACTTCAGACCTCTAGACAGCATCTACCAGTGGTTCATGCATTTGTTAAATAGTATTTGGGACAAAACAGAACTGTTAGGAAATAAACAAGATAGTGACCCAAAAGTTGAACAAGAATTCCCCAACACCCTCGAAGCTTGTCCCTCGAAGAACGAAAGAAACCACCATAAAATGGTGCCTCCAAATCTCATGCTAGCATGATGGCCCTGATGGATACTGTGGACCAAGGGTTTGAAAGTTATTCAGAGGTCAAGTAGAACTGACAGAGACACATTCCCCCTGTCTAGTTCCAGTGAAGATCGTTCACCAAGAGGGCATCAGATAGCCATTTGCAGACGGTCTTACATGGAATTTACAATTGTAGTAGAAATACAGGAAATCTTATCCTAGTCTCATTCAGATTGTCCACTTACCTTAATAATGAGAAGCATACAGACAGTTGTTGGACTGCAGTTCCCTGCAGACCTAATTAGTGCAGCCAATATGTAGAGAGATCTTGTAGCACCTTTGAGACTAAGGGCCTCTACAGATGGCTCTTTGCGCCCTCTTAGAGGCAGGGAAGGGAAGGGCAGCCGCACGCCGGCCACCCCACCCTGAGGACATTCTGATGGCGTGCGGCGTTACGCACAGCACACACCATCAGAACGTCCTCCTGGCACAGCGTCGACGCGCTGCGCCAGAAGGGATGCAGAAGAGCCGCATGGCAGCTCTTCAGGCGCGCTTGCCAGCTCTGAAAGTAGTGGCATTTTGCCACACTTTTCTGGGCTGGCAAACAGGAGGATGCGTGTGTTAGCAGCGGCCCCGATCCTCTGCTTCCCAGGGCAGCCCAGGGCCGCCCGTTTGCATCCCCCCTAACTGAAAGAAAGAAATTGACCGCATGACCTTTCATAGACTTCAGTCTACTTCCTCAGATGCATCTACAAAAGCTCATGCTGCCAATTTCTTTCTTTCAGTTAGTCTCACGTGCTACATGATCTCTCTACATATTGATTCTGCAGACTAACATGGCTATATCTTTGAATTCTAGTACAGCCAATTGTAAGCAATGTTGGGAATTGCAATCCATAAACATCTAGAGAGGGGTGAAGTTAGCTCAGTATTGTTTAGGTCAGGGGTAGGCAACCTTTCCCCTTTAAGGGCCGAGGGACTTCAGCTCCCAGAAGCCTCAGCCATGTTGGCCAATAGTCCCATGTTGGCCAATAGCTCCTGGGATTCTGAAGTCCCTCGGCCCTTAAAGGGGAAAGGTTGCCTACCCCTGTTCTAGAGCTTCAATCAGGAGACTCACACACATGTATTCAGGAATCTTTTTCATGCAGAGCAGATGCTCTAACCAGGGGTAGGCAACCTTTCCCCTTTAAGAGCCGAGGGACTTCAGCTCCCAGAAGCCTCTGCCATGTTGGCCAATAGTCCCATATTGGCCAATAGCTCCTGGGATTCTGGGAGCTGAAGTCCCTCGGCCCTTAAAGGGGAAAGGTTGCCTACCCCTGCTCTAAACCATCTTCCTTCCTTAATAAGGCAGACAATTTTAAAAATAGTATGACATTACAGTTAGATTTTTTAAAATAAAAATCCATCAGTTATACCTTTATTGGCCAACCAAAATGCACAATATATGTGTTGCAAGCTTTCGGATCTCCATGGGCTCCAAGGAGGAGGAGCCTGCCTGCAAAATATATCCTCCGCACCATATACCATCTTAACTAAAGATTGAAACAACATGTAGGCATCTGACTAACATCTCGAATTGTTTTTCTCCTGTTTGGTTTGTAACATTTTGCCTGATGAAGAAGCCCATGGAACTTCAAAAGCTTGCAACAAGTATATTGTGCATTTTGGTTGGCCAATAAAGGTATCACTGATGGATTTTTGTTTGAAATTGCTAAATGGCCAACACAGCTACCCCTGAAAATTTTTTAAAAGATACTTGATTTTTTTAATAGCCAGAAGCAGAGACATAACTGTAATTGTAATTTTCTGATCCTTCTCCCATTCATGCTGTTGTACATTTATTGTACTTGCTGAATGGTTGAAGGCCTGCTGACATAGAGAGTTGCTACCAGTTCTCTCTTCTTCATTTTCAGCTTGCCTTCAAAACAATAGCCCACCTGTGTCTAGTCCACATGGGAGTGGAAGGTGAAGCAATAAAACATTCATAAAACATTCCATAAAACTCTTAAGTTGCCAGGCTGGGGAAAGCATCTGTTGATGCTTGAACTCTTGCAAAGGATAGTTATAAATGATTAAGCAATGTGGCCTGAGTCTCCTTTAGCATTTCCCTCCAACCTCCATTTTTCCATGTTCTCAATATACTTCAGCCATTATTTGACTCAAGATACATGAGATACATGTTTTTAGAGAGTAGGAATTGCTATAGTACCTTTAACAAGGTGTAATTGGTTGTCAAGCAAAGTAGGAAGTATTATCTTGAATTACCTGGCCTGATCTTAAGACACAATATAATGTGCCTAAAAAGCTAGTTGAGTGGTGACTTTCTCCTTTTACTTCATGACTGTAAGAATGAAAATTTCATAGTTCCTCAGACAGTTTGTTCTGTTGTCATGCCTGTCTTGTTCTTCACAGGACTTTCTGTTTGTTTTTCACTTGTCGTGGTTGCTTAATGATGGAGATGGTGGTCTAGTTACCGGAATTCCTTGAATTCCTGCTCCTCTGGCCTTTATTACAGCTAGAAGAAACTGGTGCATATGTGTTCTGGATTGATTCCAAGGTTTCCTGGGTGAAACAGAGTTTCTGCATTGATTTTAGTTTGGTTTTAGAGAGGGCTGTGTTTGCTTTCCTTGATATTAGCAGTATTTGACAGGATTACCAACATGTTGGGACCTCTTTGGGGACCCAGCCTATGGAGATGGTAGACTTAAATGGTTGGCTTGGGTGACTCACGATGGATCCCATAAGGACTGACTTTCGGAAATCTCATATGTGGATAATCTGTGTCTTCCAGGATCTTTTATGTTGCTTTCCATAGGCGCCTGTGCCTAAGCTGCTGCTGTGAAAATTTCATCTCCTGACCCAAGATTGTGCTAAGGGACTTTGTCAGGCTTTGATAGTATGATTTTCTGTTGTGGAAGACATAGAGAGATCAGTGTGCCTGCTGTGCTTTTAAAAATTGTTTGCCATTGTGACAGAATCCAGTCATGTCTGTTGCTGCTTTGTTATTTGCTCCTGTTTCATTTTGGTTAGATTACGTAACCAAGAGAAATAGTTCCAGCTATGATTCTCCCTTGGTACAAGTTGATAACAATCCAGGAAGGTCCCAGTCTGGGGCTATAGTTGATAGCTTCCAAAACAGCCAGGATTCAATTTCAATTTTTTGGGTTAAATCTAGCTTCGAATTCTGTCTTGTTTGCGGATTAATAATCATAGTCCCAGATTAAGATGTAAGATGTAACGGGAAGCTCTGCAAAGCTTCCTGCTTTGCTTACCTGTTTATACCAAAGGAGGATAAAAGCAGAAGAGCATCTTTGAACCAGCACATTGCTCATGCCCCTCTTTGCTTAGTGTGTATATGTGTGCACCTTAAAGTCACCTGTTGATTTATGGCAACCCTATGAATTTCATAGAGTTTTCTTAGGCGAGTAATACTCAGAGGTGGTTTTGCCAATTCTTTCCTCTGAAAGGAAGGCACCTGGTATTTGTTGGTGGTCTCCCATCCAAGTACTAAACAGGGCTGACTTTGCTTAGCTTCCAAAATTAGATAAGATCTGGTGCCTTTGGGTCATTTAGGCTTAATAAGTTAGGATAAATAGCTCATTGTGGTATGTGAATGCTTGTTCCTCTCAGTTCCAACTTTATGCTGTTTGCAGTTGTAAAGAGAAGGTACTTGTTCAACAGTTTCCAGTGCTCCTTGGGAGTTAATTTTCCATGGGTGACACCAACTAAACTGTACCAAAATGAGTTTCTTTCCAGTTGAAGTATTGAGCTGTCCATACAGATAGACTCTTCATTAATACTCTTCTATGCTGTTGTTAATATTGTCAGTTGAGGGCCCTGAATAATTTTTAACTTGCTTAAAGAGTTTTATTGAATGTATTTAAACATACTTTAAATAATCCTGATTTTAAATTTTGTAGCCTTAATCCTTTCCTTTTGTCTTGTTTCATAATTGATGCATTTAGAAAAATATTAAACTTATTTTACCTTTTAATAGAGGACTTAAAATGAAATGTAAACATCCTTCATGGCATTGATGATTCACTTTTTTTTCTCTTTAGTATCTGACATTGAAGGTGGTGATGGATTACAGCTCAGAAAGGAACATGCGCTCAAGGTTTTTGCTTACATTAATTCTTGGACGCAGAGGTAAATTCACTTTTTAAAAATAATCATATTGTATCATGCAATTGTGTGTGAAGGTGCATGCCTGTGCATGAATCTTTGTCTGTGGTAAAATATGTAGTTGCAAGTATGGAAAAGATAATTCTGTTTGGTTTCCAGTTGTTTGTTGTTTAAGACAATTAAAGAGTATATAGTTTTCAAATAAGTTAGGAAACAGGAGTATGACTATACTTTGTTTTAAAAATAGAGAGAGAGTGAGAGAGTGGATTGTTTTATTCAAAAAATGTGGGAGAAAGGTCAAGTGCACCTGTGTGTCATTATTGGATCTTATATTAAAAGCCCACCATTTGGTCTTATCAGTTTGGAAAAGACCTTTTCCTGACATTGTCAAAGGGGAAAACCAGCTGATCACAGTTACAAAGCTTGCAGTTTTGAGTACTAGAACCTTGTTATTTGCAGTGACTGTGTGCAAGGTACAGTTTTTGACCAGAAAAGTGGTATTCCAGTGGAAAAGAGTACTCATGCTTTGATAAAAGTTATTTTCAGCTCAAAATATTTCTGGAAAAGGGCTATGATAAGTGAAAAAAATGGTTGCAGCTTAACTAGTGACCTCTGGGTTTATGGAACACCTCACTTACCTTGAAGAAGGAGATGCTTTTATTCACTAATGTCTAATAAATCTCCTATAAGGTGGAATTTTCTGTGCGTGCTGAAACGGGCTTACTTTGCTAACAAACTCATTTATATTGGTCTGGTTAGCTCTTTTCAGTTTTATTTATTGTAGTTTTAGACTAGAGTTTTCTAAGTAGTGTATGGGACATGAAAAAATGTAATACAATCAGCAATAAAATGATGAAAAAAACAAGACATGGAGCAAAGAGTGAAAGTACTATAGTGCATAATACTGATGTAAAAGCATCAGCAGTATAGAAAAGTACTGAGATTTAAAACAAATGTCAGTTACTGTGATGGACGCCAGGCCAATTTTGTGCATATGGGCCCCCCCCATGGGCCCAATGAATTGTCGACAGGAAGGGAGTCAGAAATGGCCAGAAGTCCCACTTTTTTAAAAAATGTTTTTGAAAAAGTCTTGAAAAATGAATAATTTTATAAAAATGTTAACACTACAAAGATACTCTGAGAACTTTTAAGAAGGTATGGCTGGAGATTTCCGTAAGAGGAAATTCACTCTTTTTGAGGGGACCAGAAAAAGGCAGTCTGGGGAGGTATGATGGAATTGAGTGCTTCAAAAGCAGCCTCATAGGGCCTTATGTTGCTCCGGGGCTTCACCTACCCCACCCTGATCTAAAGGCACTAAAATAATTATTTAAATGTTTAGAATAGGGATGGGGGAAGTGTGGTACCAACCCCTTTCTTGCAGCTCCCAAAGCCCATTTGCCCCATAATTTTAGATGGTAAGGAACATGCTCAAAAGTTAAGTTGCTGCTCCTGGATGCCTCCTGAAATGGCAGATTTGCCTAAAATACAATTTAATACTCCCCCCTGCCACCCTTGAAAAACTATATCTACTCAGTGTATAACTCTAGAAATTTTAGTCAAAAAATTGGCCCAAAAACCGTCAGTCAACTCATCCATGGGTCAGTGCAAGTACTGTACTGTACTTTAATTCTTATAAAAAAAAGGAACCATCCTCTGGTGAAATACAACAATATAATCGTTCCTGGAAGCAGATCCACCTCTACTCTCTCATTCACGCAGCCTTTAGCGTGAGCACAAATAGTTATATCTGCTGGAATTTTGTAAGTTCTTTGGCATCATTTTCCTTTGCTTCATCCTTTAGATTCTTGGTTATATGCCCCTAGGTTTTATCCTCGACTTACCCGTGGGTCATATCAAAATTCATAATTTTGGTTCTAAAACCTTCCCTCGATTTATACATGCCGTCGACTTATAGTTGAGTATATACGGTACCTCATTGAACCTGGACGTTACAGCTGGAAGAGTCTTTTGGCTTTGATTTTTGATTGAAAATACGGTAGTATATGGCCCACTGCAGGTGCATGAAAATTGTCCCCTCCTGCAGTTCTCTGCCCTGGCTTCAAAGAAAAGTTTCATCTGGTGATGCTAAAAACATAACATGGGCACCAGACAAACATCTCTGGGGAGGGCATGCCCTGCTAATTGTTCCTGTAGTTGAAGAGCAGGACTATTGCTACCATTTATTTTGAGTATCTTGGAAGAATTGGGTTATTTTATAGAATTAATCACCAGTAACAGTAAAGCTCAGGCAGTCACTTCACTTTAAGGTGTTTTTTTTTAAAAAATTGATGCCGTTCACTTACCTACTGCATACATTTTAAATACCAAAATCTTATCTGTATGAATACAGTTTATCTACAGCATGCACAAAGGTGGTTGCTACTGGTAACCAAGAATGTAATGCTGCTGCCAGCCTATCTTTTGGATATCCAATGTAAAGTGATTTCCCTGTTCTCCAAGATCCTTTGTACATCACAGAGAACTTTACGTCAGGTGTAACAGATGAACTCCACCCCTCTGGGGACCTCTGACATAAATTGAGTACTCAGAGGACTCAGTGGGGTTAGTCTCTCATTTCTTGTTAACAATGAGAGAAAATCTGAAGCACAGTGGATGTCTTGCTGTTTTCAGCCTCCCACACATTGCTTTGTATGTAGTAGCTGTTGTTTTGCACTTGGCAGTGGGGGACATTGTAAACAGCAAGGCAAGCTCATCCATGGTTTGTAAAGTGATGGGTTGTATCCAGTAATGTCCATCCACCAATAGAATGGCATTGCTTACCAAAATGAATTCTCTTCCACCTGCATTCCCCCCTCCCCATGCCTTTTGTAACTGTTCCAGAGGATTGGGAAAGTATCTTCAGTGGGCTGCTGTCAGTCTGAGCTACTGGGGAGGTGAGGGAGATGGGAAATGTATATAATTCTATTTTATATTCACAGAACTCACAAATAATTTTACACTTTTACAGTTTTACAAATATTGGGGACACAAATATCACTGTTCTGAGAAATTATATACACTGGCCACTCCACATTTGCATTAGGAGCATAGGACCCCTGTGAAAGTGGGAAAACTGCAAATAAAAACCCCACTGTTTTTTTTTTAACCTGTGAGAACACCTCTCTAGGAATCTCTGTGTCCTCCGGTGCAACTCTATAGTCAGCATCTGCTGGAGGTTGACAGTAGAATTGTGCTGGAGGACCTACAAATGCTTAGAGAAATATTCTCTCTAGGAATCTCGAAGTCCTCCAGCATGACTTCTGGTGGACATTATCTATAGAGTTGCACTGGAGGACCTCGAGATTCCTAGAGAGAACATATTAATCAAATTTGTGAATAATCAAATCCACAGAAGTTAAAACCACAGATTTGGAGGGCCAACTGTATGTTTATTTTCAGGTAAGATTATGTCTGCAAGGCTGGAGAATAATTATAGATTATTGAATCATTAAATTAGCAACTACAGATTATGAATGTGAAGTAATCTAGCTACCTTGTTATGAATTAGTACATGATTTCCTATCTTGGTTTATAATTTTATACCTTTTTAAAACAGGCAATGTCTTTGCTGTTTCAAGGAGTATAAGCATTTGGAAATCTTCAACCAAGTTGTTTGTGCGCTTATAAATTTAGTGATTGCCCAAGTTCAAGCTCTACGGGACCAGCTGTGTAAACATTGCACTATTAACTTAGATTCGGCATGGCAAGATGAGAGCAATCCATCTGATGAGCCACTGAATGTAGAAAGAGAATCTCATGGAGAGGAAGAAAATGGTGAAAGACACAAATCCATAGAGAAAAAGTTAGACTCTGGGCGAACTTGTATCCTGACAGAAGATGAATCTATGAAGGGCAATGATGCCTTTAGCATATGGAGCACTGAGGAGAAGGAAAAACTTTTGCTGTGTGTAGCGAAAATCTTTCAGATCCAGTTTCCTCTGTATACTGCTTACAAGCATAATACACATCCTACAATAGAGGTACATATGATTCGAATTAGTAAAGAATATATTTCTTGTGTTTTTGAGAAATCAGAGTAAAAAAACTGTTTTGAATCTTGAATTAATCCTAGTAATAAATATCCATGTTCAGTTCAGTAACCTTCATTTGAAATTATTTCTCTGTGTGGGATTTTGTTTTCTGTTGCTTACTTTAACTAGAGATGCACAACAAAGTCCAAATTGGAGACAAGGGCTGGAATCTTCTTGGTTGGTTATGCTTGCATAACCCCCAGTTTTGCCAGTGAAGTACTTTGGAGACACTGTACAGTCAGGTAAACGTTACCTCCTTGTACAGCACCCTTTCCCAAGTTGTGCAACAGGACTTTGAGCTTCATCCAGTTATGATTGGGTGACTGGGGAAAAGGAGCAGCCTATCTCTTCCTGGATCTTTAGTTAGCAAGTTAGTGATCCACAAAAGTGATGAGTGCTCATTTTCTTGACTCTGGAATAGTAGCCAGAGGATGTCCAGGTACAGCCCCTAGCCACTGCAGGGGTGTGCCTGGGCACACTTGTCTGCAGTCATGCAGCTAGCAGAGGGAGTCACTGGGATTTTTTGGTGTAAATAAACTGGCATAGCTTTATACTCCGTCAGCCATCAAGTAAGATTTAGACCAAAACATGAACAAAAGGGCTAAACTCAGGTTACATGTTCTTATTTAAATGTCACTTGATTTTGTAAATTTGTGAATGTCTAGATTTAGCTAGAGAATGTCAGTTTAGCTAGAGCAAGATTCTGATGGTAGATTAAAGTGAGAAAGTAATGATCAAATGGATGAAATTTGATAGCTGCTCAATATCTGTCATCAGAAACTTACCAATGGTCTAATCTTTAATCAAGTAATGTTTTCTCACTACATCCAGACATTCATCAGGTTCACCAAATCAACCCTTCATTTAAGTAGTAATATGTAACCCAACTTGTCCTTTTACTCATTTTGCCACACTCATCAAAATCCTTACTATTTATCTGCCTTACTCCCAGCATGGGAGCCAAGGCATCTGTGGTAAACTTCCTTTTGGTGAACTTCACTTTCCTAAACTTTTATCACAGCAAAGAGCACACTATATGGGGGCCACTGTGCAAAAAGCTTTTTTCTGGCAAGTATTCCCAAGTTGATGGCAGCCTCTCTTCAGTGGTGAAGAGAAACATGCCAAAGTGGGCAGGTCCTTGTGGTGAAACTAACAAATAAGTTAACTCTGAGTTTATTTGTTGAAGTGTGTTAAACCAGAGTATAAATGTCCATCTTTATTACAGAGGTAAATCCAGGTTAAATTTGTATAAAAAGAATATAATTGACTCTAGTCCAGCTGAATATGATCGTCCTAATTTGACTTCTTTTAAGCTGTGTTGAGTGTTATGAACCATGCCCAAGAAGTAAGATCCTGTCATATCTACAGAACAGTTTACAGCAGGGAATTTTTTTACTTCATTCAGCTTGGTAAAATTGTCAGCATCCTGAAACTGTGTCAGACTTGTGCATCAGTTCCTGCATTACAGATCACTTTGATTAATTTTTGTAAGGGTCAGAAATTCACTTTCAGTCAAATACTGCAGTTTGTTGATCCACCATAAAATCATACGTATGTGCTTCAACAGCCCTATAACTTGTCTGTCATGTAAGTGTTCATTGGCAGGTGCTAATTAGGGATTCAGACACACCATCCTTGTCTATAGTCCTGTCATGGGTCTAGGTACTGGCAAGATGCAGCTTTTTAGAACTTGGAAGGGAAGAAGTATCTGAGGAGAAGGCAGGCACATGAAAGTGTGACAGTGCAGAGAGGCTGTCTAGTGGAGACAAAGGCAATTGTAGTGTTGGGGGGGCACTTTGGTTCCTATGGGACCTTGAAAGATCATATTCCTCTTCCCTCTGCATTAGTGTCAAGCTCAGGGCACTGTTTGCTGGTGAGGTAGGTATTTCTGTTTTAACTCAGACCAAAACTATTTTCTAATGTGACTATTAGACTTCTTGTATCCTGATGTCTTGTTGATTTATTGAGGAATAAGTCCCTCTCTTCTTCAGCATGGTTTACAGCCTGATGTGACAGATCAACCATTGGTTTGACTTCACCCTAAACTACTGGAGCAAGCTGTGAACAGTCTAGTTTTGGTCTGGGTACTCATCCTCCTCCTGTGTGGATTCAAGATAGAGTTCAGAAGGTTGTGCTTTTGATTAACCATGGTTTGCTGTGTCATACAAACATGAGACTGTGGTTAATCTTTACTATGGCTATTTTAAACAACATTATAAAACATGATATGAAGCTAGCTGTTTGAACACTAAAATTCTGAGATTAATTCATATTTTGTCATATTTGTTATTGCTAGTTGTAAAAGGAAAAAGCTCTGCGGTTCTTGAAGCCACATAGGAGGAGGAAAGGGAAGGGGTTCCATGAGCCTTTGGGAGGCTGACATTATTCACACCTTGCTGAACCATATTTTAGTAATGTTGGGAATGTTGTGGTCCTCCTAATATTGTTGGACTGCAGATCTTAGCATTCCTCACCATTGACTG
Source organism: Phrynosoma blainvillii (assembly GCA_026167975.1). Taxonomy (NCBI): domain Eukaryota; kingdom Metazoa; phylum Chordata; class Lepidosauria; order Squamata; family Phrynosomatidae; genus Phrynosoma; species Phrynosoma blainvillii. The sequence continues at coordinate 14,585,332 of JANUYF010000001.1, forward strand.
TGCTGGCTGCTGTTCCCACCCTGATTCACTGTGCTGTCTGAATGCAGTCATTGGTTGAAATTCCAGCTGTAGGAGCAGAATATTGTACAGATACATCCTAAACAAATACTGCTTCAAAGCAAGCAGAGAGGAAAAAAGCTTGTAAGGTCCAGCTCTCCCTTTAGTACTGTACTCTTGATCAGTGTACAAGAGCCAGTGTCATGTAGTGGTTTGAGCGTTGGACTACGACTCTGGAGACAGGGTTCAAACCCGGCTCGGCCATGAAACCCACTGTTTGACCTTGGGCAAGTCATAGTCTTTCACCCTCAGAGGATGGCAATGGCAACCTCTGAAGAAACTTGTCAGGAAAATCCCATGATAAGTTTGCTTTAGGATTGCCATAAGTTGGAAATGACTTGAAGGCACACATCAACAAAGAACAACAAAGACCCATATAGTAAGGCTTGACAGTTGATCTCCTACCAGAGCAACACAATTGCCCTTGTTGCCCTAGCACTGTAGTACTATGATAGGCTCTAGTTCCAGTGTGGAAAAGTGTGGATTTGTGCATTCAACCTGAGTTCACATGCAGAATATGTTGGTCATGTCTTGTTGATCTGAGATAGTGTACTGTGTGTCACGCAAATTCAGGGATTATATCACTTTTCTTGTGCCCAAGTAAACAAAACGTTATGTAAAAGAAAGTTATAAAATGAAACATTTTCTGTATAAAACTATGTGCCCTTTACAAAACTTTAAAATTCAGCAACTTCAGATGAAGCATATATATTGTGAATGCTTATGAAGGCAATTATGAATTTCACAGTTGTTTGTAAAATATTGGTAACTTTCAAATGCTAAATTGTTCTATTTTGTTTCAACAGGATATTTCTGCACAAGAAAGCAATATATTAGGGGCATTCTGTGATATGAACGTAAGTTTATTCAATTTTATATGTAAGATGTATACTACTTTAATAAATTATAGCTTGTTAGCTAAGCTGTGCTCACACCAGTGGACTGTGGTGGTTCAAAATGCACCCTAAAGAAAAGGACCTAGTAACAAAAGTGACAGTCCAAAACTGCCTTCTGCTGAATTAGATCATTGAATGCAGAAAGCAGTTATATATTGCGTCAAACCAGTAGTTTATCTAGCTCCCTCCAGTAGTAGCTTTCTCTGATTTCAAACTGGAGTCATTACCAGACCTACAAGGAGATGCTTTGGATTGTACCTGAGATCTTCATGCAAATCAGGTGCTCACTAAGCTGTAGTCACTCTTACTGCTTCAGGTACCTCAGTATCGACTGCTCTGACTAGCAGTAGCTCTCTGTCTTTACCTGTTTCCTTACCTATTTAACTCAGGTGTGGGCATTGTGTGGTCCTCCAGATGTTTTTAAATTTCAACTTCTAACTTTCCTCACTATTGGCTTTCCCGGCTAGGATTAGTAGGAGTGCATTCTGTGACATTCTGCATGCAAAATGCCTATTCTACTGGCGGACTGTAATTTGACTGTAATCTAAATTTATGTTTCTTCTGCCTTTCCTTGTCTTGTATGTGGAATTCCCTTGGCATTGTTAACCCTGATCATCAGAGATGCCAACAGTTTAAAAAATCATAGTTCGAAGGATAATAGGACCTTGAATCTCGTGAGAAAGGAAGTTTCTCATGTTTCTAGGTCTCATGTTTCAAACATTTTTGTATTTACCTTTATATTATTTAAAACTTACTTTTTTTTTTAACAGATGAAATTTTAGGGTCGTTTTCCCCACAGGATACTGTGTGCATGAGGGCTTTCCATATTTCCCAATTCACTATTGCATTAAATCACAGTGGGTAAACCCTCACTTCCTTGAACTAGCTGAAGCAATATAATGTCTCATGATAGGATTAGAAATCAATACATCTGCCTCCCAGATGCAGGGCAACCTTGATTTTGCAGTCTGAGGCAGTTAGCGAGAACAAGACAGTACTGAAACTTTTCAAGGGCCCTGGACAAACTTTTGTAGAATAGAATCTGCACATTGGGGTTGTGTTTGTTCATGCCTACCTTTTGTTGCATGGAGGTTGTCAAATTTGATATTCATTGTGTGGATATCAGATGATTTAATGGAGGCCAAGCAGAATCCCAGCCTTCAGTGTACATAGGTTGTACTCCCATCCACGATGAACTGTGGTCTTCTGTACAATGTTGTTGAGCAGTTGTATTAATAATAATAATAATAATAATAAAATTTATTTTTACCCCGCCCCATGGCGAACCAATCTGGGCGGCTTACAATTTAAAACAGCATACATTATACATAGTATACATTAACCCCCCCCTCCCCCCTTAAAATGGTATTAAATAAAGATAATTTAAAACAATAAATCAATAACATTAAAATTAAAATAAACTAGAACTACAAAATTGTTAAAATTAGCCCTCCTTGCCCAATTCAAAAGAAAGCTTGGTCGACGAACCTCCCATCTATTGATGGGGCCACGTGAGGAACGTCTCTGGGGCGGAAGCCAATCCGGTGTGATTAGTCTGGGAAGGCCTGCCGGAAGAGATCCGTCTTGACAGCTTTTTTAAAACTGTCTAATGATGTTAATAGACGGATCTCATCCGGCAGGTCGTTCCAGAGCTTAGGGGCGACAACAGAAAATGCCCCCCGGGAGGTAGCCACTAGCCTCGATTTCTGAGGCTGTAGCAATTTCCTCCCGGAGGACCGAAGAGCGCGGGGAGGATTATACGGGAGTAGGCGGTCCCTAAGATAGCTTGGACCCAAGCCATTTAGGGCTTTGAAGGTGATAACCAACACCTTGTATCTAGCCCGGAAGCTGATAGGCAGCCAGTGGAGGGACCTCAGGACCGGAGTGATGTGGTCCCTCCGAGATGTTCCTGAGACAAGCCTGGCTGCCATGTTCTGAACCAGCTGTAATTTCCGGACTAGGCACAAGGGTAGCCCCATGTAGAGTGCATTACAGAAGTCAAGGCGTGAGGTTACCAACGCGTGCACAACAGTCTCAAGATCCCTTACTTCCAGAAAAGGGCGCAGCTGGCGTATCAGCCGAAGCTGATAACAGGCGCTCCTGACCGTCGCATTCACCTGATTTGCCATCAGGAGCGACGAATCAAGGAGCACCCCCAGACTGCGAACACAGTCACTGGAGGAGAGTGTGACTCCATCCAGGACTGGAGGTTGCAACCCAATTCTTGGTTTCGGGGCCGAGACCGTGAGCACCTCCGTCTTGTCTGGATTCAACTTCAATCTGTTTTTCCTCATCCAGCCCATTACCGCCCCAAGACATTCATTGAGAGAAGAGATGCCATTGGAATTCCAGGCCGACGAACGAGATATGGAGAAATAGATTTGGGTGTCATCAGCGTACTGATAACACCCAGCACCATAACTCCGTATTATCTCACCCAGCGGCTTCATATAGATGTTAAATAATGTCGGGGACAAAATAGCTCCCTGAGGGACCCCGCAAGTGAGTTCCCTCTTACTGGAACTACAGTCCCCGAGCAGCACCCTCTGATGTTCAATACTCTGAGCAGTATTCATCTGACTATCTCAGAAGTTGTGTAGTCTGTGGTGTGTGGGTCACAGAGTCAATCATAAATGTAAACGTCTACATTTTCTAGCTTGTGTAGTCTAGTACAATCTAATGATTCAAGGATATGTATAAGACAGGAAGCTGAAACTGTCAGAAATTTTTCACATGCTGCACCAATATCTAAATTGAGTCCAAACTTTCAGAATTAGAGATCGGTCAGCACCTTGAATTGTTCCCTGGAATTCAAAAGGAAGTTGATGCAGACCTTGAAATACCAGAGAAATGCCCACATAGTCTATTACAATAGTCTATAGAAATCATAGTTGAGATAATCCAATTTGTTTGTTCTCTGTCGATATTTTAAATTTTTCTATAATAATGTGTTCTTATTTCCATAGGATGTAGAAGTACCATTGCACTTGCTTCGTTATGTTTGCCTATTTTGTGGAAAAAATGGCCTTTCCCTCATGAAGGACTGTTTTGAATATGGAACCCCTGAAACATTGCCGTTTCTCATAGCACATGCATTTATCACTGTGGTTTCTAATGTAAGTAGTCAGTTAAATTTTGTAATGTGTTTAATCATGAATGTAATAAATGTAGACAAAACTTTGTCTCATGCTAAGAGGCTTTACTATGCTAACTAGTTCCATTTCTAGTAGCCACAGTCTGAAGCAGTTGCCAGTGGTAAATGTCTGATTCTCTTTTCTGGTAATACTAATTTCACTTTGAAGTCATAAAATTACCGTCTTTTATAATTGGGAATTTTGTTATTGTTAACTACAGGCCTTTGCAGACTGCCAGAAATAGTGTAAAATGGAGCCACTTTAACTGCCCTGACTCAATGCTAGGGAATCATGGGAACTGTAGTTTATTGTGGCACCAGAGCTCTCTGTCAGGGGAGGCTCAATGTCTCAGAAAAAAAAAAAATTCCCATGATTCCCTAGCATGGAGCCAGGACAGTTGAAGTGGACTCAATTTGCACTATTTCTGGCAGTCTGCAAAGGCCCTATCTTTGAGTTGATCTTGACTCATGGCGACCCTATGGATGAAGCATCTCCAAGACTCCCTGACTTCCATTGCTCTGCTTAGATCCTGCAACTTCAGACCCATGGCCTCACTAACTGAATCTATCCATCTAATGCCCTCTACTTTCTTAGCATTATTTTCTTTTCTAATGAATCTTGCCTTCTCATGATGTGGCCAAAGTATGACAGTTTGATCATCTTTGCTTCCAAGGAGATTTCAGGTTTGATCTGTTCAAAGACCTGCTTGTCTTCCACGATATGTTCAGCACTCTTCTGCAGCAGCACATCTCAAATGAATTTATTTTATTTTTATTTGCCTGTCCAGCTCTTGCATTTGTACATTGTGATGGGGAATACAATGGATTGGGCAATTTTAACTTCAGTGCTCAGTTGTATATCTTTGCTCTTTAGGATCTTGTCTAGTTTTTTCATTGTTGTCTTTCCCCTTCTTAGTCTTCTGATTTCTTGACTACAGTCTCCTTCCTAATAGATGATCCTATGGGGTTGCAATTTTAGTTTCCAGGGTGTTAACCCTTTTAAAGGTAAAGTAAAGTATGCAGGTATGAAAGTTAAACATGTTAGAGTTCACTTTCATCAGCGGAGCAGCAAAAACATGGGTTACACAGGGCATTGTATGTAATGCTATTCTTTCTTCCTAAAGAATAAAGACTAATTCAACTCAAAGACAAACATGTAGTTTGTGGTTAAAAAAATGGCATTAATAATTAATATTAAATAATATATTAATAATATTTAATATAAATAATCATCAATATTATTAATTAATTAATATTTAATTAAGACCTATCTGCAGCCCAAATAATTTTAACCTATTTTAATTTTGGCCCCTTCCTAGTGCCAAGTTGTGCAGGTTTACCCTAAGTGGTTTACAGTGTGTAACCTAATTGCCCCCAACAAGCTGGGTACTCATTTTAGCGACCTCATACGCATGCAAGGCTGAGTCGACCCTGAGCCCCTGTCTGGTATTGAACTCACAACCTTGTGATTTGTGAGTGAGTGGCTCCAGTACAGGCATTTAACCACTGAGTCACCAGGGCTTCTCACAGTACCACCAGGGCATTGTATGTAATGCTATCTTTGTTCCACATTGTCTCATTTTAAAAATGGTACATATCTTCTTAAATAATGAAGCTAATGCATGGAGGGGACAGATAACCAGTGATAGAGAGTAATTCCTTCATTTTTTCCAACACGTTTTATCTAGTTTCCACTAAATTGAATTCTATAAATATAATGAGGAAGACCATGCAAAGCAAATTTAACTGTTGATTGGTAAACACACCTTAAAACAAATTGTAGCTGTTAGACCTAATGTTTCAGAAGTGAAATCAAATAGGGAATCATGGGAATTGTGTTTTTTTCTGAGACATTGAGCCTTCTCTGTCAGAGAGCTCTGGTGCCACAATAAAATACAGTTCCCATGATTCCCTAACCCTAACCCTAAAAGTGGACTCAATTTGCACTATTTCTGGCAGTCTGCAACCCCCCTACATCTTGTCATCTTGTCTTCTAGGGATATTTCTGGCTTGATCTGCTCTAGGATCCATTTGTTTGTCCTTTTGGCTGTCCATGGAATCCTCAGCAGTCTTCTCCAGCACCACATCTCAAATGTGTTGTTTTTCCCCCCATCTTCTTTCTTGTCCAGCTCTAACGTCCATACATGGTAATAGGGAATACAGTGGCTTGTATGATTCTAACTTTTGTGCTGAGTAGTATGTCTTTGCATTTTAGGATCTTTTCTAGTTCTTTCCTAGCCACCCTCCCCATTCTTAATCTTCTGATTTCCTGACTGCAATCCCCGTTCTGATCAATGTTTGATCCCGGATATGAGAACTCTTTCACTATTTCTATTTCCTCATTGTCTAGTTTGAATGTGTGTAAGGTCTCTGTGGTCATTATTTTTGTTTTCTTTATGTTCAATAGTAAGTCTGCCTTTGCACTTTCTTTTTTGATCTTCATTAGTAGTTGTTCCAGGTCTGTGAGGTTTTCTGCTAGTATTATGGTGTCATCAGCATATCTCAGATTGTTGATATTTCTTCCTCCTATTTCCACTCCTTCCTCTTCCATGTCCAAGGCTGCTTTCCTTACAATGTGTTCTACATATAAGTTGAATAGGTAGGATGATAGGATGCAGCCTTGTCTGACTCCTTTGCCAATTGGGAAGTATTCTGTTTCTCTGTGTTCTAGCCTAACAATAGCCTCTTGTCCTGAGTACAGATTCCTCATTAGGAATATCAGATGTGTTGGCACTCCCATGTCTTTAAGGGCATTCTATAGTCTTTCATGATCTATGCAGTCAAAGGCTTTGCTGTAGTCTATAAAGTACATGTTGATTTTCTTTTGGAACTCTCTGCTATGCTCCATTAGCCATCGTATATTTGCAATGTGATCCCTGGTGCCTCTTCCTTTCCTGAACCCTGCTTGGACCTCTGGGATTTTTCTCTCCATGTATGGTTTGAGCCTACGTTGCAGATTTTTGAGCATGATTTTGCTTTCATGGGAGATTAGTGCTATGATTCTATAGTTGCTGCAGTCTCTTGTGTCTCCTTTTGTGTAGATGGGGATGTATATTGATCTCTTCCAATCTGTTGGCCATGTTTTGTTTTTCATATCTGTGACATATGTTGGTTAGCACTAGAGTTGACTCTGTCAATGTGGATTGCAACATTGGAATATCTGTTCCTGGAGTCTTGTTTTTTTGCATTTCTTTTATTGCAGCGTCCACCTCAGTTTTTAGGATTTGGGATTCATTAAAAAGTAGTAATAATATTTATTTATTTATAGTGCCATCAGGATATTGTAGCATATGTGGCTATTGATTTTTTTTTAACTTTTAATTTTTTAAAGGCTTTTCATAGCCTTCTATTTTTATCTACCGTATTTTCCGGCATATAAGACGACTTTTTAACCAGGAAAATCTGGGGTTAAAGTTGGGGATCGTCTTATACGCCGGGTATAAGGAGGAGGGGGGGAGGAAGATAGAGGTGCGAGGCGGGAAGGAGCCGGGGAGAGAAGGAAGAAGACAAGAAGGAAGAGGAGGTCCTCCTTCTTCTCTCCACACCTTTTTTCCCCCTCATCCCACCTTTCCTCCTGTCCTCGTGGGCTTCCTTCTTCTCCCCATTGCTTTCCCCCCCCTCCTCCCACCTTTCTCCGTGGGCTTCCTTCTTCTCCCCACTGCTTTTCCCTCCTCCACCCACCTTTCTCCATGGGCTTCCTTCTTCTCCCCATTGCTTTTCCCCCCTCTTCCCCCCTTTCTGCATGGGCTTCCTTCTTCTCCCCATTGCTTTCCCCCCCTCCTCCCACCTTTCTACGTGGGCTTCCTTCTTCTCCCCATTGCTTTCCCCCCCTCTTCCCACCTTTCTTCTTTGGCTTCCTTCTTCTCCCCATTGCTTTTCCCTCCTCCTCCCACTTTTCTCCATGGGCTTCCTTCCTCTCCCCATTGCTTTTCCCTCCTCCTCCCACCTTTCTCCATGGGCTTCCTTCCTCTCCCCATTGCTTTTCCCTCCTCCTCCCACCTTTCTCCGTGGGCTTCCTTCTTCTCCCCATTGCTTTTCCCTCCTCCTCCCACCTTTCTCCGTGGGCTTCCTTCTTCTCCCCATTGCTTTTCCCTCCTCCTCCCACCTTTCTCTGTGGGCTTCCTTCTTCTCCTCACTGCTTCCCCCCCTCCTCCCACCCCTTTCTTCTTGGCTTCCTTCTTCTCCCCATTGCTTTCCCCCCCCTCTTCCCACCTTTCTTCTTGGGCTTCCTTCTTCTCTCCATTGCTTTCCCCCCCTCTTCCCACCTTTCTTCTTGGGCTTCCTTCTTTTCCCTATTGCTTCCCCCCCCCCTTCTCCCACTTTTCTTCTTGGGCTTCCTTCTTCTCCCCATTGCTTTCCCCCCCTCTTCCCACCTTTCTTCTTGGGCTTCCTTCTTCTCTCCATTGCTTTCCCCCCCTCTTCCCACCTTTCTTCTTGGGCTTCCTTCTTTTCCCTATTGCTTCCCCCCCCCCTTCTCCCACTTTTCTTCTTGGGCTTCCTTCTTCTCCCCATTGCTTTCCCCCCCCTCTTCCCACCTTTCTTCTTGGGCTTCCTTCTTCTCCCCATCGCTTCCCCTCCCTCCCATCTTTCCTCCTGTCCTCCTGTTCCTCCTCCTTCTCTCCACCGCTTTTTCCCCACCCCTCCCACCTTCCCTCCTCATCCTCCTTTTCCTCCTGGTCCAGGAGGACATGTATAAGGTGGGGGGGGGAGTCGAGGAGAGGAGGGTTTCCTTGGCAAGGTTTGTTCAGAAAGGCTTTGCCATGAGGCTGAGAGAATGTGACTTCCAAGACTTGTTGTGTGCCGTGAGGCTGAGTGAGGCTGAGAGAGTGTGACTTCCAAGACTGTTGTTGCTATTGTTGTGTACCTTAAAGTCATTTCTGACTTTTGGCAACTCAAGGATGAACCTATCCTGGGGTTTCCTTGGCAAGGTTTGTTCAGAAAGAGTTTGCCATTGCTTTCCCCTGAGGCTGAGAGAGTATGACTTCCAAAACTGTTGTTGTTGTTGCTGTGCGCCTTCAAGTCATTTCCAACTGATGATGACACTAAGCAAACCTATCATGAACCTATCATTTCTTGCCTATGTGTTGTTTTTTTTCAGATAGGGTTTACCTTTGCCACCCTCTGAGGCTGAGAAAGTGTGACTTCTAAGATTGTTGTTGTTGTATGCCTTTGAGTCGTTTCCAATTTACAGCAACCCTAAGGCTGCCCTATCATGGTATTTGCTTGGCAAGGTTTCTTCAGAGGGGAGTTTGCCATTGCCTTCTCCTGAGGCTGAGAGAGTGTGACTTGCTCAAGGTCACCTAGGGGGATTCCATGGCTGAGCCAGGATTTGAACCCTGGTTTCTAGAGTCATACTCCGATACTCGGACAGGGTGACCAGATGTCTTCAATGCAAAGGAGGATGAGTCACTACAAAAAATGTAGGACATAAAAGAAAAAAATGTAGAGAAAGCTAAAAACAATAATACAAATGTAAATCCATGCTTCTTAGCCATGCTCAAAATGGAGGGCCTTTTAATGGTCAAAATGGTGACTTTTAACCTTATCATGGGGTGTTCTTGGTATGTTTCTTCAAAGGGGGGTTACCATTACCATCCTCTGAGGCTGAGAGTATGTGACATGCCCAGGGCCACTTCCTTGGCTACAGATTGTACATACCCCAGAATGCACCACCTAGTATATTGGCAGTCCTTCCCCCCAACACTTTCTCATTTCCCCCCAACCATCTCATAGCTGGGAGATGGAAAAAATTTTTAAAGCAGCATTTAAATCTGGACTATTTTTTAAAAAGTAAGGTCCAAAACACACTGCAGAAATAAATGCTAGGGAACATGGGATCTGTAGTTTGTTGTGTTTATAAGTGACAGTTTTCCTGCTAAGTACCTGCATGTCATAAGCATTTAAATTAAAATTACCAGATTGAAATAAAATCTGATTTTTTTAAAAAAAATTATTTGGTGTGTGTTGGAAGAGGGATCGTCTTATACAGCGAGTATATTCCAAACTCTATATTTTAACTGGGAAAGTTGGGGGTCGTCTTATATGCCCAGTCGTCTTATACACCGTTAAGATAACGGTAATTCTCCCCATACTAGATGGTGAAAGACAGGGAGCATTCTCCAAATTACAGTAGCCCCTCCCAATTTGTGGGGGATCTGTTCCGGACCTCCCCCCCCCCCCCCCCCGCAAAAATGGCAGCTCACAAATATTTGAGTCCCATTGAAAATAATGGCACGTGTGCCCATGGCGCACATTGAGGGACATGGGGGGGGCACTGCCATTATATCCCTCCCTGCATGTCCCTCCTGTGAAGAGCTGGATCACAGACTTGAAGTCCACGAACAGGGAGGGACAACTGTATTATTATTAAATTACAATCACACTGTTGTCATTCTCTGTTTTCTCTGTTGTTGGGATCTTCTGAGTAAAATTCATTTTGTTAATATTTTCTGAATTAATTGCCAAGAAAGATAGGGAAAATATGAGATAATTTTAATCTAAATTGAATTTTTTTATTATGTGTAAACTATAGATGTTTGTATTTTTGTTGAGTTATGAAGGGGATCACGTATGCTGAAGAATCAAAGTGAAGAAGTATTATGAACACTGCAAATGAAGTTCTTAATTTTTTAAAAAAATCTTAGAAATTATAAAATCTTAATATTCTATTTCTGATACAGGTGGGGGGAGTCAGGAACATTTTCATTTCATTTCATTTCATTTTTGAGTGAAGAAAAAATGCCACAGACACATAATGCAGTGAGAAAGAGGAAAGGGCATTGCCCCCAAGTGTTTTAAACATAGTTTATTCATTTGGAACGAGATCTCATTTTCGCTCAGATTCTTCCAGAACAACCAGTACCTTTAGAAATGTGCTGAAATGGCAGTTTCTGTTCTAAATATGCTAATACAATTGCACACTGGTCTTTTAAAAACTGTATGGAAAATATTTGCCCTAAGCTAATATAAAATAATGTTGTTTCCCTTTAAAAGGAAACCAAATTCTTCAAGCCTCTCTGCTCCAAAGTGACCATAGTTTCATATTTATTTTCTGCCAAGCTCAGTAATTTAGGGCATGTCCTGATGCAACACAAACAGTAGACTTGTAAATATAAATGAGATCTAGGATGTTCCCCTGGAAATCCACTGGGTAAAAGTGAAACAATTCACTTGTGAAACATGATAAAATGGGCATCAGACATTGGTAGGGTAATTATGGTAGAACATTGGGAGAAAGCGAGAAAGATGACAAGGAAATTTACCCGCTCACAAGATCTTAGAGAGAATCAATGGAAAATGGAGCAAAGATGGTATCTTACTCCAGTTAGAATGGCAAAAATATATAAATTACAAACGAATGTTGGAAATGCAAACGTAATGTAGGATCTTGGTATCACGTTTGGTGATGTCTCAAAATGAAAATATATTGGGAAAAATACATATTATTATTGAAGACATATTTAAAAGCAGATTTGAATTGTACCCAGAATTATATTTATTAAACATGACGCATAAATTAGAATCGAATATAACAAGAAAATATTGGAGAATATTACTTTACATGACCTCGGCAGTAAGAATATTAATAGCCTCCAAATGGAGAAATGAGACAATTCCATCGGTGGACGAATGGCTTTTGAAATTGTCAGAAATGAAGGAAATGGACAGATTGACAAGAATATTGAATAATGAGAATGTGGAATCAATTGAGGAAGAGTGGGCTCCAGTGACAGAATATTTAAACAGAAAATGGGAATAAAGCAGCAAAGTATATTCAGAATGTGTTAAATAAAATGGTTTAAAGATGTATAAAGAATGAATTTAAGAGATACAGAAACAATGAATGCTATTTGTTTAACAAATGCACTTACTTTCAAAGAACTAAAGAGAAGTTTGAATAATGTTTAAGCGTATTGTAAAAAATGACAAAAGAATAGATTTTAATTGTATATTTTTTTGTGGGTTTTTTCGGGCTGTGTGGCCATGTTCTGAAAGAAAAGAAAGAAAGAAACTCTTTCAGAACATGGCCACACAGCCCGAAAAAACCCACAAAAAAACTATGGATGCCGGCTATGAAAGCCTACGACTTCACATTGTATATTTTTTATTTTTAAAAAATGAATAAAAAAATTTTGGTGAAAAAAAAGTGAAACAATTCCAGAGTAAAAGTTTGGATTTTTATTTTAGTTTACGTTTCCTCAGTTATATTTAATCCAAACAAGAGGGATTAAGAAAACCAGCTGTTTTTCATCATAGTAGCAAGCTTGAGCTACTAGTTTCCTATATATGTTAAAACTGGCATTGACCACAAGAGTACTACAGATTGTCTTATCTCTTTTCTCTGAAGGATGCTCATTGAAACTTTTGCCTCAGTTATTGGCACAAATAATGTTTTCAGTTGTTTGTGCTACCATTTCGTTTTATAGCAGCAGCATTATCTTATATGGAGAAGATTACTTGTCGGATATCTTATTCAATTTTAAGTGGGGTGTGCACCTTCAAGTTGTTTCTGACGCATGGCAACCCTAAAGCAAACCTATCACAGGTTTTTCTTTGCAAGTTTCTTCAGAGGAGGTTTACCATTGCCATTTCCTGAGGCTGAGAGAGTGTGACTTGACCAAGGTCACCCAGTGGGTTTTCATGGCTGAGCAGGGATTTGAACCCTGCTCACCAGAGCCATAGTCCAGTGCTCAAACCACTATGCTACACTGGCTCTCATACATTTTTAGCATAGTGTAATTATGTGTCAGTCTAGTTACAGTGGAACTGACATGGGTAACACATGGTAACACATTCAGGCACAAACCTAGATCAACTCCTCATCTGCTTGGTCAAATGTATGAGAAGGGGCCTTATTGTGTGCTTGCAAAACAATTCACTGCACTAGTGGGCTTAACTTGCACAACCTCTGAGAAAGTACAACAACTTGCAGGCTGCTGTTTATGACTTTTATTTGCTTGTGTGGCATTCAAAATACTACTGTTTAATTTTGTATTTGTTCTGTAGATCAGAATATGGCTGCACATCCCTGCTGTTATGCAACATATAATACCATTTAGGACCTATGTTATAAGGTAAGTTTTGTAGATAACTTAGAACTGCTTTCTCAAAATGTGCTGATAGTTTCAAATCCTAAGATAGTGTGCCTAGCATAACAGTCAGCAAAAGCTAATAGTCAAACTGTATTTAATAATTTAATTGCTCTGATAGGAGTAGGATTGCAGCATCAATATTAATAATTGTTTGATGTTTAGTTTCTAACCATGGATTTATTCAGAATAGTTTTTAATTCTCTCTGTGTATGTGTTTCTGTTCAATGCCATGGGTGCTGATTCTTTGATTTTATAAAAATAAATAAAATGTCTAGTCTGTATGTTTACACTAATAAAAATATTTATAAGGTACTTTTAACATAGTGTCAATTGATACAGTGAATCATGCTTTTTCCTGCTGTAGTATTTAGGAAAATGTTGGCAATTGCTGAATGTTGTAACTTAAGACAGACATAATTGTATGTATTGAAGTAGTGGAGACCCAATAGATAAAAATGCTGAAGTGTTGATGGGGATCAATCTTATAGAGACATGTTCAGATAAAATGGCTGTTCTGTCTCAAAACCATGAATACTGGAATATAGTCTGTCTTCAAAAGAAGATTCAAAGTAGATGTAATTTTCTGCAAATCCAAATTGTGGAGAAATTAGAATCTATTCAGTAGCAAGTAAAACTCAAACTGTTTATGTATTGCTTCAGAAATAATCTCCTTTTTGTGTTCTTGATTGGCCTCAAACATTCATCCCTGAAGTATAAAATAGGAAAGTCTTGCTGAGAATGTAGAATTTAGATATTACAGTATATGAACATGATATTTGAGAATAAATGTGGACTTGGTGATGTGCTGGTTTGAGAAGCTTTGATACAAATTTCCAGTCAGCTAGAAAATGTATTGTATAACCCTGATTAATATAACAATATGGCCATTTGGACAAGATGGTATAATTGCATGTATACAATCCTAAACATTTTCAGAGGGGACATACAACTATGATAACTAAATTTTAAAAAAATTGAAAGGGTTATCAGAAGTTTGTATTCACAACCATTCTTACTTTAACCCAATCAAGTACTATTCTTAGTCTTCCTTAACCTCAAATATTCTGTTTGCTTTGAGAGACTGGGAGTAGGTGAGTCTCACACTTGTCCTCTCATCTCTTCTCTGCTCTCCACAATTGTGGAACTATATCAGGAAATCACATTTTTATTTTAATTGTGGGATATCCTAGAACAGAAGAGCTCTTGCAGGCAATGCCTCTTCCTAATGTTGCTTTATGTAGAGGCTGAGGAAATGAAATAACAAAATAGCCCTTTTTGTACAAATTCTTCAGTAAGTCAGTATACAATTGTCCCTCTTGATTTGCTGGGAATCCGTTCTGGACCACCCCCAACACCCCACCACAAATATTCGAGGCCCCATTGAAAATAATGGCAGTGTGGTCCTGCACATGTCATTGTGTCCTCCTGGCTTCCCGTCAGCGGAAATTCAAAACTGCAAACGAGAAGTGAGTAAATCCAAAGGGACAACTGTAGTTGCTAGTGTATTAATTATACATTAGATTACTTTTGAAACGGGGGGTGGGGAAGGTTGAATTCAGTATGCTGCTTCTATAGAAGTATATTTGAAAAATTAATCCCAGTTAATAGATTGAATAAACATCTCCTTTCTTGCTCTCTTCCAAATGCAATTACTGCTAATTATAGTTTTATTTCATAAATAGCCGTGCTGTTCCCACTGACTGCAGTTTTCTTATTAAGGTTTCTGTGTATATGATTTTAGTAAAGATGGTGATGGTGACGATGGTGATTATGATGATTGTGATGATCTGGCAAAATAAAATAGGCTTTGTTGATATTTGATCTTTTGTTTTTCTAAATAGGTATTTATGTAAGCTGTCAGACCAGGAGTTAAGACAGAGTGCAGCTCGTAACATGGCAGACTTAATGTGGAGCACAGTTAAAGAGCCGTTGGATACAGCCTTGTGTTTTGATAAAGAGAGTCTTGATCTTGCATTTAAGTACTTTATGTCACCAACTTTAACCATGAGATTGGCTGGACTCAGTCAAATAACAGTAAGACTCTTTTTAAAAAATAATATATTGTGTGCAACAATATTTTTCGCTTGTCTGAGGAGATTTGTACACTTTAAGTATATAGCCTAGTGATTTCCAGAGTGGGTGGTACACATCCAGGGGAGCAATGAGGGAAAAGGGGGCAGCAGGGGCCCTACATTCATAGTATTGGAACTCAAGAAAGACAAGGGGAATCAGCAACCTTTAGGTCCAGGGGGAGATAAAAAATTACAGCATGTGGTAGCAAGAGAGAAGCATAGCAAAAAGGAGCTTTCACATTTGCGGCCCTGCTTAACTGTGAGCTTTGCTGGGATTTGGCTGGCAGGTTGGAGTTGCAGTGCTGCTCCTACTTTCTTTCGTTGGACAGGCCGAAAGAAGAGGTAGCAGAAGAAACAATTGGGGTGAGGCTAGAAGCTGTATGGGGAAGCCACATCTCTGGGGAAAGAGAGGGAGGAGTATCGGGGGTCAATTCTTCCAAAGAGTCCTTTTTCTAAATTGAATTCTTTCATTTGAAAACCAGGTTACACAACACACACAAAATCAAGGAATGTGATTCTGATATTAAATAGAAAATAGCTGAACGCTGGAATCATTCTTCAGTTAAGTTCATATTTCTGAAATTTACAAAGCAAGGTGGAATGCTTGCTGTAGTTAGATAAAATGCACTGTTCAAAAGAAGCTAGCTCTGTTTCTTGATTCCGCTCAGTGCAAATTCCACAAGGTCAGTTAAAAAGAAATTACTGCAATATCAGAACCAACATATTTTAAATGAACCCTCTGTAATTGAGATTTTCCTCCAGTTGTAGTAATGCTGCAGGATATCAGGTAGATAATTACATTTGAATGTTGACTTTCCATTATGATAGACCAATTAATGCATCCTCAGAATAAGAAAGCTATCAGCTCTTTGATCACACCATCTTAATTACATGTATATCATCCCTAGAAAAAATGCCGGAGAGGGGAGATGCAGCATTGCAAGATTTTGCTATTTTAGGACATAAAAGAAATTTTTGTTGGGGTATGCAGACAAGCTGGATCTAGCATACACACACACACAGTTGATGCATGTAGGCAGGAATGCCCAGAAGATAGTCTTCTGTGAAGAATCTTGCTCCAGACGGCACAGGAAAAATCCTCCCACATGCAGCTGCTGCTTTCAGCTTGGAGAAATGAATAGCTGGACAGCGAGACTTCACTCAGTGAGGGCTTTAATCTTTGTTGCAAATATTTACAAAGATACACGAGAGTATCAGACATCCATCTTGAATATTCACAGCTATACAGACCAACAAAGTGCTTCACCAACCGCCAACCACAACTAACCAACCATGGAGATTCTGACACTCTCCCATATATAGGTGGTCTTCCTGGGAACATGTGACAGCTATGCACTAATGAAACCTGGCTGGTTTCATTCCCAGTGCCTGTTGCATCAGACCTCCCATGATGCACAGCTTGCCAAATGCTGACTCATGCACATGCCACTTGAACTGTAGTAACCCTGTTGGCATTGCTCCAGTTCTTTTCAGTGGCCACATCCATGTCATTTTCCAGACCAGGGTGCCACATGGTCTTGACAATTTTGCAAATAGTAATTCAGGGAGCGATCTTCAATGTTGTTTCATTCCACATCTGAACTCCTCTCTCTCACCCTACATCTTCCATCCACATATGTCATCTGTCTACTGCACCCAGACAATCCAGTAAAATGTAATCCTGACTGTTTACATGGTTTCTTGAAATGGAACCCTTCCTGATCCTAGTCCCTGAGTCAGAAACACATCTGGAAAGTGTTTGTGACTATGTATGAATGCAGGAGTGTGTGTTGCCCCTTGTGACCCAAAAATGATAACCAGGAGTTAATTTAATTTAATTTTCAATGATAGTATTATATACCTCTTTCCAGTGGAATCAACAATTGGGATCTGGTTTTCTTTTCTGTTTTGCCCCTTCCATATTCTTATTTATTTATTTATTTAGCCTGCTGTATAGAAATACTCCAGTTCATAAATGAACGAGATGGGGAATGATCCCTTTTATCCCAAGCATTAAATCAATTACAGCTGGCCCTCCATTTTTGTGGACTTGAAGTCCGCAACCTTTGCTTATCTGCGAGGGATGAATGGAGGGGCACAAAATGGGCATGCTCCCACTCACCCCCGCAGACACTCACCTCCATTCAAGCCAATAGGGCTTGAATATTTGCATTTTTCCTTTTTTGCGGTGGGGGGGTCCAGAACGGATCCCCTGCGAAAAAGGAAGGGCGATTGTATATACATTTTATTTTTCAGTCTGCAGTAATCACACATACAAGCCAATGTGGATAAAGAAATTCTCTTCTTGGTTTGTCGATGTTAGGTAATCGGGTGCATGTTATAACATTTAATTTGTTTACAGTGTATTGTTTTACTTTTATGCACCCTGAGAACTTTTGATATAGGATGCGATACAAGTATTTAAATAAATACATACTCTGTTAGAAGCTCTTAGCATACAGCTCCTTTCCATTGTAGCCTCTCTCTCTTTTTCACGTGCACACACACACAGACACACACACAACTATTCCATTTCTTGTTGCAAACTTTGTTTGTACCTACTTAAAAAAACTGATGTTTATAAGTCTTGTTCATAAAATTCAGACCAAAATAGCTACAGCTTCTCTACCAAAGGTTGCACAAAAACTATAGCAGCCTGGTCCACACTGACACACAGACCCACTGTAGTTTGGTTGCTGGGTATGGGTACTGTGTTAATCCTTGAAATCTGTCCCTTAACTATGGGCCTTTACAGACTGCCAGGAATAATGCAGCTTGAGACCACTTTAACTGCCCTGGTCCAATGCTGGGGAATCATGGGCATTGTAGTTTTTCTGAGACATTGAGCTTTCTCTGTCAAGGATCTCTGGTGCCACAATAAACTACAGTTCCCATGATTCCCTAGCACTGAGCCAAGGCAGTTAAAGTGGTCTCAAGCTGCATTATTTCTGGCAGTCTGTAAAGGCCCTATTTTAATCCTTCAAACCTATCCCACTCTAGAGCGAGTGGGTTCCTATACAGTGGCTTTGTTAATGTATCAGGTCACTGAGATAGTAAAAATACTAAATATAACCATACGGGAAGCAGCAGGAGAGTGGAAGAATCATTCTATTACTTTCCCCCTTCAATATGGCATCACTTTAGACCTTGCCTTATTAAAATCAGTCAGCATGGGATTAATTTCCTCTACCCCTTGAAGTTTTTTAAAGGCAAGATCTTAAAGTGTTGGCATGTTGAGATGTATAGATAAATAGATAACATTGACACATGCTGAGTTTCCCATATCTGAAATGCTTATGATTAGAAATGTTTGGATTTTGAATTTCTCCAGATTTTGAATATTTGCATATACATAATGAGATATCTTGGAGATGGAACCCAAATCTACACATGACATTCATTTATGTTTCAAATATGCCTTATACACATAGTCTGAAGGTAGTTTTATACATTACTTTAAATAATTTTGTGCATGAAAAAAAGTTGGTACACAATGAACCATTGAACTTGTGACATCATGTTGGCATTAAAAAGTTTTATATTTTGAAACATTTCAGAGTTCAGGTTTGCTGATAAGCGATACTCATATAAGTTGTCTTGGTTGTAGTAATGAAAACAATGAACAGCAGCCTAGTATGGCTTTTGTCGCTGGAGATTCCACATTCAGAAGCCTTGTACCATTTCTACATCTGTTCCTCTCTAATTGTCTTAAAGAAAAATGAATCAAAATAGATTTAGCCAAAAGCAGTGAATAGTGTGGAGTGAAGAACATCAGTTACATTACTCTTCTATATTAGTTAAAGATGCTTTTGTATCAGTTTGCTGATGCCTTGTGTGAAATGCTGATTTATGTGGAATTCTTTTTGGGTTTTTAAAGCTGAAGCTGAGTTTGTTTTTCTTTCCTCTTTTGTAGAACCAACTTCATACCTTCAATGATGTTTGTAACAATGAATCTTTGGTTTCAGACACAGAAACGTAAGTAGGATTGTTACTTTGTGTACTCCCATTTAATTGTCTTTGCAATCCTTGAAGATTACATTAGAAGAATTTGTATCACCTTACTGTGAGTTTTGAGGAGTCTCTTTTTACACATGTGAGCCCTATGCACTGTTGTATTCCGCACATGGTACTAGGTAAGACTATTCCCAGTCTTACATTCCCTTGGTATGTGGGGAAGAGGAATTATCCCTTTCTTATGCTGTGGGTAAAATTTGATAGTTTTAAATTCATGTGAATAGGGCTTCTAGAATTTCAATATTGGACACTGCCAACCACATCAATCCATTTTCTTTTTTAAAAAAGTTGCTGTTCCAGTTACCATTATTTGTTTCTATAGTAATAATAATAATAATTTATTTATACCCCGCCCCTCTGAGATCAATCGGGGCGGCTAACAAGATTAAAATACAATACATACCAATTTCTCTTGTGAAAGAAGCATAAAGTTCTCTTTGAGATTAGCTTGACACTCCTATTACACCTGAAGGGCAGCAGCTTCTTTATATTTTTACAGTCGTTTGTAAATGCATTTGAATTCCTACTTGGACTGGCTTTATAAAATGTCATAACAGTAGAGGGAAGATAATTAGAGATTTAAAATAGAAATCTTTCTAATTTTAGCTCATGTAGCTATCCTTGGCTTAGGACAGGCATCTTTCCCATGATAGTAAAACTTACTGAGTGCCCATATAATTGTCTAGAGTGGGATGGTCATATTTTAACCATGCTAGACCTTTCTATTTTAAAATACATTCCAGTGATCACTATATTATTTTATTGTTTGTTATTCCAATTTATATCCCATTTTTAAATGCAGAATACTCAAAGCAGCTTCATACTGGAAACCATACTGAAACTAACCACAAAATGGTGGCTCAGGAGACGGTTAAAAAAATGTGGCTTTTGGGATAGAGTCAGTCACATGCATCTACTGTATGCAATGAGCCTATGTATCCAAGAAAAAATAATAATACTGAGTTACTATAAATTATAGAGTCTTGTGTATGTGTGTGTGTGTGTGTTGTGTGCCTTCAAGTCATTTCTGACTTATGGCGACCCTAAGGCAAACCTGTTACGGGGTTTTCTTGGCAAGATTTGTTCAGAGGGGGTTCGCTCATTCCTTCCCACGAGGCTGAGAGCATGTGACTTGCTCAAGGTCACCCAATGGGTATTATTATTATTATTATTATTAAGTATTTATACCCCGCTCTTCAGCCAAAAAGCTATCAGAGCAGCTTACAAATGGTTAATTAAACATTTCCCTGCCCTCAGGCTTACAATCTAAAAAGACAAGACACAAAAGGAGAAGGGAATTAAATTGGTTGCTCACAGAATGAATCAAAGACAGTTTACAATGCCATTTTACAGATGAACAGATCTAGACTTAGTATTGGCTTTCTTTAAGTCAACTCATTCATGGTAGACTTTGGGGCCAAACAGACTGGCTGTAAAAACTGGCTTCCAGATGGCTTGGGGACTTGGCGTTTAGATGCCGTATGCCCCCAAGACAACTGGAAGCAGCCCTGGCTGGCTAGACATGCAGCTTTAAGACACTCCTGGGGTGTGGCATTTATATGCTGTATGTCCCCAGATTGGATTGAAGCCTCCCTGGGGTTGTGGCTGGGCCGCCTAAGGTGTTTTTTTTACTGGCCCAAATAGTGGATTTAAATAGGAGTGATAATCCACTCCTATTTGGCCAGCTCAGGGATGGATTTGGGTGCGGCATGTAGTTGTTGTGGCAAGTGGTGCTGGGGCGGCCCCAATCCGCCCCTTTGAGGTGGTCTGTTTTGCCCCATTTTTATATATTGGAAGTGCTTATAATTTATTGACTGTATTTTTACTTGCTTTGTATTTTAGATGACAAGGCCAGGCTATTGTTGTTTGGTGTTGGTGGTATTAAAAATGAGTTACATGTTTCTTTATTAAGTGACAAAGTAGTAATAATAATAATAATAATAATAATAATAATATCCCGCCCCTCAGCAGAGCAATCGGGGCGGCTTACAACTTTAAAATTTCCATACAGATATATTGATACAATCTAAACTGAACATAAAAATCCCAAATCCCACCCATCCTTTAAGAAGGGTTCTTCTTATTCCAGGCCCGATGGTGCTGGGCCTGGTGTCTCTCCCCCAGATGACATTGGATGGAATGGAGGGAGGGCTCTTCTTCTTATTCCAGGCCCGATGGTGCTGGGCCTAGTGTCTCTCCCCCAGATGACATTGGATGGAATGGAGGGAGGGCTCTTCTTATTATTTTAGGCCCGATGGTGCTGGGCCTAGTGTCTCTCCCCCAGATGACATTGGATGGAATGGAGGGAGGACTCTTATTATTATTCCAGGCCCGGTGGTGCTGGGCCTAGTGTCTCTCCCCCAGATGACATCGGATGGAATGGAGGGAGGACTCTTCTTATTATTTTAGACCCGATGGTGCTGGGCCTAGTGTCTCTCCCCCAGATGACATTGGATGGAATGGAGGGAGGGCTCTTATTATTATTCCAGGCCCGATGGTGCTGGATCTGAAGCTACACCATTTACATGAAATTTTAGTCAACAGCTGTCACTAATTATTCTTTTCAATATTTTTTATGATTATTTTCTCTGAAGATGTATAAACCTAAATTATTACTACAGCTACATCAATAGCTAGTTTCACATGGTCAACTATCTTGTATTAATAAAGAAATTTTCAGGAAAGTCCTAAAAGTATACCTGCCAGAAGTACTGTTCATATAATGCTTGTGTTTATGAAACAGCAGTTTCAGAGGCACAGTAGGGATGTATAAAGACATTTATGCTTTTGTTTCCTTTATGTAGTTCCATTGCAAAAGAGCTTGCAGACTGGCTGATCAACAACAATGTGGTAGAACATATTTTTGGACCAAACTTGCATATTGAGGTAGGCTTAAAATAGTTGGACTTTGTTTCTTTGTTTCACTATTATAAAGTTTACTTCATGATGTATTAATGCTGTCTTCCTGTTTTCCAGATCATTAAACAGTGCCAAGTGATTCTTAATTTTCTTGCTGCTGAAGGACGGCTTAGTACACAGCATATAGACTGCATTTGGGCTGCAGCACAGGTATATCCTTACTTAAAGAGAAGGGCCAAGGAATATGGCCTAGTTCAGGCATAATAGTAAAACCCAAGACTAAACCATGGTCAGGCTTAGATTCAAGTATTCTTCCTTTTATAGGGATTCAGAGCTTTTAGATTTGAATAATTACAGTTTCCCATTATGTTCAGTTTATTGATTGTCTTTTAAAGTTATTGTTCAGAATTTGTTTTATTGCCAAACTATGGAAAATGTAATTTATTTTGTCTGTGATTACTAATAAATTACAATCTGAATTCATAATTTTTAAAATAATCACAGTTGGAAGAAACTGTATTTTATTAAGTTTAAATGTAGTAGTGAAACTGCCTTATTCAAAATTGAAAGTTGTCAAACTCATCCCCTCATGTACAGACAGAAAGAAGAGGTGAGTGGAGAAACACACTGGCCTGAAACTCACTGTATCTTGTTTTTGTAGTGCTAAACTATGAATAGCAGGAGATCTCTCTGAAGAAATGAAGAAAGCTTGTTATAATCTGGAGTCAGAGTGTGTGGAAAGACTTTGGGCTGTGTTCAGTGCCGGTACTCAAAAGCAATACCTAGTGTCAGTATTATTTAATTGTAAAGTATGTGAGAAGCATGAGCCAAGGGAAGCTAGACATAGTAAAAATGGAAATTGAAGCCATGAATAGTTTTTGTGGTTTTTCGGGTGCTGTGGCCATGTTCTAGAAGAGTTTGTTTCTGACGTTTCGCCAGCATCTGTGGCTAGCATCTTCAGAGAAAAAATTTTTTTTCTCTGAAGATGCTAGCCACAGATGCTGGTGAAACGTCAGAAAGAAACTCTTCTAGAACATGGCCACACAGCCCGAAAAACCCACAAAAACTATGGATGCCGGCCATGAAAGCCTACGACTTCACATTGAAGCCATGAACATAGCAATATTGGGGGTGAGTGAGTTCAAATGAACAGGAATTGGTCACGTCGAATCAAACAATCATACAGTGTTCTACTCAGGGAATGAAAAGACAAGAAGAAACAGGGTGGCTTTAATACTAAGAAACGATGTGGCTAAAGCAGTTAGAGGATACAATGCAAAATCAGACCGAATCATTTCAGTAAAGCTCCATGGTAAATCTATGAATATCACCATAGTTCAAGTATCTGCACCAACCACAGAGGCAGAACAGGAAGAAATTGATAGATTCTATGAAGAAGTACAGGAAGAAATTTACAGCACACCAACAAAGGATGTCAAACTGATTATTGGAGATTGGAATGCAAAAGTTGGAAGCAAAGAAGAATAAAATACAGTAGGCAGATTTGGATTAGGCAAAAGAAACAAAGCAGGTGAGTGTCTGTTACATTTTTGTGAAGCCAACAACCTATTCATTCCACACACATTTTTCATACAACCAGAAAGAAGGTTACACACACGAACATCACCAGATGGTCGACACGAAAATCAAATAGATTATAAAATTGGAAATAAAAGATGGCAGAACTCTATATTGGTGGCCAAGACTAGACCAGGTGCTGATTGTGGCACAGATCATGAATTGTATCAAAAATAAGAGTAAGACCCAAGAAGAAAACAAAACCAGTGATTATACCAAAATATGATCTAAATAATATCTCAATGGAATTTATTGACACCATAAGAAATAAGATTCACACTACTAAGCATAATAGACCGAGAACCAGAGGAACTATGGTCTGAAGCCAGAGGCATAATAAAAGAAGAATGCAGAGAGACATTTTCAATAAACAAAAAGAAAGAGAAAAAACCATGGATGACAGAAAAAATGCTACAAGCAATAAAGAAAAGAGAAGAAAAACAAAAGGGAGATAGGAGCAAACTAAGAATTATGAATGCAACAGTACAACGGCTTGTGTGGAAAGATAAAGAAAATTACTACAACAACCAATGCAGGGTAATAGAAGACAACAATAAAAAGGGAAGAACAAGAGATCTATTTCACAAGATCCAAGAAATCAAAGGAAAATTCAAACCAAGGACTGGGATGCTCTATGACAGGGGTAGGCAGCCTAAGGCATCGGGGGTGGGGGCGCAGCGGATGCGCCCCCCTGAGGCCTTTGGTCCGGCCCCAGGCTGGTCCTGCCGCTGCCCCCCCCCGCCATGATATTGATTATTGTTGTTATTACTTGTTCTTGGGATTTTCTTGGCAAAATCTCCACAGGGGGTTTGCCATGGCTTTTCTGGGGCTGAGAGAGTGTGCATGCATATTTTTAATTTTTTTTTTAAATTTAAATTTTATTTATTTATTTATTTATTTATTTTTGGTGCTTCGGCCCCCAATTGTTTGAGGGACAGCAACCCAGCCCCTGGCTCAAAAAGGTTGCCTACCCCTGCTCTATGACAATAAAAATAAGATCATTCAAGACCAGGAGGGAACAAAAAGAGATTGGATGCAATACACAGAAGAATTATGCAGAAGAGATGACAAAATGAAGGACACATGGAACAAAGATTCAAATAGGAAGATGACCCCCACACTCTGAAAAACAAGGTGGAAACTGCAATAAGAGAAACAGCGAAAAACAAATAACCAGGAACAGATGATATTCCAATTGAATTGCTGCAATCCACATTGACAGAATCAACTTTAGTGCTGACCAACATATGTCAACAGATATGGAAAACAAAACGATGGCCAACAGATTGGAAGCTATCAATATACCTCCCCATCCACAAAAAGGGAGACATAAGAGACTGCAGTAACTATAGGACCATAGCATGCATCTCCCATGCAAGCAAAATCATGCTCAGAATTCTGCAACATAGACTCTAACCATACATAGAGACAGAAATCCCAGAGATTTAAGCAGGGTTCAGGAAAGGAAGAGGCACTAGGGACCACATTGCAAACATGTGATGCCTAATGGAGCACACCAGGGAATTCCAAAAGAAAATCAGCATGTGCTTTATAGACTATAGCAAAGCCTTTGACTGCATAGATCATAAAAAGCTATGAAACGCCCTTAAAGACATGGGAGTGCCAACACATCTGATAGTTCTGATGAGGAATCTGTACTCAGGACAAGAGGCAATGCTTAGAACAGAACACAGAGAAACAGAATGGTTCCCAGTTGGCAAAGGAGTCAGAGAAGGCTGCATCCTATCACCCTATCTGTTCAACTTATATGCAGAACATATTGTAAGAAAAGCAGGCTTGGACACAGTAGAAGGAGGAGTGAAAATAGGAGGAAGGAATATCAACAATGTAAGGTATGCAGATGATACCATGATAATAGCAGAAAACCTCACATATCTGGAATACCTACTAAGGGAGATCCAAGAAGAAAGTGCAAAGGCAGGCTTACTGTTGAACATAAAGAAAACAAAAATAATGACTACCGAGGACCTTTGCAAGTTCAACCTAGACAAGAAGAAATAGAAATAGTAAAAGAATTCCCATACCTGGGATCAAACATTGATAGAAATGGGGACAGCAGTCAGGAAATCAGAAGAAGATTAAGAATGAGGAGGCTGGTTATGAAAGAACTAGAAAAGATTCTAAAATGCAAAGATATAAAACTGAGCACAAAAGTTAGAATCATACAAGCCATTGTATTCCCTATTATCATGTATGGAGGAAAAAACAAAACAAAAATGAACCCTGCCCACCACTGTGCATGTAGAGAGTTATATCTGAACCAGGCCTTAGTGTTTCATATGCCTAAGATTATTTTATTGGCTGTCTGTTTTTTTACATTATTGGTGTTGCTGGCATTGAATCACCATCACAAACATCTTTTTACCTGAGAAAATAGGTCAGGGCAATCCAGTGTTGTGTAAGGAGACTTCTGTTCATGGAACGGAATTGTAATTTCCTCTGGTTTTGCATTCCCACAAAGTTTGTTCTGGTAGATTCTACAGCCTTCTGGAGAAGATTTTAGGTGGTGCAGAAGGCTGAAGCGTTGGGTAGAGGAATCCATTCTGCTAGTAGATTTACTCTGTCTGGGAATAAGCTAGTTGGATATAATTTTAAGAAGTATTAATTGCTGCAGGTACCAGCACACCTTGAAGAATTTTCCACATTATGATTGTTTTTTGCACTCTCTAAATCGAGGGTAGGGAAAGTGCTGCTCAGGGGCCTCATACAGCCTTAAGGCTGTTTCTTTGTGGTCCAAGGCCTTCCAGCACCCAAAATAATTATTAGAAGAAAAATGTTATGGGGGGGAACATGACTGAAAATGCCCCCCACTCTCTGGTGGTACAGAGTGCAAAGTGGGTTCAGGCACAGGGGAGGCCATTATTTTTGAAAACGTGACTTAGAAAGGTCATGTTCTAGGTCACTTCTTGTTAAGGGGAAGTGAAACGGTCCGTGGGTACAAAATATGCCAAAGTGTGCCCCCTATGTTTGCAATACAGGGAGTAATGTGGGTCATCCTCTGAAGGCTGATGGGGGCTAGAATGGTGCCCTAACACATGATAGTTGCCCACCCCAGTCCAAATGATAATATAGTGTAGTGCACTTCTCTAGAAATCATTGCATTCAGATCTGTGTACTAGTCCTCATACACAGATTGAAAAAGTCATTTGGATACATGGAAGCACTCTGTGGAGATTAGTTTGTGGGTCTGTGCACACTGTCACTATTCCAAGACAGAGAAGCAATATAGACATGCCACAGTTCCTTGCATTTTACAAGTATGTATCACTCCTCACAATATTGGCTTAACCTCCAGATTACTATTTTAAAAAAAACAACAATTTTTAAATATTATGTTTTACATGCTATCTTGAGTGTTCTTTGTTATAGATAAGTGTAAATGTTAAATAGAGACCTAATGTGGTGTGGTTTGAATGTTGGATTGCAGTTCTGGAGACCAGAGTTCGAATCCCCACTCAGCCATGGAAACCCACTAGATGACTTGGGACAAATCACACTCACTCATCCCAAGAAGATAGCAAAGGCAAAAACTCCTCTGAAAAATCTTGCCAGGAATTAATAATAATAATAATAATAATAATAATAATAATAATAATAATAATAATAATATACCCCGCCCCTCTGAGATCAATTGGAGTGGCTAACAAAGTTAAAGAGTACAATACATCTCCGCCCTATCCCTACCTCCCCCTTAAAAAATTATTAAATCGAACAGGAATTAAAAACCAAACAGAAATAAAACTACAGCAATTAGCTGTAACAATAATAACAATATTGATGGTAATAAGTTAAATAAAAAAGAAAACAAGAAAAAAACAAGAAAGAAAACAGGAAAACCCCATTACAGGTTCACTTTAGGGTTGCCGTAAGTCAGAAATGACTTGAAGGTACACAACAATATACTTTATGAGGATGGGTCAGAAAGAATGATTTTAAGTCTTGTCGTATGCGTTAAGGCTGCCATATATCCCTTAGAATTCTATCTAAATTATCCAGATACATGGCATGCCTAAGATATTTTTGGAGTATACTCTTAAAGAATCCAGTTATGTTATAAACTAAAGTGAAGAACACCAAAGTCTGTGCATAATCTTCAGACTTTACAGTGGGACCTTGGTATCCATGGGGGATCCATTCCAGACCCCCCCCCCCAAGATATCAAAATCCTCAGGACCTCCTGTCCTCAGTGGCAGCACATGCATTCAGCTGTGCCACCATTAGAGACAGCCTCCGTTGTCCCCAGAGGCAGCACATGCACATGGCTGTGGCGTCATTAGGGACAATGAGGGCTGTCCCTAATGGTAGCACGCATGGTCTTGTGCCCACACCACCATTAGGGGACAACTAGGGTCTTGCCATCTGCAGATGTTGAAATCTGCAGATGGCAAGTCCATGCATAAGGAGGCGCCAATGTATTTTGTTTTTGTTGTTGTTAATATGTGCAGTGCATACTGTTCTACCAGTAACTGCACCTCTGTGAAGAAGCATAGAAAATTGTTTATGTAGTTTTAAGTTTTGTTCTTAAACATAAATTAAAAATTAAATTAGTTATTCTAACTATTTTTATAGAGCTCTGTAATGTGTTCACAAAGAAAACATTCTAGTGTAAAGAGGGAGTGATTTGGTGTGGGTTTTTATTTTTTTTATATTATTATTATTATTATTATTATTATTATTATTATTATTATTATTATTGTATGACTGTTGTTTAGCAGCTTTGGCACCATTGAACACACTTAGAATCATAGAATCATAGAGTTGGAAGAGACCATAAGGACCATCCAGTCCAACCCCCTGCCATGCAGGAACTCCCAATCAAAGCAAACTTGCATTGTTTGAGTCTAGATTTGGCACATCTTAATTGTTGTTGTTATTTCCTTAATTGTTGTTATAAAGACAGCTTCAGTTTATGGGTGACCCTGTGGATTAGAAGCCTTCATGAGTGCTGCTCATAATCAACTCTGCTAATATGTTGCAAATGTCTTTATTTATTAATTCATTTATTTAATTAATTTGTATGCCACCTTCCTCCCAACTTGGATGCTAGGTGGCTAACAAAAGCTTAAAAACAATAAAACAGTACAATTTTAAAACAGTTAATATAACAAATAAATATGTAAAATCCTTAAAAACATACCAAACATACAAAACAAATACTCCAAAAATAAGCCTCCTTAGGGCACAATTATTTATTTATAAACTTCAATAAACTTCCTTTATTAAATCAATCCATCTGTAATATGCTCTTCCTTGTTCTTCTGCTACCCTCTACTTTACTGGGCATTAAGTTTTTAATTAGACAATTTAATGTATTTTATCTTGCATGTGTAAAATAATTTAAAAGGAGGTATCATCACATTAGATAACATATGAAAAATAAGCAAATTTTGTAATTTATAAAAATCTTGTTGCATTTTTCTGTACTGTATGTTCTATCTTGTTTCTCTCTCTCTCTCTTTTTGTAGCTGAAGCATTGCAGTCGCTATATACATGATTTGTTCCCTTCACTGATCAAGAATTTGGATCCTGTTCCACTCAGACATCTTCTTAATTTAGTCTCAACCCTGCATCCAAGTGCACATACTGAACAGGTAAAAACAAAATTTTTTAAAACAATTTGTTTTCTGTGGCAGAGTCCACTGTAAAACTGCACTGTATTTTTCTTGTTGAAATGAACAGGAGTATTGTATTAGCAGAAGCCCATTTATATGAGATTGGATTTTACCTATTATCCCATTTACTGACTTTTCTTGGTATATAACAGTAAGCTTGTGTATTACTTTGAATTCTTCTTTTTTATGTAAAAAGCAGCATAGTTTTGTATAAAAATTGCAGTTTGTGAGGTTTATTGCCATGCACTAAAAACCAGAAATTATAACCTTTGATTTCTAAAGTATTACAATCCCCATTTGTTTATAGACGTTATATTTGGCATCCATGCTCATTAAAGCATTGTGGAATAATGCACTAGCGGCTAAAGCCCAGCTATCAAAACAGAGCTCATTTGCCTCTTTGCTTAGTACAAACCTGCCAATGGGAAATAAAAAAGGTAAGTGTGTATTTGCTTCTCGTATGTCATAAATGATTATTACATAACAATTGCTAATTTTGGGGAGTAATTAGGTTTTTGTGAGTAATATTTTGACATTTGTTGGATGCTTACATGTATTTAGGTCAAAGATAGCCATACAGATTATGAATAGAATAGAAACTGCCTTTGCAAAAAGGCATTGGGCTTGTTTAAAAAAAATATTGTTCTTTGTGCAGAATAAATGCATTTTCAATAAATCATTATAAATATTCTCTCTTTTTTATTGATTAAAAACAAACATGACAACAATACATCATCAACATATAACATATAACATATAACAATTACAAATCATCCATATATCCATACAATCTTAAAAACATGTACAACTACACTCTGTCCAATTATACAAACAACAAAACAGGGATATCTACAAAAGCATCCCATTATTATGTTTAACTTCATAGTCTTTAATTTTTCCTTTTCATGATTCTTAGCAAATTTTCTCTCTTTTTTCTGTTATAATCTATCTTTACAGTACTTCCTTCCGTATGGTTACCTTATTTCTCCATCTCTAAATATACTACTTATTGCTTATTTGCCACTATTATTTTATTTTATTTGGCAGTTTATGCCAAAATATAAATAATTTGTTTACAGGAGTATTCCCCCCCCCGTAAATGGTCATAAACTAATTTCCATCCTCTTTTTTCTTCTACTTTCTAAAGACAGGTCCAATCATCTTTCACTTCTTTTATATCCTTCTCTCTTAAACTGGTTGTAAGTCTGTCCATGTCTACTGCTTCTTGTAATTTAAGCAGCCGTTCTTCCTCACTAGGAATGTTGTTTTTTCCCCAATATTGAGCGTAAAGTATTCTGGCAGTAGTGATCATATATAGTATATTCTTTTTTTGATTTTTTTGTCATCTTCTTATCTATGCTATTTACCATATTCAGTAGAAAACATTTTGGGTCTAATTTTACTTTGATCTTGAGCATTTCGTTTATCCTCTTTGTGATTATAGACCAATATTCTCTTAGATTTGATTCTGTTATTTTGTCTTCCATATTTTCCTAAAAGTGAAATCACAGTGGTGGCCATGCTATGTATAGCGATCTTGAGAACTCAAACAAAATTTTAATACATTTATAGAAGCAGCACCTTAACCAGCTGGATAAGTCTGTGTTTGTGAGCTGTGTCTAGGTAGCCTCTGCATGAATATAGATGTCACCTCGGTCAGTAAGTCCTGGAGGCTCCAGTCTCACCCCAGAGACCACTGCCAGACCCTGGGAATCCCTGTCCTGTCCCCAGTTCCCAAAAATGCAGTAGTATCATAGTAGACCAGTGATTCCAAAAGGGGATGGTATGCCCCCCTGGGTGTGGTGGAAAGATCTTGGGGGTAATGAGGGAAAAGGGAGCAGTAAGGGGCAATGAGGAAAAAAGATGTGGTGGGGCAAAATATTAGCATGCAAGAAAGACAAGAGGAACCAGCCTTTGTCCAACCTTTAGGACCATGATGGTATGAGGGTTGCATGAAACATCTGTTTTTAGGGTCCCATAAAACAGACAGCCTCATTGATGCAAAGGCTGGCACAGGTGAGATGCTTCTCAGTTGCTGCCCCCAAAGTGACCAGGTGCAAAGGAGCAATGACCAAGATAGGTTGTTTTGAATTTGTAGTAGGCCTGATATCTAGCAATATGGTTTGGGGAGCACTAGGGTTGTTGCCAAAGAGGAAAGGATGCAGTACCCTGAAGATGTTTGGGGACCACTGTGGAATACTCTGAGAATGGCACCTCCCCTCCCTGAATTTGTGCTGCTGAGTAACCTGTTCCAGAATTAAGTCATAAATCATACCAGGGGTGGGCAGATCATGCAGGCAACGTGCAGTTTTTCTTCGTGGTCTCTGCAAATCACACAAATTAGTTATTCTGGGCATGCGCAGTAAAGCTCAGAAACTTATGGTATCACTAGGCAAAACTCCGTTTGCAATTTTTTGGCGGTAGCTCTGCCCCTTCCATATAAGCCTGGAGTCTTTCCACTCTTTTCCCAGTTCCTTTTGTCCACCATCCTAGCTGCTAGGATGGACTTTCGCTGCTCAGTATTGCTCGTTTCTCTCACTTGATTATCTTGGATATTGACTTCTGGCTTGACTTTGATGACTCTTTGGAATTTGGACTTGACTGTTTGTGAATTGCTTGACCTCAGACTATTTGACCTTGATTTTCGATTTGGATTTGGAAATGGCTTTGCGCTCCTTCAAGCGCTGCAGGAAGTGCAGTGGTAAGATTCCCGGTTCTGACCTGCATTCCTCTTGCCTCCTTTGTCTGGATGAAGGGCACAATGTTCAATCCTATGTCCTTTGCAGGTCCATGAAATAGGGACAAGAGATTGAAGGCTGCTCTTTATGATCATGCCTTGAGGCCCCACCCATTCTTGTGGCCTCCACCACTTCTGCGGACCCTCATCCTTCTACATCGGGAACCGAGAATAATAATAATAATAATAATAATAATAATAATAATAATAATAATAATAATAATAATTTATTTATTTATTTATTTATTTGTATACCGCCCTGTGGCGAACCAATCCGGGCGGTTGACAACAATAAAATATGACAAGATTAAAATATAACATTAAACATTATAATCCCTCCCCCCCTTAAGAAAGTATTAAACAATATAACAAATTAAAAGCACAATATAAGAACATAAAACCATAATTAAAACCACCTAAAAACCCTGATGTCCCTCTGGAGATCCTCAACCATCACTAAAGATGGGGCCACGGGAGGAATGAGGGGATCAGGAAGCCTGGGCCGGGATGGTTAATCTGGAAAGGCCTGCCGGAAGAGATCCGTCTTGACAGCTTTTTTAAAGCTGTCGAATGATGTCAACTGACGGATCTCATCCAGCAGGTCGTTCCAGAGTTTGGGGGCAACAGCAGAGAACGCCCTCTGGGAGGTCGCTGCAAGCCTAGATTTTAAAGGCTGCAGTAAGTTCCTCCCAGAGGACCGGAGAGCGCGGGGAGGATTGTACGGGAGGAGGCGGTCCCTGATATAGCTTGGACCCAAGCCATTTAGGGCTTTAAAGGTAATAACCAACACCTTGTACTGGGCCCGGAAGCTGATAGGCAGCCAGTGGAGGGACCTCAGAACCAGAGTAATGTGGTCCCTCCTAGATGTACCAGAAACAAGCCTGGCTGCCATATTTTGTACCAACTGAAGCTTCCGAACCAAGCACAAGGGTAGCCCCAAGTAGAGCGCATTACAGAAGTCCAGGCGTGAGGTTACCAGTGCGTGCACAGCAGTTTCGAGATCCCTTACTTCCAGAAAAGGGCGCAGCTGGCGTATCAGCCGAAGCTGATAGCAGGCACTCCTGACCGTCGCATTTACCTGATTTGTCATCAGGAGCGACGAATCAAGGAGCACCCCCAGACTGCGAACACAGTCACTGGAGGAGAGTGTGACCCCATCCAGGACTGGAGGTTGCAACCCAATTCTTGGTTTCGGGGCCGCTACCGTGAGCACCTCCGTCTTGTCTGGATTCAGTTTCAATCTGTTTTTCCTCATCCAGCCCATTACCGCCTGAAGACATTCATTGAGAGAAGAGATGCCATTGGAATTCGAGGCCGACGAACGAGACACGGAGAAATAGATTTGGGTGTCATCAGCGTACTGATAACACCCAGCACCATAACTCCGTATTATCTCACCCAGCGGCTTCATATAGATGTTAAATAACATCGGGGACAAAATAGCCCCCTGAGGAACCCCACAAGTGAGGTCCCTCTTACTGGAGCTACAGTCCCCGGGCAGCACCCTCTGGGACCGACCCGAGAGGAAGGACCGGAACCACTGCAAAGCAGTGCCCCCGATACCTAACCCCCTCAGACGGTCCAAGAGGATGCCGTGATCTATAGTATCGAAAGCCGCTGAGAGGTCTAGGAGCACCAACAGGGTCACACTACCCCTGTCGATGCTCAGACGCAGATCGTCGGTCAAGGCAACCATGGCAGTCTCGACCCCAAAGCCTGTCCTAAAGCCGGTTTGAAATGGGTCTAGATAATCGGCTTCATCCAAGACTGCCTGGAGCTGAAGAGCAACCGCCCTCTCGATCACCTTGCTCAAAAATGGCAGCAATGAAACAGGCCTGTAGTTCTTCATATCCAGGGGGTCCAGGGAAGGCTTTTTTAGGAGCGGCCTAACCGCCGCTTCCTTTAAACACGATGGAACATGTCCTTCCCTGAAGGATGCATTGACGATATCCGTGAGGAATCTCATCAATGCATCCCCCCCCGGACGGCCCGCCATGATGGGCAAGGGTCGAGAGGGCAAGTCGTCTTCCTCACCTTACCAAGCAGCTTGTCCACGTCCTCGGTACTCACAGATTGCCACTGATCCAGTAGAACTACATCGGCAGAGTCACTGGACGCCTCGCCTATCGACTCTGTTTCAATGGTGGCATCTAAGTCGGCTCTTATCTGAGAGATTTTGTCTGCAAAGAAGTTGTTAAATGCGTCACAGCAGGCCGTCGTCGGGTTAAGCAAGGGATTTGGCGCAGGGGACACCTGCGTCATCTCCCTCACCACCCTAAACAGCTCTGCTGGACGGGACTCTGCAGACGCAATACGTGCAGCGGAGAAAGCTCTCTTCGCTGCATGTATTGCCTCCCGATAGGAACGAAGAAAGTTCCTATGGCGAGTTCTGTCAGATAAGAGACGAGTCTTCCGCCACCTGCGCTCTAGCCGTTGTCCAAACCGCTTCATCCTCCTCAGCTCTGGTGTATACCAAGGCCTCCGATTAGAAGCGGGATGGCAAGGGCGCTTGGGAGCGATCGTGTCGATAGCCCTGGTGAGATCGGTGTTCCAGGTATTTACCAGAGCATCGACAGGATCCCTGGCATTCCCAACCATTAAACCCTCTAAAGCTTTCTGGAATCCAATTGGCTCCATCAGCCTTCGAGGGCGGACCATTCGAATGGGTCCACCACCCCCGGAGGAGCAGAAATTGGCCCTGAGTTCTGTCTTGACCAGGAAATGATCCGTCCATGACAATGCGGAGGTGCTTACCACCTCCGCCCACGGATATGCCTGTTCGGTATTGAAGACCGCATCAAGTGTATGATCCGCACAATGCGTGGGCCCATTGACCAATTGGGATAGGCCCATGTTTGTCATGGTCTCCATGAACTCCCGAGCCGCACCTGTTAAACTGGTCTCAAGCGGAATGTTGAAGTCCCCCAAAACTAAAAGTCTGGGAGACTCCAGCAAAAGCTCCGAGACCAGTTGTGTCAGCTCGGTCAGGGAGTCTGCTAGACAACGGGGTGGTCGGTAGACTAGCAAAATCCCCAAACTATCCCTGGTCCTCAGGCTTAGGTACATACACTCGAAGTGGACTGTGTTCCGGACAGGTATCCTGGTCAAGGTCAAGGTGTTCTTATGAACCAGAGCCACTCCGCCCCCCCGCCCACTTCCCCTCACCTGCTCACTGACAGAGTACCCGGCTGGGAGGGCCTGCGCCCATATAGCAGCACTATCCTCCCCCAGCCAGGTCTCTGTGAAGCAAGCCAGGTCAGCATCCTCATCCAGGAGCAGGTCCTGGATGATATGGGTTTTATTTTTCACCGACCTGGCATTGCAGAGGAGCAAGGTGAGGTTCTGTGGAATGGTTGGTCTGCTCTCCAAGCCATTCTGGGAAACAGGGGGAACTGAAGGCGGGATAGCTTTCAAACAGCGATCCTGTCTTCTTTTGTAACATCTGTTCCCTCTGTTACAACCATACCTCCCATTCCCCAACACAACTCCAATAGCCGCCCCCGTCCCATTCCCGGCCTCAGGTGCGGTGATAGGATTTAAAGCCACTGACAAGATGGGGTAATTGGGACGTAGGATAAACCGAGTCCTTTAACCCCATCTCAGATGACAAGGAACTTTATGGCTGATGGTATAATCCTATTTATCCAACCCACAACCTCCTAGGTCTTACAATAATACAATCAGACCTCCGATTTCCCCTTAAAATTATACTCTGAGGGAAATACAGGGGGAAGAACAGGATGTGCACCCTAATCCAGAGCCAAGGATGCTGCTGTGTTGGGGAAATAGACTTGGGCCTGCTGAGCACCGCCCACTTCCCCACTGAGGAGATGGTGCCTAGGCAGGGTTTTTATGCCCTGCCTGAGTCCTCTGCAGCCTTGGGCTCAGGTGCCGCTGATAAGCACCAGTGGGAGGGGGGAGGGATGTCTCCAGGCCAGGCCCCCTGTCCTCCAAACGTCCTCCGCTGCCTTCCTGCTGAGGAGATGGTGCCTAGGCAGGGTTTTTATGCCCTGCCTGAGTCCTCTGCAGCCTTGGGCTCAGGTGCCGCTGGTAAGCACCAGTGGGAGGGGGGAGGGATGTCTCCAGGCCAGGCCCCCTGTCCTCCAAACGTCCTCCGCTGCCTTCCTGCTGAGGAGATGGTGCCTAGGCAGGGTTTTTATGCCCTGCCTGAGTCCTCTGCAGCCTTGGGCTCAGGTGCCGCTGGTAAGCACCAGTGGGAGGGGGGAGGGATGTCTCCAGGCCAGGCCCCCTGTCCTCCAAACGTCCTCCGCTGCCTTCCTGCTGAGGAGATGGTGCCTAGGCAGGGTTTTTATGCCCTGCCTGAGTCCTCTGCAGCCTTGGGCTCAGGTGCCGCTGGTAAGCACCAGTGGGAGGGGGGAGGGATGTCTCCAGGCCAGGCCCCCTGTCCTCCAAACATCCTCCGCTGCCCGTGGAGAGGGGAAGACCATCCTCGGACCTTGAGATCTCACACTCCCCTCTCCAGCTGGTAGACCATGATCCCACCTTAGGTGGTGAGGATGGTTAGAGCGGATGAGGATGCGGTCAACTCTATGCACTGGGTACACAGCAAGTTACCGACCCCTCCAGCCCTGGGATTTTTACCCTCGCTGGAGAAGATTGCTAAGCGATCATGGAAGACCCCAGTCATCATCACTTCCACCTCCAGGAAGATTGAGAACCTGTACAGGATTGCTCCATATCTTTCTTCCTGGCTGCTTGAGCACCCACAACCCAACTCAGCCATAGTAGAGGGTGCACAACTCATGCCCACCCCAAAGACCACCTTGTCATTGGTGGATAGAGAGAGCAAGAAGATGGACGGGCTGGCCAAGAAGTTCTGTGCTGTAGTAGTGTTGGGCTTAAAAGTGACAAACTACTCTGCTTGCATGGGGGCATACCAGCAGCACATCATGGAATCGATGCTCCCATTACTTCATGAACTCCCTGAGGAGAAGAGACCCTTGGCCCTTGCCCTCCAGGCTGAGGCCCACTCCATTGGGGCCTAACAGATCCTTTCCACCAGACATTCTGCAGACTGTGCCTCTAAAGTGTTGTCAGGGTATATAGCGCTCAGACGTCATGCTTGGCAGTGGATGGTTATGGAACTGGGAAAAGATTGGGAAGACCCTAGGCTTATATAGAGGGGGCAGAGCTACTGCCAAAAAATTGCAAACGGAGTTTTGGCAAGTAATACCAGAAGTTTCCCAGCTTTAATGCGCATGTGCAGAATAACCCATTTGTGTGAATTTGCAGATGACCACTCAAAGAACAACAGTAACAGGTAGCTCCTTTTCAACCTGGAAAGAAGTGACCAGTGGGGTGCCACAGGGCTCTGTCCTGGGCCCAGTGCTATTCAATATCTTTATTAATGACTTGGATGATGGTATTGGGGGCATAGTTATCAAATTTGCAGATGACACCAAATTAGGAGGAGTAGCTAATACCCCAGAGGACAGGATCAAAATTCAAAATGACTTGAGCAGACTAGAAAGTTGGGCCAAAGCCAACAAAATGAAATTCAACACAGAGAAATGTAAGGTACTGCACTTAGGGCGGAAAAACGAAAAGTACAGATATACGATGGGGGACACTTGGCTGAATGAGACTACGTGTGAAAGGGATCTAGGAATCCAGGTGGACCACAAGTTGAACATGAGTCAACAGTGCGATGCAGCAGCTAAAAAGGCCAATGCAATTTTAGGCTGCATCAGTAGAAGTATAGTGTCTAGATCAAGAGAAGTAATAGTGCCACTATATTCTGCTTTGGTCCGGCCTCACCTGGAATACTGTGTCCAGTTCTGGGCACCACAATTCAAAAAGGATGTGGAGAAATTGGAGCGTGTCCAAAGGAGGGCAACTAAAATGGTGAAGGGTCTGGAAACCAAGCCCTATGAGGAACGACTTAGGGAGCTGGGGATGTTTAGCCTGGAGAAGAGAAGGCTGAGAGGTGATATGATAGCCGTGTTTAAATATTTGAAGGGATGTCATATCGAGGAGGGAACAAGCTTGTTTTCTGCTGCTCCAGAGACTAGGACCCGAAACAATGGATGCAAGCTGCAAGAAAAGAGATTCCACCTCAACATTAGGAGGAACTTCCTGACAGTAAGGGCGGTTCGACAGTGGAACACACTCCCTCGGAGAGTAGTGGAGTCTCCTTCCTTGGAGGTCTTTAAGCAGAGGCTGGATGGCCATCTGTCGGGGATGCTTTGATTGGGAGTTCCTGCATGGCAGGGGGTTGGACTGGATGGCCCTTGTGGTCTCTTCCAACTCTATGATTCTATGATTCTATGATTCTAGGTAAGCACCGTGTCCTCCTCCAGCCCCATTAGTTGATCCCTAAGCCTCTAGGGAAAAACCTAGGTTCAAGCCCCCTGACTCCAAGCATATCTGTTGCAGCTTGCTGAATGCAAGAAGCAATTTGTTACATCCACAGAAACACTCCTGCTTTTTCTTTCTTTCCCTCCTCCTCATCCTTCCTCTCGCCCTTTGTGGATTCTTCCTATGGCTGCAAATTTTTTTTGCTGACTTCTCTTCCACAAATTCCTCATGCATACCCTCTTCTCGCTGCTGCTACAAAAGTGCTGCTAATTTTCTCTTTATCTGTGTTGCGTTTCCAGACTTTGTGTCATCTCCTCGCTATTTGTCTTCCCACTCACCTCCTCTCCTTCTCTGGTCCCCTCCCTGTCCTCTATCTGGCCCAGTCCCAGTCCCCAGGAGTAGCTC
Source organism: Phrynosoma blainvillii (assembly GCA_026167975.1). Classification (NCBI taxonomy): domain Eukaryota; kingdom Metazoa; phylum Chordata; class Lepidosauria; order Squamata; family Phrynosomatidae; genus Phrynosoma; species Phrynosoma blainvillii. The sequence continues at coordinate 14,624,126 of JANUYF010000001.1, forward strand.
CCTCATCTTTGGTGATCCTCTGTTTCTTTTCCTTCATCTCAGACCCAGTCTCTCTCCACTCACCCTCATAAGTGGCACACCTGGTACCTCAGACTGCAGGTTTAAATAAGATCCACAGTGTTAGTGCGAAAGAAAGAAAGAAAAGAAAAGAAAAGACAGAGAACGCAGCAAGGAAAGAAGGAAGAGCAAGACAAGAGAACAGATAGGGAGAGAAAGAGAGATCATGTGTATGGGTGTGTGTGTGTGTGAGTGAAAGAGGCCTTTTCCACCTCAAGCTAGGAACTCGTGCTGGATTCGTGCCTTAAGTGAATGAATCACACTTTCTGGACAGGCAGCTCCTGTACTGTATGGTTGGTGGACTGTCGGTACATAAAGAAACAAAGAACCATAGAGTGCTTGCACTTTTTAAATGGCATAAAATCCAGCAATTAAATCTGAAGTGATAAATTAAGTTGAAAATAAAATTAATTGCTTATTTTCAGTGAAAAAAAAAGTTTTTGGGTGTAATAATGAAATAATCCAACTGATGTAAGAGTCAACATGACATAGTGTTGAGTGTTGGACTGAGTACTGACAGTGGTGTCATGGGGGTGGTGGTAATGGGCCACACCGAGTGACACCTCAGAAGAGAGGGATGATAACTGGTCGCCCCCCCCAGGTGGTCCTTGGGCCCGTGTGGGTGCCACTCTGGGCCTCGGGGAGGTCCTCCGGCCTGGCGGGCTGATGGCTGGCTGTTTCTCCAGCCTGCAGACCGCTTCCCTCAGCCCACGTGGCCATTTCCCTGGCCCCGGAAGTCCTGTCCCAGAAGTCCACCCCACTGAGTGTTGGATGATGACTTTGGGAGAGCCAGAATGGCATAGTGGTTTGAGTGTTTGGAGACCAGGGTTTGATTTCCAGCTTAGCCATGAAGCCCACTGAGTGAGGCATATCACACTTTCTCAGTCTCAAGGGAAGCAGCATATCTCCTTTTTATTTGCCCAGCATTAAAGAGCACTGTTCTAATGGGAAATGGATATGGGAATGTAGAAAACCTAGAATGGAAGACAAAGTGAAGGAAAGGTCTCAGATTTTTAAAACCCATCTACACCTTGATTTGTCAAAGGCTACTACCATTTCCTCTTTCCCCCCCACTCCTATGCATCTCTGAATAAAAAATCTAACAAATATACTGGATGTGTTTCAGCAGTCACCTACTCCAAATGAGCCAAGGTAGCCTTTTCTCATGTAAGAAACCACTTTCCTCTTCTTTTAGCAACATGTAAAAATAGAAGTACAAAGTTTCTAATGATCTCATTGTTTCTCAGAGCATTGAAATCAGATTACTTTGGTTACTGACTTTTGAATAAATTAGGCTCTTAAACCAGTTTGAAACCAATGATACCTTGGCTTGTTCTGAAGCTGAAGTTTCCCTGTTTGGATGGAACATGAAATTATTTTAATTAGAAACATCTTGGTTTCATCATGCTGTGATGGAAGGGGTAAAAAAAAAATCTTGCCAGGGCAAATAATAATAACAATAATAATAATAATAATAATAATAATAATAATAATAATAATAATAATAATAATAATAATAATAATAATAATAATTTTATTTATACCCCGTCTTTAGCCAAGGCTGTTAAGGCTGCTTACAATTAAAATCTTGGCTAATGAAGCTCCAGCCTAGGCCATTGTGTGTATATCTTTTCTATTAATTAGGTAGAATTAATTAGTTTTAGCACTAGATAATCACACATTTTGAACTGTCATTTGTATATTATTGGAACTTTTGGTTGCTCATGATAAAGGTCTGTGTTCTCTTTAATTTCAGTCTGGAAATATTATTTTTATGTACCGTATTTTGCGTCGTATAAGACGACTTTTAACCCTGGAAAAGGGTCTCCAAAGTTGGGGGTTGTCTTATATGCCAGGTAGAGGAGGAGGAGGAGGAGGAGAGAAGGGAGTAGGAGAAGGGAGCCAAGCGGGGACGAAGGGAGAAGGAGAAGGGAGCCAGGCGCAGGACGAAGGGAGAAGGGGAAGGGAGCCAGTTCTACAGTATGGATGCAGCCTGAATCTGCACTGCAGAAATAATGCAGTTTGACACCGCTTTAACTGCCATGGCTCCATCCTATGGACTCCTAGGATCTGCAGTTTGCTTTGTGATACCAGAGCTCTCTGACAGAAAAGGCTAAATATTTCACAAAACTGCAAATCCCAGAATTCCATAGCCTTGAGCCAGGGCAGTTAAAGCAGTGTCAAACTGCTTTAATAAATTTCTGCAATGCAGACGCAGCCAAAGTTGATGTGTTGCTTGGGCATGGCTTCTTTAACAAATAATTCTGCACAATGAGAGAGAGAGAGTACCTTTGAAGATTTATCTAAAGGAGAACCAAGTTCCTTACCTTGGGGGTTATATGTGTATGTTGTGTGCCTTCAAATTGTTCCTGACTTGTGGTGATCATGGGGTTTTCTTGGCAAGATTCGCTCAGAGGAGGTTTGCCATTGCCTTTCCCTGAGGCTGAGAGTGTGTGACTTGTCCAAGTTCACCCAGTGGGTTTCATGGCAGAGTGGGGAATCCAACCCAGATCTCCAGAGTGGTAGTCCAACACTCAAACCACTACCCCATGCTGGGGCTCCTATTCCCATGTACTACCTATGAAACAATTGCAGGCTTTTTTGTTGTTCTTGTGTGTCTTCAAGTCCTTTCCGTCTTATGGCAATCCTAAGGCAACCTTATCATGGGCTTTTCTTGGCATGTTTCTTCAAATGGGGGATGTCATTACCATCCTCTGAAGCTGAGAGTGTGTGACATGCCCAGGGTCACTTACTTGGCTGCAAATTGTACATATCCCGGAATGCATCACCTAGTATATTGGCAGTCCTTCCCCACAACACTTTCTCATTTCCTCCCAACCATCTCATAGTTGGGAGATGGAAATAATTTTTAAAGCAGCATTTAAATCTGGACTAATTTTTTAAAAGTAAGGTCCAAAACACACTGCAGAAATAAATGCTAGGGAACATGGGAGCTGTAGCTTATTGTGTTTATAAGTGACAGTTTTCCTGCTAAGTACCTGCATGTCATAAGCATTTGAATTAAAATTACCATATTGAAATCAAATCTGATTTTTTAAAAATTTTATTTGGTGTGTGTTGGAAGAGGGGTCATCTTATACGGCAAGTATATCCCAAACACTATAGTTTAACTGGAAAAGTTGGGGGTTGTCTTATACGCCCAGTCGTCTTATACGCTGGAAAATACGGTATACTACTTCAGAAGGGTCTGTCAAAGCTACAATAATAGGAACATATTGTATATAAAACCATTTATATTATTATTTATATTATTTCTTGACCAGTGTTCTCATATGTTACTGTTGGCTATATGTTTTGTGAAAAGCGAAGTTGTGCAGAGTGTTCTCACACCTTTTTGTCTCTTTTTCTTCAGAGGAAGAAGATCTCCGGAGAGCAGCTCCATCACCATGTAAGTTACTGTAGATGAACATTATAATGTCAAATATAACCTTGGTGTCATGGCCTCTTACTTCAAACATTTTCTTACATAGAAGCTGAAAGAAAGTTAAATTCTGCAGCATTATTGAAATATTTTCTTTGAGCATGTAAGAAAACATTTCAATAATGCCACAGAGTTTAATTTTCTTTCGGCTTCTATCTAAGAAAATATTTAAAGCTAAGTTACCAAGTTGACGTGTCTGTGGGGCTGGACAAAGTGTAGCCCTGGGCCTGTCTCGGGTCCTCCAAACCTGTTTTTCTGGCCCTTGACCTCTCCAGACTGTCTTTTTTCTGGGTGAATTGCTTCTCCTGGAAACAGTAATTCTCCTTTTAAATGGCTTGTAGGGGTCCACTGCATTGTTTAATGTCAAAAAATACCCTTTTCAAAGCCACAAATGGATATCCAGCCACTTCTCTCCTTTCTTTTTCTTTTTGCATTTTTAGCAGTCAGTGTGGCCCCAGGAACAAAAAATTGGTCTCAGGTCCACCACTATTGCCAACTCATGTAACACACACTGGCTAAGATCCTATTATGGAACAATGTTCATGCTACTCCTGGCTGTGTACATAGTTCAGTATTTTCTTTGCTTGTGTAATAATACTAATACTAACAATAACAACAACAAAACAACAATAACAATTGTTGTTGTTTGTTTGTTTGTATCCTGCCTCTCCCTGTTGATGTTCTCAGATGTAGGGAGACATCTCATATCTGCTGGCAGAAGCTATTCCTATCTGTTGCAGGCAGCACAATAGGGACAGCTGCTGTGCTGGTTGGTTAAGTAGAGTTCCCCCTCCACCAGCTCCTGAGTGGTGCTTCTCTCATGGATAGTGGCTGCCTTTTCGTACTGTCTACCTTGTTGTGGTTGTTGTTGTTGTGTGCCTTCAAGTAGTTTCCAAAATATGGCGACACTAAAACTACCCTATCATCTTGCCAAGATTAGTTCAGAGGAGGTTTGCCATTGCCATCTTCTGAGGTTGAGAGTGTGTGACTTCCTCAAGGTCACCCAATGAGTTTCCATGGACAAGCTGAGCTTCGAACCCTGGTCTCCAGTGTCCTAGTCCAGCGCTCAACCATTACACCATGCTGGCTCTCATGTTAATGGTGGCTTCTTTTCTGGACTGCTGTCTCCTTTTTGTACTGTCTGCCTAATCCTACATAACTTTGCTTATGGAGCATTTAGGTCAACCATTTTATTTTAGATAAATTTATCTGTAATCTCAAGAACTCAAATTTAGCTTGCACCTCTGCTTCTCATGTTTACTGGTTATCAGACCTGGTTCCTGCCAAATCAGAGAGGGAGGTTGAGTGTGGAAGGACAAAGATGTGTACCAAAAAAAAAGCAGCTTCAGTGTCCCTTTGTTACTAAGACAAGATGACTCATACACTTCTTATTATTAGAAGGAGTTAGGATTTGGCTGTGATGAGCACACACTGATTCAGCATTAGGTAGTAACTTTGCTTTTACCTGGAATAAGTTGAAATTTCTTCCTGAAACAGGGTCACCTGCAGCAAGCCCTCAAAGCAGTGACAACAGTGATACACATCAGAGTGGAGGAAGTGACATTGAAATGGAAGAGCAGCTGATTAGTAGAAATAAACATGTCCAGCAGCGGCTCTCGGATACAGAGGTAAAATAGCTTTGTTCCCCCTTCCCTCCTCAAGATGTTAGCTTCAACAGACAAATGGGCTGATCAGACAGGTGAATAAATGACTTGTCAGTTCTACTGTCTTCCTCAGGACTGTGCCTCTTCATGTCATAGATTGCTGCCACACTGCAGAGGTAATGCAGTTTTACACTGGTTTAACTGTCATAGTTCCATCCTATGGTATCCTGAGATTTGTAGTTTTTTGTGGCATCAGAGCTCTTGATGGAGAATGCTAAATATCTCACCAAACTACAAATCCCAGAATTCTGTAGCATTGTGCCATGGCAGTTAAAGTGGTGTCAGAATATATCAATTCTGCAGTGTAGATGCAGCCATAGTCTGCTCATCTTTGAAGGGACAGTTAATTTGGGTAGAATTGCCACAGGTTGTTTGCCATTGATATATGACAAAAGGCTACTCTGCTTAATCCTGCCAGCTGGGTGTTACAAGTATCCATTGATGGGTATAGTTTCTTGAGCATTTAAACTGCCATTTTGCTGATTTGGACTGTGGACTGCCTTCCCTACCTCTCGGTGAAAACAGGGATGAGGTTTACTTTTTATACATTCTGGAAGAAAGGATGAACATGTCTAATAAGCAGTGCTTATTAGATCAACCAAGATTACACTTAAGTATGAAAATAGTAACAAACTCTCCTCCAAGGAATCTTGGTTATGTCAATCAACCCAATATGAAACTTCATTCATTTGCATGATTTCCCCTTCAAGAATAGGTTAGCAATATCTGCCTAATGATTGCTTTGCCATTTTTTAATTGTCTTACACTCTTGTGTGTGCTTTTACGCTAGTTATGTTGAAGTATATTTCTGCAGTTCGTTGCTGGTACGTTTTAGAGAGTTGCTTGTATTGTTTTAATTTGTTGTTGTAATTTTATAGCTTTGTTTTTCATTCCAAGCCACAGGGAAATACCAGTAGGCACTGAAAGTGTAGGATGTATATTTCAGAAATAAATAAATACTTTTTTTAATCCTTTTATATTTTCCTAAAGGAATCAATGCAGGGAAGTTCTGATGAGACAGCAAATAGTGGTGAAGATGGCAGCAGTGGGCCAGGTAGCAGCAGTGGGCACAGTGATGGATCCAGCAATGAGGCCAACTCCAGCCATGCAAGCCAGTCTGCAGGGAGCCCAGGCAGTGAGGTGCAGTCAGAAGACATTGCAGATATTGAAGCTCTCAAGGAGGAGGAAGAGGAGGAGGAGGAAGAGCGAAGTCATAATTCCCAGAAAAATGGTCGGAATGCAGAATTGCGAAGCCGGAAAATGGATTCACAATCAGGCATTTGCTTGGGAGATTCTCAGGCATCCACTGAGAGAAGTGGTGTAAGCAATGGAACTGGAAATGACCATGTTTTTAATACTGATTCTGTACCGCCAGTGGATAGCCGAATTAGAATGTTAGATCCTTGTTCACACACTGAGGACACAGACCATGATATGACTGGAGAAATGAGTGCAGCGCACATCTCACAAGGTTCTCAAGATTCTTGTATAACACACACAGGAGACTTTCTTGGGGAAGCAATTGGAAATGAATTATTTAACTGCCGTCAGTTTATTGGTCCACAACATCATCACCATCATCACCACCACCACCACCACCATCACCACCACCATCACGAAGGGTAAGGTATTTATGGTTTATATTCATTCTGTTGGGGGAGGAATGTTTCAAGGTAATCAAATTTGATGCCTTGAAGAAACTGGGTTTTCTGACAAGAGTAAAATACGTAAAATAATCAATTATATGTGCTCATTGCTTATTTTAAACAATTATTCTGGCTCTGCTAATCATGGAAAACAGACAAGGAACTATATTGAGCTCTGAAATTTGCCTGAACTCTTGAAATTACACCGAGACTACCGTATTTTTCGGCATATAAGACGCACTTTTTCTTCCCCAAAACGAGGGTGGGGAAGTTGCTGCGCCTAATGAACCGAATATAAAAGCTGAGGGCAAACTGCCGAGGCCTAGGCTAAAAGTAGGCCTCATTTCAGCCTGAGCCTTGGTGCTGCAGTGGGCTCCTCCCATCCCAGGAAGAGCCCATTGGAGCAGCCAGGATGGGGGTGGAAAGAGTCCTCTTTTCCTGGCTAGTTGAATGTGCTCCTCCTCTTTCCACCCCCATCCTGGGTGCTTCAATGGACTCTTCCTGGGGTCAGAGGACATCCTCCCATCCCAGGAAGAGTCCATTGGAGCACCCAGGACGGGGGTGGAAAGAGTCCCCCCCTTGAAGAAATCTGCCAGGAAAACGCTCATGGTAGGATCCAAATGATCCAGAAATTACTCCAAGGCACTGGATTAGTACCCTGGCCAAGTTACACTGTCTCAGCCTCAGAGGGTGGAAATGGCAAACTCCCTCCTCTGAAGAAATCTGCCAGGAAAACCTCATGGTAGGATCCAAATGATCCAGAAATTACTCCAAGGCACTGGATTAGTACCCTGGCCAAGTTACACTGTCTCAGCCTCAGAGGGTGGAAATGGCAAACTCCCTCCTCTGAAGAAATCTGCCAGGAAAACCCTCATGGTAGGATCCAAATGATCCAGAAATTACTCCAAGGCACTGGATTATTACCCTGGCCAAGTTACACTGTCTCAGCCTCAGAGGGTGGAAATGGCAAACTCCCTCCTCTGAAGAAATCTGCCAGGAAAACGCTCATGGTAGGATCCAAATGATCCAGAAATTACTCCAAGGCACTGGATTATTACCCTGGCCAAGTTACACTGTCTCAGCCTCAGAGGGTGGAAATGGCAAACTCCCTCCTCTGAAGAAATCTGCCAGGAAAACGCTCATGGTAGGATCCAAATGATCCAGAAATTACTCCAAGGCACTGGATTAGTACCCTGGCCAAGTTACACTGTCTCAGCCTCAGAGGGTGGAAATGGCAAACTCCCTCCTCTGAAGAAATCTGCCAGGAAAACGCTCATGGTAGGATCCAAATGAGCCAGAAATTACTCCAAGGCACTGGATTATTACCCTGGCCAAGTTACACTGTCTCAGCCTCAGAGGGTGGAAATGGCAAACTCCCTCCTCTGAAGAAATCTGCCAGGAAAACGCTCATGGTAGGATCCAAATGAGCCAGAAATTACTCCAAGGCACTGGATTATTACCCTGGCCAAGTTACACTGTCTCAGCCTCAGAGGGTGGAAATGGCAAACTCCCTCCTCTGAAGAAATCTGCCAGGAAAACGCTCATGGTAGGATCCAAATGATCCAGAAATTACTCCAAGGCACTGGATTATTACCCTGGCCAAGTTACACTGTCTCAGCCTCAGAGGGTGGAAATGGCAAACTCCCTCCTCTGAAGAAATCTGCCAGGAAAACGCTCATGGTAGGATCCAAATGATCCAGAAATTACTCCAAGGCACTGGATTATTACCCTGGCCAAGTTACACTGTCTCAGCCTCAGAGGGTGGAAATGGCAAACTCCCTCCTCTGAAGAAATCTGCCAGGAAAACGCTCATGGTAGGATCCAAATGATCCAGAAATTACTCCAAGGCACTGGATTAGTACCCTGGCCAAGTTACACTGTCTCAGCCTCAGAGGGTGGAAATGGCAAACTCCCTCCTCTGAAGAAATCTGCCAAGAAAACCCTCATGGTAGTGTCAAAATGAGCCAGAAATTACTCCAAGGCACTGGATTACTCTGGCCAAATCACACTCTCTCAGCCTCAGAGGATGGAAATGGCAAAAAAACCCCCCCTTGAAGAAATCTGCCAAGAAAACCCTCATGGTAGGGTCAAAATAAGCCATAAATTACTCCATAAGACAATGGCCTAAAAACTCCAAAGGTACCAGTCCATCTGATCTTGGAAGCTAAGCAGGGTCAGCCCTGGATAGTCCTTGGATGAGAGACCGCCAAAGAATCCCAGGTGCTGCAGGCTGTATTTCAGAGGAAGGAACTGGCAAAACCACTTCTCGAGTCTTCCTTGCCTAAGAAATCCCTAAGAAATTCATGGAGTCACCATAAGGCGACAGGAGACTTGCAAGAATGTTGGGCAGGGAATTTGTGCAATACCTGGCCCTGCTGCTGGCTTAAACTTACATTTACAACTTAAAATTGTTCTTAAACTGCTGTTAACTTTATAAAGTTGATATAAAATATTTTACTACAGTATTTGGTTAAGAATCTTTTTTTTCTAGATTTTCCTCCTTTAAAATTGGGTGCGTCTTATATGCCGGAGCGTCTTATATGCCGAAAAATACGGTAATCCTTCTTCCAGTGTTTGTCTTGATTTTTGTTTTTCACCATCATTTCAAGCTTTTTGGCAATAGGGATTAGAACTCTCTGTATCATGTAAATTTTCTGTGACAGTCATAAGATATTGAATTTATGAAGCCCTGACCTTTGGCCATTTTAAAGTATGGTACGTGTGACTGCCATGAGAGATTTTTTGCCTTATCTTATTCTTGTGAGATTTTTCTTTTCCTAATGTTTAGCAAGAAATATGTGATAGTTGAACACTATTCCCCAGCCTTATTTAAACATGCATTACATATTTGCTGTCATGCACAGACAGTTACTTTTTCTATTTATATGGAACTCTATCTAAATATGAGTAGTGGTGAGAGGGAAATGGCATGTGTGCTGCAATATTAAAATTTAATTTAATATTTTAACAAGTATATATCCAAGTATGAGTTACCAAAATTACAAAAAAGCACTTGCCCCTAGTCTTTTAGAATGGCTCAGTTGTTTGTGTCAACCTAAATCCTGTTGTTGAAGATAAGATACGGGCACAGTACAAGGTGTTGGTTTTGACCTTTAAAGCCCTACATGGCCTGGGTCCATCCTATCTTAGGGACCGCCTCCTCCCGTATGATCCCCCTGTGCCCTTCGTTCAGCGGGGAAAAATCTGCTTTTACAACCAAAAGTGAGGCTCATGCAGACTTCCCCAAAGGGCATTTTCAGTTACTGCCCCTAAACTGTGGAATGGCCTGCCGGATCAGACACGTCTTATTACATCACTTACCACTTTTAAGAAAGCAGTCAAGACGGAGCTTTTCCGGCAGGCCTTTCCAGAATAACTTTCTATAGGGATTTATTATTATTATTATTATTATTAAGATATAAATTCCTACTGTGATCTGCAGTACTTGGAGCTAAACAGGTTTGTAGGCTCCTGATACTGCAATCCTAGCAATTTTTCTCTGACTATGAATCAGAAACTGTTTTGCTGTAGTGAATGGAAATCTTGTGGATGTTTAATTCATGGATGTAAAATGCGTTTTGCAAAGAACAGAAAAAGAAAGAAAAATGCTTTTTGCAAAGCATGTGCAGTTCTGATTTTATTATGTTCATATGCATCTTTTCACCTTACCTTTTATTATGAAGAAAAGAGCTTACCTAGGCAATATGAATTCTGTAAAATGGTTTTCTGTAGTCCATTGGCTTTGTGAGGAATCAGTGTTTGTTTACATGTATCTTTCAGGCACATGGTTGATGACATGTTAAGTGCTGATGATGTCAGTTGTAGCAGTTCCCAAGTCAGTGCAAAATCAGAGAAAAATATGGCAGATTTTGATGGAGAAGAATCTGGCTGTGAAGAAGAACTGGTTCAGATTAATTCACATGCTGAACTGACATCTCATCTTCAGCAGCACCTTCCAAATCTTGCTTCTATTTATCATGAGCATCTCAGCCAAGGTAAGAGCTAGTAAAGGGAAAGATTTGTTTTAGCCAGCCAGCAACTTAAAAGAGAAATAAGACTCACTTTACAGTTCGTTGGACTACTACTCTGGAGACCAGGGTCAGTTCGGCCATGAAACCTACTGGGTGACCTTGGGCAACTCACATGCTCTCATCCTCAGGGGAAAGCAATGGCAAACCTTCTCTGAACAAATCTTGCCAAGAAACCCCTATTATAGGTTCACCTTAGTGTCGCCATAAGTTGGAAACAACTTGAAAGCACACAACAACAAACTGTCAACTTCCATTTTACTTCCTGGGCCTAAAACAGCTGGAGTGGGGAAAATAGGGTGAAAAATGCCTATATGGGGGCATTTTTAGTAAAAATAAATAAAACTTTTAAACGAGGGGGAGGACCTGGGGGCCTCAAGTGACCCCTGGTTTAGATTAATCATGTAAGCATGCTAGCCTTCTCATTTCTTTTAGTGTCCCCACTGCTCTGCCTTCAACAGCAGCAGCCTTCTAATACAGAAGCAAGACAAGAAATTTTTCCTATCCATGTCAGGAAAAATTTCTCCTATTCTGTCTTTGTATGCTGGGCATTCTGGTTTTGTATGATGGACACATAGGTGGAGACACAAAAATATGTTGGAACTTTAGAGAGTAACCTTGCTAATATTTAAAATGTGCATGTGTTAAAAATGATTTCAGGTAAGGAAGTGCTATATAAGTGCTATAATAGGTCAGGCAAGCAAAAACCAGCATTCCTTGACCACTGTTATTTGTCATAAAATTTCCCTGTTTAAAATCCTGTTAAGAATATTGTAAAGCAGATTGGAACAAGAACGCTTAGAGTTACCTAGACTATGCATTATCATTCTGGCAGTGTTTTGAGTCATTTTGTCACAGCCTCACTTGTTACGTCTTCCTTCCATGGAAATACAGTATTTGGTATCAAGAGAGGGTTTCTCTTGGTATCAAGACAGGGCTCCCTAATTGAACATAAAATCAAGACCTCCTGGTGAAGGAAGATCATCACCACCCATGGCATAGACTTGTATTTGTAATTTGTAATTTTGTAATTTTTTTAATTGTAATTTAAAAATTCAACTGTATCAATTTTCACTGCGTTTTTTTTACTGTTTTTATCAGTTTCTATTTTGCTGTGGTTTTATTGTTATGTTTTTAGCCTTGCTGTATTTTTCTTTTTATTTTATCTGTGCTCCCGCCTCAATCCGCAGGGAGAGGCGGGAAATATAAATAAATTATTATTATTATTATTATTATTATTATTCAGTGGTTGTGCTTCACCCATCTAACAACCTTGCTTAGAAAGCTTACTTAGTGCCAAATGTAATGGCATCAGGCAAACCTGTTTTATTTACCCAGGCATTTTAAAATGTGGTAAGTTTTTTTGTGTGGACTGCTTTTATTTATTTATTTATTTATTTATTGGTTATGATAATTGACTGTACATCCCTTTGAATTCCTAAAAAGGAGGAAGTATAGTATAAAATGTTTTAAAAATAAAATGCAGATAATAATAATAATAATAACAATAACAACAGTAAATAATAATAATAATAATAATAATAATAATAATAATAATAATAATAATAATAATAATCCCGCCCCTCTGCAAATGCAAATGAACCATTGAGCCAGTGGAGGAGTTGATTGAACCTTTTATAGCCTATCAGTTGTAGTATTGAACTGGCCAGCTGTAAAAAATATGTTGTGGCCTCCAGGCAGTATGTCTTTTGGAAGTTTGAATGGGTGAAAACATTCTGCTCCTATAAGCCCTTGGTGCTTTTTATGTAACACCAGGGGTTGGCAACCTACGGCCCGGGGGCTGCACTTGGCCCGCCGACCCCCACCGGGCACGCTGGTGCGCACGCCGCCGTCGCATGCATTGCGGCCGCCATTTTGTTTGCTAAAATTCGCGACTCATTTGTGCATGCGTGGCAGCTGGCGGGGGTGTGCGCACATACGTGAGTGCACGCGCCACCATTCCCCCCCCCCCCCCGGCGCGGAAGACCTGGGGACTAGCGATCGGTCCCAGGTAAAAAATCCTTGCTGACCCCTGTGTAACACCATTAATAAGACTCTTAAGTAGTCATCTCACCGTGGGAATGAAGAGACCAGTCTGCCCACAACACCAGAGAGCATTGCCCAAGGATTGTGCAGTCTTTGAGCATGTCTGTCCTGCAAAATAAATTTAGAGTGACAATTTTTAGGGGGTGTTAAAAGTATTTATTTATTATTTATTTATTTTTAGTATTTACACCCTGCTCTTTATCCACAAAGGCTCTCAGAGAAGCTTACAAATGGTTCATTAGATGGTTCCCTGAGGCTTATAATCTAAAAAGACATGACACAAAAGGAGAAGGGAATGTCAGTGGGGAAGGGGATCAAGTCCAGCAATTCCTCTCTCCCTCTGAGGCCTGGACTATGGCAGATGGATTGGAGGGAGGGCTCTTCTTCTTAATTCAGACCAGGCCCGATGTAACTGGGCTTGCATCTCTCCCTCGAGGCCAGATGGTATCAAATGGTAAATGTATATAGCTGTCTAATCTTCCTAGAAAAGTAGCATCATTTAATCTTTAGCTAATACCTGAA